>OZ010668.1:53013833-54213833 GCA_963932185.1 Troglohyphantes excavatus
ACCCCCTCATATATATATATATATATATATATATATATATATATATATATATATATATATATATATATATATATTACAATGACCACTTGAAATATAAACCTACTGAGGATCCTAAATGATTTTTATTAAAAAAAATGAATATTTTATGCTTTGTTGTTTCATACAGAATTTGTTTTAATTTTAAAGTCCAAAATATGAGGAATATTGGATTTTTTTTTTATTTGAGCCACCGGGTACTACTACTCATAACTGACAGATACGACTTCATACAAATAAATATTAAGTTACCTTGGCAACCGCCGTCAAATATATCGGCACCTAGAAATAAAAATGTGTTACATAATTAAATTAAATAATCAATGAAATATTTCAGAAAAATATTATTCCAAGTCTTTTAATTAAGCTTGCATAAAACTTCCCATTTAATGGAGATCTTTTTATATTTAATCTTGTGCGTTTTCCTTACCCCGACCCCTAAAGCAAAAAAAAATATCTTCAATTCCCCGTATCTAACTTATTTCGGAGAATTAGATACCACCAATCTACTCAGAAGACCACCTTTAGACGCTTGGGGCCCAGTGAGTGCCTATAAAGGAGGCCCCTTTTGAAACTCCATAAATGCTTAATGTGGTCCTGGTAGTTTAACGTATAAAGCATTGGACTTTAGTGCTAGGGATCTGCGTTCGATTCCTGGTAAAAGTTGTTTCTAATTGTCGATATTTATTGAAAATGATTTATAAAGACAGCTTTTGTAAGAAAGCCCCAGCAAAAAAAAATCAGCATAAAACCTTCATCAAAATTTTGTAATTGAAGGTTTTCTGCAGGAAAACTGCAGTTTTTTTGAAGATCTATAAAATTAAAGGTTCTTGTTTCAATGTCCATCATAAAAACTGCAAAACACCTTCATAAAAAAAACATGCAAAAAACCTTCAATTTTTAATCATGAAGAGAAAATGCAGATATTTTAAAGGTTTTATGCAGGAAAATTAAAAACTTCAAAAAAAACTGCAGTTTTTTGTTTTAATATCCTTTATAAAACCTTCCAAAAACCTTCAATTTGACAATTTTTATGAAGGTTTCATGCTGACTTTTTTTGCTGGGGCGTCTACTCATTGTTTACTATTTGTACCCATTTTTTACTATTTGTACTCATTTTTGACCACGTATCTTTTTTAAAATTGAAACTTATGTATTCGGAGCCATGATAATCATCGAATGTACTCAAAAATGAGTACATTTTACTTATTTTCGAGTAACTATTTTTAACAGTGTTGAATGGTCATTATGGATATCAGAATAAATGAGAGAACTTTAGTGAGGTATGCATTAAAATATTGAAGTTAATTTCAAAATTAGATGAAAGGGCGTGGTATAAGCTCGTATAAAGATATCGCAAAAGGGAATATCATTTTTAGTATTTACATATCATAACTGTAACATTGTAAAAAGGACAAACACAATAAAGTTATGCGATTTCGTTTGTAATTAAAATTTTATTTTGTTTTTTTGCTTATTGGTTTTTATTTGATGCACAATGTTGTAATTTATTAAGTTGCAAGCTGTAGATGTTTAATTTTAAAGAGATAGTGTTTAATTTATACTACAATAAAAATATATGAAAATATTAAAAAATAAATCACTTTTATCAATTTAAAATCGGTGTGTATTGCTGACAAAAATAGGGATCCCTTGAATGAAAAAATTCGGTATAACCGATCAGAGGATTACAGCATCCGGTAGCAGGGGTGGTTTGGACCATAAATAGATAACGAGATCAATATAACGAATTTATTTGGCATTTTAGCTACACAATAAAGTAGTTTATTTTTCTCTTCTTAGGTTAAACGTTTTTCGTCAAATCCCACAATGTTAAAAATATGTACTCAAAAATAAGTGAAATGTACTCATTTTAAAGTATATTCGATGCTCATCATAGTTTCTAATACAAAACTTTCAATTTTGAAGAAGACATGTACTTAAAAATAAGTCAATGGGTAAAATGAATAAAAAGAGCAGATTTTAGCCTACATAGGCTGCCTTCATAAATCACTTTCAATAAATATCGACAATTACCACTTAGACTTACTGGGAATCGAACGTATCGCAGTCCAATGCCTTATCAGTCGCACTACCAGGTGGACGTGCAGAAGTTATAAACAGAAGAAATGTTAAAAAGTTGAGCCAAAAGAATGGAAAGTAAAATAAATGAGTTGCAATAACTCAGTTTCCATTTAAGCAATCGATATCAAATAATGTGGAAAACCATCTTCTGAACGCCTATTTTAAGTTTGTCAGGTCGCTTTGGTAAGATAGCTTGAATAGAAGCTGAGATAAGCAATAATAAATCCCACTGCTCATTTTTGAGAATGCACGGTTACATAAATTTGAGTTTGTCATCGCTCATTTACGATGTAATTGTGCTCAAAGAGAAATAAGTAGGTTCAGGTACTCATATTTTTAAGTAAATTTCTTTGTACAGTGTAAGTTATACGTTTTCTCTCAAATCCCACAGTAGTAGAAACTTTGAAATGAATCTACCTATATATTTTTTTGTTTTGAACAATGTCAATGAAATCCAATTAATTCAAAAGCCGAAATACCTTCTCTTTGTTTCATGTAAAGTAGAAGAAAACAAATGTTATACTCACGAACAACGCAAAAGAAAGCTATCTTCACAAAAATCACCAACTGCCATTTCGTGGCTAACATCCACATGTTAAGACGAAATCGATAGTGACTTTGGATCCCACTTATGGATAGTCTTCCCCACGTAAGTCTATTCTTAAAAGTGTTTCACCTGCACCACATTGTTCCCTGATGTACAAATGAAATCCCAGACAGTTATTGCCAAACTTGTCTTTGTCTTGTTGCAGAATAGTCGTCCATTCTTCTCTGGCAGCTGTGGAGTCAATAAGAACTTTTATTTCATTTGCATAGCTTGGGACTCTACCCAGTGTTTCCGGTACTTGTGGGTCTGAAAACTACAATGAGTTCCAAAATCCTCTTTCGGAACTTGTTATCCATCTTTTGGAATGTAGATGGCTATTTCTGATAATAAAAGAAGCAGTGTCTGTGCATTGTAAAACACCTATTTCCTCTATGTGTAAAAGGCTGAAAACTTATATATACAGTAGACTCTCGATAACTCGAACTTCCATAACTCGAATTTTTCGATATCTCGAAAAAAATATATTTCCTTGCACCTTTATTACTTATTTAATGTAATTTTATCTCTTTAATTCGAAGTTTTTCGTCGTTATTTTCGATAACTCGAAGTTTCCTCACAACTCAAAATTTTGTTTTCCTCTCAAAACTACGGATTTTGAAGAACTTTAAGCATATATGTAATTGCCACGTTCTTCTTTATCAGTTCTCTTTCTTATTGTGCGTTATTGAAAGGGTATACGTACAATGGATTCCTACCTGTGTCTCACCCTTTTGTTTGAATGTCACCAGACTGGATTCCCTGAGCTGTATCCCCTTCTCTTTAACGCAGAGTCAGTCCAACAAGAAAGATTAATGATTTATCGTCCCTCAAGCCAGCTGGCGTTTTCGGTAAAGTGCGAGTCACTTTCTTGGAACATTACCGACCGTCCAGAAAGCAACTCACTTAAAATATGAAGACGACATTCGGCCCCTTCTCATTTTTGTTTAGGCAATGCACTCTCTATAGCAGCATTTGATGAGAGATCGCTCTCAAAAGAAGAATGAAAATTAAGAATGCTAACCTCCTCCAAAGATAACTTTGTAAGAGGCTCTATCTCCGATAAAATCTATGCGTACATTCATTGAATCGAGGCCGGAAATGAAAACATCAGAGACAGTTCATGCAATATGGCATTTGGAAAACATAATTGATATCGAAAAAAATAT
The DNA here is from genome assembly GCA_963932185.1 of Troglohyphantes excavatus. Taxonomy (NCBI): domain Eukaryota; kingdom Metazoa; phylum Arthropoda; class Arachnida; order Araneae; family Linyphiidae; genus Troglohyphantes; species Troglohyphantes excavatus. The sequence continues at coordinate 53,017,707 of OZ010668.1, forward strand.
AAATACTCACCAAACTATTTTGGATAGATATGTTAAATAAAGTCGTGTAAGTATACTAATATTTATTTTTTACCAAAACAGCTTTTTTATAAGATTTTCGATAACTCGAATTTTCGATATCTCGAATTTTTATACACTTCCCTCCGAGTTCGAGATAACGAGAGTTGTCTGTATAAGGACTATCATTTCTCATCTGCATCAAAGACTCGGATTAGTAAAAATCCATTTAGTTTTCTAAATGATTTTAACAACTTTAGATATATCACATAAAGAAATATCTTTGTAAAGTATTTTAATTACAATAACATGCCTTTGTAGATTAGTCAGTAGCGCGCGGGATTTCGAAATAATAGGTCGCTAATTCGATTCCCACAGAGGGCACTCAATTTGGTTTAAATGTATATACATTAACGTGTTCTCCATATATAGATATTGAGTATTTAAATCTCTGCAATATTCAGCATTTCATGTGTTAATCTTGATTGTATACAAAAGTGATATATTATGCATATACATTTTATGATAAGAAAAAAATTAAATTGACGTTAAAGAACAGACATATATCTTTAAAGTAATATACGGTTTAAATAGCATGTTTTGGAGCTTTTTGTTCATACAACCCCTTTTGGCGATCTTTTCTCTTTGTCGCAAAAATTAAAATGCTAGATAATTAAACACGATGACGTCATGTTAGGCTTAGTTTAAGATAAAAATTATCATAAAATATGCTTTTAAAGCTTTTTTAAAATAACTATTTTGCGAGGAAGGACACCACCCCATCGGTTGGGGTAATAATATTCCCAATATCCTTGGGTTCAGGCATTCCCTCCACCCCACCAAATCATAGTCCTGGATCCGTCCCTGCCATCACCCCGGTATTTATGAAATTGATATCCTTCCAGATTAATATTCTTCACAGGGAACACATATCAATGTAGTGATTGGGTGCAGTTCGAAGAAATAAATTAAAAAATAATTTTACAAACAAAACCTACAAATCAAGTTGCGTCTTTTCTCCGGTGACCAGCGAGTTTATCAGCAATGCTTCTAAAAGGACACATACGATTTTCAAAATTATCTGTTTCTTCCATGTGCAGTGATGGCTGTCTACTGTCCTGCTACCAACAGAAGACTCAGCACCAGAATTATGTTGACAGGCGGCTGCCATAGAAACGGACGATTTCACTCAATCCTGGGTGATGAGCATAGCCCCTACATGACGAAAATGCGAATATAGATTTCTTACTATATCAGCGAACTGGATCTCATCCCTTTTACATTCCACGTCCACCCCCAAGAATTGAGGAAAATCGTCCGTTCCAATGGCAATCGCCAGACAACAGAATTCTGACGCTGGGCCTTCTGCTGGCGGTAGAACAATAGAATGTTACAGATAAATCTATCATGAGCGTTCGCACCAGTATGACTCACGTTCATGTAGAGCTTACACATTTCCATTTTCTACAGAGTTTTTATATTTCCGTTATGGACTTTCAAAAGCCCTTATTTGGTATTATTCTGTTGTTGAATGTAAATAATTAATAAATTTTTCTTATCATTATGTATTTGCCGGTCATAGGGAAACCGTCCTCATCTTAATATATTTCAAATTCGCATGCACATTTTTGCGTGTTCCAAAATAACAGATTTTCCCGCACACAACTCAACAAGAAGAATTATGAGGAAAATTCAAATTTTCTCATTTTTTTACTGATCTATGCAAGGTCCTATTTTAACTCGAACATTCGCCATTTAGTTTGTGTTTGTCTGGTCACGACCAAACGCGTTGTTCACTGTATTTCAAATTTGGCATGAATGTTCCTTAAAGTCATTAAAAACGATATGTGTTTATTTTTTTATTTAATTTTTTTTATTCCGTTTCAAGATAGAGGTCGTTTAATTTTTTGACTCATTTTGAAGGTAGTTACCGTTTTAGTAGTTCTGTTTTATGTAAAGTTCAGCATTTCTTTCAGGAGGGGGGGGGGGGGGGGGGGGGTCGCTAATGCTACTATGTGCCTAGAAATACTATTATTTCCATTTATATTAGGAGGGTTTGAACCATCTAACCCCCCGTCCCCCCATTCTTATCTACATGCTCTGCGCCTCTGACTGGTTGCTATCTGTGAGTACATCTAAGCGATTTGTACCTAAGTAAGTAACAAAAATAGGATTTATTGACAAAGATTGCTAACGAAATTTCCACCTTGTGCCAAATTTTTCACCGGAAAATTCGTTTAGGAATGAGGGGTCCGGTGGCCCTGGGGTACATTTTTCGGCTAGCAATCAGAGGATTGTGAGTTCGAATATGGCTGAGAGAGTACACGACATGACAAAAAACTTCAAAATTAGCGATCTTGCGATTGGCGGGTTGTAAGATTCCCTTCGAAATAATAAAAAGTCGTCTAAACTACTCTAACTTCCACCGACATGTATACGGTACTGGTGCACGGTAAATCTGATCAGCGGGGTCCGATGTCCTGAGGGTTTTGTCGTAGTTATCTGTCCATGGTTCAAAAATAACAAACATTGTTCCCGGGTATTTCCTTCGAGATATACCCTGAACCGAACCGTCGCCAACAGGGGTGCCCACAGGGGGGGATCATGGCGCAAGGTGCGCCATCGAAATTTTTGGGGGGATTTTTTACATGGCTTTTTTATTATTATTTTTGAATTTTTAGGGGGGAAATTTTTTGGACAAAAAATTATTCAATCACTGGAATTTCCAGCTATATCGAGAAATGCCTCTTTGGCACATAAGCTGACAACATTGTAAAAAAAAAAATACGTACACGTTTACTGATCTTTGTCCGGTTCAAACATTCAGAGTACACTTCAGTGCTGTGATTTAAATTAAAAAAGGCTGTTAGGTAATAAATTTTCCATTAGAAAGAATATATAAATAATAATATATATGAAGAATGCTATAAATTCAACCTGGAATCTCATTTCATATCCTTATATCATAAACTATGATTACAATTTAAAACATTTAAGCAATTGCTTTGATAAATATGATGGTCAATATGTTGATTCGATATTTATGCTTTATATATATATATATCACTATATATCTGAGCAACTGTTAAAACACTTCCATTCATACTACACTTTGGAAAAGAAAACGCTGACTGCAACAAATTTAACTTTTTCGCTTGGGATGAGGCATATGTTTAAAAAAAAAACTGCAATGAAGCAGACTGTCTCCTCATCTCAATAACACGTATAACATAAATTACGATTTTTATATACAACTCCACAAGAAACTAATTACTTTCATACGTTTGTTTTCTAGTAGACGGTTTTAATGTATTTGGGTTTCGTCTTGGCGGTCGAATCAGTTTTAATAACTTCAATGGTGTTATAACAAAAGAACAGATAATATATTTCAGTTAACAAAAATGCTTGATTTTTTTTGAATTAATGTTGACATGTGGAGCAAAGTTACAATTATTTAAATTGTAAAAAAGGAAAAACCTTAATGAAAAGTATTTTCTGAGTTTGAGAAACTGTAGTGGTAAGTGGAAAAATATTATACGGCCTTTTTAAATTAAAGTTTAATTTCATAAGGTTTCTTAATATTAGATAAAATGAAGTTTTTGCATTTAATAGTCATATTTAAAATAGTCAAATATAAGAATAGAAGGTCATGAGTGATTTTAAACAAAGCCAATAACGTTAAGTAATTTGCATGAATTTCGTCGATAAAAAAATGTCTATCTTTGTGTTTACCTCTCTTTTGTTGGGGTATTGACCCTATTTATATAACGTTCTATATATAATTATGCAGTTTTGTGTATACAATTAGATAACAGAAATTATACTTAACCAATAAAAAAAATATATCTTCTTTGGCACATTCTACACGGACACTATTTCCGCGAGTTGCATTGCCGACCTCTATGATTGGTGCATTCAAACTACGTGGTTTGTATGAACCAATCGCAGTAATCTGCAACAGCTAATGAGCGTAAATAACGTCCGTGTAGAATGGGGACATTATTAACGCTCTTTAGCTTTTTAAGATGGCATTGTGATTGGGGAATACAAACCATGTTGTTTGCATATACACTTTCTGCATCTAACGCGCGTAAATAACATCTGTTTTATTCCTTGGTTATTTCTTTAATGTCACATAATGTGTTTTTAAAAAGCAGCTGTTTTTTATATCTCTGTCTTATATATAAAGAGTGGCATTTTCAGTGAAATTTTGCTAACATATAAGAGGCAATTAATTTTTTGTAAGCATTTATGGTAAAATCCAACTTCATCATGTGATTTTGCTAAGTAGATCGATTTTGCATAAATTAAATTAATAAATTTGCAATAAAATTAAAAAAAAAAATTAAATATTGTATGTAGTTAATTTAGTCTAATTGGGATATGCGATAGTAAGGGTTTTTCTGAAGTTGAACGAACACAGGTTACCGTCGACATTTTTACCTAAAAGGCACGTAGATAAGGGGAACGGGAGGGGGGAGGGGGGTTCAAACCCCATTATAAGCCAAATAAAAAAAAACCGAATTACTGTAAAAATCATAAAAATATAGATATTAGGTTTAATTTGAAAAAAGATAACTAAGGGAAAAGATCGTTAAACGGGGTCGTAAAAACAAGATGCTCCAAAACATGCTACGGATACCATATTGTGGTATGTCTCTTCGAGCAAGACCACATAATTTCGTTAATCTTAAAATACTTCATTATAAGTTGCCAGTTTATTCTGAAACAAAACCATCTCTCATGTTTCTATAATGGTTTGTAATTTATTGTTATTGTTGTACCGCGAAAACACCTGATCTTTGATTATTATCTAAATTTCTCGAAAACAAGCGAGCGATTTTTTTTTCTTACTTTTTGTACGAATCAACCCAGGACGCAGACCAGTCGGCTCGTATCGCCCATTTTATTTTTATTTAATTCTAAAAATAGATCAGACACCCTTTCTTTCATCAAATGTCTATATGAAACTTATTACATTCAAATGTAGTATTGCGTAATCTATAGGCGCCGGTCGGAGCATTTTTTGCTTGTTTTATTATCTTGTTTTATTACCTTTGTGATTTGTGGTTTTGTTCCGGCCGACCCCCCCCCCACCCCCCCCCCCCCCCCCCCCCCCCCCCCCCCCCCCCCCCCCTTCAATAATCTCGAATCCTTAAAAGTTGGGAATTGCGAGTTTTAAAAATCCCTGATTTGGGAAAATGTTAACCCAAAAAAAATAGCAAATGAAAGGTTGGAAGATTAGGTTGCCCAACTTGTAAGATTAAACTTAAATTAGACCTCCGAATGGACACTGTAATGGATGTCGCACTGGAGCTGCATATTGGGCTATTGGCGACGGTTCGAGGGGCTATATCGAAGGAAATACCCGGGAACAATGCCTCGTATTTTTGAACCATGATCAGATAACGAGGACAACATCTGGCATAGTTAGGTTGATGCATTTTTTTTTTGTTTCTTTTAGATCTTTGAATTAAAATGACCTTGGTAATAAGTAAATAATTTTCTCTGAATTAAATTATGTATTAAAATTAGCAGTGGCGATAGGGTTTCTCAACACCATGCAATTTCGAGTGTTTTATCGTCATCTGACCATGGTTCTAAAATAACGAGGTGCATGTATGAATGTGTGTGTGTGAATGTGTGTGTGAATGTGTATGTGTTCCCGGGTCTTTCCTTCGAGATAGACCCCGAACCGTCACCAATAGCCCACTGTGCAGCTCTAGTGCGCCGTTAATTAACCAAACCAAATTAAATCCAGTGTTTTGACTCTTACTATACTTTAGATCATGTAGCCTTTATAATGTATATTATACTTTACCAGTTTTGGTCAACTAAAACGTTTATTAGATCTTTAAACTATCATAACTATAAATTATCTAACTAATCGTTACCACACATTTTTATAAGGATTCTCAAACTTTAAATTTGTTCTCTAAATTTATTTCATGATTAACTAGTGATTTACTAATTTTAAAAGTACATAGTTATTAACAACTGTTAAAAGTAGTTAATGACAGTGATAAATGTTGCTGCCTCGATATTCAAATGCTAATGTATTCCTTTTTACTAATGAAAATGAATAAATTGGGGGGGGGGGAGAAGTTTGTCGATGTTTTTTTAGGGAGGGGTTTAAGGATTCACCCTTTACGGGGAACTCCCCCCCCCCCCCAAAAAAAAAAGAATTTCTTTAGGTACCTTATCCCCCCTCCCCCCTAGCTACGTCCATCAAAGGGAAGGGTAGAGAAATTTGGGGGGGGGGGATTTGCGCCATTGGGTTTGGGGGGGATGGGCACCCCTGGTCGCCAATATCTCACTATACATCTCTAGTACGACGCTAATTAACCAACCGTTTGGGAATGAAAATGGCGGTTGTTTTTATTGTTCCAAGATACAATTCTCGTTTGTAGCGTCATCTCTAGCGCCATCTCTCGACAAATCTGAGAAACAACAACTGACCCTATAAAAAGACGATAGCTGCAACAACGAGTTTTAACAATTTGGACTGTCTATTAACTGTGGCACAAATTCGTGGAAGTGATAATTCACATAATGTAAGCTTAAAAAAATATAATTAATTGAATATTATAAATACAGATGGTTGCCGGATTTACCTTGATATATTTTTATTTTAAATAAAAAAACACTGTTTAAAACTGTTTGTCATATTTATGAAGTAAAATGCGTGGGACTGAAAAGTTACGCTTTTTGGAATATGAACCATATGCGTAGTTACATTGAATGTCAGACTTCGACAACCCCATTTCAATTAACTAAAAAATTATTCTAGTTTAAAAACTTGTCTATAGCTAAAACTTGTCTTCAGCTATTTCCTATTATTGTCTATAAATTCAGCTATATTTACGTTATTTTTTAATTTGTTTCCCAGACGATTTTTTTATTTCATTTAAAACATTAAGTTTCACTTATTAATAAAATAAGCAACGGCGGACATTTTTTTTACCAAAATATATTCTTTTGTTGACAGTTTATTTGGTAAATATATAGACATGGTATGTCATTATATTAACATATAAACTGTGTTAAGTATATTGAAGTTAGTTCTTGTCATTTATAACCTTCGAAATTCATATTTTTGTAGACTGATTGCATTTTGCCGAAGATAGTTATTTTTTTACGAATTATTTATTCTTTAATAATAATTAGAAAACCAATTTTTCCCACTTTGTAAAACGATGAAGAAAAAAACTAAATAAATTACAATTGTTTCTATATTTTTTCGTTGGAATTTATTAAAAGGTTTCTATCCTATATAAATCATAAGAATATTTGCGAAATAATTCGACTTTTCTAGTTTATATACAGAAATTTTCATGTCTATCACAATTTGTTTTTGTAGACTGAAACAAATCGACATTTGCACTGGAATTAAAACACCCAGAAAGGTTATTTTTTGCTAAAATGTACTTCATTAACGAAGTAAATTTACAAAAAGAAAAAGGTCAAAATATGAGTTTAACATTGTGTAATTAAATATTTAATTTAAAGGCCCATTTTACCATTGGACCCATTTCCCCCACCTTAGACTACCATAGTTAGTTGTTCAGAATAAAATGTGGTGTTATACCATGCGCTGATACGTTCACAAAAGTGTGTTAATGCGCAGAATTGTAATTTTGAACAACTTTTATATGTAGCTTCAATTCATTTTGAAAATGCCTTGTAAGTAATAAAAATGATTTTTTTTTGTTAGTTGCTGTTTTTTAATTTTTAAATTAGCTCTCTACGCTAGCACATGAAGATTTCATTTCTGTTAATTGTTTTATTATATGATTCTGATTTTGTATTTATTTAACCTACCCCTTCCGGTTGTTTTTTCACTCTTAGCTTAATTAACCAGTATTAGTTTTGGTATATTAATTTTTTCTAATAAAAATTGTTGATCACAACTTCGCGTTTACATTTCAAATGTTTAGTGGTATATCTAATCTAATACTATTAAACGAGCAATGTCACTATGTTTGTTCGTTTGTTTGTTTGCACAATCTCCAAATCCGCTCTAACGATTTTCACGAAAATTGATGTATTACCAATTTTCGGGGTAAAAATTCGATTGGGATAGGTTTCATCTTCGAAAAATTTCATTTAGAGGGTGAAATAAGTAGATTAAAAGTTTGATTGTATTCTTTCCAATGCAAATTATTCATCGCGTATGAGTTAATAGATTATGTGGCAATAGCAGTTAAATGTTATTTAATTCGTCATATGTTATTTTAATTTAAAATGTGTAAAATATTTTGATGATATATTTTCATTATAGTTTTTATTCTAAAATAAAATATTTTTTTTCTCATAAATAAAGGATCAGTAAATTAAATATCAGTAAATTAAAATTAAAATTTAAAAATCGTTTTCGTTTTTAAATAAACAAAATACACATTCTATTCACGTGATTATTTCGTCTACTAAATGCTATAAGTTTTCTAATAAATATTTAAAAAGAACTTGGACAAAATCGTTTGCATTTAAAATAGTCAAAGTTTGAACCATTTTAATCCTGCGATTTTTTATTGTTTTTTGCACGTGACGTCATAAGTGGTATTCACTAGAGGAAGTTTTTTTTAAATTCCATATAAAAAAATTTCGTTTTGAAAAACAAGTAGATTTTTTTTATTATATGTAAAATGGATTATGTATTTCCGTATATAGAACATGGAATTTTCAAAACAAAAATTAGAAGCAATTTCGTTTGTTTTGTTAAGTATTTATATTCCAATGAAATCAATTGAATAAGGTTTTATTAAATTAATGTTACGTGTTGTTTATAAAATATACATTCTTTTACATTTAAAATTAAACTTTGTTATACATTTTTATTTCATAAGTTTTATTTTAGCTATTGTTTATAAATATTTATTTTATAATTTATATGCTAATGGAATTAATTAAAATAAGTTTTATTAAATTAATTTTTAGCAATATTTATAAGGGTAAAAATATAATTTTATACATTTAAAAAACTATTTTGTTCTATTATTTATAGTTTTTATTTTACCAATTGTTCATAAATACACTTATTTCTCAAAGTATTGAACAAGAAACAGGGAAAAATTCCAAGTTTTCCAGTTTTCAAGATATGTTTTGGAAATTGTGAAAAAAGGAAGTGTTTCCAAAAGTTAACATTTGTTTACCATGGACACTTTGCGCTGCTTTGTGTGGAAATTACATGACGCCATTTCAAGATATAAGTGACTTCACGCGCATTTTTTATTGGTTGATGGTAACCACATGGTTTGTTATTCACCAATCACAAAGGCTAATCGACCATGCGTTTTTGTTATTCCGTCAAAATTTTAATCTCGGGACCATGTCATGCATAGTGTCTATAAAAATGGTTTGGTATTAATTCCACATTCTAATGAGTAAATAATTAATAAAAACGTTTCAAATTATATTTTTTTTCTGGAAAACTGATACCAGTAAATTTGTCATATAAAAATCTGAATGTAAAAGCAACATTCCTATGACATTTTGTACAATTTAAAAATGAACTGTTTCTCGAATTACGTAAGTAAGTTTAGTTTAGAGAGGGATTGAAAATGAGTAATGAGCTTTTACAATAGAACAACGGCAAAGGAGTTTAAAATTTTCATTAACAAATTTTAGATTATTTGTAAATATAAATTTTACATCATTTACTAAAAACGTGTTTTGAAATTTATTTATTTTGTTACTTCAAATAAGTTTCTTCTTTATTTAAAGGTTTGTCCGAAATAACCTTGCACATGCTTAATTAAATATGAAATTATTGTCGATATTAAATTGCATTAGAAAGTAATAACAAAATACTGAATAATGTTCTTGTATTACGTGCATATGTTTAGTTTCAAGAAGATAATTAGATGAGTAACTAGACTTTATGCAATATAACAAAGGGAAAAGAGTTTCTAATTGAAACGCACATAGTAATTTAAACGATTGAAAAAAAAATTTCACATACACACAGGGAAATTAATTTCGGTAAATTTAAAAACCCTTTTTAAAAATAAATTTTACATTTACCGTAAATGTGTTTTTAATTATTTTTATCATGTTACTTCAAATAAGTATTTTGTTAATAGAAATTTATTCAAAGTAACTATATTTTTATCAAGACCCAGACTGCAAGCTACCTACTCATATTTTATATTCTGTATGTAACCTTTTCTTAGGAACAAAATTATGAAATATTCCTAACAACTGTCGCAAAATTCAACATGTGTGATTTTCAAACATTAGGCTAAATAAAATAATATATGTATATTGAAAAGCCGAGAACGGCAGTCCTCATCATTAAAAAAAATATGTTTAACAAAAAGAGATTAATATTAGTTTAATCGTAACTACTATTATATAATAAAAATTCTTATATTTAGATTATAGAAAATGTTTAATTTTAAAGACGGTTGATTTTCAAAGCCGTTATAATGAATAGCCACTTGGTTCAAATTATATTATTTTCCACTGAATTAAATATAAAACTTTGTTTTCGTCACTACGATTATAGCCTAATTACACATAAAATTATTCGAAATAAGTAAAAATCTTTATTATTAATTAAACGTTTAATAAGAATATAAAACGTTGTTCGTTCTTTATTATTTGTGTATGCTGGTTGAAGAAAAAAAAAATTCCGAAATAATTTTGCAGTAGCAAAAAATAATTTGATCTCCATTATCATAATCTTCTTAATAACAAAACAACTTTGCATAGTATTTAAAAGTCCATTCAGTTACTCCAGAGTTAGACTGAAGCAAACATCATTACAAATGGTTACTGAAAACCAAGAATGTTGTCACGTTTGATCATGCAAACGAAAAGTGTGTACTACAATTGTGCGAATGGTTGTATTAGTCGCTCGGAATCGCTAATAATATTAATTTAAGTTACTTTTGAAAAATTAATACGGTAACATTTCAACCTTGACGCGTATAACCAGTTGCATGAGCATATTTCTAAGAACTTAAAGATATTTCGATAAAGATACATTATTAGACGATAAAAAAATACCATGAAACGTCTAACCGTTGATATGGACATTTCAAAGCATTTGCATTTAATTCGATTCATTAGAAATATTATTAAGTAATAAAATATGAAAGCGAGCTGGGCTCGGTCCCCTGGTACTTTAAATATTATATGAGGTTTGAAAATTATTTGTCCAGTAAAAAACAAATTGTATGTGTGTTATATTATTAGTTATATTAAACATCCGGTAGAATATGAAGTTAAAATATACAGTTAGGAGTAAAATATAATCATTAGATTGAAATTGGTTGTCTTAAAATAATCCACTTTTCAATTGTCTTAAATTACCTTTTTACAGTTCTACACTACAAATACACTATCCATATCACACCAAAATCAAGTAAAAAAAAATTAAATACTTGAATTAGCAAAATTTCTAGGGAATTTTAAATTCGTGTATAGTTTAAGGGAAATATTGCTTTTATGGGAGTTCTCATACTTAAGAAATAGATAAGGAAATGGGATTTCGAAACATTTGTCATTATTTTGACCTTATAAAACTATGCAAAATTGCACTCAATGTTGCCCAGCCACATGACGGATACAAAAGTGTATAATATACAAGTTTGTACATCCGTTCGAGTTCCTCCAGTTTTTCCAGTATTACACAAAATATAAAAGTTGATTAAAAATATCTTGTTTGAAATAATTTTCAAATTTAAAGCATTGGGAGGGCTTTAGAAAATCTTCTCTTCTAATATAAATGAGAACAAATTAAAAAATAATAAATGTATTGGAAATATAAATTAAACTTTCCTGTAGTGAGAACCAGCCTACACATTCGACATTTTGCTTATCTGTCATAAGTCTAGAGGAGACCACCGGTCCGGAAAATATAAAAAGTAAGTATTTTTTTTTATTTAACTGTGACCAACTATGAGGTTGGTCAGGTTTGTCATGTTTCAAAGACGATGGCGGGCTGTTGTCGGTGACTGCGCCTGTGCCCAGGCACGTAGGTATATATTTTTCATGGGAGGGGTTCAACCCCCCGTCCCCCTAAAAAATTCACACCTTCCCCCCCCCCCCCATTTTTTTTAAACTTAATAATTTTTATTGAAGTACACAGGAATACATTGGCAGATAAATATCGAAACAGCAACATCATTTAATTTTTATGGAATCGTTACCAATATCAGTCATTACCTATTTTTAAAATTAGTAAATATCCCTCCTAATTAGGAAATAAATTAGAGAACATATTTAAATTTTGAGAACCCTTGTTTATAATAATATATGTTTGGAGCATCTTGTTTATACCGCCCAGTTTGACAATAATTTCCCTTTGTAACATAAACCCAAATACTAAATAATGAAACACGATGACGCCATGTTAGGCTTAGTTTGAGATAAAAATGACTTTGAAACTTGCCTTTTGAAAACTATTTTCCGAGGAAAGACAACAAAAAATATCTGGTTTTCCCATATGTTACTCAACAAGAAATGTTGTACGAGATATTGAATTTTTTCCTAGTTTTTTTAAAGTATTTTTATGATTTTTACTGTAATTCGATTTTTAATTTTTTTCTTGACTTTTAATGGGAGGGGTTTGAACCCCCTGAACCTTCAAGCAGGCGAGCCATAAGCTCGTTAATTTTCACGCTCACAAAGCCAAGCATTTTAAGCTATTAAAATCTGTAAATAAATTGTACCAGTAAATATCTTTTGTTAATGAACCCTAATCAACTGAGTTGTCATTCAAGAAAAACCAACACCAACACATTCATATAAGCCGCCGCTACAATATATATATATATATATATATATATATATATATATATATATATATATATATATATATATATATATATATATATATATATATATATATATATATATATATATATATATATATATATATATATATATATATATATATATATATATATATATATATATATATATATATATATATATATATATATATATATATATATATATATATATATATATATATATATATATATATATATATATATATATATATATATATATATATATATATATATATATATATATATATATATATATATATATATATATATATATATATATATATATATATATAATTTTGTAAGTGGGGCTTAAAATTTCGGGGTTTATATGACAATGCTGATTTTTAATTGTCAACCTTAAAAAAATTATAATTTATTAGACCACACTTTTAGTTTTTCAATTATATTTTAAACAGTTGTCTTTTCCTTAAACTGGGTTTACTTTCCTTAAGTTCCTCTAATGCCATAACATTATTCTCGATAAATTTACTAATTTTTCTAAGGCCATAAATACTAGAAAACCATGAAAGAAAATTGTATGGTCAAGATGACCATACAATCTGCCAAATGTATTGACTATATTAATAAAATGTATGAAATCAACTCTGCCGATAATGAAAATATAATACGTATATTAAGAAAATGACTTTCATTGATCAAAAATGTATCATGGTAAATTAAAAAAATATATAATTAGGGTGTGTTTGATGAACATACATGTTTTATGCAGGCAAAACTCAGAAATGCTGATTTTAAACTTTAATCCTAGAGTTTGAAGGAGGAATAAGTCTTAATAAAGACAAAAAGAAAAAATAAATAACTATAGTTTTTATACTGTTATGTATAATTGTTCTTGCTGATTTTTTTTGTGTGTAACTCTTTTATGATAGAAATTCTATTATTTTAAAATTATATATTGAACTCCCCTATATTTACAAATTTTCATGTAAGATCACTTAAATCAAAATAAATATTTTAAATACAATATCGATCTTCAATTTTTCAGAAGAAAAAAAACAATCTAAAAGTCCAAACTTTTTAAATATTTAAATAATATGCTTTAAAATTTTTGATGGGACGGGAATAACAATCATTCAGTTCTATCCAGCTATACGCGATATGAGTTAAATAAAAACTACACATATATGGTTTAAGTACTCGTATAAGAAATTGACTAAAAAATTTAATTAATATTTTTATTTTTTATTTCAAACACTTTTTTTAATCCAGAGTTCCATTACTTTCCAAAAAGTTCAGGACAATTAAGAATATTGACGTTGTTAATTCCAATTATATTCGCCAAACCAGTGTTAGCTTCTTGATTAGAATCTATAAAAAATAGAACACAAAGAATTTAAAAGAGTGTGTTAGTGGATAAAACATTTAACACATAAATTAAGTCGTTTTATAACACAAAATGTTATTAAACAGATATAGAAGAAATAAATAACAACATATTCTTCCATTTTATGCAGTCACACTTTATCAGAAAATTGAAACTACGAATATTTATATACGAGTTACTAATTGAGGACACCGTACAGTAAAAAAGTGTTGAAATTTGACCTAGTGTAAATAAAACTATTTCTTCATACGAATGTAAAATATTTGGTTAAATTATCAGAACTTTGTATTTTATAAAATTCTGAAACCTTACCTTTCAAAATTAAAGTTCAATTATCAATATGAGAAAACTTTCATTTAAAAAAAAAAAAATTCGCATACATGTCATTTTCCTTTGATTTTACTTTCAGAAATGATAAAAGTCATGCATGTATTGCTTTACGCATACATATTAAAGAACATGCAGAATACGCAATTAAGCATTTCGTTTCCATGCGCGTCGTACACTATTTTTCTTATATGAAGGAAATATAGTGCAAAATGTATATTATTTAAAAACAGAATCCGTTTAATTTTAGGAATTTTAGTGCAGTCATAAGGTTGATACTCACTGAATAATAGTGAGGTGGCTGTAATATACTTTAGAAAATGAGCCAAGTTTATTTTTTCATTCGATTTGGGTCAAGTGGAACCCAAATATGAAATTTTTATTTGTTGTTAATATTTTACATGTAATTTTTTTAATGTGGCCTCTTATGTTATACAAAACTAACAAAGTAACAGAATGTGTCAAAGCCATTAACGTATGGGCTTGTAATAAATCAAATTACAGATTTTTTAAGTTGATTATGAAAAATAAATACATATATCAAATACATACTATTTTTATGGAGCTTTGCCGTCAAAAGCCTTGGATGTATGGCCTCATCAGCAATCGATAAGTATTTCACAATTATTCCAAACCAAAATTGCTTAGAAATTTAAGAAGTATGCTGCTATATTTGACAGACACAGTACATCTCTGCACCATCAGAGCTTCTGACGAAAAGAGAGCAAGATAATGCTTGCAGCAGTGACATTAGCGGAGGCTCTATCGACTGAAGGTAATATATTTTCAAATACAGATCGTCTTCACAATGTAATAATCTTTTCAGTTATTTCACAAAAGGTTGTAAATGACACAATCGTTCGTGATACTCTTGGAAGGCAAGCAGTTGAACATTTTTACAAGAACGTCTTGTCAATCCCAATTTCAGTTACTGAGCTTTACAGGATCAAAACAAATTGTGTTTTTTTAAAGATACAGGAACTTGAAAACCAATTAGATTCTAAATGCAAATGTTTAGTCTTCTGATTTCAGGATACTTGTTGCTAAAATACTCGTTCAGATCTAGCACCACCAGAATGCCATTTATGCGTATGAGTTCCACATCTCCCCTCCTTTTAGTTTCAATCCTATGCATATGATAACTACCAAGCATAAACTCGCATCGGAAATATTAACTCTTAAACTGCAATGACATTCCAAAAATACCAAAAAGGTATTACTGAGATAATAGAGGAACCATAATTTCGCCTAGAGGATGTCAAAATTATTCGAAAATTATTTTTCTCCCATGGAAAATGTACATATCGAATGTTTTTTAACAAAATATGCATTCGTACGCTTGTCCAACGAAATAATTTGATTATGTGTCAGTGAAGGAATACTAAACATTTAAGTCATACGAATGAATAACTTCACGACACGTGGTGAAAAATCCAAAAGCTTAGATGAGTTAATCGATATGCCATCAATAATAGACTTGTATTCGAATTATGTTGTATATATTTATTTTTAATATACTAGGGGGCTCCGCCCTCTGCTCCCCTGACGCTCCGACAACCCCCGAAACATTTCTTAATAAACTGGCATAATTTTATAATTTTAGGACATTTACTTTTTGAGATGCTAGCGGAACAATGAGACAAAAAGTCGCAAATTAAAATTTGCTCGAAATATCCGACATTTTTCCCCTTCTTCGCTATTTTTTATACCTATCTTAGTTGACCATATCTAATTTAATTGTAAAGATATAAATATAATCTTTATAACATCGAAAAGAGGAAGTTTTAACGAACATTAATATATTTTTTAATAAGAAAATATGTAATTTTAAGTGACGTATAGCAATTTAGAAATCACGTTTCAAAAATGAGGGTGAAAAAACTTCAAAAAGTGGAGGGTGTTTAAATGTTTAAAAAATTTATAAATCCAAAACTAATTCGAATTTTAAAAAAAATGCTTACTTGGATTTCCAGTTCAAACCTATTTGTATACTCCCTAAAAAAATTGGATCTCTCCTCTCAATAGTGTTTCAGAAACTCGACGGACAAAATTACTTGTAAACGAAATTTTATCAACGACGACTTTAATATTAAATAACTTATAAACTAATAACAGTATTGAAACAAAAATATATATTCTTCTTATTTATCAAACATTTCTTAACAAATTCACTTAATTTCGTAATTTTAGGACTTTTACATTTTGAGATACGATCTGAATAACATTGAAAGAACTGAAAATTCCCCCTAGGGCTTACTTTTTTTTTAAATAGAGAGATTTGTTGGCATTGAAAGTGGAATGACTTAATTAAAAAGACGGTATGGTTGGCTAAACGGTTGGTATTTATTTTGCGAAATATCGGTGTTGTGAGGATTACAAACTCTACACCTACAAAACGGGAAAATATTTTTTCTAATTGGTAGGTTTGAAACATTTTTTTTTAAACCGTAATAATGAATTTTGATAGAGATGTTGTAATATTCAGTTACATATTGAAATATCAAAGAAACAATTGAGGCTAAATATTTCTAAAACAAAAACTAAAGTTGAAATTTTTTTTAGTTTTAAAAGAAAAAATCTATACTTGGGCCATCGTCAAAAGTATTGTAGTACATTTAACTATTAACTGTGGCTAACTAAAGTTGCATAAAATATAATAAATTAATGGGGTTTATTTATGCGCACTTATTTAATATTTAAACGAAATGAAATAATCTCTATTCCATAATATCATATTATATATTATGCGCTCAACATTTCAAACAAAGTAATCCTGGACTGAATTCGAATTTGCTCGAAGTTTTTTAACTTAATAATAAAGCAAACTTAATCGGTAATGAACCAGAGATTCATTCCACTTTACCTTAGAAAAATGCAGTTAGCTTTTTTTTGCAATAAAATACTTTTTTACTGTAAAAATACACATTTTTAAAGTTAGTTTGGAAGTTGCAAAGATTGTTCACAAAAAATATGTGTTTTCCATATGAGACTCTGATTCCGTAAAAAAAATCCAGAAACTCGGCAAAAGTCGATTTAATTTTGCATTAACGCTCTACATGCTATCTAATATCCTTTGTCCGGTTTCTGCACAAACACAATATTCACATAGAGTAATGATACAAATAGAGGAATAAAAATGTTGATTTCTGTGTGCCCATCATTGAAACCACGTGATAGGTGGAAATTCAAATTCATTTATGCGCCAATATTACTTGGCAGGCCTTGGCGACTTTAAGAACTAAACGAGATCGAAGTATTGAAATATGGTTTTGTGTTTAATTTTGTATTTAAATATCGTTTTTTTAAACGAGTGGCACAATTTAAGGGAGCTTAACAGATATATTAAGGAGATTTTTCTTACTTTGTAGTTTTGAAATAATTGCATTACGTTTTTATGTGAAAAATGTACCATAAGCGAAGTTCTTTCAATTGTTATTTTGTATACTTCAATAAGAAAATATGAACAATAAAACCTGAGATGTAAAGAGTTTCGCTTCTTCGAGTACTGAACACAAATAAAATATTTTCGTTTCGTTAATGAAGAGGAAATATTTAGCGCATATTGTTTGAAAATAAGTAAATACGTACATATATGTTAAGAAGTTGAATACGCACAAAACTCCTTATCACCAAAAAAGAAGAAAGTGCGCCAAATTTGAAACTCCTGCAGATGTCTGAACGCCAAATGTGGCAGCACTATAACCACGTGATGTTGGTTTTTCTTTTCAATGTTGACACCGCGGCCTTACGGGAGTCTGGTATTGAAGGCGCTCTCTATTTAATATTACAACTCTCTGAATATTCACTGTAAAAATAACTCATAAAACGAAATTAATTTTAAAGGGATTGTGGACAAAAATATGTGTTTTAATTAACATGAGCATTTATAACTTTAGATACGGGATTAAAGAGTCTTGTGAATCCGAAAATAACAATTTTGTTGAATTTCGTCTTATTATGTGGTTACTCGATTAACCTGGCTTGCTGCCGCCTTTCAGTACTAATAATTTAATTCTACGTATATTTAAACAAGCTATTAGCTGGAAATTCGTCAATCATGTTTGAGTCAGTTGTTGTATTGTTAATTTCAGGAAGATTTATACTTATTAAATATTTTTTTAAAGTGTACGTCTTTACTTAAAAGGCACTTACAATGACTTTTAAACAACTTTAAGTCAAACTCAGAAAGAGAAAGAAATATACATCGATCAGGTACATCATTTTCAAAACAACTTCAACTGCGCCAATCAATACCGCCAAAAAACGCCAATTAGCAGGTTTATGTATGTTCGGCAAGATTTCTGATCTAATTCATATAATTGGATATTTTTTATTGTTTAAGAATAGAGATTTCCCAATTGGGCACCTTTTGTAACATATATCCGGTTAACCTGCATTTCCTATCCGGAATTCTCAATTAACCTGGTGTTTTGAAAAAAATTATTTGATTTCGAAATTTCTTTTTTGTTGCATAGAGAAAGATAGCAATATAGTAACAAAAAATAGCAAAATAAGCAAACATAGAAAAATTGTAAATAATAGCAGGTACACTAGCCCATGATAAATTAAAACTAAAAAGGAGAGAAATAAAATTGAAAAAAGGGAAAACCGATGTTATGAAAAAATGGTACCAATTCTCAAAGTCATACTAAACTTTGGTGCCAATTCCAAAAAGTTCTAATAAGTAAAAATTAAATAAATATTAAATAATTCAATTTTTAAATTTTTTTTTTAAATTAAAAATTGTTTTACTTCTTATTGCTTTATTCTTAAATCGTTTTTCTTTTCATAAAAATAGTTAATTTATACACTAGAAGATACATTTATACAGCATTTACACATGGAATATTCTGAAAGTTAAATACTCTACAAGTACATTAAAATTGGCCGAACATTGTATGTCGAATTATTGTGTTTGCAGTAACAATATTAATATGCAGTATTTACTAATTAATAACATATTGTTTAAAGAAGACACTTATTTAATATTTTAAATGGTAACCATTGTTATGAGAGTGGGGTATAAAACTCCAATGAAAGGACATTGGTATTTTAATATGAAATTAACAATTGAAAGGTTTGAATGATTTTGAGAATTATAATGTGCTATAGGAAAGTCATTTAAATATATATATTTAACTAAACATCATCGGATATGTTAATTATACTTACAACAATTGTGACCATAAGCTGTTTAAAAAAAATATCAGAATTAATAGTCATGCACACATTTTATATCTACAAACAATAGTGTATCTTGTTATCTACAATATATGTGATTGATATTGAAATTTGAAAAATAGTTATAAATTGTATCTCTACACTTTGTGTAAAATACGTATTATATAAAGTTTAAATAGAATGTATTTTTTAATAATTATTGATCTAATATCTACTGCATTAAAATATTACTCAAACAATGTAAATTCTTACAAAAATACTTTGTTAGAAGATATCAATTATATAAATAATAATAATACATATAGATATTTCTGAAGTTAAATATAATTTTTTATACATAAAATCTCAAGAATAGCAGAATTTTGACAATATTGTGTTATGTGTGTAATTAAAAACATTTTTATGCATTTTATAATATTCAATATACTGTGCGCACTATTCAAAACTAAACTAATGCAAAAAAAGTAAAAATTCATTAAAGGAGTTTTTTTATACTGTCCAACTGAGTTTGATGATTGATATAAGAAAAAATCTTTCATTTCATTCTCTCTGCCAAAACTTTTTAAATCTGTAATACTAAGTCCATACTAGAAAAGAGTATTAACTACCACTTTACTAGTTTGACTAGTTTTTTACTTCAAGTTTAAAGGGCCTCCGTGGCCGAGCGGTGAAAGGCGTCAGCTGGGAATCCGAAGATTCGTGGTTCGATTCCAGGCAATGGACTTGACAAAGAAAAGTAAAAAGTAGTGATCGTGTGATCGGAGGGTTGCTAGCTTTGTACAAAATACTAGAAAAGTCTTCCAGAACATCCGCAAAAATTAACGGCGTGTATACGGGACTGGTGCACGATAAATCTGATCGGAGTCCAAAGTCCCGACGTCTATTAAAGGCGTTGGGTGCCAGTTCAGGTGTTTCCTCGTCATCTGACCATGGTTCTGAAATAGCGAGGTGCATGTATGAATGTGAATGTGTATGTGTTCCCAGGTCTTTCCTTCGAGATATACCCCAAACCGTCGCCAATAGCCCACTGTGCAGCTCTAGTGCGACGTTAATTAACCAAACCAAACTTCCAGTTTTAAAATATAAGGACTAAATTATTTTAATAAGAATTCAATTATAATTCAACTAGTCATATTCAATGTGTAAAAATGTAAACATATAGGTAGAAATCTACTTATTAACATGATATGGGAAGGCATCTATATAATCTCCAATTATATCTCTAATTTTACTTAGCACTTTAATTTTTTTTAATTTAAATGTATATAAAAGCATGTAAAATACAACATCCTTTGTGTTTAATTTTTAAATATTTATTTATAACAATGTAACAAAATATATATGTAGAATATAAAGTAATCTGTAAAATGTTAAAAAAGCAGTTTGGGGACTCAATGTTGTATTAATTTACCTGGATTAAAAGGTAAAAATTAGGTTAAATATGTACTGTTATTTTTTTTAATTGAAATTGTCATCATTGTTATTAAAAAAATGTATCTAAACTATGTCAAAACCTTGTTGCCAAACTTTGGTTTCTAATTAAAATCATTACAAACACTAGCACATATTACACGCTACGACATTCAACTGACCAGACAGTATGTTTCCATTTCGATTGCAATAAATTATTAATATTCAGCAGATGAAAGCACAGTTCATTTGTCTGTTTCTGGGTTTGCGTAAATAATTTTTTACGACAATAACGTAATTTTTTAATAGCAAATACTTAAAACTATCTTATTTCTAAAATAAAAACTCGTCGGTATAGAACATTGCTTTAAGAATATTAAAACCCCCCAAAACACACTGTACAAAAGTAAAAAACCCTAAGCCCCCCCCCTTAAAAAAACCTTAGAAATTATGGCTAAAAAAATTGTGATATAAAAAAAAGCCAATGGCACTGGGGGACTCAACCCTACACACCCTGTCACTAGCCTTCTCCCGGAAAAAAGCCGCGCTTTTTTTCTTAGCTCGGTTAAAAATGTATGTGTATATAAAAGTTTTAGCATTAATTTAAAAGGTTTTTTTAAAGGCGGGGGGGGGGGGGGAGCGTTGCGTTTTTTACTTTTCTAAAGTATTTTTTTTGGGGGATATCAGTCCTTTTTTATAACCCACCTTTTGTAGAATGACAGACCGATTACCATTTAAACTTTTTTAAAAATTACTCTTTTTCCTAATAATTTATTTTTTGGTTCGCGGTGTAATTTTTTAATTCAAAATTTGCTTAACTTTATTATATGTTTCTGTTATTTCCTAACTTGTTTTGAGTATTTTCTGCATGTCACATTGTTCTCTTATCTCCGAGGGATATGTAAGTATATGAATTATTCTTTAGCATTTTAAAGTTAATCCGTCTCCTAATGATAAAATGTTGCTTGTTTAAAATATTTGCAAAAATTATTATCTATTTAAAGTAGCACATAAAATAGCTCATAAATGCAAAATAAAAAATATAATTAAATTTTATATTTAGTTTGTAAGTTTTTCAAATATTACTTTTAAAACAATTGCAGATATTGTAAGATGTATTAAAGTTCTACTTGTAAGATGTGTATTATTATTTTTTTAATGAATAGAAAAGTTCTGGTTGGGAAATTGTTCCGTAAATATTGATGAGTTTTAAAATTTACTTACGATAATACCCTTGATGTCCAGGAAGTTCAGGTTCTTCAGGATGTTGTGGATGGTCAATTGGAGGTTCTTCAGGATGTTGTGGATGGTCAATTGGAGGTTCTTCAGGAAATTCTGGATGATCAATTGGAGGTTCTTCAGGAAATTCTGGATGGTCAATTGGAGGTTCTTCAGGAAATTCTGGATGGTCAATTGGAGGTTCTTCAGGAAATTCTGGATGGTCAATTGGAGGTTCTTCAGGAAATTCTGGATGGTCAATTGGAGGTTCTTCAGGAAATTCTGGATGGTCAATTGGAGGTTCTTCAGGAAATTCTGGATGGTCAATTGGAGGTTCTTCAGGAAATTCTGGATGGTCAATTGGAGATTCTTCAGGAAATTCTGGATGGTCTATTGGAGGTTGAGGTTCTTCCGGAGTATCCGATGGGAAATCCTCAGGAAATAGAGGGCCTAAAAAAATAAAAGTCAAAATGATGTTAACTGTTAAGAGCACGTTAATATGCACTTCTGAATTGAAAAAAAAAAGCATGTTATTTTTTGTAGCATATAAAAGTTGAGTGCCTATAAAAACAAAACCCAAGGGTGAGTATGCGCCGGATGCCGGATTTTTCCTCAGAAACTAAGGATTAAGAACTTATTGAGACATGGCAAAATCATAATTATACTATACTATAGCACTACTAGTACCCCACGTAAGAAATACTATATTGCTTTATATATATTACGCAGTCTGAAACCAAAAGAGAATATTAATTCATTCATATTTTATCTATATAAAATTATAAGTATTTTGTGGTTAACAGTTGTCTATTATTGAAATAATTTATATAATAAAATAAATTTAAAAAAAAAAAACACAAAAAAACGACTTTTTTAGAAAAAAGTAGAAATATCTTTTAACTTGGTCGTAAAATTTAAAAAAAAAATTACTTTTTAGCGCATTTTCTTAAATGTGGTTTTTCCTTCTTTTTTTTTAAACAGGTTACTTTATTTTTCCCTTTTTAGTTTTTAATTTAGCAGGGGGGGGCTTCGCCTCGTATTATTATTCACCAAGAAATTCCAGTAGCAACTTGTGCTCAAATTTGTCTAATCAATGTATATTGTCAATCAATCCCTATCAACGCCAATAAATACAGGTTAAATGTAAAGTCATTGTTGTACAATTTCTGTTAAAGGGGACCCGAGCCCCAAGATCTGGAAAAATTGCTAATTTTTTTTTTTGCATAAAACAATACTAAACGTCCTTAAGAAGGTGTGTACAAAATTTCAAAACAGTAGAAGAAACAGAACATGTGTTTTTTTAGATGTTTATATACCATTTATCATCTTTCTACATACTTTTCGTCTGCAACAATCGTCATTTACTCAAAATATTTTTTTTTTTTTTAATTTTGGTCACGTTTAAAATGCTAAGGCTTTGTAACTAATTAACTTAAAACTAAACTGTTAACAGTTTTTGAAGCTCTAATATTTGTTTAATAAACGTATGTATAGCTTTTTTTAAATTAAGTTATAAAATATTTTTTTACAAATTATTAAACTTACAAATTTGAATATTTTTTGGGTTGTGGACTTAAAATAAGTTTTTGAAGCCAAGTAAAACACAAATCTGCAAAAGCCGATTCATACGTTTGTAGTATATACATTGACGTTATTTAATCAATTAAAAAAATTAAAACTTTAAAAATTGAAAGAGGAGTAGTGTTTTTAAAAAAAGTATTTTTAAACTTAAAAAACGCAAAGAATTACAAAAATACATTTTTTAAATATAATTTTGTTTTTGATTATTGTTTAGAAAAAGATGTTCTAATAATATAAAAAAATGGTATTTCTGAAATCATTAATAAACAAATTAGGATTTGGGGCTCGGGTCTCCCATAACCGATTATTGTTTTTGAGACTTTAACTGAGTATATATTTCTCTATCCAACAAAAGAAGAATTTTCGAAATCAGATAATATTTTTTTTTCAAACTGTCCGATTAATTGATAATTCCGGATAGTTGAATGCCGGATAACAGGATATTTTTTTTCAAATGGCTCCAAAGTGAAGCATATATTATCCAACAATTTTTTTCCAAATATCTGAATAAAAATCGAATCAATTTGAAAATTTGTAAATTTCGAATTGTAAATTTGCACCAACTTCAAAACTTTGTAATATGTATAAAATTGAAATTAAATAATTAATTTTTTTAACTTATTCATAAAATTAAAAAAAAAAATTTTACTTTTTAGCGCATTCTTCTTAAAGTCCGTTTTCCTGTTAAAAAAAATATTATTTTATTTTTATTTTAGCAGGTGTGTTAGCTTCCTGGTACTATTATTCACTAAGAAATTCAAGTAACAACTTTTGATCGCATTTTGTCTCAACAATGTATATTGTAAAACAATCCCTATCAATGCCAATAAATGTCAAAAAAATGCCGAAATGACACTGTTGTGCAACTTCTATCAAACAATGAAAACATTTGAGATTGGAGAAACTTTTAAAAAGATCCGGTTAATCGATATTTCCGGATATATAATAGCCGAATAACCGATTATTTTTTTGCAGTTTTTTCCAAAGTGAATTTTTCTCTTTTCAACAAAAAAAAAAGAATTTTCGAAATCGGACAATATTTTTTTTCAAACGGTCCGGTTAATTGAGAATTGCGGATAGTGAAATGCCAGATAACCAGATATTATTTTCAAAGGTATCCAAGTAAAACAGCTTCTAGTCAACAAAAAAATAATTTTCCAAATATCTGAATTAGAACAGATACATTGCGCGAACATACATAAAAAATTACAAAAAAAAAAAAAAAAAATCAAATTGATATCCTCCTTCCTTTTGGTTCCATTTGTCGGTTTTAGTTTAAAGATTTAGGCTGTTGTATTTTAATGTTTTGGTGTGCGCGCTTTTCAGTCGGTTAAGAAAACTAAAATAGTTTTAATAGTTTAAAAAAAACTCAATTACTAATACTCAATAGAATTGATTTTTTTAAGTCACATGTTAAAATACTTACAGTTGCAAATATCAGGGCAGTAGTCTGAAACGGAAGAAGCACAATAAATTAAATTGTCTAAAGCTTATTTTAAACTTTAATTTATATACAGTAAGGGAGTTGGTAACAGTTAGAGGTATTTTATTTTGAGGGCAAATGTGGTTTAATTAGGACAATTTTGAGTGCGTTCACAAAAACAACATCTTTTGAGGATACGTTATGTTATTTATTTTTCATTTCTGAATAGTTAATAACACTCAAACTTCAATAGTGCTTGAAAGTCATAACGACATTTTTGGCCAACCAGCCGAACTAGCACGGTAGGTTGGCCCACCGCTTCTGTGATGAGAAAAAGGCAATAAACCAATACTAAAACTACCAAATTTTCAACGTTTTATTTAAAAAAAATATTTTTAAAAATAGTAGAACAAGTAAGTCCCCAAATCGGCCATTAATTCAGTTGTTAAAAAGTTGTTTTTCTTCTTGTTCTAGTTCAGTTGTTTTTCCTATTTAAACTAAATTGTTTGTGGTCTTTTTTAATATTTTTTTCAATTTAAACTGTCTACTACAAGATTGAAAACGTAGGCATTTAAATCTTAAACAAAGGAAAACTCAAAAAAATTGACTCATCAAGCGCTTGGTTACAAGTTTCAACTGTCTTAACGAGATTAACAAATCGAAAAACAGAAATTCTGCTAAAGTTTTACCATAACAATTGGGATCGCACTAAAAACACCTGTCGATTGTCAGCCTGGTCTAGTATAGGACATGCCTGGTTCCTGTCGAGAACCAAAAACTCATTGCCAGCCTATCCCTTACGCCAGTCGGTCCCGTCTCCTCTATATGTCCTAAATAAGCCTTTATTTTATTATTCGCGGTATTTAAACATCGGAACATTAAAAAATGCTCAATACAAGATAAAGAATTTTTAAAAGAATGGGAAAAAATATTTTAATCGATGTTTTTTTTAAATTATAATTGAAGAATTTAATGCTAAAAACTGCAATATAGTATGCGATTTGCTAGACTGAGTATATATATATATATATATATATATATATATATGTATATATATATATATATATATATATATATATATATATATATATATATATATATATATATATATATATATATATATATATATATATATATATATATATATATATATATATATATATATATATATATATATATATATATATATATATATATATATATATATATATATATATATATATATATATATATATATATATATATATATATATATATATGTGTGTGTGTGGGTGTGGGTGTGGGTGTGTGGGTGGGTGGGTGGGTGTGTATGTATGTATATATATATATATATATATATAAATATATATATATGTATATATATATTATATATATACAGATAGAGAGAGGGAGAGAATAGAAAAAACATTACACTTAGCGTGTAATGTCCCAAATGTATCCCGATCAATGCTTTTAAAACAACAAAAATTGGTTGTCTGATAGAATAGGTTTATATTAGTTTAACATTGTATTAAACCAATTTTGGGTAGTATTACCATTTTTTTAAAACAACTTTTATATATTTTATAAACAATTTTTTATGATAGTGCTAATAAGTATATTTTCATAATATATAACGAAAACATATATACTATTTCAACTCTTTTAATAGTGAGGGTGATTTTAATTCATTTATAAAGACATTTTCGTTTGCAATTGTGAGAACTGTCAAAATAGATCTACGAGTTTTGTACGTTAATTTCTTATTCATACAATTTAGACGAAATATATGGGTTTTCAATGATCCATTTGAAGGTTCCAAAACTTTCATTATCTTTTTTTAAATACATACCTAATGGACTATATGTTATAGAAATGTGATGTAGAAAATTCTATAAAATTTGAATGCCTTCAAAATAACAAAATAATAATATAGAATTATTTTAACTTTCTGTAAAGAATATCAGACAAACTACGGACATTTTTTTGGAGCAGCCTGCAACAAAAACAGTCTGGAGCTTTACTACGATATATAACAATATAATGGTTACAAGTGGGCAAATTGTTTTCTCGCCTTTTTCATCTGCAGACGCCGCGCTCGACGTCTGCCGGGGATCCGACGCTGAATTGGTGGTTCCTGTGTCTAGGAGGGAAACCAACCAATCCAGTGTCACGGAAGTCGTGGGAAGTAATATTCAAAAAAGGGAGGACATGTTCCTAACCTTCATATTCCGACAAAAATATTATGTAATAAAATTAAATCGTGTAGTAAATAAAAATAATAATTTTTGTTAGTTTTTTTTTTGGAATAATTGGTAAGCGTTTAAAGTTTTAGCTATTATTTGGTCATTTACTGTTAGTAATTCAAAACAAAATGCGTAAGCAAATAATGTAATATTTTATTTCGCGAAATTTTTCCTAAATTTCGTTTTAACAGTAGATTGAAAACACTTACCCCGATCAGGAATTAAATCTAAAAACATATTCACTATTTATTAAAGAGGCATATAACAAATTCCTAATGAACTTCAATTTTTAAATATAATAAAATTAATTAAAAGCGAATTTCTTTAAAATTAAGAATTTAGAAAGTTAACATATATAGGTAGATGATATTCGTAGCTAAACACTTTGAAGACTCAATAGCTTTTTAAATCACTCCGAAGCTCATATTTTAACAATTTTTCTTATAATTATGTTTATGAATAAATAAAAGTTTTCAAAAATTTTGCTCCACACATAACACTAGTAATAAAATCTGTTACAATATTAAAATTAGTTAAATTTGTGTAAGACTCACACACTAAAGGTTCGTACGTGTATTGCCCGTTGTAATCCGTATTATTTCCAAAATGTTGTTATTAACATTTTGTAACATAGTTTTTGCGTAACATGCATCACGATTGATATTTATTGGTGAGTGATGACCCAGCTTTGTCAGGGATCTAATAAGACAAAAAATACCTGCAGGGATTGATTTGAAGAGCTTAAAGTATAGAGTCTTATTCTACTCAATGAGCTTGACATGTTTGTTCAGCACAATCAGTGAAAAATCGTCACATATATTTTTTCTGTAATATATATCTTTTTTAAATCTGTTACGCGCGACGAATCTTTACAGGTGGCGTCTCAAAAGAAAGAAAATTTCCCGAAGCAGTGACAAATCGTACTTTCATCTCATAAATATTAACGGTTTGTTTTTACAATATGTTTAAAAGAATTACTGCGTAAAGAAAAATCTTTTTAAAAAAATATTTCCACGATCTAACTAGAGTATGTCTTGGTAGTTTGGTTGGAAGCACCTTGGACTTTGGAGCAATAGACCACGGGTTCCGAGTCCCCACGGAAGAACATCAAAAAAGATTCCCCCGAGGGCTCGCAGGGCCACACACATAGTCTATATTATTTCTATTGTACAGATCCCGTTTCAGGCTCTTACACACGATGAATCTTAACAAGTTAGGTGTCAAAAGATAATTTCCCGGAGCAGCGGCGAGTTGTACGTTCATCTCACGAATCACGGGTCATTCATGAATCACGGGTTCGAGTCCCGACGGTCACTTGCATATTTCGTCACAGGTTTCCCAACGATCTTTGGGATAAAGGATTAATTTTGAATATTTTAAAAATATTAAAAGAAAATTGTTATCAGTATATTATGTTGAAAATGATATAATGAGATTTTATTTCAAAGTGAATATTCCCTGAAAAATTAAGCCATCAGATTCATACTTTATTTTTTAAATGGATTATGTAGTAGAAGTTCCCTCTTTTATAAAATTACATTTATTTAAATTGAGACAAATACCACAAAAAAAACAATTATCTTTAAAAAAAAATCAGTATATAAATTCATATTTTAGCGTATAATATTTTTTAACTAGGAGGCTACAGCGACAAAAAAAAATCTGATTATGAGAGTGTATACAGCTCATAGTTTCTTATTTTAGAGTAAAGACAACAATCTTAGACATAATTTCTTTTTTACAAACAAATGTAAGAGATTTCTTCTGTCAGCATACTCTACTGTTTTGTCAGTTAAGTATTTTTTACGTACTTAAAAAGTCAATTAAAAACCATACCATATTTTCCAATGATAAATGACCTTTTGTAATTATGCTTATCAATTTTCAATGACTCTAATTAGAATGACGTTAGGTTTTCGTTATACACTATTAATCAATAACACTAAACATGTTTATGTGTTAAAACAAGTTGTGAAGCTCATATTAATCTTGAATAACATACAAATTACATATAATAAATGAAATGTCATTGCTGAATTCGTATAAATACCAGGAAAGTGCGTTTAACATAGTCTTTATATTTATTCAAAATATTATCTAATATTACTTTTCTTGTACTCAGTATAATCTGGCTCACGTAAAATTGTATATATTTTTTTATTTTACTAACTTTTTAAGTTTCATAAAAGCAGAAATAGTTTGTTTTACAAAATTTTAGAGATTAATTTAAAGAACAATGCAAAAAATATATGTTTTTAAAACAAAAAATATTATGCTTGAAAATTTCATAAATAACATAACTTTTACAGAATTTTTAATTTCGAATATTTTAGAAACATAAAAATGAAGCCATCAGATTCAAACTTTATTTTTTTTAAACGGATTATGTAGTTCAATTTTCCTCTTTTATAAAAATTACATTTAGTTAAATTGAGATAAATACCTCAAAAACCAATAAACCTTTTTTTTTTAAAAAATAGTATTTAAATTCATACTTTAACGTACAATATTTTTTATATATATTTAACTTGTAATATAAAAGAATGCATACTTTTATAACGGTCATAACTTAGAAATGCATCTGAAAACCATAAGAAAATCTTATGGTTATATTGGATATTTGGATTGTTTACATATCCAAAAAACAGTTTTTAGATTTTATGTCTGCTAGTCGTTCTTGTTCATTTGCCAGTCATACAATAAAAACATGAAGATATATCGATAATATTTTAACTTTTTGATCAGAACCGCGATAGATTTAAAATGTGAATAGTTTTGATTTTGGTCACATGTGTCCAATGTCCTTGCTAATAATGTGTTAAATGAAACTAGTATATTTTTTTTGTTACAGAAATAATGTAACGAAAACAATAATTATTATTGTGAAAATAATATGTGAAATTAGATTTTTTAAATGTTTAAATAAATTAGATATATTTCTCAATTTTGTTTATTTCTGCAATCATATATTTCTGGCATATAAATATTTTCGAGTCAGGATTACAACGTGCGCGCAAATGACAGATATAAAATCCATTTATGATATTATTTGAATGTATGCAACTTAAAATGATTGTTATAGTTTTAAGAGAAAATGTAAACTAAAAAAAAACTTAAAGTAATAGACATGATATTTTTTATTATAAAAAAAAATTATAGCAAACGTGTATAAGGATTTTCTATTTTTGACTAATTACTTGTGTGGAAGCAAATTTACTATTTCAAAGAATTGTAATTTCAAATAATTGTCCGGTAATAAGCCTGACATTTTTTATTTCAAAGTTACGTATGAAGTGTCTTACAGGACAACATTTTGAAACAAATGTCGTGCTGACCATGCACACATGTACAAGACACATGTAAAAACAAATGTTAAAAACAAAACAAGGGTTAATTTCATTTTATTTTAAATATTTCGAATTCAAAAATGCCTCAAATTTGAAAATCTTAATTCGAAAAATTAATTCGTAATGCTCACTATGAAGGCGTATTTCTAAAAACACACATTTTCAAACTACACATAATCAGAAAATTAGACGTATAATGTGATTTCAATATTTGCAGCTGTTTTCCAACATAAAATTAAGTTAGTTAATAATTAATGTAAGTTATTTCTCGTCTTCTTTTATTACGATTAAATATCGTAACGCCACCAAGTTTACGTAAGTAAATCAGTTTCAATTATATATTAGGCATTTAAAATTGAATTTCAATATTTAATAATATTACGATAACAAAGCTTAAAAGCGATATCGAAGTGTTAATGTGGCATTTTTATTCCCAGACAATGCCAAGGAAGAGATAGAAATGGAGCTTGCTATTGGTGTGCAGTAATGAAGATGCATGAATTTGAACTTTGGATCATGCACCGAAAATTTAAGATCAAACTACAGCAATCGCTTTCACTTGATCCCTCACAACACAAAAATATGATAAATTAAAAAAAAATTAATATTAAAATATTTGAAAGTATATTATTTTTAAAAAATAATTTCAAAAGTGTTACTTACCGTGAGCTAAAAGTATAATCAATCGATATTTTAATCCCAGTTATCACATATTAATATATTTAATATATAAAAATGTTATACAGTATTTTAGTGATAATTTATTAAGACGTTAGCAATGTAGCAAAAACGTCTAAAGTAATATATCACAAAATTTATGAATAAAGTCGTCGTTAAAGTAGACTCGCTTTTAAGGATTAAAATAGCATAAATGTAAA
Organism: Troglohyphantes excavatus; assembly: GCA_963932185.1. Classification (NCBI taxonomy): domain Eukaryota; kingdom Metazoa; phylum Arthropoda; class Arachnida; order Araneae; family Linyphiidae; genus Troglohyphantes; species Troglohyphantes excavatus. Next base: position 53,049,439 of record OZ010668.1, read on the forward strand.
AGTAAATACATTAATAGAATTGAATTGATAAATACGAGGATTGGCTGCCAAGTGGAATAAGTAGAAAAACAAAATTCATAGATAAGAGCGTATAAAATCTGTAACTTGCCATGGCTATAATGTTAAATGGAATGACATTCAACTCATTATTGAGAAATCCTATTGAACTAGTACCCACATGACTCGGGCAAATGATATATCTAACTGCCTAATAAAGGAAAATGGTGTTAGTTAATTTAATGATTTTTGTGACTTACACAACTTTCCAGACAACCCGCCCAAATATCAATAAGTTATCAGCGACAGTAAACCCGAAATTATATGTTATAATGTTTTGAAAATGCTATTGAAATTTGAAAATGCTACAGCGAAAGTATATTACCGTTTTGTGTACAAATAAAATTGTAGGGTGCAAACATATTTTTATAAAAATGGTTTGTACCAGAATGCGCGAAATTGAATCGAGTCAAACTACATATAACCGACATTCCATATTATGCTTGGAAGCTCAATAGTTATGGCAATAAAGTAGGAACCATATTTTAAAGTTAAATTAAATAAAAAATGCACTTAACCCTAATTTATAAAACCATGTATAAATTATTGTTTAAACGCCGTTTTACTCTAATTTTATTAATAAAAAAAAATTTGAAAATTGGCCACTGTATGTAGCAAAAAATACGTGTATATTTGTTTGCACTTGAAAAACTACCTATTCTATGAGACTAAATTAGAAATCTTATTAAATACTCCTCGGAAGTCAAATAAAAAAAGACTAGAAAATAATTATATTTTAACTTTGATTTTGAGTATTAATTCTAATGGAAATTGTTCCTCTAATATATATCAAATAAAACCCTTCAGTATACTTAATATAACATAAGAAAAAGATGTGCCATTATCCCCAAAACCTCATAATATTAATTAACTCATAATAATTAACAAAATACTTCGGATATACGACAACCAAATATTGCTTACAAACATTCATAAAATCAGCTTTCAGCTGTTGATAAAAGACTATAGTTCTACAGAAAGTCTGACTTGTAGAATACCAATTTTCGAGTATATACAAAAGGAGTATAATAAAACTATACTCACGGACAATGGAAGTTAAAACAATCGTAACAACGACAGGTAACAACCATTTTGTGGTTGAGATGAACATTTTAGTAGCAAAACATGAGTAAATTGAATTATATATGATTAAAATCTCCTTAGAAACCCTGGTTTTTATACGGTCTGCATCTGTACCTACTGTTCACACATGTTGAAACATTGCATCAAATAAACACCATGTTTCCTAAACACCCTTTTAAAATGGATTCTGAAAGTATGTGCTATGCCTATCAAACAGCTGAAGTAACAATATTTGCATGTATTATATTTGCGTATCTCGAAATTCTTCTTCCTAATAAACAGAAAATGTCCATTTCACGATCGCCAAGAATTTAATTCCGGTTAAGAAACGACACGTGGACTGTTTATTAGCATGTCTTCATATTTTGTGATGTATCACCTGTAATCAAACGTCTGGGTAAGCGTCTCCAGCAAAAATTATTTCAGGTCTTTCTAACATTATTTTTTTTTTAACGCTGCTTTAGTAACACCAGACAAAATGGTGTTGCGAATATGTTACAAATTCAGTGTTAATGGATACCATGAAAAACATTGTGCAAACATCACTTAAGAAAACTCTGGAAATTCATAAAAATAATCTGTTGGATTGACATCTCCTTACAACTTTCTATTATTTATTTATTTTTAATTTACAATGCCGCACACAATGCAAAGTTATGTACAGACAATCACAAAATAATGTTGTATTAAAAGAATGGAAATATGAGAAGTAAATTTCAATTATGCGAAGTTGAATAAGTTCGCGTTAATAAATGAAAAAATAATTGAATATTAATTTGAGATCCGACATTTCGCATATATCTAATCCTACCAAAAGCAGCCAAATGACCGCTTCAAAAAAAAAATTATGTATCTTAATATAGAAAGAGATTTTAGCCAATTGGATAGTAAACAAAATATTTTTTATCTTTTATAAAAGTTTTATTACATTTATGCATTTTCAGCACATTTTTTACAAATTACAGTATTTTGTATTGCACATTTTCCGTTGCCGTCAGCGCCGCCTGCCGAGATTCGGTCTGCACGCGTGCCGCCTGGTTGGGCCGACGCGGTCTGTACAGCGTTGCCTGGTCGGCATGCAGGACGCTTGGTGCCCAGAAGGCTGGATCGCCACAACACTGTAAATCCACAATTACGTTGTGGACTCGTAAAACAATTTCCGGAGTGCGCTTTTTGAAGAATATAGTCGTAAATAACATGAATTGTTCAAATGGTCAAATGACAGATCGTGGTAGATCGCTATACATTTTTTTCGGAAGGTAAATAATAAAGAAAGTTGTGAATATTGAAAAATGGGTTGTGTGTATATTATAGGAAAAGTCAATAGGTTACATGGCGATACAGTCACGTTGTATACAAGAAATTCTAAACGAAATTTCAAAAACGGTCCTTTGAACGCGCGTGGTAGGATTAGTGTTCATTTCCCTAATTCTTCGACAAAATAAGGTTTAACAAAACGTTTGCCATCTATTGAGTACCAATACATGGACAGGCGAAAGACACAATAGATACATGCGTATGATGATAACGCACGGTGACGCTGGTTGGATGAAGAACGGCGAGTTTATACTCAGAGGGTCATGAATTCAATTCCCGGGATCCACTAAGAAAAACTCTCACTAAGTTATCGCACACTGAACACTATTACACGGTATTTAAAATACCGCCTTCTACCAATTGCAGCTCGCGTTTGCTGTCCCAAAGACATCATTGCAACTGTTCGGGCCAATCAAGTCACTTTCTTCATTTGGCGCTGTTGCGAAGTTGCCATCTTTGGGATGCGGCGCCAAATGACGTGATTTTCCGGCAACCCGCCAAGCGGATTGTTTTGTTTTTAAAAGTTTCCCTTCAAGCAGGCGATCCATAAGCTCGCTCATTTTTCACGCTCACAAAGCTGAGTAATTTAAGCCATAAAATCTGTAAATATAGTCTTCCAGTAAATACCATTTGTTAATGAACCTAATCAACTGATTCCTGTCATTTAAGAAAACCAACACCAACACTTTAATATAAGCCGCCGCTTTAATCATTTAAATAAGAAATATTATATTATAAATTTTTGGAGTAATAGCGTAGTCGTAAATATTACTTAGAATTGGTCTTGTATAGAAACTAAAGCATCTAGTCAAAACCGACCTCCAATCAGTGAAGTTTTAATGGCTTTTATGTTACTTAATTCTCCGAGAGAATAACCTGAAACATTACAATCAGGAATTTCTAGATTTCCTGGTTGGATGTATAACATCGCACCAGAGCAACACAAAGATTTTTATAGGATACCAAGCTTTACAAAGCTCTAACGACTTTTCTCGAGATCACATGAACAAATCATATCTGAATACAATCTAACTATTGAGTTGTTTAGAAGAACAATTGCAAAACCAAGAAGTTTAGCCAATCAGAGTTAAGTATATGACTTTGGCGATCCCGATTTCGCCAACTATATAATATTTGTTTATTTTATAAGACGCCAAAAGGCAAGTTAATGCTTAAATTTTTTTTTCGCTGTGTTGCTTTGGTGTAACAAGTGCGTTTTGTTTGTCCAGAAAACAATAAACCGTAGAAGTAGAAATAAATAAATCTAAAAAAAAATTAGGGAGGGTTTCATTTTTGAAATTAAGAAGTGCAAGTGTTGTACACTCAAACCTGTTTTTGTGGGTCTTTTTTTGTGCGATTTTTTTTGTGCGGTATATGAAAATTTCAATCAAATTGGAGCATAATTGATTATCTGGCTACCGAGACATATACAAGTGTCTAGTGAAACAACAGTCGTCGCAAAAACTGATCACTGACTACATGGTAACTGAAAAAAAGTCAACTCTAAACGAGGGGTAGGTAGTATCTTCAAGTGACAAAAGAGCGATTTTGAACCAAGTTCGCGTATTGTCAGACTACGAAGGATAATGGTTATACGTTTTGAAAAGTTTTGTATGTGTAAAATAAGTACATATGTAAATAAAATATTTAAAAATGTTCGCATGTGTATTTTCTAAATCAGATTCCAAAAGGTTTGGCGAGATTCTAAGTAGCTGTCAAGCCTCGTGTCTTGATTTCGTTTAAAATATCAATTCCTAGTTATTTCGTAAGGTTTTGAGTTATTTTTATAATAATTTTTTTTTTTATTCTGTTGCGGAAACTATTTTTTATAGCTACTCGTGAAGTTTTGTGCGAATTTTTTTATGCGTTTTTTTTTATGCGGTACCTATCTACCACACAAAAACAGGTTTGAGTGTATTATCTAAACGACATTTTGCATTCGAAAGGTCTTTCAGAATATCCAGTGGATACTTATTTAAAAAAGGTATGGCAGAGGGAAAAATTTCATTTTTACTATTCGGCATTTAACGGTACCATGCTTTTAATGGGACACGGTTCAGTGCAGTAACAGAGGCCTGGATTTTCTTACGGTACCATTCTATTGTTATTTTTTTTCCTTCTCACAACATACTATTTGGATAAAAGTATGTGTGGGGTCATCCATCACTGCCATACCGATTACTTCGCCACTTAGAATATACCTTCGAGTACGTATTCAAAATATTAACTAATTGTTTAGTTCCCGTCATATTAAGGTTGTTTGAAGTAAAGAATTATCTCAATTAGAGCCTTTTGGAAATAACTGTTTTGCAAGGGAGGACACCCTATCGGCTAGGGTAATAATACCCCATGCTCCCTGGGGTTCAGGCATCCCCTCCTCCACCCCTCCCAAAACACAGCCCTGTACCCGTCCCTGTTATCATCCCGGTATTCATAAACTTGATATCTTTCCAAATTGATATGCTTTACAGTGAATACACAGCTATGTAGCGATTGTAGCGCCAAATAAAATTATTGTCTTTCGCCTTTCACAAGTAGGTACGATATTAGAATTTTAGGATTCACATTTCTGCACTTTTTTAAGGCATTGAGTTGAATACTGTTTTTCACTGATAGTATTCACTCACCTTAAGGACGTATAAAATTTTTGTACAATTAACATAGGCGATTGACAGAAACAATTTTAATGTAATGCGAATCATCTCAATGATGGCATTGAAAGCGGTAAATTTCTCTTTTCCATACCGCCTTTTTCCCATAACAATAGAAAGTTGGTTTGCTCCATGTCATTACCCACCAACTGGTTTTCTATATCTATGATTTTTCAAACGAGATTTGGTCTTTAAACACTTCCTTTCCCCAGAGTAGCTCGAAAGCCACGCTGGGTGATAATTTAAATAATTATAACTTCTTGGATTAACTTCCTTAAGGGAATTCTCTTGATATACAACTCTGGCAACACTTTTTCTATGTTATTTGACACGCTCTTAGATGAGCATTTCTTAATTTGTAAATAATAGTCCAAAATTAAAAATTTACTCTCATCCAATCAACTAAGCAGAAATTCTTTTCCAAAGTAAATTTTCTTACATTTCTTAATTATATTTCATTCTTACACGATTGTCGAACCTTGACAGAACTCATTAGACGTGGAAAACGTAATTTTTTTTAAAAACCTTATTGTTCATGATGTATTATTCAAATGTTGCTTAAAAGAAACTGAAGAACTTGAGCGCATGAATGCCTTAATTAAGCCTGGTGGTTCAAAATGGAAAATGGATGCTTTAAATATTGCTCCATTGATGCTTTTAAAGCGACAACTTTTAATTTTCTAATTGAGTGATATAAACACTGTAAAAAAAAGGTATTTAATAAAAGTACCTGAAACTACTTGTTTTTCTTTGAGTACAATTGCATTGTAAATGATCGATGACGTACTAAAATTTAAGTAACCGTACTTTCTCAAAAATTAGCAATGCAATTTAATATTTCTATTCTCAGTTTCTGTTCAAGCCATCTTAACAAAGCAACTTGGCGAACTTAAAATAGTTATTCAGAAGATGATATTCCACCTTATCTGATGTCGATTGCTTAAATGGAAACTGAGTTATTACAACTCAATAACCATACTTCCTATTCTTTTGGCACACGTTTTTAACATTTATTCCGTTTATAACTTCTTCCGTCCACATAGTACAACTGATAACGCACTGGGCTGCGGTGCCAGAGGATTTGTGTTCGATTCCTGGTAGTCTTGGTTGTAATAGTTGATTTTTAGTGAAAGTGTTTTATGAAGGCAGACGATGTACACTAGCAACTGCTCTTTTTATTCATGTATTCATTTTTGTGTATATGTCTTTGTCATAAATGAAACTTGTGTATTCGGAGCTATGATAAGCATCGAACGTAATCAAAAATCAATACATTTTCCATATTTTTTAGTACCTATTTTTAACATTGAACATTCCGAAAAACGTTAGGTGTCACATTTAGATGCCTAAAAAACATACTTAAAAAGGGGGAGCGGGAATGTACTTTACAATGACAAAAAAGTTGGGACTAAAAGGGTTCAAACTTATTGGTTCTTTGATTTTTTTTACCTCTTTCTGCAGAAGCGTGTTTATTAATAAACATAGTCATGAAAAGTAAACAACAACAAAACGCAAAGCATACACTGCTTTGAAATGACTTTATTTGTAGTAATAAAAATCGTACATTAGAACAAAAAGTAACATTTGATTAAATTAATTTAAGAATGGATTCCTTCGTTTACCACTCGCCTTCACCTCCTTCTACGTCTCCTACTTCGTTTCCTCCTGTATCGAATACTCATTCATCGCCAAATCCTTCACCGCCAAATCCTTCATCGCCAACTCCTTCATCGCCAAATCCTTCATCGCCAAATAATTCATCGCCAAATCCTTCATCGCCAACTCCTTCAAGCAATGCTTCTTCATTGAATCCTCCCTGATTAAATCCTCCTAGATCACCTCCTTCTTCATCGAATATGCCTTCAGTGAATTCTCCTGCATCGCCAACTCCTTCATGGCCTCCTCCTTTATGTCCCCCTCCTTCATGGCCCCCTCCTTTATGGCCTCCTCCTTTATGTCCCCCTCCTTTATCTCCTCCTCCTTCATGCCCACCTCCTTCATGGCCCCCACCTTCATGGCCTCCTCCTTTATGTCCCCCTCCTTCATGGCCCCCACCTTCATGGCCTCCTCCTTTATGTCCCCCTCCTTCATGGCCCCCACCTTCATGGCCTCCTCCTTCATGTCCCCCTCCTTCATGGCCTTCTCCTTCATCGCCTCCCCCTTCTCCCTCTTCTTCATTCACCTCCTGAATTACGACAGTACATTTGTTATTGAGATTCAGGTTAAGACCTATAAGACCTCCTGTGTTGCTTTGTTCGGTATCTGAAATGAAAGAAAGCACAATGTTAATTGCAATGTAAATAACTCGAAATTATCCAATGGAGATATTTTTGTTTATAAATATTTTATGAATTGTGTTATAAAAATTAATAATTAAGTTTTTTTTTAAAAAAAGTGTCGTTTACGTACAGGGTTCTATCTTAAAGTATTATAGCTGATCAGCGTATTGTGTTCTAATAATAATACGTAATCTATTGCTAATCAACGTTACGCGTTACATATAGAACTGGTGCGCTGTTAAAAACAGGTACTCAAAAATAAGTAAAATGTACTCATTTTTGAGTATATTCAATGCTTATCATATCTCCGAATACATAAGTTTCAATTTTGAAAAAGATATGTACGCAAACATAAGCACAATGAATAATAAAAAAAACGGATGCTAGCCTACATAGGCTGCCTTCACAAATCCAATAAATATCGACAATTACAACAAATACTTACCGGGAATCGAACCCAGGTCCTCAGGGATCTCAACCCAGTGTACTACCAGGGCGACGAAAGGAAGTTATAAACAGATTAAATGTTAAAAAAGAGTGCCAAAAGAATGGGAAGTAAAATAAATTAGTTGTAATAACGCAGTTTACATTTAAGCAATCGACATCAAATAATGTGAAAAACCATCTTCTGAACAACTACTTTAAGTTTGTCAGGTCGCTTTGTTAAGATAGCTTGAACAGAAGCAGAGATGAGCAATATTAAATCACGCTGCTAATTTTTGAGAACGTACGGTTACGTAAATTTGAGTACGTCATCGCTCATTTACGAAGTAATTGTACTCAAAGAAAAATAAGTAGGTTTAATTGCTGATTTTTAAGTATTTTTTTTACAGTGTGATAATTTGGCCCTTACTCCAAACCACATTTGGCAAAAATTTCGTCATTTTCAATACAATTGAGAAATTGTTTATTAATTGAGATATTTTTTATATTTGTTGACATTTAGAATTAAATTAATGTGTAAACGTTGTTTAAAACTACTCATAAGATATTTAAATTATGCCCACTGTTCAGTAGGATCTAAACATCTGCGTTTATTTATTATTGTTGGTGATTACGATACTTTCATGAGTTTCTAAGTATGGTAGTTCAGAGCCGAGTTCCACATGGTGAAAATTGTCACAGAGTTGGAGAACATGCCATGTACTACGCTCTATTATTCTGCATTTAGAATGGCCAAGATTACTCCTTTCCTTTGTTGTCCAGCCATTTCCATTTGATTGCCGCTTCATAAGTAAGAACTATGTGGGTTGAAGTTGCAATCTTTGTTAAATACGTTTGAAATAAAAAAAAATAATAACGTTTATACAAAAAACAGAGAGTGCTTGTTTCTGTTGTGTTTTCTGAAATGCGTAGAGAAAAACAATCCGATCTGTAGTTTTTACAGAATCAGATTGAAGGAGTGTCAGTGCGCATGATCATAATGCTAAAAACCATACAATTTTAGGCATAGTCGAGCATTCTCCCAGTCCAGCTTCAAGCAAATATCGCCGATTATCATAATATCATTATGATTTGTACATTCTGTTAAGATAACGGTTACTCCCGTATACCTTCTTTCTTTTTAAACATATTTTTTTTTGCAAACTGGGCTTCTAGAGATGTGTAGGAAAATCTTAACCGCATATGTTTATAGAAAAAATACCTAATAGTAAAAAGCATAATAGTCACAGAAGCGATATACTTACTGCAAATGTTTACTTCAGAAGGTTCTAAATGGAACAGAAATCACAATACATTAATTGCAAACTTGAAAATACCAAGTTATCACATGATTATTTCAAATGAAACATAATTAGAACAATAATATTACTTCATTGATATTACTAATGTGTAATGTTTATATTTATTATTGAATTTTATACATAAAATTATAAGCTTTATATTCATAACATTAACAATAGGTATTATATTTTAGATTTAATTAAACAAACATATAACAGAGTGACGACAGATTTTTTTTTAATTTAAATGGGGTGCATATTTTTTTCTAACACTTACCTGATTAGTGCTAATAATTAATTTTTTTAGGTCATTACGATGTATAATTTTTGAATTCAAAATTTGATTAACTTGATTATATCAGAGAGTTGTAATATTAAATAAAGAGCGCCTTCAATACTAGACTCTCATAAGGCCGCGGTGTCAACATTGAAAAGAAAAACTCACATCACGTGGTTATAGCGCTGCCACATTTGGCGTTCAGACATCTGCAGGAGTTTCAAATTTGCCGCACTTTCTTCTCTTTTGGTGATAAAGAGTTCTGTCCGTATTCAACTTTTTAACATATAAGTACGTGTTTACTTATTTTCAAACAATATGCGCTAAATATTTCCTCTTCGTTAACGAAACGAAAACATTTAGTTTGTGTTCAATACTCGAAGAAGCGAAACTCTTTATATTTCTCAGGTTTTATTGTTCATATTTTCTTATTGAAGTATACAAAATAACAATTGAAAGAACTTCGGTTATGGTAAATTTTTTACATAAAAACGTAATGCAATTATTTCAAAACTACAAAGTAAGAAAAATCTCCTTAATATATTTGTTAAACTCCCTTAAATTGTGCCACTCGTTAAAAAAAACGATATTTAAATACAAAATTAAACACAAAACCATATTATAATACTTCGATCTCGTTTAGTTCTTAAAGTCGCCAAGGCCTGCCAAGTAATATTGGCGCATGAATGAATTGGCATTTCCACATATCACGTGGTTTCAATGATGGACACACGGAAATCAGCATTTTTATTCCTCTATTTGTATCATTACTCTATGGATTATATGTTTTTTTTTATTTCTTGATTCCTTAACATGTTTTGAGTGTTTTCTACATATCCCATTGTTCCTTTATCTCCAAGGCATAAATAAAGTAAATAAATTAGTCTTACGCTTTTTGAAGTTACCCATACCCTAATTACTAAATGTTGATTGCTTGAATCACTTGTAAAAATTATTAGTAATTTAAAGTATCGCATAAAATTGCTCAAAAATGCAACAAAAAAAACAATTAAAAATTACATTTTAAATTTCGCTTGTAGTTTTACAAATAATACTTTTTTTTAAAAAAATGCAGTTTTTGAAAGATGTAATAAAGAAAAATGTAATAAAATTGCATTTTTAAATTCTACGTTTTACATATGTAATCTATTTTTAACGAAGAAAAAAAAATTCTGGTAGAGAAGTTGTTCCGCAAATATTGATGAGTTTTAAAATTTACTTACGATCATCCTCTTCATCTCCAGGAGGTTCTTCATAAGGTTCTTCAGGTTCTTCGGGAGGTTCTTCTTCGGGAGGTTGTGGAAGGTATATCGGGGGTTCATCCAAAGGAGGTCCCGATGGGAATTCTTCAGGAATCATAGGGCCTAAGGAAATAAAAGTCAAAATGATTATTTCTTTTAAGAGTAAATACAGCACACAACATACACTTCTGAATTGAAAACCAAACGTACGTTATCTTTGTAGCATAATAGAATTGAGTGCACCATATTTTATGCCTATAATAATAAAACTGCAGGGGTCTGTGTTTGCTTGATTTCTTCTGCGAACTAAGGATAAGATTTAAATGAGACTTGACAAAATCATATTTATACTATAGCACTTACTAGTTTCTTGCGTAAGAAATGATAGATAACTTTAGTTGAAAAATTTGATTTTATTAATTAGTCTGAAACCAAAAAAAAAACAATAATTTATTCATATTTTTATCTATATTAAATAATAAATATTTCATTGTTTACAGTTGTCTTTTATTGAAATGAAAATCTTAAAAAAAATAATAACCGACTTTAGAAAAATGCGCTAAAAAGTAAAAAAATATTTGTAATTTTACGAACGAGTCGTGCAGTCAGTTAATAAAATAACCTTTCTAGAAAAAAGGAAAACCGACTTTAAGGAAAATGCGCTAAAAAGTAAAAAATAATTTTTAATTCTACGAATGAGTTGAAAAATTGAATTATTTAATATCAATTTTAAATTTTGTACAACTTTTTGAAATCGACGCCAAAATTGGGGTATGATTTTTGTAAATTGGCACCAACTTCAAAAAGTTGTACTAAGTATAAAATTGGTATTCAATAATTCAATTTTTCAACTCATTCGTAGAATTAAAAATTATTTTTACTTTTTAGCGCATTTTCCTTAAAGTCGGTTTTCCTTTTTTCTAGAAAGATTATTTTATTTTTCCCTTTTTAGTTTTTAATTTAGCAGGGGGCTTCGCCCCCTCTTGTTATTCATCAAGAAATTCAAGTAGCAACTTCTGCTTAACAATGTATATTGTAAAACCATCCCTATCAATACCAATAAATACTGGTTAAATGAAATGTCATTGTTGTGCAACTTCTGTTAAACAATGAAAATATTATGAAATCGGATTAATTGTATAAAAAAAAACTCCGGAAAATCGACATTTCCGGATATATAACAGCCCGATAACCGATTAGTTTTTGCATATTTTGCCTAAATGGATTTTTCTCTATCCAACATAAAAAGAATTTTCGAAATCGGACAATATTTTTTTTAAAAACGGTCCGGTTAATTGAGAATTCCAGGAAGTTAAATGCCGGATAACCAGATTTTTTTTAAAAAATTGCTCCCAAGTGAAACATCCCCTATCCAACAAAAATACATTATGCAAATATCTTAATTAGAACCGAAATCTCGCGCGAGCATACATAAAAAAAATACATAATGGTCGAATCTATAACTTCTCGACACGGCGCGCGATTTACCGGTTTTTAATATAAACTTTCTGGCGTTTTTATTTTGGAGTTTTGGTCGGCTCGCTGTTCAGTCAGTTAAAAACAGTGGCCGGGGCAATCCTATTTCGGCCACTTTATTTACTTGTGTGCTGTTGTAAACGTGTAGTAACGTGTTATAGCGTGATACAGCGCCAAGTGACGGTTGTTCTGGATACCCGCGATGCGGAAATTTAATATTTATTCTTTTTAAGTTAAATTAGCACTAAGCAGCAATTGATTTAAGCGACAAAGGGAAAAGATCGGCCAAACAGGGCCGTACAAACAAGATGTTCCAAAACATGCTATGAAACCGTATATTATAAAAATGCTCCAAATTTAAATTTTTTCTCTGAATTTATGTTATAATTAGGGTTGCTTGGTTGGTTGGTTTGTTAATTAACGTCGCACTAGAGCTGCACAGTGGGCTATTGGCGACGGTTGGGGGTCAATCTCGAAGGAAAGACCCGGGAACACATACACATTCACACACACATTCATACATGCACCTCGTTATTTTAGAACCATGGTCAGATGACGAGGAAACACCTGAACTGGCACCCAACGCCTTCAAGAGACGTCGGGACTTTGGACCCCGATCAGATTTATCGTGTACCAGTCCCTTATACACGCCAGTATAATTTGTTGGAAATTCTGGACGACTTTCTAGTATTTTTGTAGCGAAGCTGGCAACCCTCCGATCGCAAGATCACTACTTTTTTACTTTTTTATGTCAAGTCATTTCACGGATACGAACCACCAATCCTCTGATTAGTAGCTGAACGCCTTACCAACTGAGCAACTGGGGCTCGTTATAATTAGGGAGAGATTTACTGATATTAAAAATAGTTACTGACAACTGTTAAAAATAGTTACTGACAACTGTTAAAAATAGTTAATGACAATGATAACTGTTGCTGTTTAGATATTTATCTGCAACGTATTTACTTGAATGAAAATTAATAAATATTTTGAAGAAAAAAACGAAGGAAGGGTGGGAGAGGGGGGATTTTGGTTAGAGGGAGAAATAACATAATTTCAGTTTGTGGGCAAATAATTTGAATACTCAAATAATTTTTCAAAATATGTTGAAATCAATATTTAATTTAACAATTCAATATTAGTATTCAGCACTGTTAAGTTTCTAACTTATAATCTGTCACTAGATATATCTCAGACACCATGTTAGATTCACAGCTGTTAAAATGGGACTTATTGCTTCACTGAATCGGCTTTTTAGTGCATTATTAAACTCTAAATTACTTACAAATATAACTAAATTAAAAAAGATGTTGTTGTAAAATAAATATCCTAATAGTGTGTTATCATCTTATATTAATTCAATCAATAAGTCGTTAAAATAAGTTGTAGAAAAATTGTTTTCATATGAAGACAAGCACACTTATTAATAGTCAAACCTTCTATAAAATGTAAAAAAACTAAAAGGTTTTTAACATGTTAAAAAACTCAATTACTAATACTCAATAGAAGAGAATTATTTTTTTAAGAAAATTTTAAAATACTCACAGTTGCAAAGGTAAGGGCAGTAGTCTGAAACGAAAGAAGTATAATGAATCCCATTGACCAAAACTTATTTTAAACTTTAATTCAAACACAATATATATCATAAAAACGTGTACAAGCACTTTATTTTATTATGCGCGGTATTTAAGTACGGTAACTTTCAAAAATGCTCTATACGATATAAAGAATAAAAAAAAGGGAATATCTTTTAATCAAAGTTTTAAAATATTAATTAAATAAATACAACTGAAGAATTTACTGCTGAAACTACAATATTAAACATTTTGTTAGACAGAAATAAAATTAGTTTTATTTTATCTGTAACTGAAGAATATACGTACAAAATATTTTGAAGATTAAAATAAGAAATATAAGCCTACTTTATAAAAAAACGAATACAATTAAGCAAAACGGAACAAGAAACACGGTTGGCGGAGCGTCAGCGGAGCAGGGTGCATATATATATATATATATATATATATATATATATATATATATATATATATATATATATATATATATATATATATATATATATATATATATATATATATATATATATATATATATATATATATATATATATATATATATATATATATATCCCTTTTACACCTCTTACGCGCGATGAATGTTAACAAGTGAGGTCTCAAAAGAAAGAAAATGTCCCGGAGCAGTGACGAATTTCACTTTCATCTCCTAAATATTAACGGTTTGTTTTAAAAATGCGTTTAAAAGAATTATATCATAAAGAAAAAGGTTCCCCTTAAGTTGACAATTGTGTTCATTTATTAAGAAAACTTACAATAAAAAAAAATGCATATCTTACTTGCATAACTGTCATAACTTTGAAAGGCATCTGAAAACAAAAGAAAATTTTATGGTTATGTTGGATATTTGAATTTTTTAGATATCCAAAAAAAGAGTTTTTAGATTTTATGTCTGCTAGTCGTTCTTGTTCATTCGCCAGTCACACGAAAACCACTGAAGATACATTGATAATATTTTCACTTTTTGATCAAAATAGTGATAAACTTATAATTTTAATACTTTTAATTTTAGTCACATGTGTCGCATGTCCCTGCTAAACGAAACAAGTATAATTTTTTGTTACAGAAATATTGTAACGAAAATAATAATTTGAATAGTAAAAATAATATGTGAACCGAATTTTTAAAATGTTTAAATAAATTATATATATATTTCTTTAAAAATTTTATTTTTGCAATAAAATATTTCTTGTATATAATTTGTTTTTATTCAAGATTACAAATTGTGTGCAAATAACAGATTTGAAACCCATTTATGATATTATTTGAATTATGCTACGTAAAATGATTTTTATAATTTTAAGAGAAAATGTAAACTAAAAAGAAGTTAAAGTAATAGACATGACATTTTTTTATTATAAAAAAATTCAATAGTAAACGTGTATAATGATTTTTCTGTTTTGGACTAATTAGCAGTGTGGAAGCAAATTTACTGTTTCAAAAAAGAATTATTTCATATTAAAATTTCGAAAAATTGTCCGGTAATAAACCTGATATTTTTTTGTTTCAAAGTTACGTATGACGTGCCTTACAGGACAAAATATTGAAAAAAAATTATTTCATGATGACCATGCACACATGCACAAAACAAGACATATGTAAAAACAAATGTTAAAAACAAAACAAGGGTTAGTTAAATTTTTTTTGTGAAAATTTCAAATTCAAAAATACCTCACATTTGAAAATCGCCCTTGGGAAAAGATGTGTTCAGTTCTAGTCGACATTTCATATATCATACTATTTAATTAGTAATGCTCACTGTTTCTAAAAAGACGCATTTTAAAACTATATATAATCAGAAAATTGTGCAGATAATGCGATTTCGAAATGCGATTTGTCGATTGCGATTTGTC
Organism: Troglohyphantes excavatus; assembly: GCA_963932185.1. Taxonomy (NCBI): domain Eukaryota; kingdom Metazoa; phylum Arthropoda; class Arachnida; order Araneae; family Linyphiidae; genus Troglohyphantes; species Troglohyphantes excavatus. The sequence continues at coordinate 53,064,989 of OZ010668.1, forward strand.
GATAATGCGATTTGTCGTTGTTCGATTTTCAATAAAAAATTAAGCTATTTAATAATTAGTTTAAGTTGTTTTCTAATGATTACGATTAAATAAGCCATCTAGTTTCAAAACCAGATAGATCCGTTTTCAGAAAAGTTACAGGAGATGCCAAAACCTATTGACAGCCCCGTACATTTGGATCTAAACCATGACTTAAAATACATTTTTAGACTGTGGATTCAAGAACTTTTGGTCGATACCTCTTTGCAATGTAATGTAATGCATTGAGAACTTGTAAAAAATATTTTTTTAAAAAAGATTTTTCGAAATATATATAAATATATTTTGTTTTAAAACTATTTCTCAGATATAGTAATGTCAGCAAATTTACGTAAGTATACCGGTTTCAGTTAGATATGACAATTGTAAAGCCTTTAAAATTGAATTTGAAGATTTAATTATCTGATGATATCAAAGCGTAAAAGCTTCATCTAAGTGTAAAGTGAATATTTTTTTCTTAGGCAATGCTATCGCAGCTTGCTAATGCGGTGTTGTGCAGTGTTGAAGATGTTTGAATTGGAACTTTGGGTCATGCGCCAAAAATTTACATTCAAACTAAAGCAATCGCTATAACTTGATCGTCACAAAACTATAATACGTTATATTATAAAAAAATATTAAAATATTTTAATCAATATATATTTTTAATAATAATTTCAAAATATCACTTACCATGAGCTAAAAGGATCAAACAATATTTTAATACCAGTTATAATGTATTATGATATTTAGTATATCAAAATTTTATTCGATATTTTAGTAATAATTTATGAAGATGTTAGCGGAATAGCAAAAGTGTCTAAAGTAATATATAACAATAGTTAAGAATAACGTAATCGTTAAAATACTCATTTTTAGGGATTAAACTAGTATAAATGTAAAAGTAAATACATTAATGGCATTGAATTGATAAATGCGCGGATTTTCTGTCAAGTGGCGTAAGTTCAAAAACAAGATTCCAAGATAAGAGCGTATAAACTCTGTAACCTGCATTGGTTATAATGTTAAATTGAATAACATTCAATTCATTATTGGGAAATCCTATTGAACTAGTACCCACATCACTCGGGAAAATGATAGCTCTAACTGCCTAATAAAGGAAAATTGTGTTTTTATGAATTTCATAGTTTTGCGACTTACACAAATTTCCAGACAACCCGCCCAAATAACATAATTTATCAGCGCCAGTAAACCTGAAATTATGTGTTATAACGTTATGAAAATGCTATTGAATACAACCAAAGTAGAAACGTTTTGTGTGCAATGAAATTGTAGGATGCAAACATAAATTTTTATTTGAATGCCGTTTTTGGCTAATTTTATTCTTAAAAAGAAATTTGTGAATTTTCCACTGTACATAGAATGAAATACGTATTTATTTGTTCAGAGATAGATTAAAAACCTGTTTAAAAAGATTAACCTTTAACCTTAAAAATCAGGAAAACCAAATTTTGGAACGTGTCATCCCTTCCTCTATTCAGAGTCAATACAATCACTCAAAAACCTAAAAATGTATTATTTTCTTAAATAAAATTCAATCAAGAAATTTACTACTTTTGATTTTCGGTTATTAAATTAGGCTCTCTGGGTATAGGGGGAAATTAAAAGCTATACCTACCAATTATTCTTTCACAACCAAAGAAGGAATTTTAAGCTTTCTATCTACGTACGTAGGAAACGAATACGTAGGAAAATGACAATTAAAACGTATTTTGCTCCACTTCATCAATCAAAAATAATCGATCAATCTCTTGATAGTTAACTTTGTCCAATTACAACCAAATAAATAATAACGTCAGATTTTCGATATCCAGGAAGTAGGATAATTGATATGATTACAATTTAGAACGCTTGACATCCTTAATATTACTCTGATATAGTAAATAAAATTATTCAGTATAGTTAACAAGAAAAGGACGTGCCATTATCCCCAAAAACTCATAATATTAATTAACTCATAATTATTAACAAAATACTTTGGATACACGGCAACGACAAACCAAATATAGCTTACAAATATACATAAAAGCAGCTTTCAGCTGTTGGTATAAAAGAGCTATATGACTATAACCCTATATGAAATCTGACTTGTAGAATACCAATTTTCGAGTATATACAAAAGGAGTATAATAAATCTATACTCACGGACAATGGAATTTAAAACAATCGTAACAACGACAGATAACAACCATTTTGTGGTTGAGATGAACATTTTAGTAGCAAAACATGAGTAAATTGAATTATATATGAGGAAATTTCATTTGAAACCCTAGTTTTTATATGGTCTTCATTTGTACCTACTGTTCACACATGTTGAAACATTGAATCACATAAAATCCATGTTTCAAAAACATCCTTTTAAAAGAGATTGTGAAAGTATGTCCTATTCGTATGAAGCAGCTGAAGTGACAATAATTGCTTTTATTACATTTGCGTATCTCGAAACTTCTGTGGGCTTACATTTAAAATATTAAGAAATCTAAGTGGTTTGGTACCTTGAGGATTTCGTATCATATTGGCTAACTGCTTTTATAAAGTAGATTTATGCAATTTGAAATTTGTATTTCAGTACAATCAAACGCAATTAATGTAAATTCTGAATATTTGAATGAGTGCAATTTTTGCACTTACCAAAATTCTTTTTCCTAATAAACTGAAATTTCAAATGTCTAGAAATAACATAGAGAATTTTTATTACCATGTCTTCATATTTTGTGTTGTATCACCTGTAATCAAACCTCTGGGCAAAAGACTCGAGCGAAAGTTATTTTAGGGTTTTCTAATATTAATTTTTCTTTAACGCTGCATTAGTAAGACCAGACGAAATGACGAGTACTTGCATTGGAATAACATTGGCGGCGAGAAGACGTTACAAATTCAGTGATAATGAACACCATGAAAAGAGTTGTGCAAACATCACTTAGTCCAAGAACTTAGCGTTTAATCCTTGATTTAACACTGTTAATATAACAAAAACTGAAAAAACTGTTAAAGCTATTCAATATGTCATTGAAAAAATCAAGAGGGGGTACATAGAAACACAGCAAGAAGCGTTACTTGAAATATCATTTCGGTAAATTATAGAAATATTAACTAGTCGCCAACAAAAAAAAAATAGACAACGGAAGGAAGATAAACAAGCTTTACGTTTGAAGTCGCGTACCGTATTCTCTATACTTCATTTCAAAATTTAAATACATCCGAGCCTAATTTTTTATTGAACAGTTATTACTATTAAAAAGTTATCGTACACTAAACACTGTTACACGGTATTTAAAATACCGTAACACACGTCATCTACCAAATACAGCTCGTTTTTTGCCCCAAAGGCATGATTGCAACTTTAATCATTTAAATAAGAAATCTTAGATTTCTTTTTAATTTTCAGAGCAATAACGTAGTCATAAATATTGCTTAGAATTGGTCTTGTATATAGAGGCTAAAACATCTGGAGAAAACCGACCTCCAATCAAAGAAGTTTCAATGGATTTAATATTACTTTAATATTTAGATACTTGATTTTCCGAGGAAGTAACCTAAAACTTTACAATCAGGAATTTCTATATTTCCAGGTTAAATAACATCGCATCAAGGCAGCACAAAGATTTTCCAGAGTTAAGCATACCATTTTTAATTCATGAAATGTAATCTATATCGTAATATTTTAACGGTTTAGGGTGGAGAGTTCGATCCTCGTCGTCCGACCAAACACTTGTCTCATGAAAGCGGCTGATGAGTTTAGAATCTATTCTACGCAAAATCCAAATGTTATCTACGCTAAATTTATAATTATATCGGACATTTTACCGTTTTGATATAAAAGCAAGTTCGCCCATAATTTACCGTACAAAATAATTGCTAAATTACTTTAACCTTTCCACGTATGCTAAGTTTAGTGATGAGAGATATTTTAATAACAGGTATAAAATATCATTATTTCAATTTCTGATAATTAAAAATAATATTTATAAGAAATAACAGTTATTTACTTGCTCAAAAAAAGCAGTATTTCAAAATCAAAATTAAAAAAAAAAAATACGTACTTCAAACAATTAATAAATGCGCTGTTTAATTTTAACCAGAAACACCTACACCGCCAAACAAGAACAAAAACAAAACAGACGGCCTTGGGGAAAAAAAAAGTCCATGCAAGGGCCTTGGTCGAAAGTCGAAACGAAACTTACCCTATGATACAATATCATGATATAATTGATCGCAGAATGATCGCAAATTGCTGAATTGAGATGTTTACGTCACTTAGTTATTGGAACATTTCCAAGTTGAGATCCAAAATATTTCAGGATAATATTGGTATTTTTATATTTTAATAAAAAAATATATATTATTATTAGAATACTTACTTCGTTATTGGCACGTGTCTAAAATACGATCAAAATAATTTCAGAAATACTGTTGATATTTACGATTACGATTAAAAAAATATATATATATTAGGTATATCAGAACTTGATGGTTCAAAATATATTTTTTGGAAGTTTTCGATATTGTGTTTATCATACGATTATTGAATCGGGATATTTTTTATATTTTTTTGTGCGTTCTCGGCGAAAGTTTAATGTTTTGTGGGAAGGGTCGTGATAGGATGGTTCAATTCATTTAATGTGTGTGTGGGGGGGGGGGGGGGGGGAGAGAAGATGTTTTTTTTATGGTTGGGATGAATGAATGTGTAATTCCGCTTTACATTATAGAAATTATTTGGTTAGGTGCGGTTCTGTTTGGAGAAAGATACTTTGTTTGCGTTTCGCATTTAGGTGACAGATTTTTAATTAGAAGTGATTCTTTGGTACTCCTCGTCGCATTGTAAAAGGTAAATAGCATAAATATGAAATAATATTAATTTTCTTATTTATCACGGTCTGGTATATTGCGCAATATTAACTAAAAACAAAATTTGGATGGAAATTTAAAGTGCATAGCGACGTATGTAATTATGTATGAAAAAATTTATATTTTTATTACCATGTATTTATTATATTTTATTGCGATATATGTATATATATTGTATAACATAGTCATAGCAACATTCTATATTTTGTATTATATATAATTTTACAACGTTGCATTTTATTACCTGTAAAGTATTTTTTTAAATCATATTTAATAATAAGACATTTATTTTATTACATGATGATATATTGCTATAAAATCAGTATTAACAATTTGCAAAAAGAAAACTAGAATTTTTGTTTCTAAATAAAATCTATAAGTTTTACAATATTTGTTTTTAATATTTTTTGCATGTAATATTATAAAATCTAATTTTTTTTTATTATCTTTGAAATATTAATAAAAAATGGGCATTTAGCGATGTAAAAATGGCTGGGAGAAGTTATTATGTTTATATAATAGAAATAATTTATTGAAATATTATTAAGTGTTCGATCATTAAAATTATTTTAATGAAAAGATTTGCCACTATCAGCGGATAAAAAAAATTCATAAAATTTAGCATTTGATATTTTTCACCGCCTAATTATGAGGTTGCGTTATTTAATATCGCTCAAGATATCAAGTAACAGTTAAATATACTAGTTATTTCATTATAATATCGTAATAACTGTCGTTATTTAAAAATAACTACTAAGCTCATCCCTAGCTAAGTTAAAGAACAGTTGCCCTGCCTTTGAGCTAATTCCTAAATGGGGGGGGGGGGGGGGAGAAATTGTTGCTTTTGGAGGCAGAACAAAGAGTTCTCAAAGCATTCTGGAAGGACTACTAACATTACAATAAGAGGCGTGTAATTGTCTGACGGACGGATCGTTAACATTTCTTTCTCAAAGCAGGTAGATTCACAGATGGGGGTAGAGATACACTTGAGGGGTTGAAAAACTGAAAAGTCAAGCTGAAGATAATCTGTAGAAACCATTAGCCAATGTCCGAACCATATAATTACATGTTCTGCTGCAAAAAAAAACATACTTGAGACCTAATGCTTTAAAAATTATCCCCCCCCCCCCCCCCCCCCCCCCCCCTTGTGGTCAAAATTGTCCCAATCCCATCGCTAGGCCTGAAAATCTACATGGGACAGGATGCTGTCCCAGCACACACTTAAGGTTAACGATGAAGTGATGCAACGTAGTGTTTCTATATATATTAGTCAAATCTTAAATATTTTTATAGGTATCAAGGTTGTTGGTGATTCATGATTAACTGGAACTTTAAATATTTTGAATCTTCGCCTATTATTAAATTAGAAACTATAGTTTTGTTAAAAACATATTTTGTTTTAAATTATTACTCGTACTTTCTATTCAAAATATCTAAATTTACCAAATATTTCGAGAACTATGCGCGTAATGAACTTGGTCGTGGTGCAGAAGTTTGGGGAGTGGGATGCCATTTCCAGTGTTTTACCCGTCCATGGATTCGAATTTATCACAATATATTCATTTAACCATGAATCCGAATGGAGATCAGAAACTGGGGAGGGTTGTATTTTGAATCACGACTTGCGAGTGTGTATCAATGAGGTCGTGATCGAAGGATTACCAGTTTCAGGTACCGTAACAAGACGATGTATAGGGAGACGAGCGTACGTTAAATCCGCTATGGTCTAATGTTCTCATTGCCTATCTCAAGTTTCGTAGAATTCTAGCTCGGGTGTTGTCCTTATCAACGGACCATGGCTCAAAAATATGAGGCGCAACGTGTTCCCAAGTCTTTCCTTAGGAATAGACACCGAATCGTTATGCATATTACCCACCGCGCAGCTCTAGTACGACGTTTTTTCAACCAACCAAAGAGGATCTTTCATTTGAGGCAAAACATTTTTTATAAATAATTTTTCCAAAAAATATTTCAATAATCGAATTTTAAAGATTTTATACTTCGTTCATTATAGGGTTAAAATTTAAATATGAATCAAAGGACTCTTTTTTTTTTAAGCATATACCTATAGAAATATCTATTTTGTACTTTAATTTTTATGTTAATTTAAGCTAGCATAAAATTGAAGAGTGAATTTTTATTTGTGCTTTGGGATCATTGTTCATGTTGTTTAATGTTGCTTACTGCATTAAAATTTTCTTCTCTCATTTCATTTAAAAAAGAATGAGAATTTTACAAATATTATTTTATTATATATATTGATAAATACTAAAAGAATATTGTACTAATGCTGTCTATGTCATTTGGAAAAACTATTCTAAAGGGATTAATATATTACTGCTAAATAATCGGTAACTTATTATTTAGGTACTATCTGAGAATATATCAGTAAACATGTATTACATACTTAACTTGCCAACATTTTGAAAATCAAACACGCACAATTTATTTTCTCAAAATTTTTACATAAATTGTTTTACATAACATTACAAAAGTCGATTGTTTAACTTTTGTAAAATTTGAAAAATAATTATTTTAACCGTTATTTTTTTTTACAGAATGTTTAATTACTCAATTTGCTTCTTATGTACACCCAGACTGATGAAATTATTTACTATAGACACATAGTATTTTTACAGAAAAAATTTAAACATTTTCAGCAACAACTTACACAAATTTCATGATATACCACATTTTTTAATGATTTTTGTCGAGGCTTCTTAAATAAATGGAGCCCCAGTTGCTCAGTTGGTAAGGCGTTCAGCTACTAATCAGAGGATTGGTGGTTCGAATCCGGGAAATGGACTTGACATAGAAAAGTAGTGATCTTGCGATCGGAGGGTTGCCAGCTTCGCTACAAAAATACTAGAAAGTCGTCCAGAATATCCAACAAATTATACTGGCGTGTATACGGGACTGGTGCACGATAAATCTGATCGGGGTCCAAAGTCCCGACGTATATTGAAGGCGTTGTGTGCCAGCTCAGGTGTTTCCTCGTCATCTGACCATGGTTCTAAAATAACGAGGTGCATGTATGAATGTGTGTGTGTTCCCGGGTCTTTCCTTCGAGATTGACCCCGAACCGTCGCCAATTGCCCACTGTGCAGCTCTAGTGCGACGTTAATTAACAAAACCAAACCAAACCAAACCAAACCTTAAATAAATGAGTCCCGAAGATCCTTATGTGGTTTTCGTTAAAGGAAAAACTTAAATACAACTTCAATATAAAGATGCAAATTTTTTGTCCCCCTACCTTCTCCCCTTGCCCTACTTGGAGTAGTGTCTGCCTTTCCTGAATATATTTCCTGATTACAGGCCTGATGCAAAACTATGCAAAAGGATTATTTTTTCCATGGTTCAAAATTCAAAAGTACAGGTTCATGTGTTTACCTACAAAATAAATCCTGACACGACACCCATTCTGTTCTTTTAGTGTGTTTTTATTACAGAGATGTTGTTATTTCAACCAATCAACTATCCTTTGTGATAAATTTCAAATTCTTACTAATATCTCATTGTGCAACTCAAATGCGAAGTTTTATCAACCAACTCTCTTTTCTGACGTCATAAGACAAATCTTATAATTATACTTTCTGGTTTATAATATCTCATTTAGCTCTTTTGTTGTTTACACACTATGGTGAGTTTTGATATGACACAGCAGAACTTACGAGGAAGTAAAAAAGATATACATCACTAGAAGAATATATTCTAATCATAAATAGGATTCGTATGAATTCATCTTCAACATGGATAACGATTGGCGAAACTATGTGGCAATTAAAGAAGAACCATTATCAGATTTTAAGGTAAGTCTACCGAGTTTTGTGTTTGTCCTCAACAGAATACAAATATTCTCGTTGAATGGAATGGTGATTCTGGTTCATTGAAGTAGTAAGTTTTTTCTTCTTTTATTAACGTTGAACTGTTTTGAGAATAATATAGACGTTTGTGTACAAAAATAGCGTCAAAATGCAAAACAAAATTTTCACAAGGAAAAACGTATAGCTTATGTGTACTCCTTTTTTTAGTTGCCGACTTTTTTTAACAGCGTAATTATATTAATTAATTGAAATCGGGGTAAAGGTTTACTGTACGGTCACCCTTGGCGACTTTTTCAAAATCTCGCCAAAAGTCGCCATTTTGGCGACTGTTGTCTAATAGGGTTGCTGCAATTCCTTGTCGTTTCGGAGGGGGGGGGTTGCCATTTAAAAAAATTATCGCCAAATGCGGAAAAATCGCGCCAAGGGTGACCGTACAGTAAACCTGACCCGAAATCGGTCCCTGTTTGCATACAGTTCCAGTTTTTAAATAATTATAACAGGCATTTGTCGCAAAACAAGTTTATTCAGTAGGAGTGGCCCACGTTGGCTAGTCAAACGTATGCGGGGTTCGTAATTGGAGGAGCTACTGTTCCGTTAATTATCCCCGAATAGTCACCATATTCATTGTTTACTAATTTTAATGTTACCACTACGAAATAAAATGTAAAAAAAACCACTCATAAATATGATTTAGGATCAGATTACATTAAAAGCACATTCAAACAGACAATAATTGTGATTGGTTGAATTTTATTATTGCACTTGAGCTGTACAATTAGCTATTAGTCGGATGTTTCGGAATTTATCTCGAATGAATTATGTTGACTTGATTGGTTGAATAAATGTTGCACTAGAGCTGTAGGGCTAAATGCAACATTTTGGAATTCATCTGGAATGAATTATGTTAACTTAATTGGTCGAATAAATGTCGCACTAGAGCTGTAGGGCTAAAGGCAATGTTTTGGAATTTATCTCGAATGAATTATGTTGACTTGATTGGTCGAATAAATGTCGCACTAGAGCTGTAGGGCTAAATGCCACGTTTTGGAATTCATCTCGAATTAATTATGTTGACTTGATTGGTTGAATAAATGTCACACTAGAGCGGTAGGGCTAAAGGCAATGTTTTGGAATTTATCTCGAATGAATTATGTTGACTTGATTGGTCGAATAAATGTCGCACTAGAGCTGTAGGGCTAAAGGCAACGTTTTGGAATTTATCTCAAAGGAATTCTAATAGAATAATTCTAATCTTTGCAATAATTTTTTTTTTATTTTAAATTAATATTTCTTGCATTAGATTATATTTGTACTTAATAGTTAAATGTAAACCGGGTAAATACCACAAATTATTGACCGAGTATTAGCGAGGTCCCTGTTTTAACTCTTTTTTTTTACAGGACTTTGTCTGTATGTATATTTGTTATGTATTTATGGCCCAACGTGTTGCTCGATTTTCTTCAAATTTGGCATGAATGTTGCTTGAATTAATTAAAATCAACCTATGTGTTTTTTAACCAACTTCCGGAGGATTTTTAACCAAGGTCCCTGTTTAACTCGTATCTTTCAGCACTTTGTCTATTTTTTATATTTGTTTGTTTTTCATGTACGGCCAAACACGTTTAATTTTCTTCAAATTTGGCATAGATGTTGCTTGCAGTAATTAAAATCAATGTATATGTTTTTTAACCGACTTCAGCGCCAACCACACCAAGGACCCAGATTATCATTTTGGCCTGATTTCTTTTCTAATTCAGATAAAAAAATTTTGTTGAATAGGGAATGTTTTACTTTAAAAAACCTTTTGGGAAAAAAATATACAGCTATCCTGCATTTAACTATCTGGAATTCTCAATTAGCTTGTACATGGAATTATCTGGGAACTTTCACGATCTACTGTTCCCAGAACTACTAATTTTTCACAATGGGGAACCGTCCGGAAGGCAACCGGCATTGGCACATTTCTATTTAAAAACAGCTCTACCCCTTGATTACAAACAACAACAGTTACAAAGGACATTGTGTCAGTTCGCTTGCTTTAGCCAGTAACCTTAATTTATTTCTAAAATATTTGTAAACTTCTAAGGGATCAGTATTAACTGATATCTGTAATGTTGTACTTGAAAGAAAAATAATGAATTTTATTATTATTTTAGTTTTATTAATATCCATATAAATAATGGGTATTTTTGCTAGACTTTAAATGATCTACACTGGTATATCCAACACAAAAGTAATTCCTGTTTCTTTTTTCAGAATGAAATGAATTTCTCTGGTTTCAGTACCAACTCTGCCAGTGAAATAAGCGATGATGAACTGGTGACTCTGACTGTGCGTGATCTCAACCGCCTACTGAAGAATTCTGGCTTCACCCGCACAGAGATACAGCGGCTTAAGCAGAGGAGGCGCACCCTCAAGAACAGGGGCTATGCAGCCAGCTGCAGAAACAAGAGGCTGGAACAGAAGGACGAACTGCAAATCGAGAGATCATCGATCGTTCGGGACATTAATTCCATGAAAGAAGAGAATAAGGTGTTGGAGAGTGAACTCTATGAGATCAAAAAGAGCTACGAGAGTCTCAAGCAGTTTGCGATGAGCAGGAATATTCCTATCCCCCCTGAACTTGATGTGATGTGTTGATAGTTTTTTTTTGGTTGTGTATCATTGGTATTTAAAAAAAAAAAAAAATCATATTGTTAAGAAAAGTGGTGTTCCAAATAACTTTTATTTATCTGAACTAATGAATGAACTGCAGTAGAACTTGGATATACTGACCACTCATGCGACTGATTCAAGGGGGTCTTTATAATGAAACATTGATATAACAAAAGAGTAAGATAAAAACTTGTCTTATAGAATATTGCATTAAGAATATAAATACAAATGCAATGTTAAAATATGCAATAAAAGTCCATGAGATCTGGACATGTTTCGGGAGATACATCTCCCTTCATCGGCAGAAATGAAAAAGTCTGTGTACAATAAAATTAAAATAAACCCAGAATTGAAAGTAGACACTTAAAACAATTTCAATTCTAGGTTTATTTTCATTTTATTGTACATACAGACTTTTTTATTTCTGCTGATGAAGGGAGATGTATCTCCCGAAATATGTACAGATTTCATAGATTTTTATTGCGTATTTTAATGTTGCATTTGTATTTTAATATAACAAGAGTATTACATACAATTTCAATCAACCAATTCAGACTTTTAGTTGTGGTCATTGTAAAAAAGAAATCATTGCTATGGTTATTGTAGGAGGGCCTACTGAATAAATTATGTGTAGGTTTACAAAACCCAACCAATTGTGTTTAATATTTTAACACAGCATTAGTAACAGTCCCACCGCCTTTGTTATTTCAATGTGAAGCAAGTACCCATCATTTTAATGGGTGCTACTAATGCAGTGTTAATGTCACATCCTACTAACTCAAAAACAAATGCTCTGGCTCATGGAAAACTTGATTTATTCCATCCTATGCTTTTCTTCATTTTGAGACGTCCATGATGAGTCTAGGACACTTAATTCATGTAAATTGGGGCAATTCCATTAGTTTTTTATTGAATATTTGAGGAGCAAACATTCAAAATGGGTTTTGTCCAAAATTTCTGAAAATTATATTACATCACTGAACATGCCTCAAGAGTTTTTTATAGGACTAACCTATTTTTTTAAACCATTGAAGTTAACTTGCAAAAATATTGACGAGTCAATGTAAAAATTCCCAGAAATTTTCCCAGGAATCACCTCAATGTGACAACACTTTAAATGTTTGCACCTCATTTATATTAAAAATAATAGCAAGTTATCTTTCAAAAAATGAAAAATCGGATATCATAGTCGACTCCTGCTGTTAAGTAAACACTTTTTGCACTTTTAAGTTAGATTGCTATATATTTTTCATTGAACTAGCGAAATAAAATACCTTTTGCATAATTTTTATATAAATTCTGTCATATTTATGGAACATCCTTTATGAATTTTTTGCTATCTCTATTGTAATAATTAGTATGTAATTCAGATAATAAGAAACAAAGTTATAGAATAATTATGTAAGATAAAACTGATAATTGTATTTTACAAAAATTGCATTTTTCTTTTTTTAACTATTTAAGAATTGTTAAGGAAAGTTATTTTGTAGTATCGTAACAAATGCAATATATAATGTTCGTTTATTAACCACTTTAGACTGTTAAGTTTGAAATATTTAAATTCACAGATAAAAATCAACTTGAATGAAAAATATTTGTTCATTTTAGCTGCAACACATGATCTGATATGTTAAAGGTTGTGTATATTATTCTGATATATATATTAAAAAAATCAGCTTTATTATACAAACCAACTTTTTTTCTATAGAATGCATTTTAAAGATTTAATATTTTTCTCTTATAACATGATTTAGTTTCACTATTGTTTTGTTAAGTACTTGTAGAAAACTTCAATATAAAAATATTTATAGTATATTTTTATTCCAAATAAATATAACTTAATACAGATGTGTGAACATGTATTTTAAAATGTATTTCAATACTTTGTTTAACATTTAAAATATATATTTTAACAGTCATCGAAAAGTACTTAACTGAGAAGTACTAGGGTTAAAGAAATTAAGCCAAAATTATAGCAACAGCATCATTGAGTTTGAAAATGATATTTGTTTCTAAAATAAACATTTATGAAAACATGGAAACATAAAATATTATCAGTCAGTCTAGTGTCAAAGCCTGAGTATAGCTGCCATTGAGCAGATACTAACTCTTAAACACAGTATAAAAGGCGGCTATAATTAAATTATAAAACAGGTCAGCGCAAATACTTTTGTTTCATTCACTAAAAAATCTGGAAAGTATACTTCCTCAGTTTAGTACTTTTGTGACATTTAATACAAGACATGTTGACAGCACAAAATATAACATAACTAGATACTACAATGATTAGTTGTAGATACTGACTAGTAAGACTAGAACTATTTCTATAAAATGTCATATTTGTTAGCTATAAAACTCCATTTTACAATCTAAACTATTTTCTATATTTACAAAAAATATATTATAAGTGTATGAAATATATAAAGCTAATATTTAACAAGACTAGATGGTCTCAAGAAATATTCTGATGTGGACGGAAATACGATGCAATCAAGCTTGTTGATGGTGTGAAGAAAAATATAAACTTTCATAATTTTAATTTCTCATGTAAAAGTCTTTGGTTTTCAAACTTTATAAGACTTTACCAAAAGCTCATAATTAAGTCTAGTTAATAAGTCTTGGTCATAATTCATTGCAACAAGTAAAGCACATTTCTACCCAATTCTGCAACTACTTATAATAAAGTACTATCTCATATCTAAAGATTTCAATTTTAAATAATGGACTTTTACATTACAGGTCAAAATGTTCTTAAAATAGCTGAATGCTTTGCGCGACTTAAAAACAAATTTGAAAGCATTTCGATGAATTAAAAATAAACTCAATATTATTTTTTAAGTAAAGATTTTAGATACTTAACCTGCACATTTTATCTTATATAAAAAAAATTTAAGACAATTATACAATTTTTTATAAATATTTAAAACAATACATTTAAAGAAAAAATACACATACAACTCAGAATTCTAATAAGAAGACAAATGATATATTGCTGCTATATTAGTAAGAATGGGGAAAAAAAGTTTCTGTAAAAACTAGTATGTATTCACTAGCTTCAGAAAATAACAAATATGGTGTATATAAATAACAGAAACAAAAGTTATTTAATCCATGATCTCCAGCAGAATAGACTTGAGTAGACGAGCTTCATATGTGACAGTATTCTTACCAGCATGAATGGGTAAATTATCTAAAGGTTGTTCCATAGCCACTTTCACATTCCTTCCATAAGCTACAAAAAATTAATCGGACATGTTTCTAATAAACAATTACAATAAATCTGGGAATAAAACTTTCACATTATAACAGTTTAATATAATCTTTACATTTAAACTTTTACAATAATTTGTTGATGTGTTTAACACAAGAGCCAAGTTTGCTGTCCTGCACTTTAAATACTTGATACCATGCCAATAAGAAAAGCAAACAAATAATAATGAAAATCATTTTTAAACAAACATTTCAATAATAGTAACATAATTTATTTATTATTTTTGATAAGTAAACGCAACTGGAAATAAATGCTTTATAGGATCGACTTAAAAGATAAGTTTTCCCAGAAATTCCAATTACCATGCAAAATATTTATAAAACCTTTCTGTCGCCAAGATTTTTTGGTTAAATTTTTTTTTACATATTGTAAAAATAAAATTGCCATACAAGGAATCAAAACATGCTACACTATTACTTCCTTCTTTTAATTTAGTTTGATTTTTTTATAACATTAATGTGTGCCCTGATAAAGGATTTCAGTACCAAATAATGCTTAAATAATAAAATTATGCATACTAGTTCACTAGTAGCTATATAATATAATAATAAAAAATTATGGTAATTACGAGGAAATCCACATAGAAAAAATAATTTTCCTATGTTATTGTTTTAATTCCTTGTATCTGCCTTACATCGTGCAAAACAAACATTAAAAGTTAGAATAAAAAAGATACATGTTAAAAAATAATTATGGTTATTCTAAAAATAATTTAATGGAAACATGTTTTTATTGTGAATACGAAAATCAAATTACCTTCACATTGAGAAAAAAACTGCAGACAATCGTAAAGAACAGCATCTCTAATGACAAACACTTGTTTTGCCAAGTTCTCAAGTAGGGATAAAAAACATCTTTTGGCATAAAACCAAGTGTCAGTGCCAAGTTTCTTTGCATATGGTTCCAGGCTCTTTATGACGCGAGATATTCCAAAATCATAGTTACCTTTCGCACAGTACAATGTCCTTAAAAATATACATAATTTTATAAATTTATATCAAGAACTTAAATATAGAGAAAGCAAAGAGTTCATTTGATTTTAAAGTTCAATAACTAAAATATTTATCAAAATACGTTTTATTAGCGATTGACACATTCTAATATTTTAATATATAAATCAACTAGTTAATGGTTGTTAAATATAAATAAAAAAAAATCATTGCATCATGTAAAGTTATGAAATAAAATGTATCAGACAACATTTATTTGTATTATTGATATAGTAAATGTAGGTTTTTTACTCCAAATGCATTACATGTTCACAAACATAGCAGTTTTGTTTGTATTGGAAAGAAGAGTGGGTTATTTATACTGTTATAGCAAAAGATATTAGAAATAAGAAGTATTCTAGGAAATAATTTTCAATGCTGAACCTTACTGGTCTATTAACTATATAAATTCTATAAGCGATAAGTTGCTGGGTAAAAATAGGCCATTTAGCCAGGAACAAATAGGCCATTTACTTTCTTAACTAAGCCCATATGTGCCACAAGACTAAGGCACATGCATCACAAGACCAAATAATAAAGGATTGTTATTTTTTTTTTCAAGTATTATTGTATAAGAAAAAGTTGGGTATCAGTTTGCTCTAGTATTTAGTAAAAAGTTTAAATACTCTTCATATCCTTCTAAAAATGCACCTTTTTTCTATTCACAACTAGTATATTCCAAACTATCTCTCAATTGAGATATTATTTAACCTCTATAGGTGTCAGATTAATTTAATTCACAGAACAGGGTTTTAGGGTTCAACACAGTTTTGTCAATAGTTACATATACATTTTCTAGAGCGTAATACTTACCCAATAACAAGGTTAACAATACTGAGGTGAAATATTTTTCTATCCGGCTCTTCATATGCCAGTTGTTCTTCTTCTTTTTCAATTTTCCTCATCAATTCTTCAGCCTAAAACATGTACAATATAATAAGTATACAGACGAAAGTAATAAAATATCCCTTAGCTGGCATAATTATATTTAGCATGATTAGAAAAAAAATAGCCTTACTTCTTCATTCTGTGATGTCATTATGTAGGAAACACATAGGTTGGCCAAAACTATGGCACTAACATTGAGAATCTGAAATATACAAAAGTTAAATAAAACATTGAATTGTATAAGTTCATTTCTTAATTAAAAACAGCTTTCAAGGTGTTTTAAAGAGAAAAAATAGGCATTAAAAATTAAATGTATTTATTAATTAAAACACATAATTATTTATAACAGAAACTATACAAAATATTATGCATTTATTGTAAGAAGCAAAAGAAATCCTTCTCATAAGTAGTTACGTGTATGTACAAAATTTCCATTGCAATCAGAAGGAAACTCTCATTAAAAAAATTACAATTATGGTATTAAAAAACAGGAATATAAAATTTCAAAATAAATGGTTTCCAATAAAGGAAGTCTTTAGTTATGCTACATAATGCAAATATCATTTCCTCTATTTTAAAGTAAATTGTATGCAAATAACATTTTGCGTGTATTGAATGAAATTAAGATGGACTAGAGTTTATATTTAATTACATAACTTTATTATTAAAATTTACAAAAATAAATAATAATCTTCATTTTTGTTAAATCCCACAGCTAATTACCATTGAAGACCTTTTTAAGCTAACATTTGTATTTTAGTCATTTGAAATTGATTTATAGATGAATGTTTTTAACCTTTTATAGTCCATCAATTTTATTACAGTATTGATGGATATACTGAAATAACCCACTCTATAAGCATAGCAAAATAATATAGTGGGACTGAACCTGTTCAATTCAAATGTGATGTACAGTACCACTGTGAACAATGCACCACAAAAAGTTAAATAATGCAACAACTTTTTAAATGTTTACACACGGGATATAACGTACTTAAAATAAAATTGCTTAGGTTAAGTGGTCATACTTTATCGTAATTCTTCTTCACTATTGGTTCATAAAACCCAGTAGCTTCCTTGAACTTGCTTTCTTGCATGAAGAGCACATGAGCTACATTAAGTTTCCAAACATCATGGTCATTACAAAATTCCACTGACTTTCTAAATACTTTCTCCACCTGCTGATAATTCTCCATATCCCAATAGATCTTAGCTTGAGCCATCAGGACAGGTATATATCTGATAAGTGAATAAGAAGTATTAACATTAAATTAAATCAATATTAAAAACATAACATTTAAACCTAATTTAAAGTAGTAATAAAATCAAAATACAAATTTTCAAATCCTTAAATTGTATTAAGAATGAACTATTTTATGTTATGTGCATTAGTATAAAAATAAACAATAAGCACTTCAAAATGAGTAAAATTGATTAGTTTTTCTAATATAATTTTTAAAATTTAAATAATAGGCCTTCTTTATTATATTAATTTTTATATTCATTTACAATTACTATTATATGCAGACCATCAAAATTTTAACTATTGTCAAGTGCATGTTGTTTTTTTACTAACTTCAAATGGTCTTATTTTTTTTCTATCACACAAGATTTAAAATTTATAAATTTTCTATGGACATTTAAAAATAAATACGTTTTGATGAATTCTGAAAAAAATTTCAGTAATACTTAAAACTTAACATGCATACATAAATATGACATAGAATGCATTATTGATTTTTAAATTTTTCATAAACTAGTACACAAAATTTTATATTAGAACCTTGATTAGTTTTCAGACAAAAATGTCTTATTACAGACCAGCACATTATTTGAGTTACGACTTTTTTCATTAAATCAGAAAACGGTATTTTAAAAAGTGTAAAATGGAAATGTTTTCATTTAAAACTTGTATGCAAATAAAAAATATTAAAAGTTTATGATTAAATTACATTATAAATAACTTAATTATAAAACTTCTAAAATAGTAATGGAAAAGTTTGTGTGACAGATAATAAAACAATGAATAAATTTCTCTGTTGTTCCTTTATTGAAACTGTCTTCAATGAATTGTGTGTATTTAGCAATTTCCCCTAAACCGTTCTTCTTAAATAAAGGAGAACGGTTTTCTCTCATTTTTTTTCTGTCTGATATCAAAGGTACCCAACTGATTCTGCTGTTGAATATTGTTATTTGGCAAAAGAACCATATTCTCAAGATGATCACTTTGAGAGGGTGGCTTGTAAAATAGATTAAAAAGAAAACTCTGGTGGTAGTACATAAACTTCTTAAATAAAACTATCTTGTTCATAAGATATTATTCTACTCGGGTTTTTTTATTTAAGGAATATCATCATTGCCACATCTTAACTTGTACAGTTTATTTGTGTAATTTTTAAAGGCTTGGTTAAACTATAAAATCATTTACTAAAACTTCAGCCTTTCAAAATAATATCAACGCAATTTTTTTTAATATTTTTTAAAGGTTTACTTATTTTTAAAATAAATTCTCTGTGATAATGAATAAACACAAAATATTTCAAATGAAGTAAGTAAACTTCCTATTTTTTTTTTTATGAAATATCAATTACCGTTCCAAAGCTTCATCACATTCATTAACAGATTTCTTCACCATTTCATCGTCATGGTTTTGACGAGCTTCTTGCACCTGCTTAGTTAATTTACGAAGAGTTTCTATATGACGAGCTGCCATTTCATCAAATTTTTTATATGCTTCTTCTGGAGAAGTTTGTTGTGTTATTAATGCATCCAAGAAATCAAATAAATACTGAAAAAAATTAAATAACAATTGGCAAAAAAAATAATTGTTTTACGCATAACATATAACTTTCCCTAAACAATGTTTACTATGGTTAAGAAATAGGACTCTGTTCAGTGCTAAAAATGTTAAAATGGAATTCCGGAAAGACTAGAATTAGTTTAAAATATATGTTACTTCAACAATGCACAAAAAAAAATTAATTTGTAAATGGGGATGTTAAATATTTTTTCTGCGCATACTTCATTTTTTTTAAAAACATTTTTAATTTCTAAATTATTTTAAAAAAGATAGCTTTGGCTAGGTCATATGGTCTTGACTGGGTAAGTATTAAACAGATAAATTTTTCCCATATATAACCTGTAATTTAAGAATAAAAAAACCTGAAATTTAAGAATTGTTTAAAATTTGATACTTTTAAGAAATTAAAAATTATGTGCATTGTTGAAAAAATTGGTGATCCCAGGATGTGATGACACGGCCTTTGACAGTCGGACAAAATTATACACAAAATTACATTTCAGCACACAGAAAATATATCCTAAATAAAAATTACTATTTTTCCAATACAAAACTATCTTAAAGAATATAAATGGAAAATGATAATTTAGCCCTTGGATTGTCTACAAAGTAGAAAAAGTATATTTATGAGAAACAAAAAGTATTCAGATGTATTTCAAATGAACGTATTTCTATACAGCTACAATTGCAAACTGTGAATGTATCAATGGTTCAAAATTTTAATTATTCTACTAACAATTTTTACCTAAACAATTTTTAAAGTGTAAGTTCAAATGATTTTCAGAAATTTTGATTTAGAAATTATATAACTTCACTATTAACTGTATATTACTTCTCTTTTAAAATTATTCAATAAAATTACTTTAAATAATATTATAATTATTAGAAAATATTTTTATTTAGTAAGCTCCCACATTTAACTGTGAGCCTATAAATCTTCAAAAGTAAAGCATTATAGGTCATAAATCACCAACTTTTATTTATTTACCTTATGCTAACTTATCAAACAGCCATAATTTATCAAAAATACAGTTAATGCTATATAAATGCAAACGTTTTAATTTTAAACTTTTCTATCTAAAGGGATGTTTTTTTCCAATTAAATGTTTGATTGCTGTGTTAGATTTGTAAGATTGTTGAATTGTCCAAATATGCAAAATTCCTAAATATACAAGCAGATGGTGTACTTACAGGTGTTAAGTACTTATAGGTAAGGTGAGCATTCTCTGCAAGAACATCAGCAGCCAAATCATAATACTACAAATAAACATACAATATAAGAAAGTTGGTAGTAAAATTTTACTATAATGGCTGATAGATACTTTCATATTTATAGAAAGACATTTTACAAACTAAGCTACTAAAGCTCAACTTGCTGATTTATTTTAACTGCAGAGTATTTTGATCTCACTTGTATTATTACACACCAAAATAATATTTTCTTATTCAGTTGCATTAAGTTCAAAAGTAGTTTTGAGTTAATATCAGTTACTAAAAAGTAGAAAATATATTAATATTTTTTTTTAAAATAAACTCATAATATATTTGGAATATTCAGCTGTTGTAATTAACTAAAATTAATGCATAACATGTTTATTTTATTAAATCCTGATATCAATTATATCAATAAAATGAGAATTATAATTTATGTTTAAAATTATACCCCAAAACCATTAGAGTCTTTTTTAATAAATTTACATACCTCTAAAATTATTCCTACATTTTTAATTATGATAAATATTTATAGCATGAAACTACTAACATATTCTAGTATAATATTTCTACTACTATTCTAGTATAATATTTCTATAGGAATGTTACTGATTCATAAAGTTAGAAAAATTATACAGTAACCTATAAGACATAAAACACAAATGACATTCATCCAAAAGTAAGTTGTAATAGCATTACTTCCTTGAAGAAACATCATGAACAATAGTAAACCAATGTAACGAAGTCCCATTTTCAAAGCCCATGACCATTAGGTTCATATTCATAGGGGTAGTAAATTCATGTGAATCTCACCTCATGCTTGCAATAAAGCAGCAACAAGTTCCCAAATGTTTCAGGTGGAAAAGGGTTCTGCTGAATGAGGAACTGGAGCTTCTCAAAGCCGTCCGTGGGATGGGTCTCCATGTTCATGAGAGCCTGGTTGTGCAACGTCACCGGATCTAGCTCCTCTTCACCCCTGGGAGGCATGTCCGTCAGGGCCTCCTTGGCAGCATCAACTGAGAGCAGGTATAACATTTCAAATATTATAACTCTACTTGCATCCATTTAAACTTAAGATAATTGATTGATTTTACTTTAAATATCTATCTAAATTAAAAACTAAAAACATTTTGAGCTAAGGAACGTTAGACTTTAACTGTTGGCTCTTAAAGCAGTGTTACACGGATTTATTTTAAGTTGAGTTTTTTTTCAAATAAACAATTGTAAGACACTAGTAAGATAAACATAGCATTTATCAAATTATAGAATTGAAAGTGAATTCCCAATAATTTTTTTTTTTGCTTTAAAACATGAAAGCTATTTATTTATATAATATACTTTTCTTATCTTTTATTATCAGCAAACTTTGCTCTAAATTTACATTTTATATTGAAACAGTTCAACTATTAAAAAAAATATGTTTGAATGAAAGCAAAGAATAAAATAGCCTATTCATCAAAACACACTTATGAAATTGTTTGTCATTAATTTTAAATAACAGCAGTTAATAGTAACATTAGTTAAACTTATAAAAATGTTTTTAATAAAAATAAGTTCAAGGTACATTTCAATTGTTCTTTGAATCAAAAGCTGATCTATCTATAGCATCAATTCTAGTTATTAATATAAGTAACATTGTATTTTGTTATTAAAACTCAAATAACTTTCATACAAGTGCATAGCACAGTTTCATACTCACAATTTTTCAGTTGGTATTCAATTGCAGCTTTAAGATTGAAAGCTTCAATAAGGGCAGTTTCATGAAGCGTTATAGTATTCCCCACACTTCTTACTTCTATTCCTTCTGTGTTCATACCAACGCTCAATTCTAATTAAAATAAAATACAAAAAAAAAAATTAAAGTTTCAATTCAATTCTTAAGAAAACAACACTACAATAGCACTTTGATTCTCTGAAAAAAGATTAAGACAGTAAAAGCTTTATATGTAAATATAAATTTGCAGTTTATAACTATATTTGTAAATATATTTTTATTTTATTAATTAGGTTAGGTAAATTATTGTGTTGTATTTATATAAAACAAAAATATCTAAAAATATTTTTGGGATAAAACACGATATTTTCAGTAGCTGGATTTAGAGTGTCATCTTTACTTGTAAAATGGTAAAAAAGACTCAGTTTATATGAGAAATCAGTGGTTTTTTTGTTTTAGACCACTTTACATACAAGGAAGATGCACATGCATTATCAACTCATATGAATATACATCTAAAATTATGTGCAAGATATAAAAAATATCATGTGAATTTTTTTAAATCCAAACGTTCAATTACAATAGCTTACATTTTATTTCATGGTGACCTATAAGTGTGTTACTTAACTAAAAACAGTCATTCAATAAAGTTTAATTGAGGATATCCGCAAATTTACGGAAAAATCGCATGGCTGAAAGTCATCACATGTATCGACGTTTTAGAACAAACACGTGTTATGTAAAAAAGGAAAGTTACATTTCTGTAATATAGGAAAAATAAACATATTCTTAACACAACTATGCACAAAAGCATTGATATGTGGTGTAACATAATGAGTGAGAATAAAGTGTTCTGTTTTTTCAGTAAGATTCAAAACCGTTTGGAACAGAATCCAAGATGCCATTAAGCTTAGATTAGGTTGTTGAGTAGTGGTATAAAACAAAACCATATGTTTAAGATATGAAATTTGTTATTTTTCGTGTAAATATAATAAATATTGTGTGAAAATCCTATTACTCTATTCTATGCTTCAGAAATATTATTTTCTTCAATAAGAAATTTCAGCACTTCATTGTACTCTTTCCTTTAGTAAATAGAATAGTACCATAATATAAAAGTTTATTTTGAGCAATGTTGTACTCTAATGAAATTAATTTATTATTTGTTAAACATGTATTTAATACACAATTTTTAACATTATGTTAAATAAAAAGGTAAAAGAAATTTAAAATATGAAATAAGCATGATTTAAGCATAAAAAAACTATATTACTTGTTGGGGTCAAAACCACATAATGAGGATTTGTTAGTTAATACATGGTAAGAAGTTGAAAGTAGTAGCAAATTAAAGGTATATTGGTTTTATTATATGAGACTTTTTCATTTTTTTAAAAATATTTTTTTTTTAATGTATGTAGTGCTAAACTTGTTATGCAAATCAAACCATATTATACAGAACAACTTATGGTAGAGAGGTAAAATGGATTCGTAAAAATTGAAAATAGTTAACAATAACATACGATTAGCCAAACGACATATAATCAAATTTCTAATAAATAGTAATAATAATAGTAAAATAAATAGTAATAAATAGTAATAATAATAGTAAAATAAATAGTAATAAATAGTAAACATTATAAAAATACATAAATTAACACAAAATGTTTTATGGAAAAAAGTAAGAATATACATAGATGTTGAATGCAAAAAAATAAATAATGAAACATCACTTAATTTAAAAAATACTCAAATATATAGTACCTGGATGTTCTCGTATTCCTCTTTCTATAATTTCTGCTATGTGTTTAAGAGCAAGGGCATATTGCTTCAATCGATAGTAACAAAGGGCTATGTTGTACGACAAATCTATAAAGAGTAAAATGTTAGTAAGTAATAAACACATTATCACATCAGTGAAGATTATTAAAATATAATAGAAATGTTACCTTTTCGTTAAAAGAAAATAGTCGACTATAATTTTTTCGTTTAGTCTCACACAATTGTCTTATTATGCACTATACTGTATTACAAATGAATACAGAATTTCAAAAAATGCATATATTAAAATCTGTTTTCCTTTAAGTATATGCTATTATGACAGTTAATTTTAAATAAATTTGTTTTATTCTACTGTGAAAAAATACAAGCAATTATCTTAAATTTTTCTAAATAATTGAAAACCCATCTTAAATAGAATTTATAACTTTAGCTACATTTTAATTATTGCAAAATTGATTATTAAAATAATATTTTTATTACAAAATATGCATACATGTATTTATAATTACTTCAAAATATGCATACATGTATTTATAATTACTTCAAAATATAGATATTATTAATATTCAAACTAAAAACTTGATATTTTTTAACTAAAAAACATCTTAATATTCCAAAAGTCAGCTGTTGAAATAGTGCTAAATGGCTAAATGAAATTATTCCATCTCCCTTATCTGTCAATAAAAATACTAACTTTTATTTTTCACAACTCTATACAGAAATATAGGAATGCATGATTATATATATATATATATATATATATATATATATATATATATATATATATATATATATATATATATATATATATATATATATATATATATATATATATATATATATAATGTACAACATTTAAAGCAGACATTGCATATCAGACTACAATTCCAATAATAATAAAAAAAAAACATAAAATACAACTGAAATCAAATTATTCTAACAGTTCTTCTTCACTGTTAACATTCGTTAAAAAATCTACGCTTTCAAATTACCTGGAACATAACCTTCTACTTGCATTGCAGTCATAAATTTCTTACATGCCTCTTCATATCTGCCTTCCTAGAAAACAGAAAAGTAACTTATTAAAAAATTAAATGGAAAACAACAAACTTGATTCAAACTATAAAAATATACTTCACATTGGTAAAAGTACATATGCCAATAAAATTATTACATTTGAAAGTTAAAATACAACAAAATCCAAAATCCATTGTATTTCTCTTTATTCCTCAGAAGCAAAACTAATAATAACTTACAATTATGTTTATAAGAATTTATAAAAGCTAAGAAAATTTGAAAGCTAATTGATAGAACTTAAATAGGAAGTTGTGTAGCAAACAAAAATTTCATTTGTTGTTTTAAATAATTCAATAATATGGAAATCAATAATTTTTTTTTAAATAATTCAATGGGTAACTTTAAAAACTAATTGATTACTATAGAAAATAGCATACCTTAAATAGCAAGCAACCTAAATTCACTTCTGTGTCTGGATCACCTGAAGGACTTTGGTCAACCAAGCCCTAGATATTTTAAACATATAATAATTTCTATTAACACCGAGGCAATGTGATCATTAAAGAAAGACAATCACAGTCTATTCTAAATAACAGTGCGTTAACCATTTCCGATGTGTGATGTAATCAAGAAAACAAGACTGATCACGTCAAAGAATCAAAAACCAAGTATAAGCTAACATTTTATAAATCTAACAACTAATTAAATTAAATTCCTTGCAGAACTAAAATTGGAACACAATGAAAAGAGCGCAGTGGAATTTGTGAGAAAAAATTAAGAATGTATGACTTTATCATAGCAGACTTTAAAAAATACAAAAGTACATACAAATACAATACAAATAAAAAAATATATACTATTAATTTTAATAAATGTATATATAAACAAATTACATACTTAATTGTAACATTATTCAAAGCAGTTAAGTGTCCTAATATCAAATGACTAAAAAGCATAATTTGAGTTTATTTTTTAAGTAGTTATTTTTAGAGTTTATTTATTTATGCCTTACCTTAGCAGCAGCCAAATCTTCTTCTCCATACTTAATAGCAGCTTGAAGTTTTACTATCTAAAAATGATAAATTTAATTAAACCTGTAACACTAAAAATAGATATAATAAACTTTAAACACAAAAACAAGAATTACACTATATATCAAGCTTTAAACAAAATGAAAATTTCAGTATATTGTAGTATGCCTTCAAAGATCACTATAATATTACATCATCAATAATTTGAAAATAAATTATAGAAAGAGATATAATGAAATCAGAACACATCTTGCTAAAATCTATTTTCAAGAATATTTTAACAGCTATTCATACATTCTATTCTCGTTTTGAACAAGATCCTTTGATATTTTAACTTTTCTATCTCTAGTATTTTATAATTAAGTAATTTTATTCTATGTTTCAACTTTTAACTATTTACCAAACATAAAATATTACGCTCACTTTATTATAAATCAATTTTACAATAAAAAAAATTTCACTGACCACACAAAACTAATCTGTTTACAATAAATATCAATTCATTGGATTAAAGCTTTAAATGATATACTAAACATTAAGTTGTAGAACATTTTTACAATTTGGCTTGTAAAATAGGTATTTTAACTAGAAAATTGACATTTTCTTCTACATTTATGAATCAAGAAATACCTTTGTTTGATATTCTGGATTTTCAATTTGACATGTCACTTTCATAGCTTCTTGATAAAAACATGCCTGATACAAGGACTGAGCATAGTACAATTTATAATCATCTACTTCTGGACAAACTACTGTCAAATGTTCATAGCAATTGGCTGCATTAACAAAATCTTGCGTAAAATAATAGCAGTAACCTAGAAGAGACAAAGCGGCTCGAGACTGGAAATAAAAGAAAAGTACACATAATGTAAATAATAAATACAGGGGTTGTAATAAGCATTTAACAAAATACAAAGTGAAAAAAAATACACTATTAATGTGATTAAATTTGTTTCCATAACCTTTGGTATGGAAAGATAAAATAATTAATGTTTTATTTTAATATAATATAGGTATACATAATAGCTTCATATTACACTGGGTGTCATAAGCTGACTTCTCAAAGGAGCGAGAGCCCCAAATGACTACTCAATAAGGTTGGTTTGAATAACGTTGCAGTAGAACTATACAATGAGCTATTGGCAAAGGTTCAAGATCTATCTTAAAAACACTGCCCCACAGTTTTGAATTATGGTCACATGACAAAAACAGAGCTGGCAAACCACTGCCTAAACTTCCACACCACTGTCAACATGGAGACGTTTTGACCATGACGGAATGTGCGCCAGCCTTCTTCGTAAGACAAACGTTTGGTGGAAGATGAGGATCAAACTCCCAACCCTTTGTGTACGAGCTACGCATTCTTCCAAACAAGCCATTGCAGGACCGAATAAATCTTTGGGAAGCAATTCTAAAAGTGTAAAGAAACTCTGCCATCAATATGGCCATCCTGTGCTTAACTTAAAAAATATTTTGGTGCAAATATGTTCTGAAATATCACAAGTAATTAATAACAATTAGTTTAAAGAAAACAATGGGTAGGATATCTCGGTTAAGGGAGGCAGTTTTACAACAACTTCAATTGTTTTGATCGCCAAGGGGAAAATGCATCAAATGTCCTATACTAAATATGTTTCAATATTTTAATTTACCAAGTGTGTACAATAACTTTTTACAGCCCAATACTATTGCGCAAATAAGATTTTCATGATATTACTTACATTTGTATTTGCTTGAAACTGCTGATTTAAAACAGCTATTGCTTCTTTAAATAAGCCTTCTTTTATCTAAAATAAACAACAAATGTACAGTAAATTTCAAAATGTTTAAAAGCTATGTCACAGACATTTATATCATAGTTTCTAATAAAAAGAGCATTAAAATATTCCCACAGGTATTCTAGTACTTGCTGATACCAACATTGATAAATTCCTAGTGTACGGCTGTTGTCGCCAAGTCCAAAAATTGGTGCCAAGACCAAAAATTAAGTTTTTTTTTCTGCCAAATTTTTAAAAAAAGGTTGCCGTAATCATGATATTGCTAAGAAAGTCATGAAATAGGGTTGCCAAACTATAAAATTTATCGCCAAATCGCATTTGGAGGGGGCACCGTACACTAGAAATTAACCCCAACATTTTCTGACTTTTCAATGTTTTCAAGAAATTACAGTTTAAAATTAGCTTGTGAAAGTAACAGACTTTTTTACTTTAATATAAAACCAATAAAAATAAAGTACCCGAACATAATAAACGAACAATTATAACATAGTAAAGTTATAAGGAAAATTGCTATATCAAAGGCTGATTGTAAGTAAGGTTGAATACAGTTTTTTAATCCAAATGATTTTGTTCATGTTGTTTCTTTGTTATATATTTGTAATTGTTTTGGGAAATGCTTATATCACTATCATTTCATTGGAAAAAATAACATACTTGTGTTTGTGTAATAAAGTAGTTATATTTTTTTTTCAAAATGGTGTAAAACATGTTTTTTAATACAAAGTAGAACTTATATAGATAAAATATCAAGTAAGCTTCATGTCTAGTCTCTAATTGGTTATAACTAGCAAATATTCTACCAGCCTTTTTAAATGCCAAGACTCTAATTCCGAAATTGTAACTCCATTCATTTTATCCCCAAAATTATCGATAAAAAATTGTTTAGTGGAGTTTCCCTTGTACTCAACTTTTACCAAATGAATGGGGTTTCCAAATGAAATTACTTTACAGTGATAGTGAAAGGTACTTTACCCAATTACTTATTGTAATTAAGTTCAACCAGAAATTAGTTCAGCACTTCAAACATGAGCTTGAAGAAAATTATTATTTTAATAAGCAATGCTTTGTTTGAGTAATAAATGCATCGATTAGCTAGTTTAATTAACATCACAAATAAGCCACACAATGGATTATTGGCACTGGTTAGAAATAAATCCAGAAGGAAAGACATGGGAACACTGCTTCGAAATTTTAACTATGGCTAGGATGAATAGGGCAACATCTGAGCCAAAGTATCCGGTTGGGATTTACAATCGTAGGCGGGTAGTACTTGGCGACTTTTCCGGGCGATTAACTTCTCAATATGGAAATAGGAATTTGCTGGATTGGTGTAGAGGGTCACATGACTTCCGAGCATAGGAATTTCTTATCATTTGGCGACCAGTTAAAAACACAACCAAATCCGCTGTCACTCGTAACTCTTTACCAAGTCTCCCTCTTAAATCTTCAGTTAAAATGCATTGAACGGTCCCCACTTTTCGACTTTCATGAAAGAGCGAAATACACAAGACTAACACTTTCTTGGAGATAAAAAACAAGTTTTGTTGTCAATCAAAGAACTCTATTTATTAAATGCAGGGTTGCCAACAATGGTAACTAGATTTAGCCACCAATAAAGGAAACCGTAGAATACATTTTAACCAAACGACCAACAAGACACAAATATATCTTAGGCATTTAATGATTTTATGGAAATTAAACACAAGAACTTAACTTTCCTTTTTTTTAATTATAAAATATTATTTACAATCTTTTGAAAAATGTCTATATTTGAATATATGGTGATTTAAAGAATTTACAATAATTACAGAATTGGAAGAAATGTCTTATTTACCATACTATAAATAACTTTAGTATATTCGCCATCATTTATATGAGCCATTTTCTACATTAAAAATTTCCAGAGCATGAAAATAAAATTATGTTTAAAGGAAACCCTTTTTTAAATATAATAACAAAATATGCATGCTTTCAATTAGCTTAATTCAACTTAAATACAAATGTTAAAGACATTTGTTTTCTAATATTGCATTATGCCATTTGTAAATAATACTTCTCGAACGGTTACCATTGGCAACCAGTAGTATCAGACAACAACACACAAATTTATTGAGGCTCAGTAGCAAGCAATGTAGTTTGGTTTAGTTGAACCTCAAACATGAATCAGCGCTACGGGTTATTAGGCCTTATAAATGGCGACAGTTCCGTTGGTTAATGAACGTCATATACTAGGATTGCACGGAGACCTATTCGTGAGCTATTTTTGAGCCAAGTTCAAATGACGAAATCAACGCCTGAGTCGGTACCCCACGCAACCTCAGTAAATTCTTTTACAGACAAACGGTTTGACTTTCTCTGTTTTCCTAACCTGCCAAAATGGTTAAATCGCATATATTAGGTTGGTGTTTTCCAAAACAACTATATATTTATTTGTGTTGTTATTTTGACGTCACGGGAAAAAAATAGAATTTAAGCTGCAAGGCTTCTAGCAGGTGAAAAAAAAAACAATCCTGAATGAAATGTCGAATAAATTATTTATGCTCTTATTAAATGCTTTCGCAGCAGAACTTCATGAAATTAATTTTCACAATTATAATTTTATAGTCTCCTTCATAGAATTTTTTTAAATGAATAATTAATTGACTGTGGAACACTGTCCCAATATTAAACTATATAAGTGTGACCAATTAAAAATATTAAATCTTTTAAATACTACTCGGTTTTATACTATTGAAGTTAAAATTCTATTTTACATTTATTCAATAAACTAATAAATTTATATCAATAGAGAAATTCGTTCCTTAGAATTTAAAATTACTATACAGTTTCTCTTTTATTTTCTTTTAAAAGTGCGTTGCATTAATTAATAGAAGAGAAGTATGAAGTTGATCATAAGAGAGATAGCAGACTTATTCAAAGAGTTTAAAAAAGTAAAGTGACTGAAAACTTACGAAGCATTTAAAATTATTATTTGAGAGTAATTAATATAAATTATTAAACACGATCTTTTTTATGCCACTGAGTATAAAAAGAAAATACATAAAAACGCAGAAAATGTTTTAAAAAAGTATTTTAATAAAAATCGTTTGCTTCCAATAAAGTTTGCTTCATTATATTTATCTTCATTTTAAAAATGGAGAAATTGGAATGGCGTGAGGCATTCCAAAATCAGCCTGCATATTATTTATTCCTGGATTTGACAACAGCAATGTCAATTAACAATTTAAATATGATTTGTCAAGTTCTGCAAAATATGGCGGCTTTATCCGTGTCTTTGAAAGGATCACTACGATTTTCTGTCTTGGGAATTAAGGTTTTATCGAATAAAACAAAATGTCTTTTTCCAATGCAATCTGTAAAATTAAATTATATAAAACTTCAACTGGCCGTAGATTCCATTCAGAGTACAGCAAATCTGTGTAGTTGCAAAGACACTTTAGATATTCAACAGTTATCTGAAAGTATACAAGAATCTCTGCAACAATATGAAACTTATTATAAAGTAAGTGATTTTGTTAAACACATATTTAATTTTGCATTGAAAACTAATTCTGGTGAATTCCCAGTTTTATAATGAAGTGGAAATTCAAATTATTTAAACTTGTATTAAATTAAGATTTAAAAAAAAGCATATTTCATAATAAAAAAGTCTGATCCACATAAGAATAGAACGTAATTATTCGTAGATTTCATTACAATACTTAAAAAATTAATTATTTGTTCTTAAATAGATTTAGGTGCAAATAAAATAACCTTGACAATTGAAGTACATTAATCAACAAATTTAAAACCGTGAATTGTGTTTTTTTTCCCCAAACGTAATTGATTAATTGTTAGAGTATTTTTATTCATTATAGCAGAATGAACGAAATTCATAGTCAAACCATATTGAAACCGGCCAAATCAAAATGTGTTCTGACCCAATAGGTAGTGCGTAAGCATTCGAGGTCGTATAATAATTTTTTAATCGTATTTAGTTCAATTATTCTGGAAGCAAAACTGCGTTTCTTTACGACCGAAGATTATTTATTACGTGGTTAGCATTATTTAGTCGACAAAGTTTACTTATGATAGCAAATACACAAAAATTGTATAGGCCAGCTTCCGTAAATTGATGGATGGGTAACACCTTTTTAAGTTGATCTTAACAAATCATCAAACGAGTTTGGAACAGTTAGCTATTTGACTTATTTTAACCTTGTAAATAATGTGACGTCACAGTGACCATTCAGCTAGAGCTGAACTATACATGAACCTCAAAGCCCGCGAATGTATTCTCAAAGCAATCATAGAACTTATATTTTGGGATAGTCGTGCACAACGGCGGGGGTAGCTGAGTTAATGAACGGCCAAAAGGATTTTACATGAAATGCCATGTTAACATATAAAAATATTGATTGGTCACCAACAGAAGGATGATAAACATTGTAATACGCCTGATGCCGTAGGTCTTAGCCTTGCCTCGTACGTGCCTGACTTTATTTCAAGATTTTAAAACCATCAGTGCCTAATTTACTATTGAATGAGACCAAGTGTATGGTAATAGTGCTATTTACCATGGAGTAATATTGTCGGAATGGGTCGCTCTAAAAGCGTAACAATGTGTTAATACCTTGATACCCAATATTACTAAATTTACATAAGTTTCACGTCAAAAATACAAAAAAAAATCTACCTTTTTATTGAATCAGCATTTTTGACAAATCATTCTACCAATAAATTCAAGTATAAAACGAATTTAAGATTTGAAAATAAATAAATCATTGATTTATTAGTAAATTGTTTAGAAAGGTAAATGCATCTCTGTAGAATGTAACAATGAATTCTTTTATGGAATAATGTATTTTAAATAACTTGTTTTTGTAGGGAACTACACATATTAAAGAAGAATGGCCTCAACTACAATTGATATTTTTTTCCGCACAGCCTACGCAAACTTTTGTAAAAAGTTTAGAAGATGCTCTGTCTACAATTGAGTTGTCACATGTTCAAAAAGTTCACGTAAGTACAAATTTACACGATCGCAGGATTAAATATATTTCATATTTAATTTCAATAATAAACTTGCAAAAACACTCCCCCTCCCCCTCAATGAATTATTAATAATCCCCTACTCAAGTTTCTAAAAATTGTATTAAGTCATAATCTCTAACTGACAAAATGTTTCTCGCAATTAAAAAAACTCACCTAAGTTTTAATTTTCAACAATATTCATATCATAAGCAACGATTAAATGTATCTTAAAACATCATTCAAATGTCACGGCTATGTTTCTTAAACTCTATGTTATGTAATGCAACACACACACAAGGTGGGATAGCCATAAAAAAGTAAATAAGTCTTCAAAATTAATCCGGGTATACCGATCATTGGCAGAAACATACGCGAGATAAAAAGTGTTTATATAAATTATAATAACCGATGTTAATTTTTAAAATATTAGTTATAATTGTGATCTTGAAAATAAGATAAAGGTTTCATTTCAAAATGAGGTTCGAAAAAGGGGGTGATCGTAAGTATTGATTTTGACATTACGTTTGTTATGGCGCCTCGGTTAAGGTCAAAATACAGTTTAAGATGAAAAATGCAAATCTCGATAAGTCATTTTCCTGATGTTTAAATCTACTGCCGATAATTGATAATTATCTTGTTGTGAAAGTGTTGGTGAAAGGTTGACAAGAGGTGCTGTTTATCAGATTATATCGGGTGAGTGCAATTTTAGAAAAAAAATTGAATGCACTGCCTTCTCAAAATATTGAAATCCATATGTATGCCGCATCAATCAGGTAGGTTATTAATCCACTCATCCCCTCTGACCTTTGTACCGCGAGGGAGAAGGGGGATGAGTCGAATTCGGAAATACTCTGTTCTGTTTAACTGCTGTAATTCTGGTGAGTGTGTGTTTAAATTGAAAAGAACTAGAAGTTCTACAATTTTAGTACACTAGTTGGCAGTTTAAACTAATTGTGTAAAAATTGTATGGAGTGGAAAGTGACGATTTGTCGAAGATTTCACTATGAAGTCAAAACATCACACTAATGTTCAACTGTGCCATAAGAAACTTAAACAGGTTGAACGAGTGGCTGATTCCAAGAAATATAAATTATGGCAGTGCGAAGAGATTTCGTGCGTATCGAAAACGTAAGAAGAAGCAGGCAGAGCAGACGTGCTTACTAAGGTATTCATGGACCAAACCAAACTGTATAGTAGGGAATGAGCCAAACAAAATTTTTAATAATCACATATTGAATTTCTTGCTATTTATTTTGACGTTTTGGATGCTAACTAGTTGTTTCACAAAGTGCTGTCGATGAATATGCGTGATATGAAATATGATTTCGAAATATGTATTAATAAAAAAAAATTGAACCAATTCGTGCCATCCCACTTTTTAGTGTTTTTTACAGTAAAATAGTGCATTCACAAAATATTTGTACTGTTATTTTTGATATTTTCGTATCTTCGAAAACACGACATTAACATTATAAAGTATATTCAATTATTTAACCAAAGAGTTTATTACTAAACGAAAATTTATTCTGCGTCGAACCTACATTTAATTCAACCACAAATTTATTATGTTTTACATTATATTTTAGGTAATACTTTTACGAGGGAAAAACTTCAACTCTTCTCTCAATACCAGTGGATCAAAATCTGATACACAGCAACCAAGTTCTCAGGGCATGTTTGACAATGAAGAAAAGGAGAACATAATCAGAAGTTTAATACATATCTCAGAGGTTTTACATATTTTAATTAAACATTACACAAATATGTTAAAAGCTAATACCTTTAGCATAAAATGAATGCCCGAATCTTAATTTTTTTAAACTGTAATTCTTGAAACGAAACAAATTACCATTTGTAGGTCCGTAAGTGTCAAAAGGCGTTCTTTTTATTCTTAATTGTAGTAAACTAGTCCACTTTTTTCGCATTAAGAGTTAAACTAATTACGTATTAACAGTTATTGTATTCATAGTTTTAATTCAATAATCAGTGGTGCCTGAATTTATTTTAAAAAGGTATGGCTGACGGAAAAATTGCGTTTTTACCATTTTGCATTTTTTTAAAAATTTTAACTCACTATTTGGATAAAGTAGATATGACAGCAGCCATACCGGTTCCGGCGCCACTGTCAATAATGGTGCTTTCAATTTTTTTTTAGCAAGAAAATGCTTAAATCGTTTTAAATATTGAAGTAATAAAATAGTTTTAAGGTATCGGATGGTCTTTTCTCAGTGTACAGGTTTGATTTAAATATTTGAAACTTACAGATATTTTGCTTTAAAGGGAGAATTGAAGTATCCTTGAATTTAAAATAATGAAAAACATTTAGAAACAGCACTTTTTATTGCGATATAACCACTGTACAGAATGAAAAGAGACGATTTTTTTATATCGAACATAGATAATGGTCGATATAAATAATATAATATGGCTATTTAAACCCAAGTTATTGATCTGCCAATATTTAAACGGTTCGCTGGTGTGTGTCATAGTATATCTACCAGCTCATCTATCCCAAATTTTAAAAACGAATAAACCGTAGTACTAGGTAGTATGTTCTCGCTTTGTTTCATTGAATTCTTATATCTCAAAGTAATAAATATGTAGCGATGCGTAGCAATGTATGACTACCCACTTATTCTCTTTTCGCAGTGAGTCGGCCAAGGGAACAGAAATAATATCTCGTTTGGATCACTAATTTGAGTGATAAGCGCTGGATTATGTTTGAACTCGAAACTTTTCGTTCTACTCCCATATACTTTACTTCTTGACCTACACGATCGCCAAAGTCTCTGAGTATCAGAACGGCTTTTTAAAATTACCACGATTATTGTATATATTTCCAGATTGAAGGCAACTCCTTTCAGCTGGAGAACATCATGAAATGCTGGTTACACGACTGTGGCACAGACTCCGATCATTTACGTCTAACAGTGGACAAAATGATGCTAAGGTGCGACTTGCGGGAATGCTTGCTGAGCACAGATTCCCTTCCTATCTCCGGACAGTTCTTCCTGTCTCCAGATGTCATCCCGACCCAGCCGTCGGTCCGAGTCAACCCTTCTGCAAAGCCAGGATTCACCACCAAAGTGCCAGTCTACACTTTGGAGGGTGTTGCTGTGGTGAGAAAAGAGGGTCTGTGTGAGTCCCTACTGTTCGGACATCCCGTCATAGCGTGTAAGTTAGAAGATTGTTTATTGTAATTACTATTTATCAAGAGTTACATTTGTTCAATAAAAAAATATACTTAATTTAAGGAGGGGGGAAATAATTAAACAGTTAATAATATTTACGTATTTGTATTATTAATGAAAGTAAAACAATATTTGATCAGAGTAACACATTCTCAAGCAAAAAAATTTCTAATAAAATTTTTTATGTTGAAGAAATTCATTCGTTTCTTAACCTTTTCAGCTTGCTTTATTTTTTTCCTTTAAAATCTGATAATCTATGACAATAAAGATTATTTATTCAAAAATGTAGTAAATTTAAATAAAAATTAAAAAAATAAAAATTTGAAAAAAGTTTTTTAAAAAATCTAAAAACATTTTACTTTTGATTTATCCATTACTTATTCAAATTTCCGAATGCACTGCAAAAATAACGAAAAACTACTTATTCTTTAAAATTTATACAACTTTTTTTTTCGCCGGCATGCCTTAAAAATATTAATAATATCTCAGTGTTCCAGATTCTAACTTAAAAAAAAACTTTTTAAAACATAGGCTATCAACATCCTTTACGTTTTTAATCCTTTCAATAATACCGCATTATTCACACCAATGTTTGGAGAGTGGATTGCCAAATCAGGGGTTTTCGTTATCTGACCATGATTCGAAATTACAAGGCAATGTTCCCGAGTATTTTCTTCAGGAAACCCGAGATATATCCGAATCGTCGAAAATAGCCCCTTATGCAACTCTATTGACATTAATTGAACCAACAAAATCGAACAGCCGCCAGGTGCCCGTTGTTTAGCACTAGTGTAATGTCTTTTCAACCAAACCAACCAACCAGGCCATGATTTAAAATTATGTCAGCTCAGATATTGTCCACATCATCTGAAAATGTTTCCGGGTCTTTTCATCAGGATTGATCCCAAACCATCACCAGCTCTAGTGCGACGCTCGTCATAATCTGGTCATGGTTCAAAAATACGAAACGGTGTTCTCGGGTCTATCCTTGGATATACCCCAAACAGTCGCCGACTGTTTGGGGTCTAGTGCAATCGTACCAGTTCGAACAGTCACCAATAGCCCATAGTGTATGTCTTGTGCGACGCCTTTCAACCAACACATATTGTTACCAAAAGCAGTGCTGCTCGATGCCTATTTAACCAATAAAATATCCTTTACAATGCTAATATAAAACAGTTTAAAATAATCACGCCAAAATTTTAATTGGCGACAAATAACGGACGTTTAAAGAAAAGCGACATTTTTCTTCAAAAACGTTGTGAACGAAAAAACTGTTTTTTCTTTGAAAGTGATTTTTGTCAGTTAACTCCTTCTTTCGCTGCATCCTTCAATTAGTACAAAAAGTAGAAAATGTCTTTAAGCCGTTGGTAATTTTTAGACTTTAGAGGTCGCAAGTTGATGTCCGGTATACCGGCCATAGGTCTGTAGGCATTAATTTCAGCATTTTACCTTAAATTCCTCATTTTACGTTCTTCAAACATTTCCAAACAGAATATGTGAATTTCATAATTACTTTTAGTTATTTTTTGGGATGCGAGAGAAAAATTCAAAGAATAACGAGATATAAATTTGATGACGACAGCGGAAATAGCTTTTATTTAAACTAGAAAGATAAGAAAAGACATAAGTAACAATGTTATACAGTAATAATTTCAACCAGAATATTTCAATGAAACTTTATCAATAAATAGACATTTTATCTGTTTTTCTCTCGTATTTTAACTTTTGAGATAAATACCAAATATAACATTAGTAGGAATTTCCGGAGTTCTTTCCTCAGAATATTTATTTGTTCAAAGGTTTCAAACTCCCTCTTTTCTGTTCAAATGTCCATTATATTCACTTTTCAAAAATGTAAATTATATAAAATTTTAATTATATTTTTATAGGCTATTTCTAAAATTTTAATATTGAAATATTAAGAAATATTTTGCAGTTGAAATGCTAATAATTATGTGCATTATAAAATAGCAAATAATCATAATATTTTTATTTGATACCCTTTGATTTATAAAAGCGAATGTAATATTTATTAATCAAACAACTAGGTACAAGAAAACTGTTAGTTATTTTGTTATGTTGTAGCATTGGAAGAGTACTAGAATTTTTTTTATTGAGAATAAGTTAAAAAATAATAAAAAAAATTTAGGTGTTTATAAAGTATCTATATTAGAAAATTGATTTAAAAAAATTTAAATTATCCTTTTTTAAGTTTTTACAACAATTTAAAATAAGTTTTTAATTACAAAAAGTTTGAAATGCTTTACTTCCGTAAAATCTTTACAGTGGCAACACGCTGCTGGAAAATGGACTGGGACGAACTGGAACGCAATCAACAGCAGTTTTCAGCCACAGTTCGTTATCTAAGTGAGAAGAACTTGGTTTTGTTGGCAAAGCGCAAGTCTTCCGTCATCGTAACTGCAGAGAAGACTTTACCTTCCGGGTTCTTTGCGTTCTTTCCAGCAAGAAACGCTCTTCTGGTGAAGTCAGTGGCAAGCAAAGAACTCCTCATGCCACTTGGAAACATCGAAGAAAAGGAAATTTCCGAAGAGACAGAAATGGTAAAGTCAATCACAAACACTGACCTATACACAAAGTGGACCACGCGTAACTTGTCTCGAAAATATTAATGTTAAACGCCGTTATTAAAGACCCCAAAATTGTTTTTTAGAGCGTTAAATATTTTCTTGGTTGGTTCTAAACTTCTTGAAGATATTCAGAGTGATCAAATTCGTTTTAAAATATCCGTTCGTATGGACATTTTGAAAAATTCTGTTTAATTTTTAAATTTATACATTCAAATAATAACATATTATAGCATTAAAATTCCTATAATTGGGGTTTTTAATGTCGGATTTCATGGTAAAGCCAGTCCTGTTTGTATTTAGGTCAATAATCACAATCCAAAATTTTAAGCAGATAATTTTGCTTTTGATAGTTTTTAACAAGCAGTTATAATTTATTTTAAAAAATACCTAGGAAATCCGAGAATGTATCCAAAAACTGGAAGAAAAGGACATTTATAACCCGATGGCTATGACTTCGGGTCTTTATGGATTCTTGTCATCGTCAATCGCCAAATGCAGACCAAAATCATCTACAAGTTTTGTTGTCCCAATCATTAATAAAGATGAGGTAAGTGCATATAAAAACCATAAAATTTATCTTATTTTCTATTGTTTAATGAAATTTTTAAAAAGGTGGGACGAATTGGAGCCAAAGATAGTGCGGTCATGGGAAGTCAAACTCACACGTTGTTGATTTTCCTACGTAAAGACAATCATTGCCGAAAAAGTAGTTTTACAGAAAACCGGATTTCCTATTTTTCAATGAGGAGATTTTCATTTAGCTTAGCAATACTAATATTACATACCTAATGACTACTATATTTTGTAGAAAATAATTTACTTTTGTTTATTTTTAAAATTTAAACTTAAGAAATGAAACGTCCTTACTGTACGCTTATTGTTTTGTAAAAGGAATAAATATGCATGTAATCGATGCATTATATTGAATGATTTATAAATTCAAAGGGACGGCCTCAGTTTTTTTTTTATTTATCACTTTATCAATTTAATCAATGCAAATTTAATATTTTAAATGCTACTGGATTTGAATATCGTTTATTATATATTTCGGAAATATTTATTTGATAAAAATAATGTATATGTATTCAAAATTGTAGGTTTCTAGAGACATCCGATATACAACCACTTTTTTTAATTTATATAAATAACGTTTTACTTCAACAAGATTATTTTTGAATTCTTATCTAGCTACTTACTATTGGCGGAAAAATATTTGAAAACGAAATACTATATATAACTTTTTACACAATAAAGAAAAGTACTTTAAATTGATTCAGAATTATCACGCACATAGAGAGCAGGGAAACCCGAAAATTCTATAAGAAAAAAAGATGAGATTAAAAGAATAATATTTCAAATTGTCTTAAAAAGTCAGGAAATGGAAATGTGTGTCAAAATTTAAAAAGGACGTATAGTGTTCCACATGCTATCTTTAATGTCAATTTTTTTTCCTCATAAGTAATTCAGAATATATTTTTTTTATTTTCAATGAATCACTATTTTTAGTAGTCTTTAACTTATTTTTACAGACTTCTATATTTATGTAAAAATATCAGCTTTATTGTAAAGTTAAAAAAAAAAAAAATCTGAAAAACCTAAAAGATCAGGGAATTTAGAGTTTTAGTTTTGTAGCAATCCTACTGATTATTTGTTTAAAGGGACACGATACCACTTCAACTTTTCATTTTTATTTTTGATTTTTTTAATCAAACTTTTAATATAAATTATTTAAATTTATATAAAAGTACAATATTTCACAAAACAATTCCATATATGTTTGTATTCTTTTTAAATTTAAACTTTCTCAATTTTTTAAAGCATTTTTTTTTTAAATGGTAAGGCTTTTTTGAAATATTTATATATTTTTACCGGAAGTTTTTCTCAGATCCTTTCAATTATAATATATAAGAGTTAGCATTAAAATTTTGAATATTATATGTATTTGATTTTATATAAATAGCTATTAAAAAAACACGAACATTTTCATTTAAACTCAATTTTTTTTTTACTTTAGTAATATTTCTATAAAATGAGTAATACGCATAAAGCTAAGTCATATGCTAATTTATAATGTACGAATATTTTACTTTATGCTTTAAAAATTATACATTTCCTCATTAATAATTAAAAAGTCTTTAACGTTTCGAAAAACTTAATATCAAAGAAAACCAAACACAGAGAAAAACGATTTAAAATTTTCGTTCCTTGAGAAACATTCCTGTCATCCAGCATAAAATATCAAATAACTCACTAAAAAGCATAGGTACAATTCTAGAATTTTGCAAGCGTATTTATAAGATTTCAAATTACGTTTTTAACAAATAAAAAAAATCTTGAACTTTACAATTTTTTAGGTACCGAGTCCCCTTAACTACCAGATTAATAGCGTATTTTCTAATAAGATGTTTTTTCTCCGCTTTTAGACTTCAGAAATGAAAAAGAATCGGCATTGCACGGTACCTGTAGCGGAGGTGACTTCAAAAAAGATCCATGATTCCCCGTTTCACAATGACTTTTTAACGGCTTCTGTAATGTACAAGAAGAAATTTCCCAACAATCTGGAATAGAATATAGTAAATTAAATTAAAACAAGCATTTATTCATAACAAAGTCTACAGATTTATTACTTTTAGTAATACAATGCAGGTTAGTAACTTAAAATTTACTGATAAGATATGTTCTA
This sequence comes from Troglohyphantes excavatus, assembly GCA_963932185.1. Lineage (NCBI taxonomy): Eukaryota > Metazoa > Arthropoda > Arachnida > Araneae > Linyphiidae > Troglohyphantes > Troglohyphantes excavatus. The sequence goes on from OZ010668.1 coordinate 53,106,312, forward strand.
GTTATCAACCTGCTGCAGTTTCTAGAAACACCCCAACGCTTTAGATTTGAAAAATATTTCAACATCGAATATTTCTCTGAAATTAAAGTTTAGGTATATTAGTAGAAAAACTGGATATCCATGGACGACTTAAGTCTTTCAGCTCCGTACGATTAACAAAATTAAGTACTGTTAATTCATTGACATATCACATGGGGTAATTTATATTCTCATGTAATTAATATATTCTGTGTTATTATTCCAAAACGTAGAATAAAATATATTATTATAATATATATAATTTATGCCCATTAAATTTTTGTATAATTTATATCCATTAAGCCGCTGTATCATTTGTGTCAATTAACTTTTACTATACTTTTTATGACAGTGTTCCTATATGAAAAAAATGTTTGTAGTTCATTATAAATATTATTTTTTTTTTAAATGCGGTTTTACCAAAAGACAAAATGTAACTAACAACGCTTGGTTACTGGTTAAAATATGCAGTACATAAATATTCTAACAAATCTTAGCAGGACCAATTTTCTTACCTGAAGTTTAAAAATCGCTGTTTCTGTTAGAAATTGCTTTTTAACAATTGAAGTTTAATTTGACACCTTGTTAACAAAATGTGCAGAAAGGGAGAAAACTGATAAACTAAAGGGTTAAATTTATTAGCGTAGATTAAATGCATCCCGTACTGCTTTTTATTAAAAAAAACGTATAGGAAATGTTTGAGTTAGCCAGGAAAACGTCTTCTAAAGAGTTTTTGCGTATTTCATTCTAATATAGTCAATTAAAGATAAGAAACAGGCAGAATAAAGTCTAATGTGATGGCGTCGGACTCAATATCCGATGGGTGCGGATTCGATCTCCAACAATTGTGTAGCGATCTGGTAATCGGAGAGTTATTAGAATCGTTCATTTTCCACACCAAAATGAGCTCTTTTTCCCTCGAGGATCCATCGTTGGGTAGCAACCAGAGGATCGCGAGTTCGAATACAACTGATACAAACAGACTTGACAAAATTTTAAAATACAGTGAACTTGTGATAGCAGGGTTGCCAGATTCGCTGCGATATGTCGTCCAAACTTTATTCCAATTGCTTTGTCATGTATACGGGACTGGTGCACGATAAATATGATTGGGGTACAATGTTCTAACAGCTATTGAGGTTGCATCGGATGCCAGCTCAGGTGTTGCGCTCATCATCTGGCTATGGTTAAAAATTACGAGGCAGTGTCTTTCCTTCGAGATATTCCCCGAACAGTCGCCTCGTCATCTGACCATGGTTCAAAAATACGAAGCATCGTTCCCGGGTCTTTCCTTCGAGATAAGCCCCGAACCGTCGCCAATAGCCCACTGTGCAGCTCTAGTGCGACGTTTATTAATAAACCAACCAACCAACCAAACAGTCGCCAATATCGAATGTTTGGTTTTATTAATTTACGTCGCACTAAAACTGCACATTGGCATTGGCGACGGTTTGGGGCCTATCTCGAAGAAAAGACCTGGGAACTATGCCTCGTATATTTAGTCTGGTTTGGTTTTGTTAATTAACGTCGCACTAGAGCTGCACAGTGGATTATTGGTGGAGGTTCGGGGCCTATCTCGAAGGAAAGACACAGGAACAATGCCTCGTATTGTTGAACCATGGTCAGATGACGAGGAAACACCTGAGCTGGCACCCAACGCCTTCAATAGACGTCGGGACTTTGGACTCCGATCAGATTTATCGTGCACCAGTCCCGTATACACGCCGATAATTTTTGTGGATGTTCTGGACGACATTCCTAGTATTTTGTAGTGAAACTGGCAACCCTTCGATCACAAGTTCACTACTTTTTTACTTTTCTTAGTCAAGTCCGTCGCACAGGATCGAACCAGGAACCCTTTGATTCCCAGCTTTATCCACTGGGCTATCCGGCCCCCTCCTCGTATTTTTTAACCACGGTCAGATGACGAGAACAACACCAGAGCTGACATCTGACGCAACCTCAATAGTCGTAAGGACGTGGACCTAGATTAGATTTATCTTGAACCAATCCCATATACACGTCAGTAAAATTGTTTGGATGTTCTGGGAGACGTTCTAGTATTTTTGTAGCGAAGCTGTCAACCCTCCGATCGCAAGATCACTACTTTTTTACTTTTCTTTGTCAAGTCCATCGCACGGATTCGAACTATCAATCCTCTGATTACTATCTGAACGCCTTTATCTATTAGGCAACTAGGGGCTCTAAGGAAGACTTTTATTTTATAAAAGAAAGTTCTGGATTTCGTGAATTTGAGTTTCCCCGTTTTAAATATCTCTAAGAAACTGATATTTCTAACATTGAGAATTTCCTAGTGAGAATTCCGTTTTCTCTTTTCACTAAAGATTTTTCAAAAAGTGCACCCCCGAAAATAATTTATTTCTAAGAAAACGTATGGAAACCTCTATTTTCGTACAGTTAAAAAAGAAAATAGCATTTCAATATTTCCCCCCCAAAAAACCAACCCCTCGCAGAATCACGCGCTTCGCTCGCATTTCGGAACGGGGCCACCTCTAATTTCCATACACCATCCCGGGATAATCTACGTACAGACAGACATACGAGAAGAAGAAGAAAGAAAGAAGAATCCAAATAAAAATTCGGAAGCATCCATCGCCGAGAAGTGAGCATCATCGAGAAAGAGAGTTTCTTAATCGAATTACTGGCGCATGGCGGCTGGGGGGCGTCGTGGTTTCATTGCCTTAATTTCACACTTCATAAACAATATTTGTTGGCGGAGATTCCATTAAAATTTTAATCATAACTGTCGGCCGACACGTGTAGGGGGGGAAGGGGAGGGGGGTTCGTGGGCGAGGGCCGTGCCTAACGCGCTCCGACAGCCTCATCTATCACGAGGGCAGCGGCCGGAAGGACCAGAGAGAGGGGAGCAGGCACAAATCAGCTTTTAATACTTTCCTTCACTTTGATCTATATAGGATTTTTTTTTATAATGTAAAATTACTTTATGTTACTCTCATTATAAATGAACTCCCCAAGTTGTGTTTCAACCTAATGCGATTGTATAGTTATATATATATATTTTAAATTTAACTACCTCATACTCGATCCTCAGTAAGACCAACCAAAGACGAAACCCGGAGAGAGATATAGTGTACATTAAATCTGTCATGGCTGTACTGTCCTTGCGTTAAAGAGCCCCAGTTGCTCAGTTGGTAAGGCGTTCAGCTACTAATCAGAGGATTGAAGGTTCGAATCCGGGAAATGGACTTGACATAGAAAAGTAGTGATCTTGCGATCGGAGGGTTGCCAGCTTCGCTACAAAAAATACTAGAAAGTCGTCCAGAATATCCAACAAATTATACTGGCGTGTATACGGGACTGGTGCACGATAAATCTGATCGGGGTCCAAAGTCCCGACGTCTATTGAAGGCGTTGGGTGCCAGCTCAGGTGTTTCCTCGTCATCTGACCATGGTTCTAAAATAACGAGGTGCATGTATGAATGTGTGTATGAATGTGTGTGTGAATGTGTATGTGTTCCCGCCAATAGCCCACTGTGCAGCTCTAGTGCGACGTTAATTAACCAAACCAAACCAAACCTTGCGTTAAATTTTTAATCATAATATACGTTTTTCAATGTATTATTAATATGGTTATCGAATAAATTATTTCTATAAATATTATTGTTTCTGCCCGTTCGCTTTGGTAAGAGCATAAGCCTTCATAAAGCAAGCAAAGCATTGGCTAATAATAAATGTCTTCATGTTGACACGTGTTGTGGAAGTTAGGAGAGTGGAATGTCATTCATGTGTTGTTATCGTCATTCTACCATGTAGAAAAATTACGAGGCTTAATCTTTTCTGGATAAACAGTCAATATTAGTCCTTTGTGTAGCCCTAGTGCAAGGTATATTAAACCAACTCTTTAACTATAATAAAATATAATAATATTTGCAAGTACAAAGGTTTTGACTGGATTAAAAGTGTACCTTGAAAAAAAAAAGACCATTGGTTTAATATTAGACAATGGTTCTGCTTGTTTTATGCCACCAAAAATGTCTATATAAGTAGATTTAAGAATATTTGAAAATGGTATAAAAGGGAAAACGATAATACTGGAGAGTAAAACTGCATCCATACTTGAACTGTGCATTTTTAATATTAAACAAACAAACCGTAAACAAATGAAATAGCTTCATTATCCACATGACATGCAACGATTAGTATCTTTCTTCTTTTAGCATCTTTTTGTCTTTTTTCTCTTAATCTCTTAAAGACCATCGATATTTATGTTTTACGGGTTTCTATGGTTTTTTTGTTTCTAGGTAAAACCTACTATTAACATATATCGACATAAAAGAATCCGGTAGTCTGTGTGAGCACGTTCTGAAGAAATTTACATCAAATGTCATTTCGACAACTTAAAAAGTTAGAAATTGGTCGCAAACAACAATACAGAAGCAATTCTGATTGAAGCCACGAGCCTCAATCTACGCACAGGGGCGGATCCAGGATTTTATCCCGAGGCATTGGGGCAATCAAGGAAATTATAATATATATATATATAAAAAAAATGGGAAACTTCTATTTTAGATAGTGTAAGCTGGAAAATCTACAGGGGGGCGGGGGAATGCACCAGGAGCCCTATATCTAAATCCGCCACTGCCTACGCGCCTCGTATGTGCTTTGCCATATTTTAAGATTTTACACGGATAGATGCTACGTTTTGTACCGAACGAGACCAATTGAAGACATGGGTGCAAGAATCAGACAGCTCCCCTTTTTTCTGATTTATGCTTTTTACTTATTTAATAAAGACAAATAATCTCTATCGATTGGTGAAAGAACAAGACAGTTCTAAGCAATGCTTATAGAGATATAAAGTAAAAGGAGGTGTACTATTGTATTAGACGATGCAAGGAACGTTCAGCGTTTTTCGTCCTTCCTGAACAATTTTGAAAACTGGAGCTGTCTTGTTCTTACACCCACCTCCTAAATTGCACAATATATCACGGAGATATAGGGTCAGAAGCCTAGCATGGTAATCTTTTTCTGATGCCCCGTGCTGTGCAATAGCCTACTTTATAGCTCTTGTTGGATGCTAATTAACTAACCAACCAGCCTCATGCCGTGTAGACGATTTTAAAGACATTTTTCACTTCAAATGGATATTTTCTCAATGTGTGGACGACCCCTCCCCTAGCGTCTCCTCAACTGGTACGTCAGAATGAGGGAGGCGTTAAGCTTCTGCGAAATGGAAAAGTCTTCCTGATTGAAAAGAGAGATCTCTGATTATGGAAGAAGGATTTCTTCTGGTCCGCCCAAATTGTTTTCCCCTCCAGGAGTGATCCTTTTTTAATAAAATTCCTCTTTCTTTCCATCCCTCCTCCCCGCCTCCCCTCCACCTCCTACACCTCCTTCCTCAGCCAATTACAAGGCAGGAATCCTTGCTGCTTATGATACCGATAAGTGAATTAGCTCGTAGGAGATTGCATTTGGGGATTCTCCCGCTCTCTCCATCTCTTAGAGAAAGGGGGGAAAGGGATTTTATTCTAGAAAAGAAGCTGTAATTCTGGAACGAAAGAGTGAAATTTTTCAATCCGTTTCCATCCGTCCAGGGAATTAAGATGCGCTTTCCCGGCTGTTTTCAAATCGTTTTATTTTGGTTCAGTAGATTAATGGGCAGTTGTGATGAGTTCATTAACGAGAATAAAGTAATAAAAATTATTTGATGTTGTTCTGTATAGTTTAAAATGAGCAATGTTTAAGAAATAACGGTTTTGAGAAATGATCTTCTGAACATTATTTATCATATTGCAGCACTCGCGAGATTTAATACAAGATCTACATTTATGTATGATATTCATGTACCTTTCTCTAACATCCTGGAGATGTACTTTAAGGTATTTGTTTGTCATTAGATTAGAAAACCCCTACCGCCATTGCTCCTGGGAATTAAAGTATATAGGTATAAACTCATGGATGTCTGTTATTTCAAAGAAAACAGCTATTTTTTTTGTTACACAATTTTATATAACACTCCCTTTAAATATATAATCAATCTTTGAAATACAATTTTAGACCCTTTTCAAATGTCATATCGACTTAAAACATGGCTTATTTACGTAATCTCGATAACATTATGATATTTAGTCGTAATTCTAAGTAATTAATAATTTAAACTCGTAATAATAAGTTTTTTTGTTTTTTTTAAAATGACACTCGGTTAGTTTTGAATCCGCGTTATCAGAAAAATGCTTCGGATCACGTCCTTTATAGAAATATTTTATTTAAAAACAGTTGTACGAAAACATTTTTAGTGTGATTTTCTCTTTAAGCCAAAATTAAAAAGAGTTTTCTGGCTTAGTGGACAGTACGGCTCTCTTCGGAACGAGAGATTGGTGGTTTCAGTCGAAACACCGATATTTATTTGAAATAGACGTCATTTTTGACGAAGTAAATTTCGTTAAAAACACCACAAAATGAATTTCCTTAGTTTGACGAAATATTTAGCCAGAGCATTTAGCAGAGCATTTTTCGTCAAAAACGACGAAAATTTCTTCAAAACTGAGAATGCATTTTTAACAGTCTGCAGTTTTATTCAAAAATTTAGTTATGAAATACATTCCTTCCAAAACTCTATTGCCATAAATATTCTACACTTAAATTTTGCATTGGTTTAAAAACCACAAAAAATGTACGTATGTTCGTAACTACTATATACAATTTTTATCGAGTATCGAGTAGGAAATATATTCTTTCATCCAAGATTTAATTGCAATCATCCAAAAAAGTTTTAATGGATTAGAGAATTATTTATTAAATATTTATTGCACATTTTTTATTTATTTTCAAATGTTACCAAGCGTAAAAAAAACTAAATAATAGAGATGAACAGAAACCATTAATTTATACTTCATTGAAAATTTTGCATACATTTTTGGCACCTCAAGTATTCTTCCTTATAAATATAAAGCGTCTTCTCCGTGTATCTAAACTAATAAAATAAAATACGAAATAGAGTAAAGTATGGAATTTTATCGAGTCACTCATAAAATAAATAGCAATATAAAAGTGCTTGCATATGATTCAAAAAAGGTATAAATTATAAATATAAAAATATACCATTTATCTTGAAAACATTTTTCCCCAATGAATACCTCCCAGCTTCCTGAAAGAATGCCAGAACTTTTGAATTATATTTTAGTCATGCAAAATATTTTTCAATTTGTCTGAATATTCGCCACTGAAACGTCTAATAAATTCCCCGGACTTCAAGTCACAAATTCAGAGGGAAACATTACTTCCGTTTTTATATTTAGTAGACCACAAAACATTCCTTAATTGCCTGAATAAAAACTAAGAATAACTGCCTTTCGTATAGGAGCAGATTTATGACTGCCCAAAAAGGCTACTTATCCATAATGAATATGCAGAGAGGTTTCAAGCTTTCTCTTGGGTCAGGTGTTTTTTAATTCAAATGGATGAAGGCACTTTTTATGAACCTTTTATGGCCCAGGAGCCATAATGTTTTTATTTATGGCCTAAAAAGCTTTTTAATATTCGCGGTGGTGCATTTAATTTTAAAAAACGGTCGCCCCCAAATGTGCACTTTAAGGCATTCTCACGTTTTTAGTTACTCTTTTCTGAGATATAAAGGTTGTGAATGAAGCTTCGTTTCTACCCTCTTGGTTATTTAGAAAGCACTCTTTCTAGTCTCACGCTGTATATTTCTTGTATGGTAAAAGTACTTTTGTTAAGCATAAACCTCTCTTCGTAAGGACCTCGTTTTAGGAAATCATTTTAAATAAAATATTCTTTTAAAATGAAATTATCTTTTTAAAATTAATAGAAGATTTTACATTTCAGCGGGTGGCCGAGCAGTTAAGTATTGAACTCATAACCGAAATATTTAAATTTCGAATCTGACAGTACAGAGAGTTCGTATTCGGTGGGTTGTCAGTTTCGCTCCCTGTCGTCCAGTTTCGTTCCTCGTCGTCTACTAAAAATCATCCATGTGTATTGGGGCTGGTGCACATTAAATCTGTCGTAGTTTAAACATACTCATACAAACATCAAGTGCATTGGGTGCTAACTCAGGTGTTTTCCTCGTCATCTGCAATGCTTCAAAAGTACTCAACAGTGTTTTAGAGATAGATCCCGAACTGTCGTCAACTGCCCATTGTAGAGTTTTAATGCGACGTTAATTCAACCAACCAACTAGATGGATTGCGAGTCAGGGCTTGAGATGGCCTAAACGGAAATTTTTTGGTTGAAACAACGTTGCACTAGAGCTGCACAGTGGGCTAGTGATAACCGTTTGGTTCTATCTCGTACGTCGGAAAAGTGCCGATCCTGTAATCGGAAGATTAGTATATCTATTCTCGTCATCCGCCAAACATTCGCCACGTAAGGGTCTAGAGCGCATTTAATCTGCGTTCAAATATCCTCATGTTCGTCGTTGTATGGAAGTCAGAAGAGTGGAGTGCCAGTTCAGATGCTGTCCTCGTCACCTGACCATGGATCTGAACCGTTGCCAATGCCCATTGTATAGCTCTTGTGTGATGTTAATTCAACCAACCAATCGTTATGAATATCTTATTTGGAGCCCCAGTTGCTCAGTTGGTAAGGCTTTCAGCTACTAATCAGAGGATTGGTGGTTCGAATCCGTGCAATGGACTTGACATAGAAAAGTAAAAAAGTAGTGATCTTGCGATCGGAGGGTTGCCAGCTTCACTACAAAAATACTAGAAAGTCGTCCAGAATATCCAACAAATTATACTGGCGTGTATACGGGACTGGTGCACGATAAATCTGATCGGGGTCCAAAGTCCCGACGTCTATTGAAGGCGTTGGGTGCCAGTTCAGGTGTTTCCTCGTCATCTGACCATGGTTCTAAAATAACAAGGTGCATGTATGAATGTGTGTGTGAATGTGTTCCCGGGTCTTTCCTTCGAGATTGACCCCGAACCGTCGCCAATAGCCCACTGTGCAGCTCTAGTGCGACGTTAATTAACAAAACCAAACCAAACCAAACTAGCGCAAATTTAATCCAATCAAACAATCAACCTTAACTTTTAATAAACCATCCAGTAAACTCTGATGATTTTGATTTATCTCTAAGAGCACAACTAAATTTCATAAGTATTTTTTAATGTTTTAAAGTGTAATGTATATTTATACGTATATTAGCTAATCATCTAAGCTAAATCGTACACTATCAAGCACAACGGATGAACAATACAAGTAAGATGTTTATTTACATACTTAAATCATTCTCAATGAAAATTTGTAGTGAATATTAACCACCTGAGTTTATGAATCGTATTGTCATTTGTGGCAATTTTGATAAACTTTTAGTTTCTTACTATAGCAGGCATAACAAGGAAGATGCTTTCTATTAATAAAATGTCTAATTTCTTATATTTAAATAAGTAGAATGTGTTTTTAAAGTCCAAATAGGTGATGTTATGCTTTTAACGTCATCAATAGAAACTAAAACTTGTAACTTATATTATGTTGTACATCAGAGTTTATTATTATTGTTCCCTAACGTTGTCTGAATTTAATTTTAAGTCTAGGGACAAATAAGTACAATTTTCTTATAGGTTCTACTTTAAAATAAAAAATAACTTCATGCTTTTTTTTCTCCGCGCTAACAGCCTCGGACAAGCTTATAAAATCGCACTCTCTAAGTGTATAAAGTATCCATAATACGAACACACACACCAAAGCAAAATATAAATTATACTTCAGTGTAGTATAACTAAAATATGATGGAGGGTACACCACCTACCCTAGAGGGATGGGGGCTGGTAAATTTAAGAGCGAAACGAGCACAGCGTTAAATAAATATACATTTGGGGCCCATTATTTACGGTATGCAGGGAAGGGGGGGGGTTGCTTTGGGGACCGGTGGGGGGGGGGGCAACAAGAGGGTGCTCCTTGCAAGGGCCCATTAGCACGCGCAAAATATCGCGCCGAAATTTTCCGGTCGCGTCGGTTTGACCCGGCAGCTGGTGGTCCCCGGGGGAGCGACGGGGAGTGACCGCGATCCCCCCTCGGGACCCTCCCGGAACCCCTTAAATGACGCCCTGGGGGAAGAGGGGGAGGACGGATTTATTTCACGGACGTGGCGAGGATCGCCTGAATCATAAGTGAGGGCGATGCACTTTTTTTGGTGTTTGGTCAAGTTGTTTGCTCTTTTCTATCTTTTCCCTTTAGGCTGAGGTGCGACTATACAGTAGAAATCTGATTTTGCTGAAAATGACTGTGGTCTTCGTTAAGTACAGTATATTCCCTGGAAATTGCGATTCCTTTCTTTAAGAAACCGTCACCGAGAATCCCAATCTGTTGACCAGATTGTATGGAATGATACGTTTTAACTCGTTACACTGACATTTCGATATGGTGGGTGAACAGCTCTTATTGGTCTGTTGAGGGGGTCGCTATATCAACAGCCTACTGTTGAAACTATAATACGAGGGGGTGAGAAGCCAAGTGGTACAAGTGACAATTTCATCATTTTGTGAAAGCGCAATTTGAAGTTAAAACAAAACAGACGTTTAAGTCCATGAAAATAACGTCTTGGGAATTTATTTAGCAATGCACTCAATTTGTAAACTCACTAAAATACTTCATCTTATAATATTTTTAAAAACAAATGGTTTGAGACACGATTTTAAAGTAATCTCTATCAAACTTATTAATAGATAGATATAAAGCGATAGATAGAGAGATAAATATAGAGATATAGATAGATTAGAGAGATTAATAGAGAGATAAATATATATATATATATAGATTAGAGAGATATATAGAGATTTAGATACAGATATATATAGAGAGATTTAGATACAGAGATATATATATAGAGATGTAGATATTACGTACTATTATATATTAAACGTACATATTTTCATCATACTTGTGCAACATGAAAAGTAAGAAATTTAACAGTAATTTCTTTAAAAAGTAATGCCAAAATCATATAAACTAATTTCAGTTAATAGTCTCCTTGAAACCCCCTATAAATTCCTCAGCTCTATAAATTAAAAAAAAATATTATTGAATATAAGAATAAAATCAATGACGGATTGCAACCGACAACTTTTAATTAACTTCACTAACCGATGACTGCAGCTGAAATCGTAAATTAAAATACTTTTTATTCCTGACAATGTAAAGTACCCTCTATTAAACTGCAATCAATTATGCATGATTTAAAAAGAGAAACCACTGAACAAAAATACATCAAAGGTAACGCAATTTAAATACTATTGAGAAAATTATTTATAGAGTAATAAAATACATCAACTGTCGATATGGGGTATCATCGATGGGTTAATTCGGGCAGGATGATTGAAAATGATGGGCGTATACCCTTGACCACACCCATACATGGTGTTCCTTCTTTTTCTGTTGGTTTCTGCTCTTATTAAAGCGCTGCGGGGAGAATTATTCGCTCATTAATATTTAAGTGCTTTTTGTAACCTGCAGAGAGACGTCTTCATTGAAAATTGTCATCCTGTTGCTTTTTTAAATCCACTGTCGGCCATTAATTCCTCGCATAATAGCCTTTTGGAACAAGTAGCGAGGGCAAAAGGGCGTGTTTGGAATATAGATGGTTCGCGAGTAATAAGTCATAAGGATGTTTTAAGCGTGCCCGGCACAAATTAAGATGTCCAGAGAAAATATATATCTTCGTTTCGTAACATGTTCGTAGTATTTCGTTCGATATTTCAGTTACAAAAATGGCGACTTGTACAAATTCTATTAATCATTTTGGTTGTCTTTATTATAGGGTTGAAACTAATGTTACACAATTCTCGATTTTAATAGTACTTTGTTACAAAAGAATCGGCAGAACTAAAGAGATCTGTTTATTTGATTTAGATCTTTTATTTAACTCTTAGAGAAAAAATTATTTAAAATTTAAATAATTTCGATGCTTTAATTTGCATTTTATATTCACATTGCATTGAAATTTTGTGTAAGACATGCAACAGTTCTAAACATTGTACAAGATCGTCAAGATAACTAGTTAAATAATGTAGCAATATGACTATAGTACTGGTAGTAACTACAAAAATTTTGTATCAGTATTCATGTAAAGGTATATTAATCCCGTTTTTAATAAATGAGTATATATATGATAATGATAATTTTCCTTGTCACTTAATCTCCAATTAACCCTTAAATGAATAATGTAACTCCATAATGTTACATAAATTATATTTTTTATGTTGTAGTTAATTATTATTATTTAAAATACTTGTGTATTGTAGATATTACATGTATTTGAAGTTCCGGAAGTATTTTCAACTCTAAACAAGTTGGAAATTTTAATCTAAAATATTATTTAAAAATTTAATTCCATGATTTTTTTTTTACTTTTTTTCCCTCTTAATTCTTACAAAATGAAAAAGATTGCATTGGACTAATCGACAACATTACCGACCTCGTAATCAGAGGATTTTGAGTTAGTTTCAGAAGTGGACTTAGTTTAATCCTCGTAGACTTCAGGAAGACTTCAGGAAGTGCAGTTAGTTTAATCCTCGTCATCCGCCAAACATTCACCTTGCAGAGGGTGAACAAGTATTTTAAATCTCGATTAAAAGGTTTCCGTCTGAAAATAGTTCAATTATAATTTTTTTTAGAACTTAAATTTGCACAGTGTTCTGAAATATGCTGCGATGGAACTGTTTGTTAAAATAATGAAGTTTTTTCATCACAAGGGACCGTTTCCCTATACATTTTAACCCACTGACGCTTAAGAGATTTTTGCAATTCTAATTTTTTTCCCCTCTGCTTGGATATTTAAATATTTTTTTACTAATTTTAGTGCTTGCTCTTTTATATTATTTTTATATTTTTAGCTAATTGTAAAGATAAGGCTAGCAAGTATTACCCAAATTCTTTAAATTAAAAAATATTGTAAAATAAAGTACTTTTATAAATTTTAAAATTGAAAACATTACTGGAAAGACTAGAGATCTCTGGGACGTGATATCACATACATGACCGTCAGAGGGTTAAATTGAAACTGGGGCTTCTTAATTTAGGACTGCAAATAAAAGACAAAAGATGTTCTACATGCTGTTCCAATCACCCACCAAAGCTTGGACGCAACTGACAATACATTTATTATTGCTAATTTAACCGGCGCAAGTGGCACGCATTCTAGAACAAAATACCGACGCCAATAGCCCCTTCAAAAGCCTCAATTCAATAAGCTAACATTACAGCAGATTTTTTTTAAATAAACTAAATCTAAAATCCTATCCTATACAAATTCCACCCTAATTATCCCCAAGTCTACGTTTGTATGTAAACAGAAGGTATTCATAGAAACATAATAGAGTTGAGATCGAATCAGCAGCAAAAAAAAAAGACCCTCCCTCTTCTTTTTTTATATTGCCCGTAGACTACATCGGGGGTGACAAGGGAGTCACGCATAATCGAGAGGAAAAATGCAGAATGAAAGCGCCACCAGTTCATCAAATGGCCTCCCTTTCCGGGCCGTCAGTTTCCTTTGCCCTTCTTTTATTCAACGAAAACACCCACCCCTCCAAAAGACCCTATTAATTTGTCACGCCTTCCTCCCCCCCCCCCTTCTTGAATGGGGGGGGGGGGGGGGTTGTGATATTCGGTTTTATTTTGAAGTCACCAGGGACACGAGGGGGGTGGGTTTGAATGATTTCTGGCGGCCTGGAGGCCATTGGGTAGAGAAAGGGATTTTGTTTCACACTTTCTATTTTAATGCTCTTTTTTTTGTTCTTTGTGGAATGGCAACCGCAATAATTTAATTTTTGGGGGTTAATGAAAAGTTTTGTGGGTTGCGGAGGTAATGTGTTTTTTTTTTTTAAAGCTTTCATTTTAGAAATAGTAAGTTTTCAAATATCTTATATATATATTTTTTTTAATTTTTGTAATAGTAAAGTTGCATTAAACGATTTAGTCACAACTTATGACAAATAAAGATATTATTTTTATCAAAAATGGTACTTTTAAATTAAATTTTTTTTTCTGAAGCAGAATCTTCAAGTTTAAAATTAATTATAGGGAATTAAAGTTCTAATACACCGAAATTTAAAACATTCAATGTCGTATCACAGACAATAATATACTAACTTTAATGTATTTTCTTCCGTGCTGATTTTCTTTTGTTTGTGATTATTTTGAAAGATCCCATAGAAAGATTCGTTAGAAAAAAATTCGAAAATCAAAAAGTCAATATATTTCGTATGTTATTAGAACCAAACAAACTAAAATATCATACTTGATCACTTGATTGAGAAACCAATTTTGTATACGTTTTAAACGTAAATTTTATCTGTAATGGGTTAAAAAACTTAAAATAAAAATTGCACCCTGGATTAAAGATTTTATTACTCTCTTAACTAGATTCAGATAAGGATTTATTAAAATTATTAGTTAAAAAGAGTAATAATACTATCTTTTCATTTTCCGTAGAAATTTCGAAATTTTAAAAATTTGGAACTCTTAATATTTTAAGAAAAGTATAACTATTCGATTGAAAATATTCTATACAACTAACGCTTATTGTCAATTAAAAAAAAGCTTCACTGTCAAATCCTAATGATTTATTTGTTCTCTTTAATATCGTATTGTGTAAAGAAGCGATTAAACTAAACATGTCGGATATCACAATTTAATCGACAATCATTACAAATTGCAAAGTTCGAAAGACGTTACAAAAAGAGGTCGAATAAGAGAAAGAGACAGGACGGGACACTTCCATCCGCTTTCCAATCAAACTTTCATATGAATTTTTTCGATATTCAAATATTTTTATAGAATTTTTAAAAAATACAATTCACAAAAACAAAACTCTCAAATAAACACTATAATTTTTTAGCATTTAGCGGTCGCCAAGGCTATTTTCGTTTCATCAATTAATCGCTTTGCTGTTGATTACCCAAAAATCTTCAAATTTTTAACGAAAGTAATTTATTTCGATTCTTTTGCAGTGGTATCATCTCAATTTCGGTTCTTATATGAATATCACCACAATTCAAGCGAGCTTTTCTTGCACTCTCTGTAATGCACCTCACTTCGGACCAAGAGAACCGTGGTTCGAATCGAGCCGTCGATATTTATTTGAAATCGTTCTCGTTTTTGACGAAATAAATTTCTCGAGAAAAACTACAAAATATTTTTCCTCAGTTTGACGAAATATTTAATCCCATCATTTAGCAGGCGTCTGTTTCGCCAAAAATGAGCCAAATATATATTAGGATAGTCTAAGAATATTTATTCACTCAGTTAACAGTTTCTTCCCTTCAAACGAAAAACCGTATTATTACTTGCTCTTCCTAAACTTCAATATCTGTTTGAAAAAAAAAACTATAGTTATACGCCTTATTGCTCGTTCAGTTTTTAAATAAATTCATCGGTTTCTTAATCTCTCTGGTTAATTAAATTCCGAACGGTTGCATTTTTACTTAGTTCAAGACTTAACTAAAATATGTAAAAGTTTTGTCAATCTACCCAACAAAAAAAAGTCAGCATAAAACCTTCCTCAAAATTTTGAAATTGAAGGTTTTATACACAGGAAAACTGCAGTTTTTTTTGTAGCTCTATAAAATTAAAGGTTTTTGTTTCAATATCCTCCATAAAAACTGTAAAAAACCTTCATAAAAACCTGCAAAAAACCTTCAATTTTTTAAACATGAAGGGAACATGCAGATATTTTACAGGTTTCATGCAGGAAAAGTAAAAACTTTAAAATAACTTCAGATTTTTGTTTCAATATCCTTTATAAAACCCTCCAAAAACCTTCAAATTGACAATTTTGATGAAGGTTTCGTGCTGACTTTTTTTGCTGGGTAGGTAATATTCCTTCCATAATAACTTGCACCCTAAACGCCATGAGATCGACCTCAAATATGTAGGACAGTGATACTCGACCTTTTTTTTGATAAAATTTTCATTTATGAGTACCCCCTTCTCTGAAAGTTTTTCTCACACATCTCTCTACGCAAAATAAAATTTGTTTTTGTTAGACAATAATATTCTTAGGTTACACTGTTAAAAATAGGTACTTAAAAAAATAAATTGTACTCATTTCTGATTACATTCGATACTTATCATAACTCTGAATACATAAGTTTCATTTTTGAAAAAGACGTACGCACAAATGAGTAAAATGAATAAACAAAACAGTTGCTTACCTACATAGTCTGCCTTCATAAATCACTTTCAATAAATATCAACAATTACAAACAAGACTTACCGGGAATCGAAACCATATCCTAAGGCACCGCAGTCCAGTGTCTTATCCGTTGTACTACCAGGGTGAACTTATAAACAGAAGAAATGTTAAAAAGGTGTGCCAAAAGAATGAGAAGTAAGATAACTGAGTTGTAATAACTCAGTGTTCAATTTAAGCAATCGACATCAAATAATGTGGTAAACCATCTTCTGAACAACTATTTTCAGTTTGCCATGTCGCTTTGTTAAGATGGCTTGAACAGAGGCTGATATTGACAATACTAAACCATACTGTTATCATTTTTACGAAAGTACGATTACTTAAATTTTAGTACGTCATCGCTCATTGACGATACAATTGTACTCAGAGAAAAAACGAGTGGGTTCCGGTACTCATTTTTAAGTACTTTTGTTTCAGTGTAGAACCATTAAAATAATTATCTGATTAAAAAATTACTTTTAATTTCCTGCATTGCTTATTTTCATGCATTAAAATGAAATAGCCAGTTCGGGCAAAACGTGCAGTATTTGCGATGCCTGATGTTAGTTCGGGCAGAAGAAAAATTAGTGTTTCTGTACCGTGAAGCCCGAATTGATTTTGTTTATGAAACCTTTCGAATTGAGTTCGAAGCTATGCTTTAATACTCCATTCTTCCACAACGTTATGACTTATGTCAGGTTTCAAATCAACTCAAATGTACTCAAAGAAAAGAGAGTACGTCCATGTACACATTTTTAAGCATATTTTTTTTTACAGTGAAGCTGGCAAATTAATCAACCGACTCAAAACGATGACTTATAAGCTTTTATTTTAGATGATACTTATTATATTTATTCATTTGTTCTTTTAAATGTTTTCTTGAGTACCCCCAAATGTATTTTTGAGTTCCCCCAAAAGTACGCCTATCACAGGTTGTGAACCGCTGGTTGGGAGAAACATACTCGTGTGATGTCTATTACAACGGATACGAACACTCATAGCGTGTTATCTCTCTTAGGCCTTCAAACTCCTTAAAACACCCCTTAATTGATGACAATTTAACACACCTCTTCCCCATCCCAACACGCAGTCTACTTACATCACATCAATCAGCTGCTAAATCCACACGTAAACTCCACACAAAACGAACCTCGCATCCCTCGAGCCCCCTTTCTTTGTGGATGGTCGCTAAACACCAAATATCTGAGTTCGAATCTCGTGCCTAATTTCTAAATGGATCGTTCGGTCTTCCATCAAACGACTCCCCTATTCAATGGTACCATTCAGACGACGGGTTGGTTCAAAGGCTGCTTGCACACGTGTCAGAATTTGCATCGGTATCTGTTATGCTTCCCGGGTCGGATCATACTTGCAGTGATTGTTATCTCTCCGCGTAGGGAGGAGGGGCGGTTTGCATGCGTCTAGGGTGTCGCCCCTGCACATGCCGGGGCTTTGGAGTTACGGACTGCAGATCAATGGAAGTGGGATTAGGTTTTGTATTCATGGATGTGGTGAATCGAGAGACGGGGGAGGGTTTTCGAGTCGAGTTCATAGTTCGGATAGATAAACGTTACTGTGAAATATAGAAATGTCAGAAATAAGTTTCCTACAAAAAATATTGTGCACGGTGAAAGCAAAATATTTGTTTTTCTTACTGGCCTAAGAGATATTCAAGACTTTTTTTAATCTCTGATATCATTTAGTCGCTCTTTACATGATGATCATCATGGATACTTGATTCTTTGAATTAAAGTCGTATTAGAGCTACACAATCGGCTATTGGAAACAGTTTTGATTTTAATCAAGAAAAAAACAATCATCACCGTCTCGTAATTTTAAAAATAAAATTCAAGTGAAGAGGACACGTGACTGTCACCCTACTCACTAAACTTTTACATTACGACTGAAGTGAATACATTTGACACACAACATATTTAACGTATATCAGCCTCTCTGTATATATAATCTGACGTGGTTGAAATAACTTTACTTAGGGCGTGATGCGGATATTTAGAAGGTCGGGTTCCATCAGAGGTGTAGTGTTTTCGTCATCCGAGACAGCATAAAATTTACAAAGCCGTGTTCTTGGGATTTTCCTTCAGTATAGATCCCTAACCGCCCATTGTGTAGATTTAGTGCGACGTAAATGTAACCCATCAGCAGTTCTAATATAAGACAAAATTTACTTTTAAAAAAAACGGGGAAATGTAGACTTTCTAAATGTACTACCTTTTGCATCGCATAATGGAAAAAACATCACAAAATGCGAAGAATGTGGCATTTATTTCAAAAGTACGTGCTATTTCATACAAATCACACGAAAAATCTATTTTTTACAGCGCTCCATCTTAAAAAAAAAAAATCTTTTTTTTCCCCTTCCGCATCCCGACATTCAATCTCGCCCCATCCCTTTACATCCGATGTCGTGTTCAAAAACCGCGAAAACCTTTTTTTGATTACATTTCTGACATCTTTCTTTTCCATCGCGCGCGGAAATGGCGAAAGAAAATCGGAATTTATTCCCCATTTCGGGAAGCGTGTCCAAGAGCCGAAAAACTGCCCGGCTGTCATCGTCGGGCCCGCTGTCCGACAGCGCTTGTCCGACGCCGAGGCCTTTCCCTCGACAGTTCCGATATCGGTTTTCCAATGCACATATGAATAAAACACTATACCGGTCACGGCGTCTCCTAAAAATGGAATTTCCAGCAAGACATCGCGAAAGGATTTATAAATCTATTCCATTTTGTTCGGAGATGGAAGGAAGTAAATAGAAAACAAAGGATTTATCTAGGTTATCTGTAAGAAAATGTCAGTTTCTCATGTCAAGCATACACTATAAAAAAAAGTGCTTAAAAATGAGTACAAGAACGTACTCGTTTTTTTCTTTAGCATAATTACATCGTAAACGAGCGATGACATAATTTAAGTAATAGTTCTTTCGAAAAAATGAGCAGTGTGATTTAATATTGCAAATCTCCGCTTCTGTTCAAGCCATCCTAATAAAGTGACCTGACAAACTTAAAATATTTATTCAGAAGTTGTTTTTCATATTATTTGATGTCGATTGCTGAAACGGAAACTGAGTTATTACAATTCAATTATCTTACTTCTCATTCCTTCGGCTACACATTTTTAACCTTACTTCTGTTTCTAACTTCATAACGTCGCCCTGGTTGCTCAACGGATAAGACACTGGACAGCGTGCCTACAGATCTGGGTTAGATTCCCGTTAACTGTTGGTTGTAATTGTTGATATTAATTGAAAGTGATTTATAAAGGGAGCCAATGTAGGCAAGCAACTGCTCTTTTTATTCATTTTTACTCATTTTTGAATACATGTCTTTTTAAAAATGAATACATTATTTTACTTATTTTTTATACATTTTACTTATTTTTGAATACCCATATTTAATAGTGTATGCATAGGAGGTAAACTATTATAAATTAATATATGTTATTTAAAATGCATAATACATTAATTTTTATATTTAATAATAGTAAGCATTTAATATTTTATTTATTCCTAAAGACAAAATTTTACTTTTTTTATAGTTCTCAGTTTTATGCGTTTAATAGTCTGCCTAAACGTACCTTTTATCCTGGAGACAAGTTAATATAAATGTTTAAAGCTAACTGCTCGTTGAAAACTGTATATACTTTGTATTATTTATTTAAAAAACAGATTATAAATATTCGGTTTAAGTTGATGAAAAGTGTGTTTAAAGAACTCTACAGCAAAAATTTAGTTGGTTTTAAAGAATGTTGTATGTTTAAAAACTTTGTAAACTTACCCCTAGTAAAAGGAATAAAACTGCCCATTTGCCCTTATAACATTTAATTCCCGATTAAAACATTTTATTTAATTAATTTTTTTAGAAATAAATATATTTTTTATTTAGATATAATCTATTTAACTATTAACTCTACGTTACCAACCTTTCCATTGGAAACACAGGTGACTACATTTCTCCGAGACAGCGTTAGGCGTATGAATAGTACAATGGATTATTAACTAAATTATACCTGTTGTAAATGTCTAAGGACTCCCCACATAGATGTTAAACATGTAAACTGCATAAATTTTTTCATGTTGGCTACAGTAAAGGTAAATGATGCGATTTTAGTATACTTGTTTCAAGTATAACTTAATTGTTACAAAACTAACTTAAGAGGTAAGGCAGTTACAAGCAATTACTACCAATAATAACTGCATAATTTATTTAATAGAAAATATTTTTTTGTTTGCATATAATACCTAACTTCCAAAAATTTATTTAAACGTCAACAAATTCCCAATCTTGAGGAATGAAAAATTGTTTTCACAAATAACGCTACGCAACAAAGTTTCAAGACATTTCTGCTTCCGAGATGAAAATAGTCATTCCCTAATTAATTTAATGTGCTGAATACGAATACGATAAAGAAAAAGCTGAATTGGCTACGCTTTTTTTTGTAATGTGTACGTATTATTAATAAAAATGTATATATGCCATACGAGACAGGATGCAGAGCTGATGGTATGTTTTGAGTATTCAACTGATGTCTATTTCTTTTTCTTGGTGATGCCACCAGAATCTGGTGATAACATGCAAAACTAACAGCCATCAACGTGATTGGTCGGCTCCCTCTGAATCAGGGCCACATCAAATGGTATTGCCTTTCTTTTGCCATTAAGCCACTGTGAAATATTTACTGCACAAGTAAGGAAACATACGTGTGGGGCCCAGTCTTTGTCTTGGTCGTCTATCTTGCACTGTTAAAAATAGGTACTCAAAAATAACTAATATACCCATTTTTGAGTACATTCGATGCTTATCATAGCTCCGAATACATAAGTTTCAATTTTGAAAAAGACATCTACTCAAAAATGAGTACAATGAGTAAAAGTGAATAAAAACCATTTTCCAAAAAGAGCAGTTGCTTGCCTGCATAGGTTGCCTTCATAAATCACTTTTAATAAATATCAACAATTACAATCAAGTCTTACCGAGAATCGAACCCAGATCCTTAGGCACCGCAGTTCAGTGACTTATCTGTTGTACTATCAGGGAGACGTGAAGAAGTTATAAACGTAAGAAATATTAAAAAGGTGTGCCAATATAATGGGAAGTAAGATAATTGAGCTGTAATAACTCAGTTTCCATTTAAGTAATCGACATCAAATAAGATAGAATATATATTTTGAACAACTATTCTAAGTTTGTCCGGTCTCTTGGCTTGAACAGAAGCTGAGATTAGCAGCACCGCTCATTTACTACAATTGTACTCAAAGAGAAACATGTACTCCTTTTTAAGTACTTTTCTTTACAGTGTGCAACCAAAATACAAATGATACGTTTTCTTAATTATTGCACAGGTGGCCTTTTCCTGTGCAGCAATGTCCATATCCCTTCAACGAGATCCAATCAATAATTTTTCAGGTGATATTCGGGTTCAGCAAGCTGAAGAAAGCATTCAGGATTAGGTTATTTCGTTTAAGAAGCAATTCCACTGTTGATCAATGTAATCGATTCAATTAACGTCTGCTGTTAGTACCATCAGTTTTAAGTTTTCGTCTAAAATCTAGCACAAATAATTTATCTGTTTAACATCTTTTGTGCGTCGAATCCAACACGCATTTGACCGAAATTTGGTCAATTTTCCCTAAATATTTTCGAAGGGCCTTGAAACATCGAAATTGAGCCTCTCACAATCGACAGCTTATCAAATGCGTGATCAACAGCCTACCACTCAATTATCAAGCCTCACGGCCATCACGAATACAACCCCTGAACCCAGAGGGGGTTGTGTCAAATACTAATGCTATGCTTCGTGAAAAATTCCTGGTTTGGCAACTTTAAGATATTTTTATGTGAAACGCCTTAAAGAAATCAGCTAAATGGAGTGTGAAGATAAAAACATTTTACGCTTTTAGAGGGATACATTCCGATGTTATAACTCCGTGACAAATGGCACAATTGACAAAAATTTGGTATCGTCCGATAGAAAATTAAGTGCCGATGCGTTTAAAAATTTGAGTACGTACGGTGTGGTGACTCTGGCTCGCGGTTTCAGACCGAGCAACTTGTTTATATTTCTTCTCTAATTGTAGGTGGCCAATCTCTAATCTGCTGAAATGACGTTTACCGAAAAACTCTTCTATCCATGCTCCAACACAATCACGCCTGATTTTTCGTTACAGTTGAATATAAAATATATATGTATGTTTGGTATAAAAAAGTGAATATTTTCTGAAAATACGTTTGCTTATTTTTAAGGTCACGTCCATAATTATTAACCGAGCCTTAATCATGAGCAATGTCCTATTTTAACTCGACATTTCGATACTTCGTCTATTTATCAGTAAATTTGTTTGTTATGCAGTAACGACCATACGCGTTGTTCTATTTTCTTCAAATGTGGCAGGAATGTTCCTTTAAGTCATTAAAATCGACGTCTGAGTTTTTTTTTATTTATTTAATATTTTTTTTGTCGCGAAGTCTACTGTTCCTATAACTACTAGTCTATAAATGTAATAATGTAAATGTACCAATTTCCGACCAAATGCTAGTCATAAATAATCTACGTGACTTATAAAAACACATAAGGCTGTTAAATTAAATAAATTTTAAAAATCTTTGAATAACATAGATTGAAGGGATTTTTAAAAACAAAATGACAAGCTCTTAGTTTAAGATACTTTTTTTTCCACATGGCCGGTAACTGGCACATGATCGGTAACCGGTGAATTCCCAATACCTGTATTAGTGTTTGCTGCAAATGACAGATTACATGTGTTGTGTAGTTCATGTTAACGAACAAACCTTGTCACTGCCTACAACTCTTATAATAATATTGAACTCATAACTATTAATTAAAAAAAAAAAAATTTAAATAAGAAGACTGAAAAATATATACTAACGTCTCTAAAAGTACGCTGTTTCTCCATTTATATAGAAAAAAAAGGGTCAACAATGTTAAAAAAAAATTTATCTTTAGCAATAAAAAATAGCACATAACAAATTCATTATATTATAAACTGCATGCTGTCAATTTTTCAGAAATTTGGCGATTTTTTAAAACATTTTGGCGATTTCATACATTTCAGAACCGGCAGCCCCCCACTGAGGTCTCAATCTAGGTGTCACGAACAGGTATGCGCGCCAGGGTGTATTGCCGAGGGTGCAAACGAGGGTGTGATGGAAAACACGAGGGGTCGAACCCCCGAGGGTCAAAGGGGGCTTTCGCAACACCTGGAACCCCCCTCAGTGGGTTTTAAAGGGGCGTGGACGACGTAAAAATCGCCTAATAAACTCATCAAAATAGACCAGTTTATGAAGTCATCACGTTGCAGATATTGTTTGTAGTATCGATGGTAAATGTGAAGTGTTAAAGTAATTAGGGGCAGATGTTTTTTTCTATTGTTGCGAGATAATTTGGTAATTTTAGCATGGATTTTTAAGGGGGTGGATGATTTATGCAGCGTTAGGTGTTAATGATTTAAATACACTGTGTTAGGTACTCTTGATGGTGTGTAGTTGTGTTTTTTATTGTTGGTAGAATCGTTTTGATTTATACACACACTTTATCGTGTGGTTATGAAATGAAAGCATTTGACTTGAATTTTTGTTAGTAAATTCAGTTTTGAAATTTTATTTTCACACTATCGCGCCATCACACTGCGACAGTTATGACTAATTTTACAACAATCCCATTGTTATGTCACATAAACTATGACAAAAATATTATTAATTCAGTGATTGGTAACAGTCTGACTTTAAAAGCTGCATTCGCACAGCGAGATATTTATGTAACGTAGCATTAAATCAAGTTCGTCTCATGATATCTGGGAAATTATGGTTTTTTTTTTATTTAAAATGTACTTAATTGCAAAACCTAAATTTTAAAATGAAAAACTAATGCACATTTTTACTTGTAGCTTTATTAGAATTTTGCAGTTATAAATATTTTTAAATAAAAAACGTTACAGAGTTACTGTTGTCACATAAACATTACTAAATATATGATAATTTAGTTTTTGGCAAAAAAATATTTTACACCGTTTATCATCAACGCAACATAACACTATTAAGATAAATGCTTTTTACGACTTCTTATACCTTTTTGGCTAATTAATACAAATAATAACCCACTAAACTATCTTACAATATGAATAGTCTTTGCGTACACATTCTAACTAAAATTACAGTAAACATTTTCTATAAAAAAATTCACATACGAAAGTATAATTTTGAATGTAATTCATATTGTCTCGCATGTCGAAAACGAAAGTGTTATTATGAAGCTAGATCGCAATCAAACACCAAAACACCTTTTCAATAAGGCCTGAAACATTCTTTTCAAGCATGATCCCATAATTAAGTTAATACCTACCACTACCAAACAAACTTCAAACAAGTAACAATACCGCATACACAATCGCAACAAAATTTACTTATAATCTCATCAGGATTATGGCAGACATTACCTCTCCCATTCAAAACAAAGCGCGATTATCGTGTTAGATCGCGACCCCAACAGCCATGGCATATCTCACAACAAGAAGCCTCTCGCTCGGCACGATACTGTGTATCTTATTACAAAACCAATCGAAACCCACGCAAGAAAGCGCCTCAGCTGAAGCGAGACCACAGCGGAACTCCATACATCAATACCAGGCCTCCTTGTGTCCCGACTTATGAGCCGCAGGAAACGCAGGATGGAGCATAAAGCATCCATTTGTGGGAATGAGCACTGGTTTTTATGGGCTGAGATCGCATATAAACGAGAATTATTATCCATTCAGAATCTTTTCCCCAAACCCTCTCCAAATATCACGTCCTGTGTGTGTATAAAATATTCCGGAAAGCGTTTGTCTTGGGAACGTCAAAATGCAAAAGCGCGGTTCCGTCGCAATACCGCAAGAATTATTACGTTTTCCCGTTCGGGACCGCATGCAAGATGGAGATGGATTGAAATTGCCGCGAAGAATATGATGGTAGATGGGACCGTGCATACTGAGGGAATATTTGTGTAGGACGGTGTATGTGTCTGTATCGAATTCCGGATGGTAATGAATAGTCATTTATTACATTTTATTGGGTGTTTTTATTGGATTCCTTTAAAAAGCTGAAGCGATGTTTGAGAGGGTATGCCAAGGATTGCCCACAATCAGGGATTTTGTCCCAAAGTTACGTTTGTTTTCCCCAAGCTCTACGAAATGTGCCTCACAATTCGCAAACTGAGTGATACCGCAACTAACTATTCCAATAATATAAGTTGAATATAAAATGCTAACTAAATATTTAAAATTAAATATCATTTTATAACTTAAATGTATCCGTGTTTATAGTTTTTTATTACAATAGAACTCTAATTATCTGAACTCTAGTTATCCGGATTGCTTTGAAGAAAAAAGAAATCAGCAAAATCCACATTTTATATGTTTCTTATCAATGTATCATAAAAAAAAGTTACAAAATACATACCAAATTAAATACCCTACATTACATATACCAAAGCAAAATACCCTTTTTAACTAAACAATAACCTGTTTCGTGAAGTATCCAATTGATCCCAATAGTTGGATTTCTACTGTGTTTTTATAAAATATTATTTTTGTGCAGTACTACTTTAAAAAAAAAATACCGCTGTAGATTCATGTAAAGTTACGAATTTAATAAAGATAACGAAATGCTAGAAATGCTAAAAATCTTCAAAAATATAAAAAAGATTTAAACAGTTTCCTTGAAATACAAGTCCAACTTTTCTACATCTCAGATTCGCCAGTATAGCTGTAATGAGACGTTAATCGACCAATATTTTCATTATCTAAAACAACTTATCTGCATCCATTGTAAATACAATATATGAATGTAAAAAAAGGAGAAAAATGAAATGAGAACTAAATATTTCTTTAATATTTAATCTAAGGACCGATTCAAAGATTTATCAAATGGGACCCGGTCTTAGACTTTTTGAAGAACCCAAACTATCCAGTTACCGCGTCTAAAATTAGTCCCTGAGTAACTTTTAGCCACAACAGTAATTGTTGCACCCTTATAACCCCCCCCCCCCCCCTCTGTGACGCACCCCTTGCACGCACGGAGGGAGATGTAAATGGGGGGGGGGGGGGTTGACTCGTACAAATCTGCCTTCCCCCCTCCTTCAATCGCATAATCCAATCTCGTTTTGCCACCCCCAGGGGAGGGCAATCCCCGGATTAGGCTTGTCGAATCGTCCTCCGACACTGATGCTTCACAGATTACGCCGCAATCACAACGCCCTCCTCCCCCTCCGTACCCCCCGGCACAACCCCTTCTTCGGATGGGTTCGTCTTCGGCATCCGCCCCCTCCCTCTTTCTCAGATGCGTTGCTTTTTACGTGTTGTAAAGCAAGAATTAAGATATTTTTTATATAAAGGAAATTCTAAATGCGGTGGAATGTTTTTCGTTTGTTTTTTACAATTAAAGGGTCTAGAGGAAGAGTGATGAAAGTCCGTGAGGAGCAGCGTTGCATGAAAGAAAATGCAATTTTCAGTGTTTTCTAGACATCCAGCTCAGAATTCACACAGAATATTCTGAGATTTTAAATTTTTGGGATGTGATATGATTGCTCTTTATTTTTCTCAACTTGGTACAATGAAAATACATCACTAAATTAAGGTAAGGTGTTCAACCAATAAAAAAAAAAAACATTTTATAAAAATAATTAAGCATAAATAACAAGTGTTTTTATTAAAAGTTTTAAGTTAAATGCAATTGATATCGGGTTCTTTTAACTTAACAATGCTAAAAGTTCCAGTTTAGGATATAAAATTGACCTCTTCTCAAGTGTTTTATAGGTAAAAAAGATTAAAGCTGTTTTTTCAAACACCGAGAAAACCGGAGTCGATTACGGCCTCGTCGTCAGACGCAATATTATTCAATTAGAACCACGTATTTCGGTCTGACAAATTTTCCATGCGACGAAAATATAACTGGAGTTGGACTCGACAAATCGATGCCGGGCCGGCATCCGATTTGTCAGCAACAATGCTTCCTTATGAACACTCTTTCACGTTGGTCAATATTTATCGGTTGTTTTCTTTACATTTATTTCAATATTGAGCTTTTCTCATCGTGATCATGCAATGCTCTTTTGTTATTTTCGAGTATTTCTGTCATTGCCAAATATGAGCAAATTGATCAAAAACGATAATGGGACATTAATAGAACTTGAGGGAAAATAAATAGTTTTTAAACAACTAACTAAAGATAACATCGAAAAACAAAAAGTTTGGAATATAAGTTATGCAATTTAGATTTTTATCACAAAATGTTTGAAAGTCGCTTCAACCCGAAAAAGGTCTACCCGAAAGGTAAGCCTTCTTATACAAACATAAAAATAATAAAAATATTGCCAAAAGGAACAAGCAACCAGTCCGATTTGGTCGGCATGTGGGAAGACAAAACACCAAGAGCGACAATAGCACAGGCACCGGCTCTGGTTTTGCCAGCGTGTAAAAAATAGTTCTCATTCTTAAATGCATCGTGTAACTCAATAGGTTTATGATAAACTTAAGGATTTTGGACTTTCTATTGATTGTTATTTGAACAAATTGTATTACTAATACGTATTTAAAGAATTGTTTTCAACTTTGAATGAGTTCCTCCACATGCAAATTTAAAAAAAATTTAACACTTAAGTGGAGAAGTGCGCTCTCAAAGACCGCTAGCATATTTCGGTAGCATTTACCGAATGTCTCCGTTTGATAGTTAAAGAAAAAATATAGCTAGGAAAAATAAGTAATAAAATAAAAATCACGCACTTAGGCTAACCGGCGCACTGAAAACTATCGGATATGCAATTACTTAATTGCACGCAATTGGAAAATTAAAATTGTATCTGCTCACTGAAAAACTTTTTAATTGCTCAACATATCCGTTCGCTCACTATCGTGCTAACAGGTTTGGCAAATAATAGACAATTTCGCGATTTTGTATGGATTGTGGTAATCCGAGTTTGGCGATGTTTCTCTGTCACTTGGACGACTGCGAAACCTGAGACCTGCATCCATGAGTCAAATACTATTAAATAATCGCCCGCAGTTGGCGTGAGATTTTTATTTGCTCAGTTCATTAAAAGTTGCAAATGCAATTGTTGCTAGTTCGCGACAAGCCTTAAGGATTAATATGAATCCCGGTGAAAAACAAACAATTATATCGAGACGGACACCATTTCTCTGTGTATAATCAACTATGGCGGCATTATTCCATTCTGATCCAATTACTTTAACAAACAGCATGAATTTTTATTGGTTTTAAGGCATTTCTTCAAACAGTGAGAGGTAATCAACAAAGCTATCGATATAAAATGACTAAATTCGATTCTAACTGCATGCGCCGAAATGTGTTTTTCTTTCGTTCACTCAACATCCAAACGCCGTTTGCTTCCCATCGATACCACTTAATTCGAACGTCCTAATCGATCAACGGAAATCTCGCTACAACTTATCCGACTGTCATTATCCGATCCTTATCTCTATTATTAAACGTCCCGGTGTAGCCGTGTGTTGAAAAAATTAAGTCTGATTACTGGCAGAAAGTAAGAAAGAGTGTAGTTATCAGCGTTCTTCAGTTTATTTTTTGCGAATTTCTCAACAAAAGCTTTTGTCTGACTCTGAATAATGGGACGGCGACACGTTATTTTGATATCAGAATCATGTCCAATCAAATTCTTATTATTACTAGGTTATGTTTTAAATAGAATACAATTTGTTTATCGCGTGACGTTTAATAGCTTATTACTAGGTTTTATTTCTTATTAATTTGTGTCACAGCACCTATAAATCTTTTTGGCAAATTGCATATTCTAATAAAACTGGATGCCTTGTGTGTTTAACATTTTGAGTTTTATTAAAAATGATGCTTATTTTAACTGACTTCAAACGCTATTTCGGCGCTTATGATAAAAATTATGGGATTATGTTTTTACTCTACGTTCAAGCATAAATACGCCTTCACGAAAACATTTAAAACATGTTTTATCACACAAGATGATTCGTGGGAAAACGCAAATAACTTTTCCTCAATGCATTGGCTCTTATGTACAGATTCCAATCTTTATAGGATAATTCCAATGGCATAAAAAGTGTTTCTTATAAATAAAATAGCTTAGTTCGTTAAAAAAAATTCTAATGCTAGTTCAGTGATGTAATATTCTGATTTATAGTAATTTTGAAAAAAACACGTTTTAATGTATTACTTCTCAAGAGGTGTTCTAAATACAATTAAAGATCTAATGATTTGGTGTCTCATTTTTGAAAAATCTCATTTAATCGGCAGGCGGGTGGTATGATTTTTCTTATGGATATGAAATTATGAAATACATCAAATTAGAACTAAATGCAATAAAATTTCTGTCGTTATACCATTTAGTTATCATTAACACATAATCTGGCAAAACAATTTTCCAAACCTTAGAAAAACTACCCACCGCCTTCTCTCTTTTCTCAAAAATCAAAAGTTCAAGTTATTAATTTTTTTTATCCAAAGCAAATTTTAATTAATTTAAATATTTCCACTTAAATGAAATAACCTTTGAAATATGTATTCAAGTAGGCTAAAACTGTTATTTTCTACTTGAGTTATGATTATAAATTGTCAGGAGCCGCCAGATTTTCTTTTCAAATTTCGGTCTAATAAATGCATTTGTTTTGCTGTATAATATATTATATATCTTATTCTGTAAGTTGGAAAAGACAAAATATTTTCGTCAATCAACAGTTTATTTGCATAGCCCCACTGATGGCCTAACAATTTATATAATTTTCACTAATCTCCAAGCTTTCCTGTAATATCCGCAATTTTGAGACTCGTAAAATTCTGCTTCAAAATATTTAGACTACATTTCTCTAAGTTATTTTAAAATATCTCTTTAAATATATTTATTAAAAATACTTACCAAAATGCATATGTATCTGAAACCAAATCCAGTTTCTAAATTTGCTATTTTGCCATTTTTTTTTTAGTTTGAAACCCAGTAACGGACTGACACTCAAAAACGGCCCGGATAATTCCGACCATCATAAAAACATTTTGAAACTGATCTTTGTTATCAAAATAAAAAACTCATAATTTGAAAACAAAACGATATATAATATTAATATTAACTACTAATATTTTTTAAATTTCATATATTTTTTAATTGTATTAGTAATTTTTTATTTACTAATATTTAAGAAAAAATTATTATTATTTTTAAAATTCATTCTTTTTTTTTAATTTATTATTATTTTTTAATATTTAGTATTTTATTAATATTTTAGTTAATAATTTTAATATCATATTCGAATCGTATTACATTACATATAAGTCACTTAAAACACTTATTTTGGTGCTTATACACTTAGGTTATTATAAAAAAATTCGGTTAAAACAGTTCTCATTCGAACATAATTTTTGCATTGATTAATTACTTGTTAACGTTATGTCTTCTTACTTTAAAGAAGAAGTGAAATTTCCCATTTTCCCTTCATAAAAGTGAGACATTGCACTTCTTCTCTTGCAATCGTCGTCAATTACTCTTGTCTTGAAATAAAAGTATATTAATTAATATTAGAAATAACAATTTTAAAGACAAATTCTTATTCATACTTACATGTTTTCGTTGACCAAACTACTTTTTGGTTTTCTGCTTCCTTATTCTGATGAAGAAGTGCAATTTCTCATTTTAACCTCATCAAAAGGAGAAATTGCATTTCTTTTCTTGCAATCGTCTGTCCATCTCGATCTGAAATAAAAGTGTATTATTCTAAAATATTAAAATAAAAGTATTAAAAATAATATGTTAAAAAAATTATTTTTCAAATTTACTTATTGCTTTAATAAACTACTTTTTGTTGTATGTCTTGTTATTGCATAAAACATGTGCAATTTCTCATTTTCCGTTCATCAAAATGAGAAATTTCCCTATCTCTCATGCAGTCATCTCTCCATTTCGTCCTGAAATTAAAGTATGTTATATTATATTGGAAATAATAATTATAAATGCAAATTCTTATTCAAATTGATTTTTTTCATGGAAAAAATACTTTTTAATATTCTGCCTTATTATTCTGATGAAAAAGTACAATTTTTAATTTTTTCTTCATCAAAATGAGAACTTGCATTTCTTTTCTTGCGTCTCTCCATCTCGATTTAAAATTATAGTGTAAAACACATTATTATTGAAACTTTTTGCATTGATGAAATACTTTTTGTTATCTGCCTTCTTATTGAGGAAGTAGTGAAATTTCTCATTTTCCGTTCATCTAAATGAGATATTACACCTCTTCTTTTGCCATCATCTCTCTATTTCGGACTTAAATAAAAGTATGCAATTTAATATTATAAATAATAATATTAAAAACAAATTCGTATTAAAACTTTTTGCATTGGTGAACTACTTTTTAATGTCATACTTTCTTTCTGACGAAGAAGTGCAATATCTCATTTCCCGGTAAAAAAAATGAGAAATTGCACTGCTTCTCTTGCGATCGTTCCTCCATATCGATCAAAAATATAGGTATGTTATTTGATAGAAATAATAAAATTAAAACTAATTATTATTCAAACTTAATTTTTACATTGATGAACTACATTTTAATGATTCAATTTGCGAAGAAGTGCAATATCTCATTTCCCGCTTATTAAAATGAGATATTGCACTTCTTTTCTTGCGTCTCTCCATCTCGATTTAAAATTATAGTGTAAAACACATTATTATTGAAACTTTTTGCATTGATGAAATACTTTTTGTTATCTGCCTTCTTATTGAGGAAGTAGTGAAATTTCTCATTTTCCGTTCATCTAAATGAGATATTACACCTCTTCTTTTGCCATCATCTCTCTATTTCGGACTTAAATAAAAGTATGCAATTTAATATTATAAATAATAATATTAAAAACAAATTCGTATTAAAACTTTTTGCATTGGTGAACTACTTTTTAATGTCATACTTTCTTTCTGACGAAGAAGTGCAATATCTCATTTCCCGGTAAAAAAAATGAGAAATTGCACTGCTTCTCTTGCGATCGTTCCTCCATATCGATCAAAAATATAGGTATGTTATTTGATAGAAATAATAAAATTAAAACTAATTATTATTCAAACTTAATTTTTACATTGATGAACTACATTTTAATGATTCAATTTGCGAAGAAGTGCAATATCTCATTTCCCGCTTATTAAAATGAGATATTGCAAATCTTTTCTTACAATCGTCTCTAAATATCGACCTGAAATGAAATTACGTTATTTTATATTAAAAATAATATTATTAAAAACACATTCTTATTCAAACTTATTAAATGTCATTACCAAAATAATTAAATATATCGTTTCCCAGTGGAGTATTTGCATCGAAAATTCGACCATAAATATATTTGTACCCTATTAAATTTTAAATACAATATATTTTTTTCAGTCTTAGGAAATACATTAAAAAGCATTTTAAATTATAAAATTCAAAAACGTTCTAATTTATTTTAAAAACATGATTTTAGGGTAAAACATATATATACCACGGTGATGAGGTTAAAAATCCATAATTTCCTTGATTGGCACAAACTCTATGCCTTATCTTATAAAAAATTAGCAATTGTTTTACTAGTAAAGTTAGCAAATAGTATAATCTCAATTTAATTTTTTTTAAATTATTCCTATAAAATTATAATATACAAAGAAACATACAAAACTACTTTATTGTTAACAATACAACTTCATAAAGCACTGTGTATATATTATATTCAATAGATAATTCAAATTTTAATATGAAAGGAATGTAAAATTCATAAACAATTTTAGGGACATTTTCACTCTACCTAAAGTTAAAGAATTAAAGATACATATCTACATTTGATTATCGACGAAACATTTGAAGATTGCTTGGAATATATTTAGAAATTCTTTAATAGTTTTTAATATGTAGCTAATTCTTTTACTAATTTTACTTTGTCAAGTAGTATCTCTATTTAAAATTTCTCAATCGTTCCGTACAAAATCATATTCTAATTGAAACATTACATAATTGCGTTAAAATGAACATTAAATCTTAGCTGAATATTTAATAGCTTATCTTCAATAAACGTTTACTTTAATTTCAATTCTAAAGTCAAGTTCATAAACAATTTTAGAAACATTTTTACAATCATAATATGAAATAGTTATCATAAAAATATCGAAATTAATGAAATATGATAAAATATTATTATGTAAACGGTAATTGAAGTGCACAGTAAACGAATATGTAAACATAAAAGATATTCTTGACGAAAAATTAAATCATATGTAACGATGCATTTAAGAACTCGGTGTTAACTTTGATTTTTTTTTATATTGAGATATTTAAATCATTATTATTATTAAAATATTTAAATTTTTACACGCCAAAACTTTTTAGATTTTATACGTATGAAAGAATGTTACTTACTTAAGTACAAAAAAAGGCCTCATCAAGTCTTATATGCTATGAAACGGAATAATTTTATGCTATTAAAGTTGCTTTCAAAACTTTTTTCAAAATGGCGTCTAACTAAGAAATTTTAACAAACGATTTTGCGTAGTGAAATATCATTGTTGCAAAATAACATTACCAAACATTGTTGCAGTTATTGATGTATTGATATTATAAGTATGGTCAAAGGTTTAACAATTAATTTGTTTTCTTTCAGTTAAAAATGTAAAAGCAGTCTTGTAACAATCTTTTTCTAGATTATATATATTAATGTGAGGCTTAAATAATTATACATATTAGTTTTCCCTTTTGTATAAACGGCAATTTAATACAATTATTTTATCCCAATATAATTCGAATTTCTATTTAGTTTAAATTTTTAATTTTAGCTGGTAATGATATTAATGATATTAACTCGTGTAATATTAATAAAAATTTATGAATTTTTTTTAATATTCATTCATTAAAGCAAATTTCTTTACAATTTCAATTATTTATCGCAAATGCAATATCCAGAAAAAAATTCTAATTATAACAAATACGGGCTATTTTTATTGAAAAGGTAAGAGTGGGGGAAAGAATTTTGAAGAAAATTAAGGAATTTTTTATGGTGTTAAACTTACTTAATAAGTTATATTTCCATGCTATTACAAAAAATTAAAGTTCAAACTATTTTCACAATAGAAAATTTCATGAATGGCTTTAATTTTGATTTTTATTTTTTTTGCATTCTCAAGCCGTTAGAAAAATTTTAAATCTCACAAAATCTTTTGTGGGCTCTTTCTGTTCATATAGGCAACATTTCCACACTATTACGAAATCGATTTTAAAAAAGAATTTTTTGGTCATTTTCGGCCTACAAGTATTCCTGTCCCGACAGAATGAAGTACATATTATGAAGTAAAAGTGAAATTTCTCATTGCCTGCTTCATCACAATGAGAAATTTCACTCCCTTCCGCTAGCATTAACTGAGCCTGTAATAAAAGTCAATTATAGTAGAATCACAAAAACAAAATATGTGTTTAACGCAAATTTTCATTACGACTTACTTTGCTTCGTCCTATTATGAAGTACAAGTGAAATGTCTCATTGCCTGCTCTATCACTATTACAAATTTCACTCCATTTCACAAGTCTTGTCTTGGTCAACCTGTAATAAAAGTAAATTATAACAGAAAAACAAAATATGTGTAAAACAAATTTTCGAGACTTACTTTAAATTTGATGTCTTCATGCTCCGTAACATTATAAAGTATAAGTGACATTTCTCATTGCCTGCTGCATCACAATGAGAAATTTCACTTCCTTCCACAAGACTTGTCTTTGTCAGCCTGAAATAAAAGTCAGTTTAAAGCAAAATCACAAAAATAAAATATATGAAAAAAATATTCTTATCGAACCATTAACATAATTAAACTTCATCTTTATATACCGTTCCATTATGGAGTACAAGTGAAATATATCATTGCCTTCTTCATCACAATGAGGAATTTCACTCCTTCCTCAACCTTTGTAAGCTTATAACAAATTCAAAATAAAATAGCGTGATTAATAAACTTCTATCTTTTTACTTTACAATTACAAACTTTCGAAAGTGTAATGATATCCATAGAATCTTTCCTGAAGTAACGATGCGACAAAAAATGATAACATAATAACGGAAGTAACTCGATCAAAAAGCATTTGTAATACTTGCAAGTGAGAATTCCGTCATCAAACCATTCATGGCAGATACTTAAATAAAAATATTCTATTTTCTTGTCAATTCGTATAAAACTCAATAATATTTGTAAACGTTTCACTTTTATAAGAGATGTATAAAGCAGTCATTGAATAAATTATAGGAAATTATACTTATTGAAATATAATAATAAAGTCAGTAGTAAAAATATATACACGGGCTAAAATGTCAGTAAAGTACACTAAAGGTTTTATGTAAGCAAATCGAAAAGTGCTCATTTTAACGGAAAACTTACAATTTTGCTTTTTTAAGGTGTTGGAAAAGTTCAGAAAATAAGGAATGAACGAACTTGCTACAAGAAAAAACGCGGTTTTCTCTAATTTTTTTACAAATGTTCTTTACTAATTTTTAGAAATGTAGAATTGAATATTTAATCTAATTTGCTTAATTATAAGAATTTACATTATGAATATCTTAAATTTGGATAATTCTTTTAGTCTGAAACATGCTAAATGTGCATGCAAAGAGGTCGAATATTCAAATTTTTAACTTTCTAACAATTTTGAAATAATTTGAAGGAATATTTCTATCTTTAAATCTATATTTATAATAAATTTAAAGATAGATTTACGTATTGGGAACAAAATTAACCATATTTTGAATAAATCCATTTTCCTCGATTTCTCACCAAGTTTATTACAAATAATGGTCTCATTTTTCGAGAGTCAGATTTCTTGCAAAGCAATTAACTCATTACTGTGATGCTTTTAATTTCCAGGTTAGATATTCTTGTAAATGTCGACTAACAAAATATCCAGCTGCTGTCGCCAGCGCACTTGCAGATTTAAAAAAATGAACCAATCCATACAATATCGACCATCTTAACCAAATCTCTAACGTAGAAGCTGAATTCTCAAAAATGTAACTTACTTCTTTACACTGAAGACCATTTCGTACATAATGACAATGAGGTTTAAATGTCCAAAAACTATGACTAATTGAAGATATCGTGATTTTCACCAGATTGTATGAGCAAAATACTGCGCTCAAAATTGGGAATTAAAATAAAGAAAAAATACTTAGTAAGAACAATTAATGTTATACTTAGTTGTTGAATTGTTTTAGTCAACTGTTCCGATTAAAACAATGTAATACTGAATTTGTAATATTGTTGTTTTGAATTGTATTTTTATTGTTTTCTGCATGACTTAACATTATTACAACTTTTATTGTTACACGTTTTCCCATTGTTATATATTACATATAGGAGATATGTTTTCTAATTGAGTTTACAGCGCACCAACAAAAACCGGCAAAAGCACGCCAAAAAGGGAGAGGTTATCAGTTCGTCTGTTATGTATTTTTTTATATATGTTAACGCAAGATTTATGTTCTAATTCAGATATTTGAAGAAAAAAATATTATATAGAGGATGTCACACTTGGACACCTCTTGAAAAAAAAATCCGGTTATCCGGTATTTAATTATCCGTAATTCTCAATTAACCGGACCGTTTTTAAAAAAAAGTTGTCCTATTTCAAAAATTCCCTTTTTGTGGGATAGAAAAAATCTGTTATCCGGCTATTATATATCCGGAAACGCCAATTAACTGAGCTTTTTTTTTATAACTATTTCTTCAATTTCAAAATAGTTTCATTGTTGAATAAAGATTGTACAACAATGGCATTTCATTCATCCAGCATTTATTGGCATGGATAGGGATTGTTTTACAATATACATTGTTGAGACAATATTGTTTTGTTGAACAGGCATTTATTAAACCGGATCCGGGACGTGGAAAAATGTTAGCAACAACATAACATGAATTTCTTGGTAAATAATAGCATGGGGAAATTCCCCTGCTAAATTTAAAACTAAAAAGGGAAAATAAAAAAAGCCGGCTTTAAGAAAAATTCAATTAAATGTACAAGTTGAAAAAGTTGAATTATTTAATATTAATTTTATACTTATTACAACTCTTTGGAATTGGTGGCAATTTACAATAACCATACTTACATTTTGGTGCCGATTTCAAAAAGTTGTAATAAGCAAAGAATTCATATTAAATAATTCAATTTTTTCAACTTATACGTAAAATTAAAAATTATTTTTTAATTTTCAGTGCATTTATCTTAAAGTCGGTTTTCCTATTTTTTTTTAAAGATTATTTTATAACAGAAGATATATCTTCTCACTTGACTTGCATATTATAAAATTTACCATTGATCACATTTGAATTATTTAACCTTTCTTTGACAGTAAATATTAGTTTATTTTTATTAATTCCGCACGTATTTATATATTAATAAAATTACCGATGGTTGGGGGAAAATGTTTAGTGACGCCTTCTCCAAGGGTGTGTGTGGTCAAATACCACCCCACTACTTAAAAATTTAAGCAAATTTATTCGTGGAATTTGTAGAGAAATTGGACACTTCCTTCCTCACTTTTAGCAATGTACATAACTTTTACCCCTTTCCTCTCAGTTTTGACCTTCGTGCATGGATCCTTCATAGTAGAGAAAACATAATGTTATAATCTCGCTAACATCAAAGTGAAGCCAACATGTATGGCCTCAGACACGTGGTTAATTACGTCATTCCATTTCTAAATTTTCACTGTTACACAATTCCCAATTCATCAGCCAATCGTGAGTATTTTTTAGAAGTCATGTGTCTGAGGCCATTCGGTCTGAGATGTTAGTTTCACGATTATGACGTCATATTCGCTCTACTACAGTCCATTCATGCTCGAAGGTTTTGACATGCTATCACACCACTTGCGTGTCAACTTTATTAACTACAAATACATTACACAAAAATAGACTACCTATAGAAAGTGGTATTTGATTTTGTTAAGATGTTTTGTTAATCCTTATTACAAATACTTTAGCAGCTTTTAAAAAACAAACTTTGTAAACTAAGCATGTAATGATTTTTCTTTACGAGATTTCTTTATGAGACGAGGCGCCATCAGTGACGCTGTCACTGTAGTACTTCACAGCTTGAAAACAGCTCCTAACTGAATCATACAAAATTGAGGATTTTTGATTCTAAGCATAGCTTACCCAATTAAAAGTAATACAAGCTTCCTTGTTTACAATACCAGAATCTTCTGAATCCCTCCCCCTTTATAATCGAAATTGAATCTTCTGATATGGCATGAAATATAAATGAATTGAGCTCAGCAGTCATAAAATTCAATGAAACCGCAGAAGAAAAGCATTGAACAGCTCATCTCGGTCCCCAAGAAGAGTTCAGCTTCAAACTCACTCCTTGTTAAATCGGGAGAAGGGGGGCTTTTAGGGCCCTCCGGGGACACCGGGCCCCTCTCCGTAATAATTGCGGCACGAAGACCCCCGATATTTATGATGCAGGGGGGTTGAGGCAGAATCGCCAATCAATTTCGCAGAAGGAATGGCACTTGGATACATTTCCTTTGTTGGGATTGGGGGAAGAGCAAAAAGCAGGATTCGTTGGGTATTGATTTTTCCTTGATGCGAGTTTGATGGATACTAGAAGAAGAGATGGAGGAAATGTGAGTCGCTGAACACAATTCAATAATTGAAAAATATTGAATTCCATTTTTATGGCAGAAAGCATGAAAAATCCGATTTTATTGACATTGTTCTTCTTTTGTATTGTTTTAACATATAAATATATTTATTTATTTAACCCGATCTCTCCCTTGATATATACGGGTATTAGTTGCAATGACATAGATTAGAAATATTATACGTGATGATCACTATACTTCTAACAAATAGTATGATTTTGAGCTACTCGCTCAATGAATTACAACATGAAATATTTGTGCATTATATTAAGAACACTATGTAGGGTGGTTTCCCCAACCATCTGCAAATGTACATAAAAAACTTTAAAGAAATTAAACTTAAAAACTAATCAAACTTGTCAGCGTCAGCACGAGACTGAACATCATTTAGATCAATGTTCACGTATTGGTATTGTCTGTCTGAGAGTTCATAAGTATTAGTCCAATACTGACGATACACCAATGTGCACAGTGTATATGTGTTAAACACTGGGTGCGTAAAGAGGTGACTGGAGTGTCTGAGGCACCGTAAACCGTTAGTACTGGCACATATGTTGTACAAGCAACAGTTCGTAGCAGTTAGTGTCCGATATTTGAAGATTTACATATTTTTCTTTTCCATGATGGCTTGTACAATTGATTGGAAAAAAGGACTTAACATATAAATAAATAGCTTCTATTTAAAAGTCACAGCAGCGAAGTATTTTTGCTTATTTTATATAAGTCATTCTGGTTTTTAATTATCTGCAGATTTTTTTATCAACTTACAGATAAAGAGTTACTTTAACGTTGAAGAACTAGTTTGTGAGTTTTGATATTATACATATTAAAAAATATATTCCAATCACCAATCTTTGCTCTCTCTCCGAAAGTTTTGCTTAAACCATATCGTAATTTACGTTTGCCTGTTTATTTTAGTCCGAAAAAATGTGCAAATATCTACCGGAGGGGTTTTATTTATAATTTTTTAACGAAACAAACGACTGTTGTGGTACACAAAAATATAAACAGCTGCAGTTCAAAAATTTGCATATGTTTGACATGAATACGTATTTTCCTTTCGGTCCGGAGACATAGTTACACGGATTCGCTAACTAAAAAATTACATTTGTAAAATCCTTAAAACCCTATGTGAAATTATCTTATGTATAGCCATACCATCTTGTAGAGGAAAGTGCACCCCGTCGACCAGTCTGATTATTAACCCATGTTGTCTTCTGACCTTTGTA
This sequence comes from Troglohyphantes excavatus, assembly GCA_963932185.1. Lineage (NCBI taxonomy): Eukaryota > Metazoa > Arthropoda > Arachnida > Araneae > Linyphiidae > Troglohyphantes > Troglohyphantes excavatus. The sequence continues at coordinate 53,146,424 of OZ010668.1, forward strand.
CCACGTATGTCGCCCTTAACTGCAGTAGATGATTCCGCCCTCATAACTCCTCGGGGAATAAGACTATGGGGATAGACATACAATTATGTAGAGAAAAGTGAGATGCGTCGATCAGGGTGATTATTAACCCTCCTCTGACCTTTGCTTTGTTCCGAGGGGGAGGGGCTATCGCCTTTGGCTGCAGTATGCACTTATGCCCCTATAACTATATAGAGTACAAGCCTATATGGATAAACGGCATACCATTATGTCAAGAAAAGTTAAACGCATTCACAAGAACCGATTGTTTGGCCCAAAAATATTCACGAACCAAATTTTACGGCACAGTTCGGCATATATCTGCCCAATTTATTTTACTTAAAAACTGTTTGGTGTGATTACAGATTTGAAAGCTTTTATTTGTGATAATGTGATTTTGAACGTTTGGTTAAGATTAATAAATGAAGAACATTTGGCATTGTTTGAAACTAATGTGTTGGATCTGGCAAACTAACATCATAGTTCGTTATAGTACTAACTAAGTACTCAAGGCTTATTCTTGTATCTCTTCCAAATAAGGTTTATTTGCATCATATTATACTCATTATTTTATTATCCATGCGATGCGCGGCTTGAAAATCAGATCAATATTCAATCGTCGTAGTACAAAATTTATATGAAATGGTATAATGAATACGTTATACAGGGTGGTCATAAATAGTTGGGGATGGTCATTGTTTGACTGTATAACATGTAGATATTGGAATAATAAAACATTAATTTTGCCCCAACTACTTCACTTATATTTTAGACAAGTCGCTTAGCTTTACTAGCAACAAACGAAGTAGTTAGAGTTAAACAGGCAAACAATGACCATCACGCACAAATTTGTAAACACCCTGAAAAATTAAATTATGTAGAATGAAACAAATTAACTGCTAAACATACCAGCCAATTAAATTGATGTAAACCATAAGTCTATAGAATCTTATCAACGTCACGCCAATAGTGAAATACTTGCAAGACACAGGCATGGGAAAGTCCCCATAAAAATTTCATTACTGGATCTTGAATTACTCACTCTTCCATTCCATTACCATTTCATACCTCATATCTCCCCACATTATTTCCCACACTAAAAAAAAATCCCAGAATAGACATAAAGCCCCACAAAAAATGTATCCTTGTATTTTCTATTCCACCGCCTCCAAATGATACATTGTTTAAACTTCATCATCAGAGAACAAACATTAGAGAGTTCTTTGTCTCTAAAAGAGAAAAGGAAATGCTGGTTTTTCTTGCTGCTTCCCAGTTAACGCAAACGATAGAACACTGGGGGTGGTAATGATGGCCGTCCGGTATCGTACAAATGGCGAGTTTTGTCTTCTTTTTTTGTTGCCCAGAGGTGTGCTGAGAACGGGATGGCAGACACTAGACATTATCTTTTGGATCGGAAATGGTATCGGTTCCAGGTAAAGGTCGAGCGAGTTAAGATTCCATTTGTTTGGTTCTGGTGATTTGGAAGACAGAACTCGTTCTATTCTATTACAGTTAACTTTCTTTTCGAAGGTAATTTTCACACAAGTAATAGTAAACAATTTTTATTCGCTCAAATCCAAACGGATTTACAATCCAATTACATATTTTACATTCATGTCTTACGCGACTCGAAACCAGGCCCATGGCGTTATAGGCCATCCAGCTAGCATTACATGTTCCGACAACATGGATTACTATAAACAAACTTTGAGGGTACTTCGGCAACCTGTTACATTTAAAGGTTTGGTTTGGTTTGTTTAATTAACGTCGCACTAGAGCTGCACAGTGGGCTATTGGCGACGGTTCGGGGCCTATCTCGAAGGAAAGACCCGGGAACGATGCCTCGTATTTTTGAACCATGGTCAGATGACGAGGACAACACCTGAGCTGGCACCCGACGCAACCTCAATAGGCGTCAGGACATTGGACCTCGATCAGATTTATCGTGCACCAGTCCCGTATACACGCCAGTATAATTTCTTGGATGTTCTGGACGACTTTCTAGTATTTTTTGTAGCGAAGCTGGCAACCCTCCGATTGCAAGATCACTACATTTTTACTTTTCCTTGTCAAGTCCATCGCACTGATTCGAACCACCAGTAGTGTAATTTGACGGGTACGGCGACGAGGTGCTGTGAGGAGTTATGAGGATTTTGGCGGTGCTGTGAGGAGTTATGAGGATTTTGGCGGTGCTGTGAGGAGTTATGAGGATTTTGGTGGTGCTGTGAGGAGTAAATGAGGATTTTTGGCGGTGCTGTGTGGATTTTGGTGGATTTTGGCGGTGCTCTGTGGATTTTTGGCGGTGCTCTGTGGATTTTGGCGGTGCTGTGCGGATTTTGGTGGTGCTGCTGGCGGATCAGGGCGGATCTCGTCTGTCAAGCCGCGGGGGCGTGGCCTAATGGAGATGACCTCAACCAATCAGGTGTCAGTAAGTGACGTCACATGCAGGGGACATGGGAACAGGTGTCGATGACTCATCGCAGCGCTGCCGATGGGCATGTCCCACCGTGTCTCAACGTGTATGTACGGGAACGGACCAATCAGGTTCTTGTGTGAGGATGACCTCATGAACAACCAATCAGGTGTCAGTAAGTGACGTCACACGCAGGTGGGGGAAGGTTTTACTAGTTCTGCTTGTAACCGCAAGGCGGCGCTGCATGTAGGGGAACGGACCAATCATATGCTTGTTTAAGAATGACATCATGAAGAACCAATCAGGTGTCAGTAAGTGATGTCTATGGAGTGTCATGTGACATGAAAGTTGCTTTTTTGTTATTTTGCGTTTTTATTTGGGTATTGGTGGAAATTTGCGACGCACAGCATGTACACATTTTTAATTATAAGCTGTGGGTTGTGACATCATAGGTATAATGTTAGGAATGGTTGGTTGTTGAAAAAACTGTGAGCTATGAAAGTAATGTGAAAAAACTGTGAAAGTAAATAAAATATGATAGAATTAAACTAATATTCTTATTTTAATATTTATTATATTTTAATATTTATTATATTTTAATATTTATTTATATTTTGATATTTATTTGTATTTTATTATTTATATTTTTACATTTATTTTTAATATTTAATTATATTTTAACTTCTATATTTTATTATTCATTTATATTTTAACTTCTATATTTTATTATTCATTTATATTTTATATATATTTTAATATTTATATATATTTTATTATTCATATATTTCATACATATTTTAATATTTATTTATATTTTATTACTCATTTATATTTTACATATATTTTATTTACGTATACATCTGTGCCAAAAAAATTAACTCAGTGAGAGCAATTACGTCCCACTAGAGCTGCACAATGAACTTATGTTAAAGGGAATGACAGTAGTGTATATATTTTAACTATGGTTAGTACAAAAGAAAAGAATTTTGCAAGAATGGTTTTAGAAAAATATATTTTATGTGACCAACTCCAGCATATAATTTCGCAATATAACTCTATGAGGAATCATCCTATGGGGGTAAATAACATACCATCGTGTACAGGAAGGTAGACCAGATTAATAAGTAAAGCTTTTTTTTACCTTTTGACATGTGTACTAAGGGTATAAAAAATGACAGTCTGGGGTTCTATGAAAATAATGTTTATAACAATATACGTTTAAATTACAATTTATATAACGGAAATCAGTCTCAGTGGATGAAAAAAAAGTAATTAATATGAAAGCTGATACTTTGAAAAAGAACCTTGGGAACCAAAACTTTGTATTACGGTTAATTAAACTTTTTATAAAAGTAATGTGTTCTTTAAATGTTTTTCACATCATACGTAAAATTATTATTTTAAGAGGGAAAATATCATATCGTTATGACTAGAAGGAGGGATCTCACCTTGATCACAATTGGATGCATTAGAATTGCTTACTGTTTAGGAATATGATGTAAAAGTTACTCTATCGCACTGTTTGTTGTGCTGGGCTTGATAAGAGCAGATTTGGGGTTGGTATGTAAGATAATGGATCTATTACTTGTTCTAATACGTGTTGAATAAGGGAATTTGTCTTAGATGTTGCTGTTTTAGGGGTGTTTTATAATTGGTTGTTTGATTGAACGATACAGTGCAGCTATACAAAGGGGTTTATTTATACGCTTGGTACAAGTACACATTTTTTCTTATGTCATAAAATTACACTATAACAAAACGCATAGGTGGATGGTAGAAATGAAGTAGCACCATACAAGGGGAATTATTATGGCTGGCTGATTAAATTTTCAAAGACTAAGAGGCAACAAGTTCCCATATGAGTACAATTGAGGGTGAATGTGTAGAATTTGGCAACATCAAGTATCCACAAGGGGACAATTTGAGAGGTGTATTCGTAAAATTGGCGACATAAAGTACTCATAGGGAGACGTTTGTAGGCGTATACATAAAATTGGGGTGAAAGCGGGGTTTGTAGTTGTACATTAGACAAGAATAAATGAAAAAGTTTAAGTTTGAAATAAATTATAAAAAGAATAAATGTTAAAAAAAAAAGTTAAAATACAATTTAAAAAGCAAAATGTAAAAAAAAAAAAAAAAAAGTTTAAAAAGAAAAATGTAAAAATAAAAAAAAGTTTAAGTGTGAATTAAAAACTAAAAGGTTAAGTAAGAAAAAAAAATAACTAAAAGTGAAAAAAAAATTTTAAAAGTGAAAAAAAATATATATATATTTATATAAAAAATATTTGAAAAAAGTTTAAGTGTGAAATAAATTATAAAACTAATAAATGTAAAATAAAAAGTTTACGTGTGAAATAGATTATAAAAAGTATAAATGTAAAAAAATAAATAAAAAGTTTAAGTGAAAAATATAATGTAAAGATAAAAAAGTTAAAAAACAGTAACTGTAAAATAAAAAAAAAGTTTGTATAAAATGAACTTTTAAAAGAAAAATGAAAAAAAAAAGTAAAAACAATATATATAAAAAAAAAGTTTTAAGTGTAAAAATAAAATTAAAAAAAAAAAAAATTAAAAAAAAAAAAAAAAGACAAATGTAAAAAAGAAAAACGTAAAAAAAAATTTACAAACGAAAAATATGAAAAAAAAAAAGAAACGTTAAAAGAAAATTGCTAAATGTAAAAAAGAAATGTGTTAAATGTAAAAGATTAACCATCATAAGTTTTTTACCCGAATCGACCCAAAGCCATATGGTGTTACGGAACGTACTAGCCCCATATAGGCACAGATGCCCGTGGTGAGTTCTGTGAATGGTCTACCCACTAATCAAACGACAAGTACCACAATTACATTAAATAATTAGCAACAAAAAAAAGCAGGAAATACTACTATAGATATAAAAAATATTAACAAAGTATCGAAAATAGAACCAAAGGTAACTAATAAATCTGTATAGAATGAGTGTCTATAAATGTATAAGAGAAACCAATGTATATATTTCTACTAAAATGTTGACACATATACTAAATTTTTAACAAATTAAGTCAAATATTTGCGAAATAGAGAAAATAATACATACTTTTTAAAATTGTATCAAATAGTCTATGAATGGATAAAAAAAAATATCATGACATGTATTAAAAAAAAAAAAAAAATTAAAATAATGGACTTACGTGTAACACATTAAGTTAAGAAATTTATACTTATCAAAGAAAGTAACGTAAGTCATATAAAAAAAAAAACCTGTAGTTAAGTACAAATGTTAATTGAATATGCTACAAAATATTGTCAAATTACACCATTTTTAGTGATAGGACAAGCAAACTTGTTAAAATGTCATATAATTATCAAAAATATTATACAAAGTACGAATTTAAAAAAAAAAGTAAATGCAAAAAGAAAAAAAAGTTTAAGTGTAAAATAAAATGTAAAAAAAATAAATGTAAAAAATAAAAAAAAGTTTAATAAAAAAAAAGTTAAAAAATAATTAAAAAAAAATTTAAGTGTAAAATACAATTTAAAAAAAAATGTAAAAAGAAAAAAGTTTAATAAAAATTACATGTAAAAAGAAAAAAGTAAAAAAAAAAATAAAAGAAAAAAAGTTAAAAAAGAAAAAAAAAGTTAAAAAAGAAATAAAAAGTTAAAAAAAGAAAAAAAGTTAAAAAAGAAAAAAAAAAGTTTAAAAAGAAAAAAAAAAGTTTAAAAAGAAAAAAAAAGTTTAAAAAGAAAAAAAAAATTAAAAAAAAGAAAAAAAAATTAAAAAAGAAAAAAAAATTAAAAAAGAAAAAAAAATTAAAAAAAAGAAAAAAAAATTAAAAAAAAAAAAGTTAAAAAAGAAAAGAAAAAAAGAAAAAAAAAAGTTTAAAAAAAAATAGTTAAAGTGTAAAATACAATTTAAAAAAAAAAAATGAAAACATAAAAAATTAAAAAAAAAAATGTAAGTGTAAAATTACATTTTAAAAGAAAATGTGAAAATAGAAAAAAAAGTAAAAAGAAAATTGCTAAAAGTAAAAAAAAATAAAGGTGTAAAATGTTAAATAAAAAGACCTTAAGTGTAAAAAATAGAAGAAAAAAGTTTAAGTGTAAAATATTACTCATCATAAGCTTTTTACTCGTATCCACCCAAAGTTATATGGCGTTACGGAGCGTACTAGCCCCATATAGGCGCAGATTCCTTGGTGAGTTCTGTAAATGGTCTACCCACTAATCAAACGATAAGTACAATAATTATATTAAAATATTAGCAAAAAAAAAAAGCAGAAAATACTAATATAGATATAAAAAATATTATCAAAGTATAGAAAATAGAACCAAGAATAACTAATAAATCTGTATACAATGGGTGTCTATAAATGTATAAGAGAAACCAATGTTTATATCTCTACTAAAATGTTGACACATATACTAAATGTTTAATAAATTAACTCATATATTTGCGAAATAGAAAAAATGGTACATACTTTTTAAAATTGTATCAAATAGTCTATGAATGGATAAAAAAAAAATTGTATATATAATTTTTAATTGTATCTATAAATGGATAAAAAAAATCATGACATGTATTAAAATAATGGACTTACGCATGACAGTTTAAGTTAAAAAATTTATATTTACCAAAGAAATTAACATAAGTTATTATAAAAAAAAAAACTGTAATTAAGTATAATTGTTAATTGAATATGCTACAAAATATTTCCAAGTTATTCCATGGTAGTGATTTAACAACCAAACACTTTGTCTTTAAAGATTACGATAACGCAGTTTTAGAAACTAACATAGGGGCAAATGTGTATAATTATCATAAAATACTTCACATTACTGTTAAAATGTCATATAATTATCAAATATATTATACAAAGTAAGAAAAATATTACTTAATATGTTAAAATATTACCAATAGTACATGCCCAACAGATCAAAATGACCTTCAGCACCCTACGACACATGAAAACTTACGGAGATTAACAGCAATCTTGCCTCAAAAAATAAAACCAATAGTGTGCTGCTAAGGATAAAATGTCAAGTACACACCCAGTGTAGGAGATGTATACAAATAATATTGTTGAATTATTAACAAAGTGATTTCATTAATACTAAAATAAGGTCTTTGTTACAATAATATATATATATATGGAAATTAAGTTCTTATTAGTGAAATTTATGTAATATTTTTAGACTGCTTTGTTCAATTTATAATATGTAGGTAGAATTTTTACATAAAAAAACCCCTTTGTGTTTATCAAAAATATTTCACAAATTAAGAAGAAGAATACCTAAGGAAGGTCTTTGCACATGATTATAGTACAAAACCATGTGGATTTACATCAATTTTACCAGGAACAAGGGGGTCAGTATACGGCTATGAGTCAAATAGTCAATTTTTCACCACATTCAGGCATTTGTGTTATTAATGCCTGAATGTGGTTTTAAAATTGACTATTTGACTCATAGCCGTATACGGACCCCCTTGTTCCTGGTAAAATTGATGTAAATCCACATGGTTTTGTACTATAATCATGTGCAAAGACCTTCCTTAGGTATTCTTCTTCTTAATTTGTGAAATATTTTTGATAAACACAAAGGGGTTTTTTTATGTAAAAATTCTACCTACATATTATAAATTGAACAAAGCAGTCTAAAAATATTACATAAATTTCACTAATAAGAACTTAATTTCCATATATATATATATTATTGTAACAAAGACCTTATTTTAGTATTAATGAAATCACTTTGTTAATAATTCAACAATATTATTTGTATACATCTCCTACACTGGGTGTGTACTTGACATTTTATCCTTAGCAGCACACTATTGGTTTTATTTTTTGAGGCAAGATTGCTGTTAATCTCCGTAAGTTTTCATGTGTCGTAGGGTGCTGAAGGTCATTTTGATCTGTTGGGCATGTACTATTGGTAATATTTTAACATATTAAGTAATATTTTTCTTACTTTGTATAATATATTTGATAATTATATGACATTTTAACAGTAATGTGAAGTATTTTATGATAATTATACACATTTGCCCCTATGTTAGTTTCTAAAACTGCGTTATCGTAATCTTTAAAGACAAAGTGTTTGGTTGTTAAATCACTACCATGGAATAACTTGGAAATATTTTGTAGCATATTCAATTAACAATTATACTTAATTACAGTTTTTTTTTTTTATAATAACTTATGTTAATTTCTTTGGTAAATATAAATTTTTTAACTTAAACTGTCATGCGTAAGTCCATTATTTTAATACATGTCATGATTTTTTTTATCCATTTATAGATACAATTAAAAATTATATATACAATTTTTTTTTTATCCATTCATAGACTATTTGATACAATTTTAAAAAGTATGTACCATTTTTTCTATTTCGCAAATATATGAGTTAATTTATTAAACATTTAGTATATGTGTCAACATTTTAGTAGAGATATAAACATTGGTTTCTCTTATACATTTATAGACACCCATTGTATACAGATTTATTAGTTATTCTTGGTTCTATTTTCTATACTTTGATAATATTTTTTATATCTATATTAGTATTTTCTGCTTTTTTTTTTGCTAATATTTTAATATAATTATTGTACTTATCGTTTGATTAGTGGGTAGACCATTTACAGAACTCACCAAGGAATCTGCGCCTATATGGGGCTAGTACGCTCCGTAACGCCATATAACTTTGGGTGGATACGAGTAAAAAGCTTATGATGAGTAATATTTTACACTTAAACTTTTTTCTTCTATTTTTTACACTTAAGGTCTTTTTATTTAACATTTTACACCTTTATTTTTTTTTACTTTTAGCAATTTTCTTTTTACTTTTTTTTCTATTTTCACATTTTCTTTTAAAATGTAATTTTACACTTACATTTTTTTTTTTAATTTTTTATGTTTTCATTTTTTTTTTTTAAATTGTATTTTACACTTTAACTATTTTTTTTTAAACTTTTTTTTTTCTTTTTTTCTTTTCTTTTTTAACTTTTTTTTTTTTAATTTTTTTTTCTTTTTTTTAATTTTTTTTTCTTTTTTAATTTTTTTTTCTTTTTTAATTTTTTTTTCTTTTTTTTAATTTTTTTTTTCTTTTTAAACTTTTTTTTTCTTTTTAAACTTTTTTTTTTCTTTTTAAACTTTTTTTTTTCTTTTTTAACTTTTTTTCTTTTTTTAACTTTTTATTTCTTTTTTAACTTTTTTTTTCTTTTTTAACTTTTTTTCTTTTATTTTTTTTTTTACTTTTTTCTTTTTACATGTAATTTTTATTAAACTTTTTTCTTTTTACATTTTTTTTTAAATTGTATTTTACACTTAAATTTTTTTTTAATTATTTTTTAACTTTTTTTTTATTAAACTTTTTTTTATTTTTTACATTTATTTTTTTTACATTTTATTTTACACTTAAACTTTTTTTTCTTTTTGCATTTACTTTTTTTTTTAAATTCGTACTTTGTATAATATTTTTGATAATTATATGACATTTTAACAAGTTTGCTTGTCCTATCACTAAAAATGGTGTAATTTGACAATATTTTGTAGCATATTCAATTAACATTTGTACTTAACTACAGGTTTTTTTTTTTATATGACTTACGTTACTTTCTTTGATAAGTATAAATTTCTTAACTTAATGTGTTACACGTAAGTCCATTATTTTAATTTTTTTTTTTTTTTTAATACATGTCATGATATTTTTTTTTATCCATTCATAGACTATTTGATACAATTTTAAAAAGTATGTATTATTTTCTCTATTTCGCAAATATTTGACTTAATTTGTTAAAAATTTAGTATATGTGTCAACATTTTAGTAGAAATATATACATTGGTTTCTCTTATACATTTATAGACACTCATTCTATACAGATTTATTAGTTACCTTTGGTTCTATTTTCGATACTTTGTTAATATTTTTTATATCTATAGTAGTATTTCCTGCTTTTTTTTGTTGCTAATTATTTAATGTAATTGTGGTACTTGTCGTTTGATTAGTGGGTAGACCATTCACAGAACTCACCACGGGCATCTGTGCCTATATGGGGCTAGTACGTTCCGTAACACCATATGGCTTTGGGTCGATTCGGGTAAAAAACTTATGATGGTTAATCTTTTACATTTAACACATTTCTTTTTTACATTTAGCAATTTTCTTTTAACGTTTCTTTTTTTTTTTCATATTTTTCGTTTGTAAATTTTTTTTTACGTTTTTCTTTTTTACATTTGTCTTTTTTTTTTTTTTTTTAATTTTTTTTTTTTTTTAATTTTATTTTTACACTTAAAACTTTTTTTTTATATATATTGTTTTTACTTTTTTTTTTCATTTTTCTTTTAAAAGTTCATTTTATACAAACTTTTTTTTTATTTTACAGTTACTGTTTTTTAACTTTTTTATCTTTACATTATATTTTTCACTTAAACTTTTTATTTATTTTTTTACATTTATACTTTTTATAATCTATTTCACACGTAAACTTTTTATTTTACATTTATTAGTTTTATAATTTATTTCACACTTAAACTTTTTTCAAATATTTTTTATATAAATATATATATATTTTTTTTCACTTTTAAAATTTTTTTTTCACTTTTAGTTATTTTTTTTTCTTACTTAACCTTTTAGTTTTTAATTCACACTTAAACTTTTTTTTATTTTTACATTTTTCTTTTTAAACTTTTTTTTTTTTTTTTTTACATTTTGCTTTTTAAATTGTATTTTAACTTTTTTTTTTAACATTTATTCTTTTTATAATTTATTTCAAACTTAAACTTTTTCATTTATTCTTGTCTAATGTACAACTACAAACCCCGCTTTCACCCCAATTTTATGTATACGCCTACAAACGTCTCCCTATGAGTACTTTATGTCGCCAATTTTACGAATACACCTCTCAAATTGTCCCCTTGTGGATACTTGATGTTGCCAAATTCTACACATTCACCCTCAATTGTACTCATATGGGAACTTGTTGCCTCTTAGTCTTTGAAAATTTAATCAGCCAGCCATAATAATTCCCCTTGTATGGTGCTACTTCATTTCTACCATCCACCTATGCGTTTTGTTATAGTGTAATTTTATGACATAAGAAAAAATGTGTACTTGTACCAAGCGTATAAATAAACCCCTTTGTATAGCTGCACTGTATCGTTCAATCAAACAACCAATTATAAAACACCCCTAAAACAGCAACATCTAAGACAAATTCCCTTATTCAACACGTATTAGAACAAGTAATAGATCCATTATCTTACATACCAACCCCAAATCTGCTCTTATCAAGCCCAGCACAACAAACAGTGCGATAGAGTAACTTTTACATCATATTCCTAAACAGTAAGCAATTCTAATGCATCCAATTGTGATCAAGGTGAGATCCCTCCTTCTAGTCATAACGATATGATATTTTCCCTCTTAAAATAATAATTTTACGTATGATGTGAAAAACATTTAAAGAACACATTACTTTTATAAAAAGTTTAATTAACCGTAATACAAAGTTTTGGTTCCCAAGGTTCTTTTTCAAAGTATCAGCTTTCATATTAATTACTTTTTTTTCATCCACTGAGACTGATTTCCGTTATATAAATTGTAATTTAAACGTATATTGTTATAAACATTATTTTCATAGAACCCCAGACTGTCATTTTTTATACCCTTAGTACACATGTCAAAAGGTAAAAAAAAGCTTTACTTATTAATCTGGTCTACCTTCCTGTACACGATGGTATGTTATTTACCCCCATAGGATGATTCCTCATAGAGTTATATTGCGAAATTATATGCTGGAGTTGGTCACATAAAATATATTTTTCTAAAACCATTCTTGCAAAATTCTTTTCTTTTGTACTAACCATAGTTAAAATATATACACTACTGTCATTCCCTTTAACATAAGTTCATTGTGCAGCTCTAGTGGGACGTAATTGCTCTCACTGAGTTAATTTTTTTGGCACAGATGTATACGTAAATAAAATATATGTAAAATATAAATGAGTAATAAAATATAAATAAATATTAAAATATGTATGAAATATATGAATAATAAAATATATATAAATATTAAAATATATATAAAATATAAATGAATAATAAAATATAGAAGTTAAAATATAAATGAATAATAAAATATAGAAGTTAAAATATAATTAAATATTAAAAATAAATGTAAAAATATAAATAATAAAATACAAATAAATATCAAAATATAAATAAATATTAAAATATAATAAATATTAAAATATAATAAATATTAAAATAAGAATATTAGTTTAATTCTATCATATTTTATTTACTTTCACAGTTTTTTCACATTACTTTCATAGCTCACAGTTTTTTCAACAACCAACCATTCCTAACATTATACCTATGATGTCACAACCCACAGCTTATAATTAAAAATGTGTACATGCTGTGCGTCGCAAATTTCCACCAATACCCAAATAAAAACGCAAAATAACAAAAAAGCAACTTTCATGTCACATGACACTCCATAGACATCACTTACTGACACCTGATTGGTTCTTCATGATGTCATTCTTAAACAAGCATATGATTGGTCCGTTCCCCTACATGCAGCGCCGCCTTGCGGTTACAAGCAGAACTAGTAAAACCTTCCCCCACCTGCGTGTGACGTCACTTACTGACACCTGATTGGTTGTTCATGAGGTCATCCTCACACAAGAACCTGATTGGTCCGTTCCCGTACATACACGTTGAGACACGGTGGGACATGCCCATCGGCAGCGCTGCGATGAGTCATCGACACCTGTTCCCATGTCCCCTGCATGTGACGTCACTTACTGACACCTGATTGGTTGAGGTCATCTCCATTAGGCCACGCCCCCGCGGCTTGACAGACGAGATCCGCCCTGATCCGCCAGCAGCACCACCAAAATCCGCACAGCACCGCCAAAATCCACAGAGCACCGCCAAAAATCCACAGAGCACCGCCAAAATCCACCAAAATCCACACAGCACCGCCAAAAATCCTCATTTACTCCTCACAGCACCACCAAAATCCTCATAACTCCTCACAGCACCGCCAAAATCCTCATAACTCCTCACAGCACCGCCAAAATCCTCATAACTCCTCACAGCACCTCGTCGCCGTACCCGTCAAATTACACTACTACCACCAATCCTCTGATTACTAGCTGAACGCCTTATCCACTGAGCAATGTTACATTTAAAGAAAAATACCAAATATTTAATTAATATATATTTAAAACTTTAAAAAAAATCAAATTTTTGCGGCGCTTAGAGTTTTTTCTAGAATATCTGACGAATTCCATTTTTCCGAATGATACATTGTGCCTCAGCTTTTATGAAGGGAAACATTTTGCTGTTTATTCAAGAATTTTGTTAGTTTAAGTTTTTTTTCATTATTATTATTTTATCATGTACTTAAATCGTGTACCCGTACATAATTTTACTCTAAATAACATTATAAACATATCTTGCATCAGTATAATCTATTTTAAAATATTATGAAATGAATTGGGACAAATGATTTAGGACAAAACAAAAAAAATTCTATAAAAATAGGTCCTTTAAACAGAATTTTTTATGTATCTATATTATTCATTCATAAAAACAATACAAGCCCCAGTTGCTCAGTTGGTAAGGCGTTCAGCTACTAATCAGAGGATTGGTGGTTCGAATCCGGGAAATGGACTTGACATAGAAAAGTAAAAAAGTAGTGATCTTGCGATAGGAGGGTTGCCAGCTTCGCTACAAAAATACTAGAAAGTCGTCCAGAATATCCAACAAATTATACTGGCGTGTATACGGGACTGGTGCATGATAAATCTGATCGGGGTCCAAAGTCCCGACCGACGTCTATTGAAAGCGTTGGGTGCCAGTTCAGGTGTTTCCTCGTCATCTGACCGTGGTTCTAAAATAACGAGGTGCATGTATGAATGTGTGTATTAATGTGTGTGTGAATGTGTATGTGTTTCCGGGTCTTTCCTTCGAGATTGGCCCCGAACCGTCGCCAATAGCCCACTGTGCAGCTCTAGTGCGGCGTTAATTAACAAAACAAAACCAAACCATAAAAACAATACAATTTTTGTTATTTCTTTTTTTAAAAAAATTAAGGAATTGTTTCCCACCCGTCACCAGCTTAATATTAAACTGTCTGTATAAAAACTTTCAATTGAGAAATCCGTGATAGGAAGATCAAACAAGATTCAATTGCAACTTGTAGAAATACCTATTCACTCTTTCTCAGGAAAGTATCTCACACAATCATTTAAAAGCGACCTAACCATTTTCACGCACCCTTCCCTCAATTGTGCCCTAACGACCGACTGCAGTGGTTATCTCGGGTAACGAGGTGTTGCGGACTTTCCCACAGCTCCTCGCCGAGGAGTAATGGACACGGGGCCGCATCAGGATGTGGGCGGTTGGTTAGGGGTGGAGAAGGGCCTGGTCCTAACAACTCGAGTGGACTTAACGACACATTGTCTCAAGGCTGTGACATTCAACCCACACTATGACCCAAGAATGGAGGGGGGGGGGGGGGGGCTTAAGAAAAGTAAATGGAAGATTCTCTTAAATGTATAGATGGTGGGAGATTTTTTTTGGCATGAAACTTCTTTAAAATCGTCTACATGGGGTATCTGGGTAGAAATACAAATTATGTGATCCATGCTATATTATGTGCTGTAATTGCTGAATGTTTGTGTGCTATATTATGTGCTGCTATTGTGGGCTGTATAATGCTATTATGGGCTGTAGCTGAATATATTATGTGCTGTATAATTATGGGATCCATCCACTATAACTACGCAAATAGCTCGATTGATATAAATCTGGTCTCATTCGTGAAAAATCTTGAAGTAAAGCAAAGCGTACATGGCGACCCATGGCGACTGACTAAGCAGCTTGATTATCTTCCTTCTGTTGACGAGTTTTTTTTTTGTTAGCGACAAATTCCTATTTCTATAATCTATTTAAATGACGTTCAATGTATTCAACGTAAAGCTTTTCTGGCCGTGCTTCGAGACAGCTACATTAATAATTATTTAGATAATTTAATATATTTTTGAAGCCCAAATTAATACAGTACGCTAATGTAAAATTACAAGTTTCCGTGTTCTAAAGTTATTTTTAAAAACAAAAGATAAGATCTCACAAATACAATCAAAGTCATTACTTTTCAATTGTATAAATTTTTTTATCCTCGTATAAATATATCTTAGACGCCTGAATGCAGTACTAAAATTGTATTCATTTAACCAAATAGAGAGTCTTATAAGCTTTTTGATCAATCTTTTAAGTGAGAGATATCCTTAATTTTACTTCCTATGACTTATAGATTTTATTTTAAATAAAATATTAAATATGACTCCAACTTGCTAAAAAAAGGCCCATGTGCATTTAAATGGATTTGATGTTTACTATAGTACTTTGTTTAAATACAAGAAATTGATAACTTTAGAACCGAAAAATGTTTCATAAAAATGGTTGAATTAGAGAGGACTGGTGGCGACGATTCTGGATATGTCCTGAAGGAAAGACTCCAGAACTTGATACTTGATTTTTAACTATGGTCAGACGACAAGGAACCATGGTCAGTTTGGCCTGAGCTGACATACCAATCTCCAAACTTTCATACAGACCAACTTTATGACTTTGTTACCAAGACAAATTTGACGCATAACAGCCTTCTCCAGATGGAGAATGTTTAACGGACGATGGGGATCGAACTCGCAACCCTTCCATCAAAATGAATATGGGCTTTCTTCAACAATATGGATGTATTTATACTCTAAACGTTTGTTCTATATAATTTGATCGATGTTTTTTTTGACATTGTATAAATAAATAACTCCCATTGAATAAAGCGTCACTAATGCTATGTCAGTTAAAATACTGTACTAAAAACACCATTAACCTTGTAAGGCTAGTGTGTTTCTCACCAAAGTAAAATTATTCCAGTGTGTGTACGCCCATCATATTCATGTTTAATGGCACTTATTACAACAAAATCACTCCTCCGTGGGAATCACTGATGCCTGAAGTTTGGTAGGCGGATCTGTTTCTTTTGCGGGATTTGATTGGATGGACACGGGTATCACTTAGTAGGAAATTCTATTGTTCGAAAGATGGAAATGCCTCACTGCTTTCCCACCCTAATCAAGTATTCCAACATTTATTTTATATTCAAACTTCAATTATTAGATGCCTGTAAAATGTAAAAATACAAGTGTGGTAGGAATATTTGTTTTGTTAAAAATATAATTTTGCTGTTAGTCTTTTATATTCTTGAATATATACTTTGCATTTATTTCGTCCCTCTTCCTCTATTGATGTTCGATTTAGACGCTACTTTACTGTCACGCCCCATAAAACAAAGACTTTTGTGTCAAGTTTGTTTGTCATAATAT
Source organism: Troglohyphantes excavatus (assembly GCA_963932185.1). Taxonomy (NCBI): domain Eukaryota; kingdom Metazoa; phylum Arthropoda; class Arachnida; order Araneae; family Linyphiidae; genus Troglohyphantes; species Troglohyphantes excavatus. The sequence continues at coordinate 53,163,236 of OZ010668.1, forward strand.
TATCCGTTTTTGAGATATTATTTTCACACACACCAATTTTTATAAACCCATTTCTAGATTTTAAAACCATAAAACTTGTATAAAAAACAAATTCTGATATAAAAACTTTGACCCGAAATTAATGTTATCTTTCACCTAGATACACGTAAGTATTTTGGAACTAAATACAATTAAACATCACTAGGCTAACCGTAAAATATACTGGTATCTGAAATCCACGCATTTTTTGCACCGCTTTTTGAAATATTTAGCATTAAGCTATTTAACGAATTTAGCACTCGAGTGTATAGAAGACTCGTTGGAGCCCAACACGTTTTGTTTTTCTACTTCTGCAAGTTTCATAAGTTTTTTCGCATACACGGCACACGAAATAATTGTATCCATAGGTTTCAGACAGTACCTCAAATACCGTCACACAAAAAATATTTATTCGGGGGAGGGGGGAAGAGGTGAAACAAGAAATTTCCCGACTTAACGATTCGAAATTCCTAACTTATCAACTATTCGAAATTTCCAACTCAATAGTGCTGAAAATTCTTAATTACAATTTATCAACATTTTTCATCTTTTTTTTATATATTATGTAAAATTAAACAGTTCCCTTACAAACATTGATTTGTTGTGCCAATATTCCAATGCAGTGTCCGTTCTGAGGTCTAATTTAAATGTAATCATACAAGTAGGGAAATTTCTAATCTTCCCTAGCTTTCATTTGGCTAATAATATTAATTTTCTTCAGGCATAATTTTTTCCAACTTGGAGATTTTTGGAAGTTGAAATTACCAACTTTCACGGTTTCCAGATTATTTGGAGTGGAGGTCGTACTAACCCCTCCCCCTTCCCCAAACCCCTCGGTACAACAAGCCTGAGTACCTCTACAATTTTGAATTTTTTTTTTAAGTTTACTGAAGTCACTTCAAACCACTATCTGAGAGGTAAAAACTCTCATGCGTATATAAGTATTTGGTAGTTTTTGAAAAAATTCTAACAAACTATGCCGTCAAGTAGGCGTGTCTGTTCTAATCATCCTACTAATTACACGTTAAAAAGTAGCCGCTCAATCCCAAAACTATCTTCCGACCCATTAAAGAAACATCCTCGACCCAAACATCCAAAAAGCAGAGACTTCTGCAGGAAACCTCACCGATGTCCCAGAAGAAATGACACCCGTTCCAGAAACACCATCAATTTCCGAGGTGTCCTTTCCCCCCTGAAGGGGGCGCTCTGCGACAAATGAGGGGGCACGAGGTCCTCCATTAAATAACCTTTTAACTTTTGACTCCGAGGAGTGGAAGAGAAAAAAAGCTGAAATTAATGATACTTGATGGATGACCTCGCGTCGATGAGGAATTATTTTAATTGAATACCCCAAACACTGGTGATTGATAGGATATGCGTACTCCCAAGAGGACTCGTTGGAAAGAGAGTCCATCGATGGATCGTCAATGCAACTCGTTTTTTTTTTCATTGGTTAGAGGTGATCTCTTACTTCCTAGTATCCATCATAAAATGTAGAATAAATAGCTAAATGAACTGTTAAAAATATTTTCGTTACATATGCTCCAAATATATTTTTCGTCAAATATGACAAAATATTTTGTTAGTTTTCCCAAACGACGAAATAGTTTGGTATTTTTGACAAACATACTTCCTATTTTTGACGAACATACTTCCTATTTTTGACAAAATATTTAATCCGAGCATTAAGCAGACATCTGTTTTCGCCAAAAAGTTTCTTCATAAATGAATTTGTATTTTTAACAGTATGGCACCGCGCTGCTGGAAATAATTGAAATTTGTTGATGCCTAAATTATAATTTTTTATTCCCATTTGGGTATCAACAAATTATATTCTTAATGTATTTTATTCTTAATGTAGGACATCCAATAATGTTCTATAAAACTCGTTAGGTCAAGGACTATAACCCTCATATTTTCGGGACGTGGGTCATTGTGCATCACTAAATAAAAATTAAAGTTAATCCTTATTTGAAAATTTTCAGTTTCTAAAAGCTTTAAATAAAGTCTAAATATGTAATATATTGGAGTAATTTGCCAATCCGTAATAATATCACGAGGACACGTTTTTTTAATATCAATTGGCAATTTCGTAATTTTAAAGAAATCCTACATTTAAAGATTTATTTTCTATTTATTGTACTTTCTTTCTAGTAGTTTTCTAGTATTTTCTTACAATTTAATGGTAAGAGTGACCAATTTTCATAACTACATTGGGTTAAAAACACCCTTTTTAAAAGTTAAATTTATTGATGTCGATAGATATCGAAATGTTTTATAAAATTTATACAAGTAATTCTGGCAACAATAGAACATGCGACAAAAAAATTTGGTTTTAATGATTTCAAGGAATATTCATGCCTTATTTGAAAAAAATAGAACAAATTTGGTCGTAATGCGTAACAAACAAATTTACAGACAAACAGACGAAATGCTGAACAGTCGAGTTAAAACAGGACCTCGCTAAAGCTCATTCAATAATTTTATATTGACTAATAGATGAAAATAGTGTAAATATGAAGATTATTTTTTAAATATTTATCCCATATTTGAGTGTTTTAAGTATTGTAAATAGAAAAATAATCACAACTTAACAAATTCTCTAAATAACGCATAATCGAAAATATTTTAGAACTAAATTTTCATACATATATTAAATGCGGTTCATTTCAAAGCAAAAGACTTTTTTTATGACAAATAAAATAATATATGTAAACTATCAAATTAGGACATTTCACATTTTTATGGCCGTCTATGTGTTAAAAACTCTTATTTAACTCTATGACGGTTAAGCAATATATCAAATCTGTAGGTTTGTTTTCACTGAATGAAGGTTTAAATTATATTTCTAGCACATTCTTTTTTTTATAAATATTTTTTAATTATTTCAGTAGCACTATCAGAAATAACCCTCTAATATTTTAGAGCACTGCGATCGTCAGGGTTACATTTGTCGATTTTGACTATTATTCCGTCATCGATTCACTTGACTTTTGACGAAACAAGAATCTTCAAATTTTTAACGAAACTAATTTACTCGGATTCCTTTCAGGCGTGTTTAGTTCTTATACGTATATTTCCGCAGTTCAAACGTGCATTTCTATCTTGGTCGATAGAGCGTTGGACTTTGGACCGAGAGGTCCGCGGTTTGAGTCCATTTGTCGATATTTATTTGAAATCATCTTAATTTAGATTAAATAAATGCCATTGGAAAAAAACGATAATTTTTTTTCTTCAGTTTGACGGGAGCATGTAGCAAGAGGCGTCTGTTTCATCAAAATTGTCGAAAGTTTTTTCAAAAATTAATTTTTAACGGTGAGAAAAGAGTTTTGTAAGTCTTCCCAATTCTTTAAATATGAAAAATGCTTCAAAATAGAAATTTTTTATTGAACTTTTATGTTGCGTGTACTACTGGGAAAACTGGAAATACATAAACGGATACACACCATATAATTTTTTTAACCACCATCCCGCACTGTAAAAAAAAAAAGGTACTAATAATGAGTACCTGGACCTACTCGTTTTTATTTCAGTACAATCGCATCGTAATTGGACGACGACGCACTCAAAGTTAAGCAACCGTAATTTCGCAAAAATGAGCAGTCTGATTTAATATTGCTAATCTCAGCTTCTGTTCAAACCATCTTAACATAACGACCTGAAAAACTTGCAATAGTTGTTCACAAGATGTTTTTCCACACTATTTGATGTCGATTGCTTAAATGTAAACTGAGTTATTAAAACTTCCTTATCTTACTTCCCATTCTTTTGGCACACCTTTTCAACATATATTATGTTTATAACTTCTTCACGTCGCCCTGATACAACGGAAAAGGCACTGGGATGCAGGGCCTGATGATTTTAGTTCGATTCCCAGTAAGTCTTAGTTGTAATTGCTGATATTTATCGAAAGTGATTTAAGAAGGCAGTCTATGTAGGCTAGTATCTACAATTTTTTAGTCAATGTACTCATTTTTGAGTACATGTCTTTTTCAAAATTGAAACTTATGTATTCCTAGCCATGATAAGCATCGAAAGTAATAAAAAATTAGTACATTTTACTTAATTTTGAGGGCTTATTTTTAACAGTGCTGTTGTTAAAAAACCATCTAAATCAGTCTAACGAAAATCCGTTCATACAGGTTTTAAAATTCCTTGTGTTCAAAAAGTTGTTGTATTTTAATTTGATGTGAGTTTATGTGTGTACGAGTGTATCATTCAAAGAATGGTTAAAAGAAAGACAGCTAAATATATTTGGACATGACAGTAAGATTAGATTTAAACTTGAACATTTGAAAAAGAGGCTTTCGTTGAATAATTAGTTTTTTTTAGTGTTATGATGAATATAGTCAAACTCTTTTTTTTTATTATTTATTTTAATGCAATATATTTATAAATATTCACAAGAATGTAGTTCATTGAAATTATTTTATTGTTAACCTTTGTAACTAAAGCATATTCATGTTATCTTTGTAAAACATGCATATGCTTTAATTACAAAGGTTATTGTGAATATTTCACTTTCAAACTCAGCAGGAAAAACAATTCACCAAGATCATTCAATACACTGTTAAAAATAAGTCAAATATACTCATTTTTGCATTCGATGCTTTTCATTACTCCAAATACATAAGTCTCAATTTTGAAAAAGACATGTACTCAAAAATGAGTACTGCAATGAGTAAAAATGAAGAAAAAGAGCAGATGCTAGCCTACATAGGCTGTCTTCATAAACCACTTTCAATAAATATCGACAATTACAACCAAGTCTTACCGAGAATCTAACCCAAATCCTCAATGCCAAAAGAATGGGAAGTAAGATAATTGAGTTGTAGTAACTCAATTTTTACTTAAACAATCGACATCATATAATGTGGAAAACCATTTTCTGACTTACTGTTTTAAGTTTGTCAGATTTGTTTAAGATTGCTTGAACAGAAGCTGAGATTAGCAATATTAAGTCCCATTGATACTTTTTAATAAAGTACAGTTACTTGCATTTGAGGATGTCATACGTCCGTTTACGATGCAATTATACTTAAAGAAAAACGAGTAGGTATATTACTAATTTTTAATTAATTAATAATTAGGTGTACGCCGTAAAAAGTTATGTCTGTATTACATAAAAAAAGTGTACCAATAAATGATAAGCAAGATAAGTTGTAATGACAATGTTACTTTCAAACATATCAACACAAAATATTGCGGAAAACCCCCTTCTGAACTACTATTTTAAGAATGTTAATGTCTGTGTGTTTATATATATATATATATATATATATATATATAATGTGAATATAATGTGAATATTTTAATTTTAAACAAGATCATTCCACAGCAAAAGCTTAAAAAAAATTACAAAAGAAAAGCCTAATTTTTTCCACAAACACAACAAAATGCGTAACGAGAAAATAATACCCATCCTATAATAGTCCCTGCGGTCGCTTCACCTCAATCTGCAGGACACTTTTTTCGTTTATATTTTATATTTACCCCACACTCAAAACCGAACATCTGCATCCAGCATTACAGCCGTTGCCAAATAACCTCAATGAAAATTCCACGCTCTTCCGGTGTGGAAACCAACCAAAAAATTACAATATACCCTCTCTATAATATCCTATTACTCTATTATTTTATCTCCACATCATCAGCAACACTGTTTACGGATAATCACAGCCTTCTGGTAGCCCTGGGCTAAGCATCTGTTCACATAAAACGAATATCGATTCTTTAGGCGATTAAATGCGACGGCGATCATCGTTTTGTTGGGAAGGTAATTACCAAACACTTCTGCTGTATTCGGGACGGGGAGGATAAGGACGTCAGATTTATATAAATAGATGGGACTTGACGTGCTTCCAATTACGTCTTATTATCGAACAATTAAGGTTCTTTTTTCTTGTTCTTTTTGTTCTGATAAGCTGGAGTTTCGGCTTTCGGTTCATTCGTCAAAGGTAACAGATTCTAACGCCTCCAGAGAGTTCGATGTGAAATTTATTAGCGCCGTGCAGATGGCAACGCTGCGAATGTCGACTGAGAGTTGGATTCTTCGAATGCGTCTTCATTACTTGTTCTGTGTCATTTGATGAGTTTGTTGAAACTAATTAATTGCCGTGTAACTGTTTTAATGAATACTAATAAAGTCCGATGTTATCAAATACAATCCTAATCTTTGATCGTACCTTTGTATTTTAAACAAGCCTATTAGAACAACATTTTTAATGACTTTATGATTATCAATTTTATTAATGGATACATATCATTTGTTGAAACTAATGAATTACCGTGTTACCTGATGATTGTCTATTAAAAAGTTTTGATTAATGATTGCAATCTTAATACATGATCTAATATGTATATTTTAAACAAGCCTATTTCAATAACAATTTTAATTATGTTATGCTTATCAACCTAATTCATTTATTAATAAAATTGTTTGTAACAAATGAATTACCGTATTACAGAGTTATTGTCTATTTTTAACTGACTTTAAAATGCGCCAACCAAAATCAGAGAGTGCCAAAAGCACAATGTTATCAATTCGACTGTTATGGTTTTTTTTATGTAAATTCGCGCAAGATTTCTGTTATAAATATTTGCAAAGCATATATAAATATTTTTGTATTTATATTAATTTCAAATACCTAAACTAAAGTTTTCAATTTCTCTACCGTTTAGTATTTCATTTAATTACCTAAATTGTATTTAACTTTAGATACAAAATGTGAATAATATTTTTTTTTATAATCATTAATAAAAATTATCAAAACTAGACATGTTTGAAGTATTTTTACTAAAATGCCTTATAACAAAAATACGTTAAACTGTATGCAGTAAAACAAGATTATGTTTTAACTCTTTTTCAATTAATAAATTGTCAGTGTTTAGGACATTTTATAGATAGACAAAAACAGCTTCAGTTATCTAAAACTATTTTTTATGTAAAAAAACAACTTTGAAATTGTTGTTTAGATTAAACTTAAGCTATGCATTTTCTTCATTAAAAAATAGCACAGAAATCGGCAAATTAAAATAAATGGAAAATAAAAATGTTAAAAAAACATTTAAACTATATATTTCACCCGAAAACAGCCTTTGAAAATAATTTTGTGATGATTTTCGTTTTTGGTGATTAATTTTTACTTATATAACTTATTTAATTTAATAAAATTCTGAGTTTTAAAGGAAATAAATAACATTGAACATATTCAACGATTAAAATAATTTTAAAATTAAAATCATGTCAAATCCATAGAGTAATGATACAAACAGAGGAATAAAAATGCTGATTTCCGTGTGTGCAGCATTGAAACCACGTGATATGTGGAAATGCCAATTCATTCATGCGCCAATATTACTTGGCAGGCCTTGGCGACTTTCAGAACTAAGCGAGATCGAAGTATTGTAATATGGTTTTGTGATTTTGTATTTAAATATCGTTTTTTTTTAACGAGTGGCACAATGTAAGGGAGTTTAACAGATATATTAAAGATATTTTTCTTACTTTGTACTTTTGAAATAATTGCGTTACGTTTTTATGTAAAAAATTTACCATAAGCGAAGTTCTTTCAATTATTATTTTGTTTCAATAAGAAAATATGAACAATAAAACCTGAGAAATATAAAAAGTTTCGCTTCTTCGAGTATTGAACACAAATAAAATGTTTTCGTTTCGTTAACGAAGAGGAAATATTTAGCGCATATTGTTTGAAAATAAGTAAATACGTACATATATGTTAAAAAGTTGAATACGGACAGAATTCCTTATCACCAAAAGAGAAGAAAGTGAGCCAAATTTGAAACTCCTGCAGATGTCTGAACGCCAAATGTGGCAGCTCTATAACCACGTGATGTGAGTTTTTCTTTTCAATGTTGACACCGCGGCCTTATGAGAGTCTGGTATTGAAGGCGCTCTCTATTTAATATTACAACTCTCTGGTAACTTCCTCGTACCACAATGTTTTTTTAATTATTGATCAGTCAAACACCAATTCGATTCTGTCAATAAAGGACACATCAAATTACATTTTCAAAAAGAGAAATAACTTTTCAACTAAATATTTATCTTTATCCAGAATAATTGATAATCAAATTACCTCTGATATATATTTCACTCGAAATTAAATATAGTAAGCTACCGCACTAAGTATAAAAACTAATAATGCGCATATTTGAACCAAAACTGTTCAATTTTCCAATCATCGTTTTTTCCCAAAAGAAAAACATTTCCATTTGACAAACATAAACAACCCTTGAGTTGAAATTGAATACGACACAAACCAATAAACCATAATTATAGGATGATGTATTGGATTTTTTATCGGAAAAAGAAGGCTTATGCTTTTTTTTAATTTTCCGGCAATTTGATTTTATGTTGACTTGCGTGTTTGTAATTTATTTTGCTTATTTTATAACGACAAAAACTCGTATTATTGAATGTTTAATATTCATATTTGAATTCAGAACTTTCCCTAGGAGATACTTTATAGGCGAAAATAGATTATTCCGATAATGGTGTATTTCCTTCAAAAAATAATGGATTTCTATATTATATGCTCAATTTCTCATCTATATTTAAATGATGTTTTGTTAAAAGGTCCCTTTATCTATTTTTATATTTTCTTATTTACTGCACTTTCTAAAGCTATATCTATTTTTGTTTCTCACATTTACATTGATATATACTTTTTAATTAGGACAAGAAAATAAAGAATAAAATAGTTTATTATGTTAATGACTTTTTAATTAGTCTAATAATATTTCATATGTTTTGTTTTAATAGTTCATGATAAATATTACCTGTGTGACTTTTTAACAATATTTTATAGGTTTTTCTCTTTTAAAAGAATTAGGAAAAAAGTACCAACAATGGAGCAAAGACCAATTTCTACCTTCTTTTTCTAAATAATTTCATTAAAATCTAGATTTAACATTTTAAGGACACTATAGTCATATGCTTTTGTAGGTAAATATTTAGTTATATATTAATATTTCCAATATTTTCTTCAAAAATATAAACAGTAATTCATATATTAAAAACTACCTTAATAAAAAAAATTATTCTAGAAAATGTATGAATTTAACATATAATTTTTTTTTAATTAAAAAATATAATAAATATATATTTATTTAAAAATATATTTCAATAACTCACATTTTAATTTCATAGCGATTTTCAAAAACTTGACAAATAATTTCTTCATTTTACTGATGAAATCCGAAAGGGGGATGGGTTTCTGCATTCATCCACATTAATGTCATAAAATAATAATCCGATTTAAATTATAATTCGTAAATATAGTTTCCACTCAGAAGAAGGTTTTAACGTTGATTTTTTTTTTCATTATCTTAAATAAAACATTGTAAAAAATGGTTGCTCAAATTTGACAAAAGTTTCGTTATACATATATGTATTGAATGAATTTTTCGTAAAAATTCATAAAAAGTTTTCTCATTTTTTAAAAGCCAACAACAATATTTCACAATTTTTGATAAAAAATTTAATTAGAGCATATTTAGCAAAATTCTCGTCGAATTTAAATAACCATTTTTAATAGAGAAGAAGAGTTTCAACTCTGTAACTCAGTAGTAAAGAGCACTAACTCCATGTTCATCAATTTTCGGTTAATGATTGCGATAGGTATTTTTGCACTCTGTGAGAGTTTCCTATCTGGCTCATCAACGGGTATATTATTTTTTCAAATTCCATATGAGCCCCAGTTGCTCAGTTGGTAAGGTGTTCAGCTACTAATCGGAGGATTGGTGGTTCGAATCCGGGAAATGGACTTGACATAGAAAAGTAAAAAAGTAGTGATCTTGCGATCGGAGGGTTGCCAGCTTCACTACAAAAATACTAGAAAGTCGTCCAGAATATCCAACAAATTATACTGGCGTGTATACGGGACTGGTGCACGATACATCTGATCGGGGTCCAAAGTTCCGACGTCTATTGAAGGCGTTGGGTGCCAGTTCAGGTGTTTCCTCGTCATCTGACCATGGTTCTAAAATAACGAGGTGAATGTGTGTATGAATGTGTGTGTGAATGTGTATGTGTTCCCGGGTCTTTCCTTCGAGATTGACCCCGAACCGTCGCCAATAGCCCACTGTGCAGCTCTAGTGCGACGTTAATTAACAAACCAACCAATCGAATTCCATATATTCTAGGAGCATATAAAACTTTGATGAGCTTTCCTGTAAAACCTCTATACTCGGGGACAACCTAAGTTGAACCTGAAGAGGAAGCTATGATATGTATAAATATGCAATTGCTTTAGGTTCAACTTAGGTTGTCCCTGAATATAGAACTATAAAAGTGTCTTCCCTGTGCATTATTTGTTTTTCAATCACGTAAATGTCGAATTATGCTCGTGCTAATCTCGGAATCTGTTAGACCGATCTTGACAAACAAAAAATATCAAAAAAAGAAGAAAGTTTCTTCTTCACTTTGTGTCGGTAAGTTAATAAAATTTTTTTAAAAAAAAACTAAAACCGACAGAAAATTGCCCTAAAAAGTGAAAATAATTTGTTAATTTTATGAACAAGTTGTTGAACAATGGAATTATTTAATATTAATTGTATGCTTACTTCAACGTTTTGAAATCAGCTCCAAATTTTAGGTATGTTTTTGTAAATTGTCTCCAAATTCAAAAGTTGTAATAAGTATAAAATGGACATTAAATAATTCATTTTTCCAACTTATTCGTAAAATTAAGAAATATTTTTTGCTTTTTAGTGCAGTTTTCTTAAAGACTGTTTTCTTTTTTTAAAAAAGATTACTTTATTTTTTCCCTTTTTAGTTTCGGATTTAGCAATAGGCTTTGCCCACTGCTATTATTCACCAGGAAAGTAAATGCTATTACTCACTTTTTTCCACGCCACGGATAGTATACTTTGAGAATGTCGGTATAATGCATGCCGGGTAATATTTATATTGTTGGACAACCTCTATCCAACAATGAAAATATTATTACAATCCATAATTTAAAAAAATTGCATTAAAAATCGGAGAAAATTTTATTTTTTAAGTTCAGTTAATCAGTATTTCCAGTTAAATAACCAATTATTTTTTAATGTTTTTGACAAATGAATTTCTCTGTAACCAACAATAAAAGAATTTTCGTTCGTAATCGAACAATATTTGTTTTCAAAAGGTCCGGTTAATTGAAAATTCCGGACAGTTAACGCCAGATAACCGGATATTTTTTATTAAAGGTACCCAAGTGAAACATTCCTTACCCAACAAAAAAAATTGTCTAAATATCTGAATTAGAACAAAAATCGAACACACATAAAAAATAAATACATTATGGTATAATTAATAACCTATCTCCTTTGGTGCGTTTTATTACATTGGTTGGCGCGCTTTTAAGTCGGTTAAAAGGAACTAATTTGTACTTATCTTGTTCCCAATTCTTTGGAGCACTCTTTTTTTTACATTTGACCAGACATAACATTTACTAAGTGAACCTACTTCTACTTTAACCTCTGGTGGTCCCATTTCTAAGACTTTTTCCCAAGAAAAATTACAAATTAGCAAAAATTCTGTAATGGTATTTTATTTATTTAGGTCATGCGCTTACTTGTTTCTATGGTGCATCTTTTTTTAATTAATATCATACGAACAACGAATTATTTATGGTAGTCTCCAAGAAATATTTACTAATAAACAAATAGCATTAAAGAAATACAAACTAAAAATACCACAGACACATTTTATTTATAACAGTTACATGAACTATGTACAAAGATTACAAATATTGCTGATGCAAATTGTGTATATTTAACAATGAAAAAATAAAATGCACAAATAACCTTTTGAGATATCATTTATTCATATAATGAAAGTAGCGAAAAAAGGATCACAAGTATTCTAAAGAACACGTTTTTAAAGGTTTTTATTGCCAAAATATTTAAATAAATTGATGTGTTTAATTCAATTAGTAGCTAGTTGATCATTTAAAATTAAAAAAAATTGACATTAAAATTTATTTTTACAAAATTTACAAACAACTGAGTTTAAAAGACATTTGTATTTATTAATGTCAACGAAAGAAGAGAAAACAATTTTTTTAATATATATTTGGAATACGATATAATTTTTTATTCATATATTTTGGCATTCCCGGCATTTAATGAAATTAGCAAAAACAAAAAAGTTGACATTTCACATATTTTATAGTAAAGAAACTTTTATATAATGTCTGAACTCAATATGTAAAGTTTTTTTTTTTTAAATGGAACTACGACAAAAAGTTCACCTTGAGAGTGTTTTGTCCATATTTTAGTTTAAAAAAAAATTGTGTGTCTTTACAAACAAAACTGCTGACTGTGCACACAAATCTGAGTTTGTTTTCCACTATTTCTCATAAAAATATAGCAATTGTCAAGAGAAACGTTTTGAAAATGTGGTCTACATAAATTAGTTAATCCATTATTTAATGCCACACTATAACTATAGCTTCGAATATTAAATAAAATGAGTTTATATATTGTATTTTATGACACAATACAATAGTACCCCGAAACTTTCGTGAGTCTGTTTTTTAATTTATTTTAAATTTATAAATATCTTATAAATAATTCAGTAAATTAATTTATAATTTTCTTATGCTTCCACATAATAGCTTATTTACGTATATATTTTGAATTTATACGTATAATATCATAAGACACCCCATACGAATAACATTTCACAAATCGTAACATATATGCAAAGATTTCTTTAATATTTTAATTGAAGAACAAGGCAGCTTCATTTTTTTTCTGATTTACATTTTTTCACTTACAACATAAAAAAAGTCCTCTATCGATTAGTACAAGAACCAGACAGCTCCAAGTAATGGCTATAGAGATATAAAGGAAAAGGAGCTGTACTTTTGAATTGTAAGATGCGAACGATGCGATGCAAGAAACGTTCTGTCTTCCTCAACATTTTTGAAAACTGGAGCTGCCTTGTTTTTGCACCCACGTCTTCAATTTTTCTAATTATACTCGTTGACAATATCATTCAATTCACAAAAACACATTGGTCAAAATTTAATCTCCTCAAAACCTTTAAATTTACAGTTTCTTGTCTATGAAATGAAAATCCGAAACGACCGTTTTAGTTAAGAGAAGTGAATTTATTCTGTTTCAATAATACTCAATTATTCTCTATTTTGTTTTCCCAATTCTTTCCTTTTACAATGTAGATTCTCGCAATTTTAACGACTAACACCAGAATATTTCGAACTTAGGATTCCAAATAACTTTAGATGTATTATTTCAATTAATTGAAAGACATTTTAATTAACACATTTAATTAATATATTTTAAATATTCCAAAAATATATTTACATTCAAGAGAACAGAACTGAGATTATTAAATATTAGATCATCTTCTAATTTTTTTCGGGGACATGTTAATTAGTAATTTTTTATATATGTTAAAATATTAGAATTATTTTATATTTCTTTTTAAACTGCAGTAAAATAAAATTAAATTAATTAGCAATGATTGACATTTAATTCCATTCTTATTAGCTTGTATTTTTTTTTCATATTTTTCAAACTTGTTATCTGAAACATATATAGTAGACAAAAAATGTATTATGTTTTTTGAAACGCTTTAGTGCGGAAATTTTGTCTCCTAAATTAATAAGAAAAACTTCTTAAAAATTAAAAATCGTTTGATAATCTTCCGTTCATGCATCGTTACCAGAAGTTTACAGAAATTGACAATTTTCGTCAATTTTTTTTCAAAACCGTTTTTATAGACGACTGACGTCTTAAGGGGGTCCGATACCTTCGACATTTTTTTCTTTATTTTTATACTTGTACAATCCAATTTTTTTTCTCTTTCTAAATATGCATAAAAAACCATTTTAAGACGCTCAATTTTTTTTTTTAAATTGCACATTTATTTTTAAATTAAAATTTTAGTAAATTTTTTAACAATTTTAAAATTCCTACTCCTTTTTTGTTTTTCAATATTTTGAAGCAATTTTTTTTATTTAAGATCTTGAATAATATGTAAATAGATGTATGCATTCAAATTTTGATTCAGATACATCACTTTAAAAAAATAAAATATATTAGAAATTTTGGAAAAAAAATTGACGAAAAAAAATAAAATTCCATTTTAAGTGGTTTTAAAAAACAAATTATGGTAAAAATAGGAAATCTGAATGCCTACATCTATTTAAAATATATTTATCTTGCTATACACACAAAAATTATGATTTTAAGTATAATAGTAAAAAAGCCTTAGCATTTTTAGTGTTCATTAAATTTCAAAACCACGAACAGAGATATTTGCTTCTAAAGTTTACATATGATACAACTATGTTATAGGAACACATCATTAAAACATTCATAACTAAAAAAGTAATAGGAATTTTTTGAAGCAGTTTTTTGTGAGTTATTAAGATAAGTTTGAATATTATTTTTTAAATATAAAAAAAAAATGACTTTTTTTGCGAATTTTGGGTATCGGACCCCCTTAAATATTTGTATAGCCAATAGTTTTTTTATGGTATAAAAACGTGGTAAGGTGATTAAAACAATGAAACTTTGGAATTTGTTTGTAAATTCTCAATATTTTAACACATGGCGCTACCGGAAAACAGTGAAATATTGATATTTTAAATTATTGAACCATAAAATAAGGATAACAAGTTATAGCATATCAATCATTTTATTATTATATGAGGCAACTTTTCCGCACTGAAGCGTTCCGAAAAACAAAAATTATCGTTTTCAATCCACCCTAATATAATAGTTCGGCTCAGTCTTCTTATATTCTCCCACAGTACTTCTCAGCTTAAAAAAAATCATCAAAAAACTTTTAAATGTTTTTTTTTTGCTGCAAACTGCAGTTTATGGGACAAATTCTTTCACATTAAAACTTTTCACCATTAAACATTCAAAGAAATTGTAGATTTTTAGTAGTTTTTTTTCAATTTACCTGCATAAAACTTTTAGTATGCTTCAAAAAAAAAACCTGCATTATCACAAATTTAGTGAAGAATTTTTGTTGACTTTCTTAAGCTGGGTAACACCACTACGTCCAAGTCGACAAAGACATCAACGATAGCAAAGAGTTTACGAATATGACCAGATAAATTAACATCCACACAATCACCCTTGCCTTTTATCCTGGATTCAACAACGGGTGACTGGTACCACACACGACAGGAGAATGAATCTCAAAGTCTTCCCTCTCAGGACTCGTAGGCGACGACCCACAACTACTCGCGCAACTGTCCGTCAGACTTGTCCGTCTGCTGGCTGGAGACCTATCGTCAGTCCTCTGTGCCACAATGAATCCGGCCGGTTGCTGGAGCATGGCCGGATAGGGTAGCTGCCGGATCTTGCGAGTGCTGCATTCAGAGGATAGGATGTTGGCTATGCTGAAGGGGTTCTTGGACTTGTGGTAGGTCTCTGAAGGGGGTTGGGTGGTGTCGGTGCAGGGATGGTGGTCTTCGTCATCGTTGGTGTCGTCGACTTCGTCGTCGGTGTACTCGGTGGAGTAGATTTCGGGGTGGTCGTTCGTCGTTGGTGGGTAGGTAGGTATATCTACACAAGGAAAGCAAATCGTGAGATATAAAAAAAATTAACGAGGGAAAGACGAGTAATTTCAATGATATGCATTATTAACCCTTTGTATTTCTCTATCGCCGCTGCGAATACGTTGTAAGATAAGTTGATAACTCCGCTATTGCTGCTGCGGCGTACTCATCTCTAACTGTAACTTCTGGATTGTGCAAGACATTTTGTTTACTTGAAGCCAATTGAAGGAGTAACAACTGATCCCCACTTTCATCGCAAATTCGTTCCGTATATATTTTCATGCTAAAATAAGTCGGCATGTATTTGTCTGAGTTTTATTTTTATTTGAAATCCATCACGAATACAATTGGAATTGAAAATAGAAAATCATTCGAAAGTCGACGTGAATGAAAAACAAGAGCAAAAAGTATATTTTATGCAATATAAAAAAATAATTACATGAATATAAAAGTAGAAAATAAAATATATCTACACTTTTAACATTTATACTACGCTGTGGCATTTAAAAATATCACTAAATCAGTTTTAAAATTAGATGGGGGGGGGGGTTCTTCTTGAACTTCAAGTCCTCATCTATCGATATTTTAAACCTTCAGGCCTTAGAAGATGCTGATATACTCATTCACAATCTAACGATAAGTAAATTGCCGTATTCATATAAAATGTATTTCAACAACGAAAAAGGCAAAATTGTTTAAGCCATTTTATCGATTTATTTACGTACCTACAATTGGACCTACAATTGGATATGCAACAACCAGTCAACCCACACAATGTTCCTTTTAAGAAAATTGGCTTTAAAGCTAACCACTGAATAAGAAAATCCATAATGCAACAATTCGCTACATGTCTAGTGTCACTACTGATGTTTTTAGCATAGAAATGGAACATTAGGCTTCCATTTACGTTGAAAACGACACTTTTTTTCAGTTTGCGGGTTAACCGGCTGTTGCGCAACACGGTCCAATTATGGTATGTAATCGTTTGGTATAAAAGTTTACCACTTATAAAAATATAGACTTCATACATGTAAAAGTACCTGATGATTGTGGGATCCGAAATCCAAGCGTTTCCAAGAGACGGTGCAGTTCAGATCCCAGAAGAGATTGGGAATCCTTGCGTGGACTTATTCGGAAAAGGTCACTCAGCGTCTGTCTCACCGATTCAGTCATGCCACTGGAGCCGCCTTTGCCTGAAAATAGACAATGCATACAATTGTATTTCAACGAAATCCGAACTACTACAACCTACCAACTTCTATTACAACCAAAATCGTTTTCAGGTTTTATATTTCATTCTAGAATGATCAGGGTATTCTTTCTAAATCCGTAAAACTTTTAATTTAGTCATCAGTGTTCACTCTAAAAATAAAAAGGGGCAGGGCGCTGTTGGTAGCAAAAGGGAACCCGTTTTTGAAAAGGCACTTCTTGTTTTTAAAAGGGCACTTTCAAAAAAACGTTTGGTGTGGGCGTGGCCACCATTGACACATCGGACCCGTGACCAGATAAAAAAAGTTCCGATTTGTTGGTTGACATTGCGCTAGAGCTGCATATTGAGCTAGTGTTGACGGTTCGAAGCCTATCTCGAATTTTACATTTAAAAATTAATGTTTCCCTAAAAACCAAATCTGTAAATAGCCCTAATCAGACTCCTTACAAAACTGATGAAAAAGCTACTTAAATCCAAAATTTGGTAAAAAAAATGCATAATCTTGCAAATAATCCTCAAACCATATTCTCTTTAAAAAACATAGAAAAAAACTTAGTATTTCACATGTGGACACATGCAACCAATAGGATTCGTAGAATGCCCCGTGCTCGAAATATTGGAATCATCGCGATTGCACAACACGCGTAGTTAAAAAGGAGTTTTTCTACTGTCATAATTCACTTAATCCCAATTTACACAAAAAAAAATTTAATCGATGTCTTTTTTAAAGACAGTTGGGGAAGCAAGGACGCTTGTGCTTGACTGAAAAGAGCAAGAAGGGCGGAATTTTTTCAAAAAAGGGCGGCATTTTTGAAAAAAGGGCATGAGGGCGATATCAACATGAAAAAAGGGCGGGCAGGGCGGACCGCCCTTCAAAAAAAGCATAGAGTAAGCACTGTAGTCATTGTGTAAAAAAGTAAAAATAAATAATCGTTAGCTGAGGATATCATTAAATACATCACAAAAATCTTCCATTAACCTTATTTTAAAGTTGAATTTCTAGTTCTAATAAAAATATGGAGTTATTAAATATTGTAAAAAGTAGTTATACTTATGTTCCATTATTTTATAATGTCAATTTCTTACAGTTAATACAAATATTGACGACCAACAACAAGATCAAGACCCAACAAGGTTTGTCCAGTTCTAGTATTTCTTAACTATTCCCCAATGAATATCTAATTTCTTCTTGAAATCTATTACTCCAGTGCAATTAACAATATTTACTGGTAAGTTGTTCCATTTGTTTATTACCCTATTATAGAAATAGTGCTTTCTCCCTTCCCGATTAAAATGGAATCTGTTTCATTTAAACCCCTGACCTCTCGTTCTATCACTCATATTAAATAACTTATATCCAAACCCTCGACATCAGCTGTTTAATAAATTCGAAATGTTGAATCTAATCTCTATTTACCCTTTTCTCTTTCAGAGTATACATATTCAAATTTCT
This sequence comes from Troglohyphantes excavatus, assembly GCA_963932185.1. Lineage (NCBI taxonomy): Eukaryota > Metazoa > Arthropoda > Arachnida > Araneae > Linyphiidae > Troglohyphantes > Troglohyphantes excavatus. The sequence continues at coordinate 53,181,468 of OZ010668.1, forward strand.
TAATCAATCTCCATAATCCATGCCTGTAAAACCTTGGACCAATTTAGTAACTCTGGGCTGAACTTTCTCTAACAAATCAATGTCTTTTTTCAGGTATGGTACCAAAACTATATAGCATACTCAAGAGAAGGCCTTGCAAAACCTCTGTACATGGCAAGATTATATCCTTAGATTTTGATGAAACACTTTTCATGATGTATCCCAACATTCTATTAGCTGTTTTGCTAGCCACTGTACATTGCTGACCCATTTAAAATCCTCAGTTACTAATACCCTCTGATCATTGACAATCTAATCTAACGGTTTATCAATAATTCTTTTTAAATGTTGCTCCCTATTTTAATTTATTCCCAGAAATAAAACTTGTAAACGGAAAAATAAACAATTAATTAAATTCTGCATTAATATACAGAAATAGATAAATGCTGCTAATTTAATTGAAAGGGAATATTTATATCTAATTAAATCCTTAAAAAAAACATTCAATTGGTCTTAATACTACTCATTATTAGCTGCGAACATTTTCATCATCATTTTAGTAGCTACACCTATTAATGGAACTCGAAGGTAATCACCTCGCATCGTTAATGCATTTTCAATTAAATATAACTACGCTTATTATATTCTACGACGTCAAACTGTTAAATTATTGACCAATTTCAGGACAAAACACAGAGTCCAGGGGGATACACCCGTACTTTATTTTTAAACCAACACAATTTATGAGCGTAATTTTCCACATCCAAATTGTCGCGTGTCACAGGGGCCATTTCACAGCTATCAGTTTTGAGGTCAAACCCATTTTGGAAAAACACTTCGCTGAATATCCTCGGAGTGCGGATGGACGCAAAGTTATTTACTTTAATAATGATTACATGTTTTCCATGATATATTTTTCCAGGCACGTCGAAGGCTTCTCCAGGAACCCATAATTAGACAGTACTTAAGGGCGATTCCCCCTGTGAAGAGTGACGGCTTCTTTATTTTCGGGGGTCTTCTAATTTGGAAAGTGAGTAATGTGTTAATTGGTTTCCGGCCCATTGATTGAATATTGATTTACAGTGATTAAAGGAAAGAGTGATCGGCGTATTAACACAGTGAACGCACTTCTAGTTGATATTTAAATCTCGTGTCTAAAGGGCAGGAGGTATTAACTTTTCTTATTGTTCTTTAACGACAGAAGGGCTCGTAAAATAATATGAAAATCTATTGCAGAATATCGCGAAATACTAGGAGAGTGAATCTGTTGCAGAATGCCGTAAAGTAATAGGATGGTCTAATGTTGTCGTAAAATAACTTGAGGTTCTATTTAAGTAAGTCGTACAGCATTTTGCAGTCCAATCGTGTTTTACAAATTGTGTTTGAATTTACAAAATTGTTTCAAGCAACTTTTCCAAGTTGAAAAATTTCTGACTTGGAGACACTTTTATCGATAAATGGGGATAACTCAAAAAGAGTGGTAAAATTATTCAGCAAAAGAAATAACCGAATTCTTTTTATGTGTTATTGTATAGGCTATATATTTTTAATAAAGACTTAGATACAATAATTTTATTTTATAAGGTAAGGAAAGTGGATGTACGTGGCGTAATCTGTTCCAATTTTGCGTCATAAACCAAATAAGTCGACTATTTTCAAAACCAGGTAGATCCATTTTCATTAATTTTACAGGAGACGACAAAAATAATCGACAGCCACATACTTTTGGATCTAAACCCATGACTTTGAATACGTTTTTATACTAGATTTCGACACTTTTGGTTCATATCGCTTTGCAACGGGATGTAGTGCATTGAAAACGTGTGAGAAATATTTAAAAAAAAACTATTTAGCAATAAATGTGGATCTATCTGGTTATGAAACTAGACGACTTATACACTCTCTTTCCTGATATGTACTGAGAAAAAAAGCCAACTAAAGGTGGTTAAAAGTTTTGGGATCAGAAAGAAAGCCCTCTACTTAAATATGGGTTTGTTTCAACCATCTTTAGATAGCATTTTCTAATTCGGGTTTTCTGATACCCTAATGCAGTGAAGGGGTCAAGGAGAGCTCACCTATCTTCTGCTGCTGTTGCAGTCTCCTGGCCTGCCTTTCGAGCTGCTTCCTGAGCTTCTTCTCCCTCCGGTCCCTGTCCCTGCGGGCAATCTCCGCGGGGGGGATGGGCTCCCCAGAACACGTCTGGGGGTGGGCGTTGTGGGCGGGCCTGCCCGGGCCCTTCTTCGTGTTTTCCCTCTTGCGCCACTTGGCACGACGGTTCTGGAACCACACCTGACAAAGAAGAAAAGGCAATGTAAGGATGTGTGGTTGGATTTGGATCTTTCTTTGCGTATCCAGATGCTCTACTCTACCTCTCCACCAAAACGTTCCATGAAGTTGTATCGGCTGATTAAAGTGGCCTATTAATCGACTGATTAAGTGTAATAAGTAAATCACAACAATATTTAAGATGCGAAAAGTTAGATTCTTTTGCATTTATTTTTTATTAATGACAAGGGTTTTAAACTGTCCGGAATGTACTAGTGGAAAGGGGTAGTGGGCCTTGGATTAGAAAATGAGATAGGTTAAATGGAAATCCTTATAAATATATTAATTGAAAGAAACAGAAGAAGAAAGATGACGCCCATCTAGAGGGACTGCGTGGAAAATGATAAACAAATTTCATATATCTTCTGATTTTTTTTAATATTATTCGGACTGACTATCACCGTTTTTCCTGTTCCGCAATTTGATATATACTGAAAATGCATCACTGTAACTGACATAAGACGTAAAGATCGCAATTTCAACAAAAAGTGGGAGTTTTTCGTTTTTCTCCTGGATATTCAATTATAAAGTTTTATACCATTAATTGTAAAAATAATTAACTAAAATATTAAATTTATTAATTATACAATTTATTAATTAAAAAATAAGATTTATACAATTTATTAATTAAAAAATAAGATTTATACAATTTATTAATTAAAAAATAAGATTTATACAATTTATTAATTATAAAATTTATTAACTGTAAAATTTATAAATTATTATTATTAATATTATTACTCTATAATTACTATTCTTATTAATTATATTATTAACTATATATTAATTATATTATTTATTAATTAGATTATTTACTAATTAGATTATTTATTAATTATACTATTTATTAATTATACTATTTATTAATTAGATTATTTATTAATTATACTATTTATTAATTATAAAATTTATTAATTATGAAATTTATTAAATATACAATTTATAAAAAACTTTTAAATTTACATTTATTTCGGAGATTTTCTATATATGTAAAATCGTCAATATTTGATAAAAGGCAGCTGTATGTATTGAGAATACGAAGTGTGTTTAATTACAAATTAATTTTATTGTAAATTCAAATTTATGAATTTTCAAACGTTTTTATTATTACTCAACTTTGTAACTTTATACTCATCTAGACACCGCTTTGTAGCATTGCATTCACAGTTAGAACTCCCAAAGTCCCATTCCCATTTTATTTTGGTTTATGATAATGTAACAGTTCCGGTAATACCTTTGACGGTTGGTTATTGTTAGAAAATAATTTGGAACAACCTGAAATTTCCACTACCTGGGAAATTGAAAATCCTTAAGACACCCTTTCATTTGTCTCGAAGAAACTCCATTAAAAATAACATACAATTGATTATTTTCTTAGAACGTTTGCTACCCGTACGAAAGCGAAAAATAAAAACGTTCGATTACCGAACATCCTGTCATTGTATGACATTCAACAACCGTGTGACAATGCGACATTAGGACCATTTATTCTTTTTTCCCCCCTCGTCCATCGAAATCGTTTGCATTGATAGCTTCCGTTTCGAGACGTTGCCATTCTCCTCGACTAAGTAATAATAATAATGTAGTTTCCGTTTCCCTTTCTGCTTCGATTTCTAGAGAGGAACTCGAATCGAGTGGTAATGGCTGCTCCGATAGCACACATTAGGACGAATAATTGCTACTCGAAGGTAACAGTCGCTGTTTTGCACGGAATGAATGTGCATAAACGTTGCAAATTATTGCCTTGAGTCATGCTGATTGGATTTTTTTATCAACGACATTCTTCAATTCTCAAACGGAATAAAAAAATTTAAGGCTTAGGTTTTTTATTTATATTTTAGATGTCTGTTTTTGTTGTTCATGTAATGTCTCAATGCATACTTTTATAGATCTTCCTAGACTAATTTTCTTTTACTATATAAGATAGTTCCATAGTTTTCTAAAGTACCTATACATTTAACTGATATATTCAGTTATATGCCCATTTAGTTGCAAAAGTTTACAGTTAACTTATATTTAAAAAGTTTATTAATGTATATGCCGTATAAGTATTTCTTTTGTACTAATATAAAAATAATTTTATGCGAAAATAACTTTCTTTATAAATTTTTAATAAAAAAACAAGCATTAAATTTTTTGAAATTTTAGATAATCGTCTTTAAATATGAGAAAAATTAATATTGCGTTATTATATCATAGAGATAGATAATATCCATTTTAACTCAGATTTTTTCCAAGTCAAATTGTATTCAGATTTAAAATTAAAACATTTATACCCATCTTTAAGTGTCATCATTATTATTTTACTACTATTTAAAAATGCTTTATAAAAATTTCGTTAGGGCTTACTTCAAAACAGTTTAATATTTTTTCAATTAGGTACTAGTGTTTTTATTATTTAAAAATATGATAATAATATTTTTTTGTAATAGAAAAAAACGGAATATATATTTGTTATAACAATAAAATATTTTCGGAAAAATATTTGACGTTCTATAAATATCAGACAAATTTGCTCTAATTACTATCACCAATGCATTCCATTCTAGTCAACGTAAGTTTAAAATTTTTTAATTCTTTTTAAAAACACTATCACAAAATCAAATTTACAGTTATCAATACAGGTGATCGATTCACACACCGAAACAAAACTTTGATTTTTGCCTGACCATCGACCCACGTTCCAATTCCATTTTTGTACGTATTTGTGCCAAACTTCATCCAATTATTCCCAAACAATCCCAAATTATTAAATATTTATAGAAACAATCGTTTTTCCACGCGAACAATATATTCCCTCGAAAAACAATTATTCGCAAAAAAATAATTATTATCGTTTGATCTACCCTTTTGAAAATGAATTCGTGACATTTTCGAATGTCGTGCGATGTTCTTTATCCAGAAACTACTAACGAGTTCCGCCTCCTTGTTCGACCAAAAAAAAAATTGGAAAATTTTCATTAGAATGGGAAAATATTCTTATTTGCATAAAATGATAATGTCCCCTTTCATGTCCTTGGACTTGCGTGACAAACCGAAATAGGAAAATCGAAAACACTATTCGTCGTTGACACTCGCTATTTTGACAGCAGTTTGCATTAAAAGCGAGTTTCACTTATATTTCAACAAACATATGCTATACTTAGTATAACAAAACCACAATTTCCAACAAGTTTTCGATGACATTCGACACATAGAATTTACTGCGGAATATTGTGCATATTAACTTTTTTCATTACTTTTAATTACATACGATAGACACAAGCTGGGAAAACAAAAAATTAATTTTTATGGTAAGCAAATAGTTATAGTAAAATTATAATTTCGAAAAATTCGAGGGAAATATTATCTTTATTGCCAGATACAAGGTTCAAAAAATGAAGTTATGCTTTATTTCTCAATTGGCTTGGGTTAGATTAATAGGCTTTCAAAGGGCGACAGAAGAATAGTAAACAGTAGTGATCTTGTGATCGGAGGGTTGCCAGCTTCGCTACAAAATGCTAGAAAAGTCGTCCAGAACATCCGCAAAAATTAACGGCGTGTATATGGGACTGGTGCACGATAAATCTGATCGGGGTCCAAAGTCCCGACGTCTATTGAAGGCGTTGGGTGCCAGTTTAGGTGTTTCCTCGTCATCTGACCATGGTTCTAAAATAACGAGGTCCAGATATGAATGTGTGTGAATGTGTCTGTGTTCCCGGGTCTTTCCTTCGAGATTGACCCCGAACCGTCGCCAATAGCCCACTGTGCAGCTCTAGTGCGACGTTATTCAACCAAACCAATCAGCACCGGAATTATTGATTCCAAAGGCTCTTTTTAAAAAGTTAAAATGTTTCTTGGTTGGTTTTCAACATCTTAAAGATAATCAAAGGAATTAATTCACAAAACAAAATCCAATTCGTATGGATATAATTATTATTTATAATATTTTGGAAAGTTAAAATTTATATCGACAAAATGGCAACACGTTTGACCAATAACATATTTATACTTCAGGGTTTCTAATGGAGGGTTTAAATTTTAAAATACATTCTTTCGTAGAACCAGAAACGGGAAGTCCAACTTGTGTATAAGGGGTATCAGTGATATACTCTTGTTTTTGTATGCCCCATCCAACACCACCTAAAGATCCACCATATCTTTAGGTGGTGTTACCCCAACCCATTCCACATTTTCACTGAAAGCATAAAAATTAAATCTCAAGATTACTTCACATTTTTTTTGTTGGCTGCTGTGCTGCTGATCACAAACTAATAAAATCCTCAATCTAAATCTAATTATAAAAGTATCACAAAAAATATTAAAAGTAATTAATGAGTAGCAGCATTAGTGAGGAGAAGAAAAATATTGATGAATGAAAAGTAAAGAATATCAACAAACTATTATTTGGAAAATATTAAACTTGGCTTAAAATTTTAGAAACGCCAAAATTTTCGATTACAACGCGATAATATCATTATGTTTAATTGAGAATAAAATAATGTAATAAACAATTTTAAAAACATTTCTTATACAATAGAAGTTATTTTAAATAGTCTTAAATACAAGTTAGCCTCGGATTACAAAAAATCTCTCATTTAAATGCATACCAATTACAAAAAATACCTCCAATTAAATTTTAAAACGCCTTACAATTAAAAACAAAAGCTGACAGAGCGAGCTCCCGTTTCAATTACATCCTTATAGGTTTTGATGAATTACTGACAAATCACGAATTATGTTTCACGACAATATCACTACTCCGCACATTGAAATAAATCACCTCTCCTCCAAAAAAAGAAGAAAAAAACAGAACAAACATCACTACTTGTGTACCGCCTTTTTGAGATTATTACCAGTTCTATTATCCCTCGGATTTATATTTTGACAGGTGCATTTTTAGCGAGGTAATCTAGTATTATCAATTTAAATTATGGTCCGTTCGTGTCGGCTTATTCGTCTGCAAAGAACACGAGAAAGGCGTGTCGTTCCACACACTCAACGGCATAATGCGATTACGATTCTAAGCCATGCTCAATCGATATAGTTTGACGCTTCCAGATCCATTATTGTGTTGTGTGGAGAGTGGAATTTAATATGGAATCAAATTTCAACACTCAGAGCACGTGTTTGTCGTGATTTCTATAATGATGTTTGGATAATTTAGCAAACATTTCGACGCTTAATTGGTTTTATTATTATGCATATAAGGTGGGAACTGTTCTATTATATTAAAAGATAGCTGTTTGGGGGTGGATTTTAATATCCCTCAAGACTCAAACCCGCGACCTATTGCTCAAAAGTCATGAGCTATACCGACTACGCAGCTAAAGCGCACTCGGAAAATTCTCTTTCTTTTGATACGCCACTTGTTAAGATTTGTCGCATGTAAGGGGCCTAAAAGGGATCTATTCTACAGAAGTAATATGTTGATAATTGAAAAATTCTATATTTACTAATTTTGCAATAAAATTCCGTGAAATAAATATACTTATAAACTCAGTTAGATTGAGTAGAATCATTGCTACCCCTGTTTAAATTGTTTTTAAGCCAATTAATTGGCAGGTTTTTTTTCATCGATTCTTACTCATAGCTAGAAAACATACTACGACATTGATTTATATTAATTCACTGACTGCACAAAAATACTCTAGAAATGTGCTTACCAGCGATAAGTAACAAAATCAAATGTACTTATTTTATGATACTATCATCAGAAAATAAAATCAATATAATAATCGCTCATGACCCAAAAAAACTTTAATTTCAGACATTTTAGCTTAAAAAAAAGTGAAATTTTATTTATTTTTGATAATTCATTAATAACTTTATTCGTTAAATTTGGAATATCTTTCGATCTAGCTCTGTATTATCTTTGGCTTAATTTTTTATTGATAGAATACGGCTGAATTAAGGACATATAGCACAGTAAATTAAATTTATTCCACAGCCATAAACACTAATTTATCAAAGTTTAATAAAAGATTTAAAATATGGATTAGTCGCCGTTAATATTTCTACTAATACACTGCAATGGCAACTCAAACGAAGAAGCCTTAACCTTTTAAGGTCTACTCTCAAATGCTAATGAACATCTTATTTCGATTGACGTTGAATGGGCCGAGTGTCTAAACCCGGGAAGTTCAGCATGCTACGCTGATAGTCTACCGATCGGGCTAAAGTAATTACTCGAGCCCAATTGTGAGTATCGGGTATATGAGGGGACCACCACATGTCCAGTTCATTGAACGAATATTATTGTTATGCTTATGGGAGTAATTGGGCCTAGCAATAAACTTTAACCCACTGACGCTCGCGCTATTTTAGCAATTGTAAAGTTGTTATCACTGTTGTTATTCGTGATCACTGTTCGTTATCACTGTTGACTATTTGCTCCTAGGCGCGCACTTTTAATTTATTTTAAAGATATAGCTTTTAAGTCATACCTAAAATAATTAGATTTTAAAAATATTGTAAAATGGAATATTTTTTATGAATTTCAAAACTGGATGCATCGATGGAAAAACTGGAGATCTCTGAACGTGATATCACGTCCAAGAGCATCAGAGGGTCTGACTCTTTTAAAACCAATGATCTAAACCCAAGATATAAAAGAGTGTTTACATCGTTGCCTTCACCCATTAACCAAATAAAATTGAAAGTTAACAAAAACACCCAAGAAAAATTTGCATCTCCTGCACAGTAGGCACGACAATGAATTTAAATCTGCCACTGCACACCCTTTGCTAAAATGGCGTGCACTTGGAATTCAATCAGATGTCGCACTCATACAAAAGGAACCGAAACTCATCAAAAAAACGAGAATAGTTAACGAGCCGATTTAATTATATGCAGATGGGTGAAGCCTGCACGCCTTTTTCGTCGTTTCCTGGGAGAGTTTAGAAACATGCTCACGCCATCTCTAAAATAATATTCCTTTTATCATTTACGTCCTACAACCCGAGCCATCTTTACGTCCAACGAACCGTCCAGACACGGGAATGCTTTTCAAATAGAAATCGCTCACGTATCGGACATCTCAATCCACAGCGGGTTAGTTTAGGTATAACTTCTTTTAACGATGTCAAGCCCCTGTTGCATCGTATTGCATGATAAATTCCATTAGCTGTAGAAATTACCATTTTCCCTTCTCTGGCGCCATTATCTTTTAGTCGATGGCTGGCTGGGGGTTGGTTGTTATGTCTCGGGTTTATTATTATTTGACATTCACGGTAAGTGAGCTTTGAGCATTATGAATAAATTAGTCATACCTCAGATAACCGGATGACAGAAATGTAATGATGACAAAGGATTGTTATCTCTTTTTCTCTATTAAAGGGGGAAGGTCAGTAAACAATATTGAATGTTGACATGTCCTGGGAAATTGGTTGGAAGATTCCTGCTAAAAGGGTAAAACTATAACCTAATTGTTTTAAAATAAAGTTTAAAATGATAAAAATGCCTTCAATAGAATTGGATTTTAAGTTTACGGTAATTGTGTTCTTTCCAATCCGACAACTTTGTTTTAAATACCATTTGAAGTTGCGAATACTCAACAAGTAGTAAAGCTTGATTCAATAATCAGTATATGGGCTTTCATGGTCTGCAAACTTTTAAAATAAAGTTTTTAAAGTACTAGATTCGATAATTTTAAAATGCTTAAAAATTTAATTATTGACTTTTTTTTTAGTTTGTATCAATGTTTATGCCCAATGTTTACATTGTAAATAATATACTTTTATGTTTTAAAGATTCCTTACATTACACAGATAAAACATCAACAAAATTGCAGTAAATATATTCATTACTACACGTATATTTAATAGCAATCTTCGAATTCTACACTGCTGCCAAAAAGCATCCAGACTCTAAAAAAGATTTAACGACTAGTATATTTTTAAATATAGTTGTTTAAATATATTTGTGAACTATAAGATTGTATGGTATTCCTAAATTGTCCATCAACTTTTTTCGAACATAACTTACCGTAAGAGAATTAAAATTCAAAAAGGAACAACGAAAATAATATATTTCGGTAAGTAAATATCCATTTATCCAGCATAATAGCTTTAAATAATTGATATAATTAAAATGAAAAAGCATAGATTTTCTTAAGTGATAAATTAAATCTTCTCTAATTTCCAATTAAGGTGCATCATTATTTTGAGTCCCAACAGCGATCATTACACAAGAATAAAAAAACACAGTTCCAAAATAACGTTTTTTTTCTTTCCTGCTTCGAATTAATCCCCCCTCTAGTCACCATTAATCACCATTGATTAGGCACAATTCATTAGAACGTTTACGACCGCGCTAATTACCGTTCCATAGCAACTCAACCCTAGAGAGAAAGAATAATAAAAAAAATATCACACATTTAATGGACCTTATGAAGTGTCCCTTAACAACGCACAAGAGAGACAAAGGCCGCATAATGAGTCCAGCCCGCCCAGAATTAATTTGCATACAAAGGACCGCATTAACAGTTCATAACGGGCGTAAAAGAACGCATTCCCGCGTACATGCTCCCGAACCAGAACTCTCAGTTTCTCTCTACTTAAAACCTTATCCACTGGCGACTTAATTTAAAAGGAAGGCACTATCGTTTTCCTTGGTAATAGAATAAAGTCGTCTTAAAAAGTAATCTAAATCACTAGTTGAAGGGGGGGTGGGGGTTGCTGCAGTGAATTCACGATTACGGTTGTGATTATTTCGGTGGTTTGGATGGAGGGATTACGCGCCGGCAATTGAAAGTAATTGCAGCGCCTGGTGGAATCAGAGAACAAGAATAAAACCTGAGGTTTGTTTTCGAGGTTTCGGACTTAAGTGGTTTTGTAGTTCCGGCACGGGTCGGAGGGGTGCAAGGTATCAATTAAATGGTTGTTCTTTTCCGGACGATGCGGCTTGATTTGTTTTGTATGTGTGTCGGGTTTTCGGCTGGAAGACGGTTTCGACTCCAACGGTTTTGGCTTTTTCGATTACGTGGACTACTTTTTAATTGAGTATAAAAGGCGCTTACAATTACTGTTATAAGAAACCGACACGCGGCGGATTTGGTATGTTTTAAATTAAAAAAAAGTAGCCAACTTCATGATTGAAAATTTTTAATTTCCAAACATAGAAATGTTTGATTTTATTTCATTAATATAACAATATTATATTCAAAGCTTTTAAAAACTACACACTACTATTTTGCAAGTTAGGATAACGACCTAGCAATCACGTCAGAATACCACGTTTACTGACTGAGCAGTTTTTGCTTAGATTATGTATTGCCAAATTATAAATATTTCTCACATTCTTATCAATCTAAACAGTAATGGGGCATTCCAGCGTGACATGTGTGACATTCAGACAATATTTTTCAGTACATTTTTTACCTTTAAAATAACTGCAATTTTATGAACAAAAAATTTATATATGTCACTGATGTCTTGGGATATAATTATCCTAATTAAACATTTTTTACGTTGCTTTAATATAGAGATATAAATTTTTAATATTACGTAACGTATGTGACTCAATTGCTTGTAATTCATGTTAGCATTTTTACAAAAGCATATGTCAACGTAGAAAAGTTCGAATATTAACTATGGAAAATTTCAGTTTAGTTCAGTAGGTGGTTTCTGAGAAAAAGGTTTATATAAAAAGCCCTTTTAATGTGGGCTTAAATGAAGGCTTCTAGTCCTCCTTAAGCAATTTAAAGTTTATTCGTACTGTTTTTATTAATCTCAGTTTCAAGATCATTTAGAAGACTTTTTTCTTCCTAAAGTTATCTCTCTTTTTCTTTAGTCCTCACTCTTCTAACCAAATGTTTGTAATACGCAACTTTTACTCAACAATTTGAAAGATTAAAGTATTAAAAGTCCCTTAAATATCTATTTTTATATACATTTGTTCCTGCCACTTATGTTCAGTACTGAAAGTGTATATAATATTTAAGGCTTAAGTTTGCCGTTACACGGAGATTTCCTATTTTCTTAATACATATTTTCGTTAAATTATTCAAATTATGTTCCTTGCCAAAACAACACTCAGACGATAAAAAACAAAAGTTTTTAAGCATAAAATTCTAATAGAATTTCTTTCCACAACTAAACGCTTCACTTAGATTAAAAAACGGGTGAATACATAAAATATGAAATAATTATTTTTAAACGATATTTTCAAACCGTGTAAATGCAAATTTAAATTTACGGTTTACACTGATGAAATATTTTTTCCATTTACCATTTCATTACGATGCATAATAACAGCATAGTACGGGCAATAAAATATAAAGCTTTTCTTCCAGAATGACTATTAAATTATCTTTCATGCAGTTTTACAAACAAAGTAGGTAAAAAAATTCGAACGCGCTGAGAAATCGTCTGCGTCACGAACCCTTCTGGATCGTTTTCGTGTAACCAATTCTGGAGGGGCGGACAATTTCTCGCAAATCTCTTCATCAGTTGAAAATGGAAAATTCTTAGCGCGAATTGTTCGGTTATTTTTGTTCGTATTTTATTTATAACTGAAAGTGGGAAAATAGTGGTTTGGTAAACAATTCGATTTGGTGGGTTTTTAATGATCTGATATTCTGATTGTTCGAAAACCCGAGAATTGCTGTTTTTTTTTACATTTGCTGTGATTGGGTAATACTTTTGTTTAAAAACGCATGCTATTCAATTCATGAACAGAAATAATCATAGTTTTTTTATATCCGATTAGTTCTATAAGTATATTTGAAACAATGTTACTTAAAAAATGAGTAAAATGTAATCGTTTTTGTGTAGTTTCTCTTCGAACAATAATTCCATGGACTCGGTTATAGTTTTTAAAAAGTTTCATTTTTACTCAATGAATCAGAAGAAAGGTATATATGGTTTTGACTTATTTATCAGTATGTATGGATTCTTTCGGTAACTTAAGAACAAATATTTTTTGAAGGTTTCAGTGGTGGTAGCTATACAATTAAGTATTGGGTATTTTCGATTTGTTAGGCATTAAGTCAATTTGGAACTACTTATTTTTGATACCAGAACAAGTAGTTTAAATACTTGTTCTAGGAACCGATAGGAGGGGAACTCAGTGTTGTTGTCTTTGGAGTTCAGGGTTTTACCACAAAATTTATATGAACAAAATAATCTTATATTGGATAAACGTTACAAATAGTTACTGATTTTTGAGTTTATAGAGAGTAAATGTTGTGTATAATCAGGTTTACATTCGGCATTGTTGCATCAACATGTTTTAGCTTTTGAAAAAAATAAGTTTTAATGATTTTCATCAAGCTGATATGCTGAAGTATTTAGATGCGGTTTTTGCGATTTCGACAAGTAAAAATTCTGTAGAAGCTCAAAAAATAAAAAAGTTAAAAAGCTAAAACTATTCCTTTAAACTGTGCTCAATTTTTTGTAACACTCCTGTATGGTCTTAACATAAACTCTAGTAGTTTGATATCCCTATAATAATAGCAAGGGTGTATAGGTTGAAATTATTTGCTATGAAATTCGCAAAAAAGTAACTAAACGCCTATAAAACAACACATTCCCGCACACATGCACCTGAACCAGAGCTCTCATTTTCTCACTACTTAAAAACCTTATCCACTAATGACTTAATTTAAAAAAGAAAGCATTATCATTTTCTTGGTAATGGAATAAAGTCGTCCTAAAAAGAAAATTGATTTTTTCTGTTCAACCTACTTTCGAAGAATTCTACGATTTTCTGAGATGTTATCGATGTCAATATCTCATAAACGTCTAAAAATATGTCGTCATTTTGAATCATCGATATTCCCACTATTCTTAGTATTACAAATGGTTCAGCAACAAAATATATACCGCTTTAAAAACTAATTCTACTGATTTTAACTCTTTTCCCTCATATGTCCCCGTATGGGGGACATCACTCGTTTTACCATCGCGCTCGTATGTCTTCCATTTCGTTACATTTCGTTAATCCCCCGTACAGGGGACATCGCATCTGTACCGTTGCGTTCGTATGTCGCCATAGAAATAGGAAAAACACAGAATTATAAAATGTAATTGTTTCTTTATGTTGTGCTTTTTATTTTGTTTCTTGATTGTAGTTTCTTTGTTGTTTTTATTGTCTTTTAGGTAGTTTTGTTACAGTTACTTACTTCTTACTAGTTATAGAAAACATAAATTCTTTGGGCAAACTGTGATAACTTAACCAAAACATTTCTGTTCGAAGTATTTCTAAGTTGATTTGCTATGGTGGAGGTGCCGGCATTACGTTCCACCCCTAAATATTGTTTATATAGTTTGTTTATATTATTACATTTCTTAGATTTTTAATGCGGTGTAGTGTAATATACTGAAGTATTCTTAGTAGTTTCAATAAATTATTTTGACACCTTGAAAAATAAAATATTATCTGGCTACATTTCCATCCTAGGTCAGGGGTGTATTCAGGGGTTATATTTTAAAATTTTTGATTTAAGGATGGTAAACCTTCTAGTTAAATTGGAACACATATCCATCAAAAAAATTCATCTTGATCGAACGTGAAAAAAAATTCCGAGTTATTTGCTAACTTTCTAAAGCATACTTACGAATGCAAAAGGTTAATAGTTCCTGTTTTACTCAACAGGAACAAAAAGTAATAAGCACACACAATTGTTATATTTAAGTGCGTTAAGCTTTAACATCTACATCTAACCCCAAAAACGACTCTGGTATTCGAAAAGAAACCCTGCGTGGAAGACGTAAATAAAATAAACGTGTACTTTGCACTCTCCTTCTCCAATGCTCAGAAGCGGACAAGCAAATAAGAATTTATGTCCGGGTCCCTGTTGGGGCATCAATGGTGAGAATCTAAGTGGCGTGTTCGCTTTGCGCCACTGGAGATTCAACAGAAAACTAAATCTGACTCGAACTCTTTCTGTGTTGAGAAAAACTCGTAGAAACTATAAATAAAATCGCAAAGCATTCATAGTGTGGTGAATTACAGTTTCCTCAACGTTAGATTTTTAATAAATATAAAACTATCTAACTGAAGTGCCCCCTATTCGTATTGGTTTAATTAAAATAAGTAACAATGTCAAACATTACTATTTAATACAATGTAAAAAAAAGGTATTGAAAATAAGAATATGAATCTACTCGTTTTACTTTAAGTATAATTACATCGCAAACGAGCGTATGATATACTCAAATGCAAGTGACCGTATTTTCTCAAAAAGTAGCAATGTTATTAAATATATCTAACCTCAGCTTCTGTTCAAGCGATCTTAACGAAACTTGACAAATTTAAAATAGTAATTCAGAAAAATGGTTTTCTTTTATTTCATATCGATTGGTTAAATAGAAACTGAGTTATTACAACTAAATTATCTTACTTCCCATTCTTTTCGCATACCTTTTTTATAAAACATTTCTTCTGCTTATAAGCCCGGATACTGCAGCACTGGACTGCGATGCTGAGAATCTGGGTTCGAAAGACTTGTTTGAAATTTTTCAAGTATTTGATATTTATGCATGCCTGTTGATTGAAAATTATTTATGTTGTATTATATATCAATAACAAATTCGTAAAATGAGGTAAAGCAGCCTATACAAGTAAGTATTTACTCATTCTACTCATTTTTCAGTGCGTGTCTTTTTTAAAATTGAAACTTTTATATCGGAGCCAGGATAACCATCAAATGTTATCAAAAATGAGTACATTTTACTCATTTTCAAGTACTTATTTTTAACAGTGTACTCTTCTTAGTGTGGTGTGCGAAACGTCCGAATTGTCAAAACAATATTAGAATCGTAGCAGATATAAAAAATTGTATGCACGGTTTAATATATGATTAACTTATATCTTCGGATGTTGTAAATAATTTATAAATTATATTTATACAACTAAATGGTTGTTTCCTCATAGACATTTCAAGTCATTGTATTACAAAAACACGCTTATTTATTTATATTTAAATATAAGTATTATTGACATTATAAAAATTGCAATTCTGTTTTATTGTTAGTAATAATATCTAGATTATTTATTCGCTAATATATTTTGTTTTAAAAATACATGCTATTAAATATACATTTTAAATACTAATACTGACATGCTTTCAAACAATACACATCAACTACGTATAATTATTAATAGTTAATATTGAATTAAAATATCTTATATTTCTAACGAAACGAAAGGTTTATTATAAAGGTTTATGATTTTTGCAATTGAAAAGTTGTTTTCTCTATTTATATATTTAAATATATTTCGATTACATGCTATTTTATATATATTTTTTAATTAATATCAAAAGGGTAGCTCGTAAATTTCACGTCAAATATTTAAATCTTAAGAAATATTATAAAATGAAACATTTTAGTGAATTTAATAATTGAATGTATTACTAGAAAAATGAATATCCAAAGACATGATAACACGTCTATTTGCGTCAGAGGGTAAACAAAAATATAATTCCAGATTTACAATTTTATCCTATCAGGATCGTTCGAAACTATCGGAGTACACCGGGCTCACCCAATGTATTTTCAAAATACACAGTGGTCACAATTTATTAGGAGATGGTCATTGGCTTTTTAAGTACACATAATAAATCATTAGTTTTGCTATGTTTTAACTACTTAGTTAATACTAAAGCTAAGCGACTTGTCTAAAGTGTAAATGGAATAATTGTGCAAAAGTAATTATTTATTATGCCGATGTAGCCAAAATGTCAGCCAAATGCAAATGTCAGCCAAACAATGACCATCGACCAACAATTTATGGCCACCCTGTATAAAACAATCTGTTTAAAAACAAATATCCGCTTTTTGCTATAAATGATAATATAAAACATAGAAAAATTTCCACTTATGTTTTCATAATTTATTTCATAATTGACTTTCCTGGGGTTTTTCTAGAGATTGTAAATATATAATTATTTAGTGTAAGATACAGTTCAAGCAAAGCAAATATCTTAATATTTATTTATTTTATTTTATCCTTCATTCAATAAAACTTCTATTACATTATATTACAATGAATCCTTAATAATAGGAAACACAACTCTAGTAAAATTTTCAAACTTTTCAGTCGAAGTTTCCGTGGTCTTTTACAAAAATATTCCACGCATCATTTTTACTTTCTCAACCAAATAAAATCGCATTCTCGTTTGATCTTCATATAAAAAAAAACAGCACGCAGCAAAATAAAGAAATGAAAAAGCGGAACAGGTGTCCCATCTTCGACCGTAGGGACCACACTCCATTAGATGCTCCGAAATTCCACACAGAACAAAAATCGCTCTCCGCCATTTTCTTATCTTGTTCTGTTTTTTTTATTTTTCAAAAAGATGGCTGCCACGAAGAAGAGGTCACGTCTCCATCGTTCAGACTCGTTTCCTTTAATGGATAATGAGTGTTGACAACTTGGCGAGTGAATTTGAGTTCTTTTTATATTTTTATTTGGATCTATGTCATTCCGCGGTGAGGCTTGTAAGATATTTATGTGGTTCGAGCAAGCGGGTGTGATGAGGGGCGCTCGGAAGGATACATTGATGATGACAGCGCTGCCGTTTTGTTCTGAATAGCACTTTATAAGAGCCTCCGTTAAACATAGATATTTGTGTCTTGTTTCATGGTTTATTGAGTTGGGCTTCGTGACTTTTAGTTAATGCTTCAGACAAGATAAAGAATTCATTAGGTTCCCTGCTTTCAATAAAACATCTTACTATTATTAATACGCAACGATGGATCTATAGCCAGGCAGAAGAAAATGCATAACTATTTACATTTTGATGTCAATTACAGTAGAACTCAAATTATCAGGATCAATTGAAACCGGATCACATCCAGATAATCGAATATCCAGATAATTGAATAATTCACAGAAATAAGGTTATTTCTTAGTAACAAAAATTAATTTTGCTTCTTAAGTATGTAAAGTAATTTAATTACTATTAAAAACAATATCATTCACTGATAACACAGTGGATAAGAAACTTTTAAAATGTGGATTTTGATGTTCTTTTATTCCTCAAAACGATCCGGATCCAGATAATTAGCGATACTCTTTGTTTGATCCGGATAACTGGAGCGTTCGGATAATTAGACTTCTGCTGTAAGAGAACTAGACTTCTACTGAAATTTACGAGAATCTAGTAATCACATATACATGATGACCTGGTTGCCAGAGCAACAAGTTCTTTATCATCGGAAGTTAAGTTAGTTTCTCGTCGAAAAAATATTCTCCGGGGAAGAGATGGAATTAAATTTCTCTTGATTAAAATACCCTTGTATAGTTTGTGGTGTGGAAGTTTGGATAGTGGTATGCCAGATCAGTTGTTGTCCTCGTCATATGACCATGGTTCAAATTTACGAGATTCCCGGATCTTTCCTTCAGGATAGACCCCAATAGGGTAACTCCAATGCGACGTTAATTCTACTAATCAGTAAAAAATTCACCTAGTTAAGATTAGTTGAATTAGCGTCTTACCAGAGCTAGTTAAATAAAAGGAGAGCTAGTTATCTTATCTCGAATGAAAGACTCGTGAACACTGAATAATAATTTTGAACATGATCAGATCGCGAAAATAACACCTGAGTCAGCAGACTCTACTCGCCACTCTTCCAAACTAACTCACCACGACCAACGTGAAGACATTTGGACCCACAAGATATTTAAAGTGTGACGAGAAACGATAACCGGAAATCTCGCAACCGTCCGAATACAGATCGATGCTTTTTTGACCAGGCTTAAGAAGGATCTAATACAATTTGACCAAAAAATAATACTCTTACCATCAACTTAGCAGAAACTAAGACCCCTTGCAATCTAAGAATACATTTATTTTTTTGCCCCAGCACTTTCCCTCCCACGAGGGTCATTCTATTGTCTGATACAAGTAAAAAGCCGTAACGTCTGATTAAATGCAGCCCCGGCAATGGCTGATTAAGCTGCAGGGGCTCTTGGGGCGGTTCTTTCAGCAGATCGTCCACTTAGAAGACCATTAAGAGGGAAGGTGGCATTAAAAGCCCCGGTGTTTGCCCTATATTTTTTCTACCCTCTCTTGCGCCCCCTTTTAACGGTGACCACTGTCCAAGTTGTTTGTGCTGTAGATAATGTTTAGGAAGTGGTTCGAGGGGAGAATGGGTCACGCCCAGTTTGAGGAGGAATTAGATAATGGATTTTTCCAGTTCGTTGAGGATTTATTAATATTGGGGGAGGGGATGTTGAGGGGCCAATGGTGTCGGCAGGTTTAACGAGTCTTCAAGGGGTAATAATTTTATTTGTTTCAATTATTTGGAAAGTGCAATAACGCCTTGAGCATTTTACAACCAAAAAATGATTATAACACTATTTTTTTTAATTCGTTGAAATAATTGATAAATAAATATTCAGATATTTTATATGTATACTATCTGCATGGCCCCACGTAGCCAAGGTCCTTAGAAGCCTTGTTAATACTATCATTGAAATTATAGAACCTCGATAGCCTTCTTTGTAGGTGCTAAAAAGTAAATGAAAACTATAAACGGAATATTAAATCACGGCCTTTTATAATTTTTAAACATATATGTTGCCACAGTTCTCACTTAAAAAAGTATCATTAAAATATGTCTAGTAAAAATCCATAATATTTAACGGATTGAAATTTCTCCTTTTTACATGTATAGATATATAGTATAGATATTTCTGTTTTTAGTCATTTTAATGATTATCAGATTGTTTAATAACATTATTCCTTAAGTTTTTGTTAAGGTAAAAGTGGGACCTCAAGAATTAAACATTAAATACATTTCCGTTGTAAAAGACAAAGGTTACAATATTTTGTTTCAAAATATTTCAATTGCTTTAGAAAAGAGCTTTTTCAGCAAACATAAAAAATATCCATATCAGAAAAAAAATCTTAGAAAAAAAAAGTGATTTTTGAACTGTTAAAATTGGCTACGCAAACCTAAATAAAGTTCTCTTCTCTCTCAAATATGCTTAAATAAAATTTTCTATAAAAATGACGAAAATTCTTTAATTACTTTTTTTTCTCACAAAGTAACAACAAAGCATATTGTAATTGTTTTTAATTAACATCATTAAAAATTATTTGAATCCAAAGAAAATCGTTTTTTTTTATAAAATGTATCACAAAATATTTTTTTAATTTGAAACAACCATTTTTAACATTGTAGAACACCACAGTATGTAAATATCAGCATAACATATTTGAAAATGATAGAATTTATTCTATTTCTTATTCAGCCAGTCTATGATGCCCTTTAAAGATAGATAACGATTTTCAGAAATGAGTATCTAGCTACGTGAAGGAAAAACAAAAAAAAACTTCTACTAGTAATACTTTTTTTAGTATGTTTGGTAAGTAGTTAGTGGTCTTTTTATAAAGTTAATTTTATACTTTTTTTTAGTATGTTAAGTTACATTTAATTAACTGACACTTGCGATACAAACGGAATTTAAAATTATAGAATTGCATCTAAGTTTTCCTACATCAAACTAAAACAATCTTCAAGCTATTTCCTCTAGTGTGCAAAACAATCGTTGTTTTACATATTTAAATTTTTATTTGATATCAGTATCATTTGACTACAGTGAATTTTATGAAATTTATATTATTTTTTAGAAACTCGTTTATTTTTACGAATATTTCGATTTTTTAAAAAAAATATCTTCAAAAAATATATTTTCCTCAAAGGTCTAACCTTGCGTTAAAAGAAAAGAAACGAATTACATTAGAAAGTTATATTTAGAAGTAGACATGTATATTGATGTCTTAAAATACCGATGTGTTCAAAATGTATATGTTTCTGCTAATTACTTTACACAAATTTGCTTTCATGTATTAAAAATTTTGTTATAAATATCTAATTTTTTTTTTTGAAAAATCCTCTTAAATTAATAATGAAAGAAAACTTCTGATAAACAACAATCCATTAAAAGAATATTCCCACAATATACAACGCAAAAACCTTAATGTCCTAATAAAAAAAACTGCAAACCCCACAGTGTAAACATCTCATCTCGCAAATGACTATTCTCTCCACACCCTGTAATAGAACTTCCACCCCTCAAAGACAAAAGATTCCCTCAGATACGAAGATCGTTTCGTACCTCCAACGCGTGTTGTGTCACCTGCTGACTTGTCATTCGAATGCAGTTAGAATTCACACAGGAAACGTCTGCTATTAGGACGGCCACAAATGTTCCGCTCGCACCCCGCGGGGAACCCTGATGCGCGCAGAATGTACCAATTACCGTCATCAGTCGCTTTTCATCGACGATTACGATTACTGTCATTATAATCAGATAAGGCTTGAGACAACAGCCAGCAATTTGAGTAAGTACACAGCACGTAGAAACGATCTTTTCTTGTTTTTAAAGATTCTGTGTGTTTTTTTTTACTTCTAAATGTGTTTGGGTTTTCTGTGTTTTTGATTTTTCGGTTTTGGAATGGTAAATTAATGTTGTTTTTGAGTTTAGTGCGGAAGAAATCTCGTTAACACATTAAAGTGTCGATGTGGAAAATGGAGAATACAATAGACGCAGAAATGATGGAACAGAACTTAACGCGTTAGATTTAGGGTGAATTATACAGCAGAATATATAACGTTAAAAATAATGTAACTCTTTTTCTAATAATTTTCTCTTTCTCTAATAAGCTTTTAAGAATTATATAGTCGTTCATGTATCTCCAGTTGGTATAGAAGCAGTATAATAACTTTTTTTCACCAAATTTCGAATATTCGCAAAGTGACGGAAACGGAATCTTAAAACTGTTCGCAATCTTGTTGATTTATCTTCCCTCGATTTGTTTAACCGTGCAATGTTCATTGTGCAATCATGTGTTAATTAATTTTCGTTTTTAGAGTTGAAATGATGTGAAAATCATCTTTACCAATAATTAAACAATTCGCGAAATTTTTTTTCTCGACAAAATTTTTGGCGATAAAAAGTCATTATACTGCTTCTGTTCCCTCCTGTTTTTCCAGCAATGAATGCATATGAATTTTAAATTCATAAAAATCGGCAATATTTTTTGTATCTCACAAATCTGAATCATTTAGTATTTTTAAATCTGTTGCAGTGAAAACAACTTTATAATTTCGATATTCTGCTCACCGCTCAGAGAGTTGAAACAGTAATAGTTAATCTAACCAAGCACTGGCAAATATCGACAAGCAATTAAACTGTTTAGTTGCACACAATTGGAAAACTCAAATTTTATCCACTCAATGAGCAACTTTTTAGTTGTATAAAAAATCCTTTCGCTCGTTACCTAACAGATTTGGCAAATAATCGATAATTTGGCGATTTTGTATAGATTGTGGTAATACGAGTATTGCGATTTTTCACCTTTAATTTGGCGACTGCGAAATCTGATATTTGGCAGCCTTCAGTTGGTTTTACGATAAAATAATCAAAAGCAGTTGCTCAGTTGTATAAAAGTTGCAATGCAACAGTTACTAGTACGTGGCTAGTCTTATAGATGAAGGGGTCTAGGCAATAAAAAAGTTGAAGTTGGCTGAAGTGGGTCTTTAAAACGGCAAAGTCTTTAATAAGACGGCATTAGTTGTTTTTAAATTTTAAAAATTTAATCCGTAATTAAATTAAATGTATTTTTTATTTAAAATACCTAGTGTGTAACAACTCATACACGTTCAAAATGCATTTAATTTGAAATTTTATAACATAGCAATAACTGTCCATTTCAACTGTGTGAGATTTCTCCTAAACATACTTCTTCAATCTACCTTATATTTGGGATTTAAGGAATTTTACATAACTTTAATAAGGTGAAAGTTTTTATTTGACATCTTAATCGAAAAAAGTAGACTGCATTAAAATAAAATAAGATTGTTTTTCGTTTTTTTTTTTTTTTTAATTTTGAGACTGATTTTTTTTATACCAATCGTACGTAACAATAAAACCACGTCGCCTATTTTAAAGAAATGTTGAAGAAAATGTTTACGTAATGCTTTTGAAATTGTTTTGTAAATGCTTTTGAGCGATAACTAAATAACCAAAATCAAGCAATGACAAAAATGGAATTTTGTTTTCCTATACCTTATCTTTGACGTTAGCACAGGTAATAATAGATTCTTCTATTAGCACGACAATCGGTCGTGAACCAAAGCCTTCCTCGGATCCTTCTTCCATTCTACTCTTCTTTTGGCCAGGATAACTTTTGTTTAAAAGTCCCAAATATGGTTATCGTAAGTCCGTATTATTACATATTATTCACAGACTAATTCTGAAATTTTATTTTGTTTAACCATGGAACTTAAAGATGTGTAGAAATACCAGAAACGCTGAAATTATTTTAAATTTTCTCCATCACACAATATTTCAAATCGAACAACTCTAGAATTTCTGACCATTTTTTTATTAAATATGTAGTTACACAAAAACTGTGCCATTGAGTAATTTTTAAATTACAAGTTAATTGTAAATGAAAT
The DNA here is from genome assembly GCA_963932185.1 of Troglohyphantes excavatus. Classification (NCBI taxonomy): domain Eukaryota; kingdom Metazoa; phylum Arthropoda; class Arachnida; order Araneae; family Linyphiidae; genus Troglohyphantes; species Troglohyphantes excavatus. The sequence continues at coordinate 53,205,170 of OZ010668.1, forward strand.
ATTTAAGTTTTTATTTAACACTAACGTTTTTTTTTTTGTTAAATATACAATTATTGCTTAATGAATATCGTAACATAAAAACAAGGTAACAAAGAACTATAAAATACTAAAATACTAATTAGTTTTTTTTAATTTATGCTAATTTTTAAAGTAGTTAGAAAAATAAATTTTTCCCCAAAACTTTCCCTTGGATTTAAGATGCTAAAATAAATGTTTACTATTAATTTCACAAGATAGTAAAGATTACTGTAAAATCAAAGAAATTTGCTAGTGTAGTAAAGGTATAGAGGTATAAATATTAATAAAACTTTAAAAGCAAAACTGTTATTTTAGTTATTTAAAAGGGGATCGTTTATTACCAAATTATTTTTGTTTCCCGCTTCCGCAAATTAAGCAAAGTGATTCAATGTTACATATTTATATAAACGCTTCTTTGATAAATTACGAAAGTGCCTAGGAGGAAACTGTGTATTTATTCTTCAATAAGAAAATTATGTATTTAAGTACCTGGCGCATATGTTTTGCTACACGCTAATTAAAATGATATTTAGATATCAGAAATTGCTATTTCATTATTCATACCAAAACTGAATCGCGTTATACAAGAGGTAAACAGGGAATGCAAATGTAATTGACGCGATTAAATTACCAGGTGTTTCGTTGAAAAACACAATCTTGCGTGTGTTTAATATATAATAGATTAATTGATAAAACATGGACCCAATTTAGGAACATCAGGAAATATTTTTTTAAATATTACATTTTTTTTAGTCATATCCTATTTTAACCGGAATGTTGTATATGTGTTTGATCTATATAAAAGTATTCAGGTGATTTTCTTCATCTTCGGCGTATAATCCAAAACGACTGGATCAATTCACTGATTAGAATGTATTTTTCAATTGAAAGATTGTACACGTACAAGATAAGTGATCTTGACTAGAAATATTTTCATATTTACTATTGTAAAAATATCCCGTTTTAAGTCTTCTTTCTTGAAAACGTAAAACAACTTCTAGACTTTTGTTGCGAACAAGGAACTTTTTTTCTTTTTCTTTCAAGTAATAGTTTTGTTCTCTGCTAAAAATCTTGTAGAATGTGATATTAGTTTTATGATTGTACAGATAATGGATATAGTACTAACAATTAGTAACAAAGCTAAGATTTAAACTAAAATAGCAATAAAACGACATTGCTTAGAATACACCATCATACCTTACAATATACCATCATACCTTACAATATACCTTAGAATATACCATCATACCTTACTACTAAATTTTTTGCCTAATTAGTTTTTAAAGGTTTTTTAATAGATATATATTCAATTTAAATAAATGTGCTTGTTTAAAAAAATAGTCCATATGTAATAGTTGTACAAGTATTATTTGGGTATACTCGCAGTAGACAGAATATTTCAAATTAATTTTTAACAAACATAAAAAAAAAATTTAGTTTTATGCTTACTACTAAATTAGCATATATAACATCCAACCGCATCAAAAATACAACTTATATTGATTAAATCATTCCTGGCTCTAAACACTTTAATTGAAACAAAATATATTATTCTGACAATGTCGTAAAACTCACTCTTTACTCTCTCTCTCACTTCACAAAACTATTACCCTTTGCAATATTGGGAAGACCCCTCATACCCCCATGATAATCTGATATTACAGTTGATATTGAGTACACAAAGCCCATTATTGACAAGAAGACACCTCTTTTATATATAAAAAAAGACCTCACCCTTCCCCCCCCCCCATTCCCCCTCCCCTCTTCCCCCCACACCCTATCAACGCCAGACAATAGTTATTTGCTCTTTGTGGTCAGGCCAAAGAAATCATATACATTTTCCCATTTTTTAATGTTTGGTTTCTGCGTCATTGTCTGTGGGTATTGGCTCGTAGATAAAGGTCTCAAAAAAGCCGTATTGTCGGTTAAAATATAGTGTTTCGCGGGCATTAGGAGGGGGATGTTTGCTTGTTATATACCACTCTTAATGCTAGCTGATGGTTTTTCTAAAGTGCAACTCTTTGCTCGCTCTGTCTAGGAAGTGAATTTTGTTGGCTCTGACGCGCGAATGTCCGGTTTTAAGCTTGTCTAGGTAAATATATCATTAGTTATGTGGGCTATTGCATGATTCATAATAAACCTAAAGATATTTGTGGTTTTAGTTTCGGAGAATCGATTTTCTTTTGTATTTTAACCGGATTATTATATCTAGTAGTGGTTTATAAGTATAAATATTTTTGTTTTTGTGTTGAAATTTTTTCAAGAATATCCTCAGTTTATTTTCCTTCTAAATAATCTATGGAACTTTCTACATACAAATTTTTAAGGAAAAAGTAGGATTTAAAATGCTATAATGTGCGTCTTATATGATATGGCATTTAAACGTATTTCAATAACTTTATGATATGTCTTTTTCTTATAATTACAAAATTAAATTTTTTTTAAATGATTTAACTTTTTAATGTTTTCTTAACTTATTGAGAGGTTTTCAGAAAACGTTAGGATTTAAGCCCATATTCCAAAGATTAATTCCCAAAGACATCACATCACTCATCCATGGCTTCACGAAGGAAACAAGGTTCGCATATGCTTCAGAAGTGGAGATTAAATCTCTTTCTCTTGAAATAAACTAAATATTTCGTAAAACACATTAGGATAACACATATTGTACGCAGTTTTAGTATGGTGTACGCAGTTTTACCATAGTGTATGTATTTGTGACATGCTGCATGTGGTTATAACATAGTGTACATAGTTTTAGCATAGTGTAACTCGGTTTTGAAGTGTATATCTAGTTATAGTGTATATCTAGTTATAGTGTATTCAGTTTTAGCATAATGTACGCAGTATAGTATACACACTGTTAGAATAGTGTATGTAGTATCCTAAGGTGGACGGACTGTGTGAATGATGGTTTTCAGATCCTAAGAGTCGCCAACTGTTATACCCTGCCCGAAAGGAAAGCAGAGTGGAAGATGGTTCAAGTCTTAGCCCAAAACTGATTGTCTGCCGTGCCAATAGACGTATATAGTATCAGTTTTAGGATAGTGTATGTAGTAAAATGTACTCAGTTTTTAGCATATTGTGCAGTATAATGTGCTCAGTTTTAGCATAGTGTGTAGTATAGCATACGCAGTTTATCATAGTGTTCGAGGTATAGTATATGCAGTTTTAATATAGTGTATATAGTATAGGGAACACATTTTAATATCGTATAGACGGTGGTTTTAACTTAGTGTACGCAGGTTTAGCACAGTGTACGCAAGTTTAGCACAGTGTACGCAGGTATAGCACAGTGTACGCAGGTTTCGCACGGTGGAGGTAGATTTAGAACCGTGTACGTAGGTTTACCACCGTTTACAAAGTTTAGCAGTGTACGCAGTTTTAGCACAGTGTACGCCCTCACCTGCACGCGTGATTCGACGAGATCCAGCCTGGAGGCGAGCGTCTCCCTCATGAAGACGTCCGGGTAGTGCGACGCCTCGAACGCCTTCTCCAGCTCCTCCAGCTGCCACCCGTTGAAGTTGGTGCGCGTCCGCCTCCGCTTCTCCTCCTCGTCTTCCTCCTCCGCCACCTGTCGACGTCTGTGCTCGGAGCAGAGCCTCTCCTCCTCAGGAGAACGGACACTCGGCGAGGCTGCGGAACACACACGTCATAAAACATTAAATTATTTCTTGAACAATGGCATTGTTATTTAACAACTTATTCATTTTCAGGGTTTTAAATATATTTTTACATTTATTTCAATGGATTATCAACAATTGGGATACAAACTATTGAATATTTTAATAACGATTACCAGGAACGCCAAGCGACACTTAAAGCCAAGCGACACAAACTAGTTCTACATTTGATTATTTCATAAATTTTTTTTTTCAATGTTTGTACAATTCAATGTTTTACTTTTTTTCCCCTGAAAAACGTTTACTTTAGACCAAAGTTCATTTTTTAATTCAAGAAATTTAGTCAGTGTAATGTATAATTTTTAGCATTCTATTTTAAAACATTCATAAAATAAAAACTATGACCTGGTTTTCTGATAGCCAACAAAATTTTATTTGGGCAAATGGAAGAAGGGAGCTAAAATAATACTAATTAATTAGCTTTGAACCATCCTTAAAAATTACCAATACTACTAATTATTAAAATGCTTTTTATTTAATTCTTTTAATCCCTACAATCATAGGCGTAAATTTCACAATAGTATTGTAGGTGGGTTCTAAAGATACAAATTTTAATTAAAGGCGTAAACAGTAGCTGGGTTTTCAAATTATTAGAGGAGCTCGTCTCATGCCCATGGGCCCAATTCAAGTTTACGTCTATGCCTACCATACAACTATAATGTTATACGAAATGTACTCTAAAATGTATTTGTTATTCATATCCACTTAATGTCACCAAAACCAAATTTGTACTTTCAAACTGAAACGACAATCATAATACATTACTACTTTCGTCTCACTCCATCAACAAAAAATATTTGTGTCGTGTCGCTTTCAATTTCACAATGGTAGCGAACTCTCTCTCTCAGTGAAAGTTCATTAGCATTCGGCTCGTTAGGAATCCCACGAAAGCGAATTATCATAATTTAACGTCGCCATCCCGCGAGTCGTTTCCCACGCCATACACTCTAACGATGGCGTCGCACCGAAACAATTCATCAGATTGTTTCAATTACCGACACAAACAGCCCAACTGCGATTCGCTTTCGCTCTTACCACTACCCTTTCCATTTATTTAACGATCTGACAAACGCCCACTAAAGTTTATGCTGATCGTTTACCGATAAAGACCTCACTTTAATGGCGATCTTCAGCAGCGAATGATTCTCTTTCTCTCTCTCTCTAAACACAAAAAAAGCACTACAACTTCTTCCCCCGCGGGCGTCGGTTGCCAGTGAAACTCGGCAGATGGCGTTAGTTGGGCGATAAATAAAATTACTGCCACTCCGAGCGCTGTAATTAAGTCATTAACGGAAGTAAACTTTGATCGACGATTCCCTGCTCGCAAATTGTTTCTGAAAATTTCCTTCTTTTTTTTTTAATTATAGCCGTTTTTTGCATGGAAGGGAGAAACCTACTCGATTAATTATTTGCGATAGCGATGAAAATTTTAGAGCTAAGACGAGTCGTGAATTTCTATTAAGGTGGTATTCGGAGAGTTCTACGTCTTTAATGAATGGCCGTCAAGGTCTTGATGGCGCGCTGTTTATGGAGAATCGTTAATTAATTATTTTGGTGCCCCCTGGCGTAGGATGAGAATTTACTGTGAGACAGGAGAGATAACAGTTAAGCTATCGGGTTCTAACGCAATCGATATTATTCAATCAAACTAATGGCAATGTCGATGAGGACTAAAATGAAAACTGATTTCCTTAGTGTTGAGATTGGAATGAAGATTTATTGAATCATTTATAAAATTTTAATTTTTAAAACATCGAACTTGTGTTAGGAATAGGTGTTATCTGAGAACAACATGCATTTTTAAGCACATACTTTTTTTATCATTTTACATTATCATACGTACTTAATATCAAATTGCTTAAAGAAAATGATTAAATCATCGCAAACACAAAATATGATAAATATAGAAAAGTTATTGCTTCGTATGTTGAATTTGCTATACCTTGAATTTTGCGAAAACCATCTTTTATGAAATTTGTAGATAGTTGATTTAAAAGAACAATTAATGAAATTAATCAAATATTAAGTTAATCAAATATTAAATTAATCAAATATTTAATTAATCAAAAAAATATTATTTTACTGCGTGGCTTTGAATTCGGAATTCTTTGAAGTATTTACATCAAGTTTCTACAAAAAAAAAGGCCACAAAGAGCTAAAATGTCCGAAACCGACCATCAGTCAATGTACTATCAATAGCTTCGGACTTTATTATATCTTTTAATATTTTGGTATACTATCTTTTATATGATTCGTAGATGATTGATTTAATAAAAAAGAAATGAATGTTAGGTTAAGGGGAATAATCTTTTTGAGTAATTTTCTTCTATTTCAAAACGTTATAGCTTTGTTTAAATTCAACAGCACCTAAAGATTGACTTTGAATCTATGCATAGGACGCGTCCAAAAGATACACAAATAGTGTAATACCAAAATATAAATCCATCTACAAAGATTGAAATAAAATCATTTGAAATGTTTCAAATAAAGTCTTATGTTAATTGCGTTCTGTAAATAACGCTTCACCTCTTTAAGATAACAGTTACAGGAAACAAACTTACAGGAGTTGAGTGCGCGATTCTCTCTAAAAATTAAATCAATCGTTATATTTGTTTCGATGCAAAATTATTGACTATTCCTTTAAGTTACCTTTTAAAACAAAAGCAAAATGTCTATACAACAGTTTTTAGATTTGTTTAATATTTCAAGAGCAGTTACGTCATTTAAACACTAAAAATATTATTAAAACTATTTTACATCAAGTTACTATTTTACACAACTATTTTACTTTTCATTCATAGATTCTTCAGATGTGTAAAATAAAATGAATTGTTATTCAGATATTTTTTAACGTAATTTTTAAGACGGGAAACTTTTAATAAGGGTATTTTCATAATTCTACAAAGCAACTCTGATATTTTACAAAACTAGGTTTATGAATTGGAGACAAAAATGTAAGAATAATTGTTTAGAGTGCTACGTTTATAGTTAAATTAACACTTCAAAAAATAACTATATTTTATTAAATGCATCTTAATATTTTTTATTAAAATAATACAATCTCGGCATCTTTTACTTTCGAAAAAATTGTAATTGAAATAAAAGTGTTTAAAAAAATAGCAATGATAAAATAATTCAGAGTATTTGGCGAAATTTCTTGGGATAAGTTTTAATTTAATAATAATTTAATTTAATTAATATTGATAAAAACTGTGGATTTTATTTCGTTATAAAACATTATTTACGAAAGAAATTTCGTTATTTTTGAGGGAAAGTTTAGCACATTTTTAAAAAATGACAAATTTTGAATAACTATTTTTAAATTGGTTACAAAAATATAACTAAAGTATTTGATGCCTATTATATTTCCGTATAAGATGCCTGCATAAATTAACTAAGACTACTTCAAAAATGACGATAGCCAATGGAACAGAGAAAAATTCATTAACTGAAAAATTGAAGAAGTTAGTAGATAAACAACATCGTTTGGTATTCGACATATTTTTATTTTATTTATGATGAAACACGATTATTTTAGGTGAAACCTTCAAATAAAGAAATTAAATTTGATTGATTTACCTTTGTCAAACTTCTTTCCACAGTAAATTTCACAGTTTTTTAGGTTGACAATATTATAAATGGTTAATTCATATGGTTTTCAAACACAGAATAAAATTATAATGCACCGAACTAAGTTTAGAAACTGAAAGTGCATTGATCAGTATTTTATATAATATTTTTCAATATTTTAATCAAGCTGTACATATGTATTGCCAACAATTAACGGATAACAATATCGCAAAGTACTATAACTATTACGTAAACATTAAGTTTATATAATGGAACCGAGCAATATTCTAGGTTTTTTTTGTTTTTTTAAAGAATGCTTTTTGATGTTCAGCGAAGGATTTCGAGATTCTTCATGAAACAATGAATAACATGGAGCCGGCATGTCTAAAACTAATTGAAGCGTTCACTCTGGTCACACCAACATTATTGTTTGCCCAGATGTTTCCTAAATTCAACTTTCAATTGATGCTGAGAATTGAGTTATGATGCGTTATGCTGAGTTGGATGTTACAGTTGAACAGAATTAAGCTACATGAAGTATCAAGATAAAAATATTATGTTACGCTTTTAGAGAAAGCCATTCTGAACACTATCACTTCTTTCGAAGTAACTGGTTTGTTATAAATCCGGTCTCGCTCGTATTCGTTGTGTAAAATATTGAAACAAAGCAAAGCGGGTGCGAAGCGTGGATGAGGGCCCGCGGAATCATGCCTAGCAGCCTACGTATCTTCCTTTTGTTGGCGAGGTTTTTTGACAGTAACTAAATTCTATTTCTGTATATTTTTAATGACGTTATTTTCTGTAAGTGCTTGATATAAAGCAAAGCGTATATGCGACGTTGATGGTGGCATGTGGCATCAAACGGTACAGTTTGTTTACATCTTATGTCTGTTAGAAAAGTTTTTGTTGGCGAATCTATATATAATTATATAATCTGCTGAAATGAAGTTACATATAAAACCTTTCTTTCCGTATCCAAAGCCCAATTTTCTTAAATCCAGTAAAAGAATAAATTATATTAATTAAGAGTCGACCTATTTTTCTTCCGACACAGCCACACCCATATTTTATACAAGACCATTGTACTTTATCAATAACATATTTCTATCGATTAAAAAAAATTCTTATCTCATCTACTTGACTAAACTATTAATATCTTCCGATTTCATGTTAGAGATTGCAAAAAAAACTCCATTTTTTTTCATTCAACAAAAAGAAACTTAAAATAAAAACTTCCATTATTCCTTTGCACGAAAAAAATATATTAAAAAGTATGTCAATTGTATCATTTTTACCGACTCTATTAAAATACCTAATCCACATCAAGAACATTCCCAACCCCCATACTTGACTCAAATTGACTCCAGACATGCCTCACGTGCACTTTCATATTATATAAGAACCTCCTTCCCCATCAATGGAACGACAAATCATATCAAAAGGAAACATCGAACAATCGCCATTCCTTTTTAAGTCGGTTACAAAACCATCTCCTAAACGACCGCGTAGTCGTTCCATCCCAAAAGACGAAGAATCACTCAGTACTCTGTCATAAAAATCCAAACCGTGTCTTTTATGACCTTTCGTTCTACAAGATTTAATTGATTAATTACACCTCGTTGCTCCGTCACGCTAGCTGACCAAATGTCGCTTGTCCGCTCTTCTAATGACCACTCTGCGGAGCCTCGCGCTGTGTGGGATGGTTTATCGCGCGTAGCGTGTCCTCGCGTTGCCTTGGAGACGCATGAGCCAATGATCGTGTACAGGCGATACGCACCGGAGACCACCAATGAGGGACCGCTGTCGACCCCCCGCCCACACCCCCGCCACTTCATTATGCAGTTTGATTCAATAATCCTTTCACTTCCAAGTTTTTTTTCTGTGTGCGGTTTCGTCTGCTAATTAATTGCGGGTTCCTAATAAGATGTTGTGGAACGAATTAGAAGCTTTTTTTTTTAAGTGAAAGGGAAATTTTATAAGAGTGTAATTTTTTTTTTTTAAATGTTAAAACAATGAGGATAGGAAATTTAGTTTTTATTATTAAAGGCACAAATTAAGGAAAGGTTGGCGGTTGAAACTGAATTTGTTCATAGAATATTTGGAATTAAAAGATTTTTTTTTAATTTTAACTTCTTAAATTTTAAAATTTAACCAACACATAATCAGTTTAAACAAACTAAACTTCGCCCACGTTGGCTTGATCGAAGGATTACGTGAGTTTGGGGGGTAAGAGTAGCGAGCTCATAACCGGACAGTTGCGAGCTCGATTGTCTTCGAATTTCAAACAAGCTCCGTGTAGAGAAGGCTAGTGCACGTTCAGTCTGTCTTGCTTCAAATATGCCCACGTTGTTCGTGACGTGGAAATTTTGAGATAGTGATAACAGCTTACGTGATTTTCTTGTCATCTGACATTGTTCAAATTACTAATCAGTTGTTCCCTTATATTTTTTTCTGAATAGATCCCAAACAGTCGCGTCACCCATAGCCCATGTGTAGGTCTAGTGCGATGTTAATTTAATAACTGAACTACTTCGAAACTTCGTAATACTTCGAAATTATAAAATAGATCAGATTACAAATTATCACAGTACTAGTGATTTGGATTTGCTTATCCCAAGTTGATCTGAGAAGTAATAACTTGTATGCATATACTTGTATAAATATAACTTTTCCAAACTTTTCTTGAGAAAATATTTCATTAATCATAGACACGGTATTTTTATAATATTTCATTTATTTGCTATTGTGTAATTTAGTCGTAAGTTGTTGGTTTCAAAATGTAGAGACCCCCCCCACATTTACACACAATTTTACAGAAAAACCATTTTAATTATTTATTTTAAGTTCATATTATTTATTTAAGCTTCCTTTAAGATAGCATTATTCATCTGGCACAAAATAGTCACGTCGTCAAAATATACTAGTTATAAAAATACATATTTTTTTAGAAAACTCTTAATCGTTAGTTTGTTAGTTGTGTCTCAGCGGAGTAGTCATGCGAACAACGAAATTTCCATAGATCGTTTTGAGCGAACACGCACTTCAGAGAGTGATTTTGGCAAATTAAAATCGAAAGAGAACGGACAACTAATGTTAAACCACAACAGATTAAAAACTTCAGTAAACTAAGCAAAACACTTGGTATTTCTTTTATTTAATATACATCCGAGGTTGTTTTCATGAACTTTGAATAAATATTCGATTGGCTTTCACCTTACTTTGTACTTTCAAATGGACTTCATAAAAAGTTAATGATATAGAATAAACATTTCTCAAACAATAACTAATTTAAAAATGCATTACTATTGCATTCTTTCATTTATCTTTAATTATATGATCCATTCAGTGATATTTAATTACAAAGAATTGCAACTTCTACAGTTTACGAAATTGTTGGAATATTCCAAATCAAGAAATTTTGAAAAAACAGATGAGATAAAATGCGTATAAAACTTAAATGCTTCTATGCATATTCAATTACTATTGTAAATACATTACTATCGTGATACTTATTAATCCCGACATTTCATGTAGCATGTCATGTCTAATGCATGCGATATTTCCAAAATTATAACATTAGAGTTATTTAAAGGACAAAGACTATTACATCGTTCTTTCATCCAAAGCGAGATGGAATGGATAAAAGATTCCACATCGATTAGAGAGTTAGTTAATCGATTAAACCTTAGATACGAAGTCAAAGTTCTTTTATACTATTTAAATCAAAGCGAATATAAGATAAGAAATAAAATTTCGAATAGATTAATACAATTTATTCAATACATTTTATCTAAAGCAAAGTCTCTGTTAATTAAATTTTATAATCGAAATTATTTTTATTATGTCAATAAAGAAATATTAATTCATCATTGAAATAATTAGTAAAATTGTCATCGGACTTTTACAGTTATCGAATAGGTTTTAATTGCGAAATTGTAACGTATTACTGTACTGGGTAATATAAACAGATTTATATGTCTGTTAAATAAAAAGGCGTTTGCGTTTATATATGAAGAAACTGAATTCACTTTATTGCACACAGGTTTTGTATGTCATCTGTATATATGACCCTCTTTCAAACCGATTACGTGACAATTTGTTATAGAATTATTAGAAAAGCTTTAGTTATAAAGTAGAGATTTTTTTTATATCTTTAATTTTAGAGGTAAGAACTTTTGCGGTATTTATCTCGTATAATTGAAGATATTTAGGAATTATTTTATTCCATCTTTAAATATGAATTTATTTCATTTAAAATAGTTAAGAATCCCAAATACTTGTAAAAAACGGATTGTTCTGAAGTTGGGTTAATTATTGATGAGTACTTGATAATTGTTTCACTACATTTATCTATACTTTTTGACTTGTTTTATTGATAGTAAACACTTTGCATGTTCTTGAAAGCACAAATACTTCTTTTTTCTTTCAATTTTAATGAATTGGTAGCGCCTTTCATGAAAAATACTCAAAAGTAGAATATCCTTGAGCACATAAATAGCAACGAAATACAATATTCTAAAGTTAGTTTTTTCTTCGTCGTGTCACTTGACTATTAATATTTAAATAAAAGCGAATATAAGATTATAAGAAATAAAAATTTTAATATATTGATACAATTTATCCAATATATTTAATATATAGCAATGTCTCAGCTAATTAGATACAATAATGTATACAACAAATCCAAAAGTATGATGCACAATGCAAATGAAAAAAGAGTTAAAGTAATTTTGGAATTGGGCGTCACGTGAAACTGCAGAATCGAATGAGCGCTACAGAATAATCAAACATCTTTATATTTAGAGTTTGAGTTTATGCTTTACAGCTTGTAAAACCTATGCATTTTAAAAAGTTAATATTGAAATGAGTCTCATAATTTTCAATAGATTAAAAGTTACGACATGTTTTAAAAAATCATCCCTGTTTTAAATATTTTTTTAAGTAACCAGTATAAATCATGGCGATGAAAGGGACATTTTTAGGAATATCACGGGGAGGGAATATCACGACATTAATACTTCGGAAGATTTTATTTTTAAAGTTAAGCCCTTTCTTTAAAGATTATTAAAAATACATGTAGTTTTTATATTTAGCAATAAAACATGTAGTCTTTTTTAATATTAATTTTACATTTTGATAAATGTGGTTTCAATTTTCAGTTAATTTTCATAACAGATTTGTTGTTTGTAGAGGTTCATTATATTTTATGTAAAAAAATAGACTATTAATGTTTATTGATTGTTTTATTTGATTCAAAATAACTCAATCATATTGATGTTCATTAATTAAAAAAATGAAATAGCAAATTGTCTTTCATTAAATTTAAATTACTCTTCTTATCTATGTAGTATTCCAATAAAAAAAAATTAGGAACTTGGATTTAATATATTATCTAAATATCACAGTTAAACTTATATTTTAATTAATTTTTAAAACATTACCAAATATTTTTTTTAAAGCTATTTTATTTTTAGTATTGTTTTTACTTTACAAAGAGACATTTTATGACATCTTCTAATGTAAAAATCATTTTAAATATTTAATTCAGTCAATATCAGTTCAGCACAAAATAACATGAAGGTAAGTAATGTTAGTTTTGCAATGCCACACTTCTTTGAATTGTATCACACGTGTTTTATTTATGTATTTTAATTGTTGTTTTCGATTGATTATTAATATGGCGATTGATAAAATTGATTAATAGATGTTTTATTATTAATCAATCCGGAACAAATGTAATAAACGAACTGAAGACCAGTTCGAATGACTTTCGAATTTAGATTTATTAATAAGATTATAAATGATTATAAAAATTACAAATGAATTAACTAGTTTTGCCGTTTATTTATTACTTTTTCAGCATGACATTCTCATTATGACGTCTAAATGTATAAAAATAAAATTAGAAATTTTTGTGTTTGATACGCTTTGTTCTCGGAAACTAATAAGCCGATTTTGATGTGAACTGGTAAAATCATAGTTTCGGCACTGAAGGAATGTTTAACGTACAAGTTTTTTTTCGAGAGAGAGAGATTTCTGAGTTAGAAAATAATTACCCTTTTAAAAATAGTTTCTTGTGTATTTTTCCAATGGACGAAAATCTCAAATTTTATTCACAATATTTCGATCTTAATAAAACTTTGACACTCTGAAAATAATAGTTCAAAAGGAAGTTTTCCGCAATATTTTGTGTTGATATGTTAGAAAATAACTTTGTTATTACAACTTATCTTGCTACTCATTCTTTGATGCACTTTTTTTTTATTGTATCTACTTTCGTTATATTTGACAATCGTTTCGTCATTGAATCACGTGACTTTTGACGAAACAAGAATTCTCAAATTTTGAACGAAAGTCATTTACATAGATTCCTTTTCTGTCCTTTTCAAGGTCATCAGCTCATATTTGGTTCTCATACTTACATTGTCAGAATTCAATCGAGTCTTCTTGGCCGAATGGATAGAACATTGAACTTTGTAACGAGAGGTCTATGGTTCGAGTCAGATCATTGATATTGAATTATTATATTATTTAAAATCATCCTCATTTTTGACGAAATAAATTTCGTTAAAAAAACACACGACTAAATGAATTTTCTCAGTTTGACGAAATATTTTATCGGGTGCCTGTTTCATCAAAAATGACTAAAAGTTTTGTCAAATATGAGAACGCAGTTTTAACAGTGGACAATTCATTCATTATCTTTTTTTTTAGTTAGGGAATGTGCTAATTAATTCTATGATGCGTAATAATGAACCCCGCACGAAGAACGTGTGTTTTTGCCTAATCACTCATAAATTTATAATTGTGTTAGTTATAATGTTTTACAGTGTTTAGTGTTTTTATTTTCATTTCATTTGGTTGCACTTATTAGTTTCCCTTTATATTACATTGGAGCTAATTTTAATTAAACATATATTTCCATTAGTTTTTTTTTTCTTTTAAACTTTTGTCGAAGAATCAAGCTTGCTTTTCTATATTATGGGAACAGACGTAGAGTAATACATGAAAACGCCGTTACTGCATTTTAGCACCTGTCAACCGTTTCACAATCTGAGTGTATAAATGATCAGACTTAAAAAAAGTTATTAAAAAAATAAACCTTATACCCAAGGCCCGATTTAGAGAATGTAATACACTATAGGCCCTATAGCACCCATGAGGGCCCATCTCGTAAAAAATAGTTTCAAAAAATGAAAACAAATGCATATTAAGTTAACTATACTTCTCAGAAACAAGAAATTCTAACGATTTTGCAAAAATTGCTGAAAAGTTATGAAAAATTGCAATAATAATAACAACTTTTCAAAGTATAGGCAACTTATGCAATTTTATGTGTAATTAAATTACAGTTGGGCCCCTAAGGACGGGGGTCCTAGACCCGGGCCTAATGGTAAATCAGGCCCTGATTATACTTCTATTATATTTTAAATATAGAAACAAACAGATGATTGTTAAATTATTCTCTCATTAACTTCTCCAAACTAAAAAAAAATCCAATAACAAGGTCTGTTTTTTAGATGAGTCAAAAATATTTTATCAGCAAAATTCATATCTTAGTATTCCAGAAAAGAAAAAAAATCCAATGTTTACAAAATATGATGAAAGTTTCCTGAAATAAGTTATTTTGTTTTTCTTCAAAACAAAGCTTTTAGAACTTATTTCACTGAATTTGTTGAGAGGGTAACCTTATGCATTTAAAATATGTTTAATTTTTTAAGGAGATTTACTATAGGCGTTTTGTAACTACAGATATTTTGCTTCTTTTTTTTTTTTTTTTTCGAAAATTTTAGTTGAAGCATATATTCTATCAAACTTTCGTCACATTTCAGTAAGCATTTCTAACCATGATCTATGTAAATTATGGCGCTTAAATTTCACTACATAAATCACATTATTTGATTTATGTGTAACATTTTCATGTAAAACCTCATTAATAACATACAAGTTCACCTAGTGCTATCTTTAGAACTTTTAAATGTTTTTTTTTTATCCGTTTTAACATATTTATACTCTTTACATATACACGCAACTCTCAGTAACAGTGCCGTAAACAAAAAGTTACTAATTAATGACATCATTTTATATGATCTCTGTATCAGCTCTCTTTAATAACAAAATTAATTCCTTTTTTTTTTGCCATGCCAGGTACAAAAGGAACGCACTATATAAATTTTGTTTTACAGTGTTAAACTGCTTTTTAACAAGAAGTAAATATGTATTTTATTTTTAAACTTTAAACATGTTCATTCATGTACTTTAAAAAATGAAAATATATTATTGAGTATAAACAGATACTTGAATTTTTACAAATATCCATATGATCTTATATTTCTTAGGTTATTTACTCGTAAAGTTTTATGAATTAATTCAATTGCATTACTTATCTGTTACATGAATTCAACTTTAAACTTGTGATATTTTAATTCGCATACTTTAACAGAGAAAAAATATATGAAAGAATATACAGGTAATTGAATGTTTACAGACAGGAAAATCCTCATATTTATTAATTATGTTTGGTTACTCGGAAGACTTTAGGTGAATATTTTTTATATTTTGTTTGATACTATGCTATCAAAAATAGCTTCTTTTTGCACCATTGTCTAACGGATCAAACAATATTAACTTTAAATGATTTGGACGTTTATAGTCCTTAGTGAATCTCTAATTTTTCAAGCAATACCCATAAATTTTTAAATAATAAAACTACTTTGTTAACATTTTTCAAATATAAAGAGAGAAGAGTTACAGTAAATTCTCAATGATTTTTCTATTACAATAATTTTTTTTTTTAATTAAAAAAATGTATTGTAAATATAAATCAAACCATTTTCAGTGAAAACAACTTTACAATTTTGATATTATTCTCACCGCTTAAAGGTTTTTTAAAAAAAATAGGGCCCCACTCACCTTTCTTGTTGAAGGTAGGCTTTCCAACAGGTGAAGCGGCGATTTTCTGCTGTGAAGGCCGATGCACGGCCGGTGTGTCCGGCACACTGGCCACGAAGGGCGGCTGTACGCCCAAAATCCCTTCGATGCTGTAGGACTGCGGCACCCCTGGCCGCAGCCGGGCGTAGTGGTGGCCCAGGGGCACACTGTAGGGCGCAATGGGCAAAGCCCCCATCAACGGGCCCGTGGCGTAAAGCCGTGAGTCCATGAGTCCTGCCTAATTGCATTAAAACCGGACTTCTGACATGGCGGCCATGGGTGCTGTTGCAGCGTCGATCGGAGACCCGGCCTTCGATGACGCAAAGACCAATGGAGAGATGGCTCCGCCTTTTCCGGAATGAGGGGGAGGAGCTACAGGGAAACGCACGCTGTTCCGGGGGTGCTTTGGATTCACGTGTTTTGTATTGCCCTTTTTTTTTTAAAAGGAAAATGAAGCTGTTTGTAATAAAAAAAAATGGCGAGTGATTAAAAGACGATGCGCTGTCTGTTTGATAAAATGTGTACAGACAGATTGGAAGAGTGTTAATTAATCCGGAGGGAAAATTTAATTTCTCGAATCGCAATCAATTTAGTAAACTTGCTTAGTACGAAAACGAGAAGTTAATGGATAAAGATTATTTTCCAGGTTTAAACATCGCAATTGAATAGCTTAAGGAAGTTTCTTGAATTAATGCTTCATTTATTTTTCAATATTTTTAATAACATTTAATTTTCAGAAAGTAATTTTATATGAAGTTTGATATTTAAAAATACATGCCAATGACTTTTTTCCGTTTGGAAATAAAAATACTTTTCAGCTTTTAAATTATTATTGTGAAAGACAATTGAACAAGAGGAGGACGCATCATTGTTACTTTAAAATTCTCCTTACACGAAATAAATAAATGCTTTTATATACAAGGTGGCCACAAATTGTTGAACGATGATCATTGCTTGGCTGTTTAACTACACATAATAAACCATTATTTTTACTATAATTTAATTACTTCCTTTGTTGCTACTAAAGCCACGCGACTTGTTTAAAATATAACCGAAGTAGTTGGACAAAAATGTATTATTATGCCAATACAACTAAAGCTGATACATCCAAACAATATGATCCCTACAATATGTGACCACACAGATGTTCATACGTTTAAATAAGTAAAAAGTTGAATATTCTTCACGCACTTTAATACGTTAATGGACCGCTGCATGCAATACATTTTCTTTAACAGATGCATATTAAAAACGTCCACTCTGAAAAATAACCCTAATTTTTTAGTATTTTGCAATCGTCAAAGATATTTTCGTCAATTTTAACAATCGTTTCATCATTGATCATTTGACTTTTAACGGAATAAGGATCTTCAAATTTTTTAAGGAAATTAATTTACCCCGGTTACTTTCCGGTAATATCAGCTGATTCGGTTCTAATTTTCGATTTTATATGTATATTGCTAAAATCTATAACTCTTTCAGTTCGGTCGATAGCTCGTGTGACTTCAGACCAAGAGATCCCTGGTTCGAGTCGAGTCGTCGATTTCTTATTTGATATCGTCCTCATATTTGACGAAATAAATTTTGTGTAAAATTTTTTTTTGTTAGGTTGAATAACAAACTATTTCATTAAAGCATTTAGCAAGAGTCTGTTTCGTCAAACATTTTGAAAGTTTCTTCAGAAATAAGCAAGCATTTTTAACATTGCATTCACGTATACTCAAATATAAATAATACACATATTAGCAGGAAGTAAACTTATTTATACTCACTATTCATTCTCTGTATACGTATATTTCTTTCACCAAAAAAGATCAATTGACTGTGTCAACTAAGAATCTATTATAATTCAGACTAAATTTTTTTTTCAAATAATTTTAATTTTTACAATTTAGATTAGTACACGGGAACTAATCATTTTGGAATGCTTTAAATGAAACCCAAATTTTCCTGCTAAGTTTAAATGAAAACAGCACATTTAAGTCCCTATGGAACAGAATGAGATTTACAAAAAAAGAAATCATATTAAAAAAAACTTTATTTCAAACTACGTTAATTTCAATGTCTAGAAATTATTTAGTTATATTTCAATCCTAAAGGCATTGACAGCAGTGTTCAATATCTGAATTTCATGCCGTCACGATCTACATGTTCATGTTATGAATAAAATTGAATGAATTATTTTTTTCCTTGATATAAGTTTTCTCATACAAACCTCAAACCGAATAGATTCCAACAGCATTATTCTTAGTTGCTCGTTGAAATTGAAAATACTTTGTCACATCCCATTGCAATTGTACATAAACTCTTAAATGCATGATTGTTAATTTTTAAGTTGCTAATAAAAAAATTCTATATTGAAATAATTAAGAGAAAAATAGTAAAATCCAAGTTTCAATTTCTTTAAAATATATTTAAATTTTATTTTCTAACTTGAGAGTTAAAACTCATCCAGTTAGATTTGAAAAAAGTTATATGCTTCAAATAATTATTGTAATAGATCAGTCACATAATTAGTTTCAATAATAATTAATAGAAAGCCTAAATTCCTTAAGATAATTAACATGACTCTTATATTACATTATACATTTAAGGATTACTAGATTTCTTATCCAGAAGCCTAAATTTCTAAAGTTTTGAAAAATTAAATATTTTTTTTTATGTTTTATTGAATCCCCGTTAAATATGGTGGGTTTTCATTGACAATTTACGCGATTAAAGTGTTTATTTCACTTTCAGAAATAACTCTCATTTTCGAAAATTCTACGATTGTCAATGATATTTTCGTTATATTTGACAATCGTTTCATCAATGACTTTTGACGAAACAAGAATCCTCGAATTGTGAACAAAAGTCATTAGTCCTATTCCTTTTCGACCCTTTTCCGGGTGGTGTTTGGTTCTTATACTTATATTGTTGGAATTAAAATTAGCCTTCTTGGCCGAGTGGATAGAGCATGGGACTCTGAAACGAGGGATCCGCGGTTCAAGTCATCTCATTGACATCGATTATTTAAAATCATCCTCATTTTGGACGAAATAAATTTCAAAATACGACAAAATAAATTTCCTCAGTTTGAAGAATTATTTAATAGGTATAAGGCGTATTGACTAAATAACTGTTCAAGGATAGAACATAAACATCTTTAATCACATATGCCTAACATTACAATAATCTCGGGGAGGAACGAAACCTTAAATACGCATCACCGTAAGAGGCAGTTACATGACTGAAGCTTTCCTGCGCAGCGGGAAAGACATAACATATGTAGAGGGCGTTACAATCGTAATAACGGGAACAATATATAGACACGTAACGGGAACATGAAAATATATACAGGTGACGGGGACATGATAATAGGACAAACATATAAGATAATAACATAAATGAATAACGCTGGTTACATCCTCCCCCTCTGGCTCCGACGTAGTCCCGACGAGGGGCCAGCACCAGTTCTTTTGGGTAAGTTTGGTGGCCGTCCTCGCTTTCGCAACGGATTGCAAGGACGTTCGATGGGGTCCTGGGTGTAGGCCTTCAGGGCAGAAGTGTGGTACACGCCCAGGGGCACTTGGGGATTGTCCAGGCTGGCAATTTCGAATGTGGATGGTGATCTTTGTGTAAGGATGACATAGGGTCCATCTCGTCTGGGCATAAACTTTTTGGATTGTCCAGTGGCAGCCTTGCTGACGGGATGCAGGGTCACATATACTTTATCACCTGGAGCATGCGTTCCCGTATTAATGCGGTGCTCTATGAAAGTCGTGCTCTCTCCCCCTGGTTTGAAGCTTTCCTCGAAATCCTGAAGCAAATTATTGACCTGGAGCCTTTGCTCGATGTTCAAGCTCTCGCCTTCTTCTTCACGGAGATTACAGCTGTTGATGGGAAGAGTTTCGACAGGTTGCTGAGACGTCGATGTGATGTCATTCCCAAAATAAACCTTTCGGCGAGGGTTGTCACAAAAGTTCCACCTTTTGTTTCTTATGTCGAGAACAATTTCCGACTTTTCTAGGAAGTCTGTTCCTAAGAGAGTTCGATTTCCTTTTGCATTTGGAAGGGCAAGGAGATCCAGAATGATTGTTTTGTTTTCAATCTCAATGGACACCGTGGCTGTGCAAGCCTCTTCAGTAGTTTGGTAACCGTTTGCCAAGGTCATGGTTACTGAAGTCTCCTGGAACTCCACTCCTTTTCTCTTCAGCAGGTTGTAGAGGATCTCACCAGCGACTGATCTGCTGGCACCTGTGTCTGCACAAACTCTGGCTCGTACACCGGATATGCACACGTCAATCAGTGCAATAGGGGACATCTTGGAATGGCAAGTGTACATGGTAAGTGAATTTGCAGGGAAATTCTCATTTCTCGCCGTTGGAGAGCATGTCGGACACTTTGCCTTTATGAAACCAGGTTTAGAACATCCATAGCAGTATATGGCAGGCTTGTTCTCTGGATTAGGATTTCTTTCATTTTGCCTTGGCTTTGGATTCTGCGCCACTTTTCTGAAGTTTCCAGTATTAAATCTTGGACTGGACCACTTCTTGGTATTCGACGTAGAGTCATTTCTGTTGTTTGGACGAACCGTCTCGTAGTCATCTAGCTTTTGTACTATATCTGTAGTAGTCTTTATTTGTGTCCAGTCATCGATGAAGTGCTCTTTGACTTCTTGTGGAACACGGCGTTTAATCTGGTCTGTAACCATCAGATCAGACAATTCTTCAAAAGTTGTTATCTCGAGACCTGTAATCCAACCTTGAAAGTAGTTCCTAAGTTCGTAGGCGAAATCTGTCCAAGTGCCTTCTTGACATTTCGAATGTTTTGTGAACAATTGACGAAATTTCTCTGGAGTGAGTTTATAGCGCTTTAGAAGCAGCTGTTTCACTTTTTCATAATCTTGTGCAACTTCTTCGACTTCTCTTGCAATGATCTGAGCAATATCATATGGTAGCAGACCAATCAGATGAGAGGCCCAGAAAGTCCTTGGAATCTCAGCTCTGTGAGCATGTCGCTCGAAGAGAACGAGGTATAAGCTGATGTCATTCGTTACTGGATCGAATCTCTGGATCAGCGTCTGCAAGTCCAATCTTGGTTTGGCTGCTTGAAAACCATTGTTCTGGGTAAGAGGAACTTGGGATCGTGTTGCCTCATCCTGGAGTTTCAGCTTCTGAAGTTGGAATTCGTAATCGTCTTTTCTTTTCCGCTCTTCGTACTCCAGTTCCAATCTTCTTTTTCTTTCTTCAGCTTCAAAGTCTTCTTTCCTTTTCTTATCTTGAATTTCAAGGTCTTCTCTCCTTTTCTTATCTTGAATTTCAAGGTCTTCTCTCCTTTTCTTATCTTGAATTTCAAGGTCTTCCTCTTTTATTCTTTCAGCGATTATTTCTTCAAACCTTGCTTGGACAAACTCTAAATCGTCCTTATATGCTTCACTCTCTTGTATTCTCGTCTTCAGTTGAATAACTTTCAGACTATCAATACCATCCTAGTCCAGTTCAATTGCCAGCCGGACCAGGTCAATCTTCTTTCCTCGTGCGAGAAAAGCCATCGTGGGATTTCAGTCTAGTTCTTTGTGAGTTCAGAATATGGCAGTAGATAACAGGCACACAAAATAATTACCTCAAAGTCCTAGAGCTATTTCACAGTTCAATGCACTTAAACTCACTACAATTACCCTACCATGAAATATTAGCACTCAAATCGTCTATAATTATTTTTCAGAAAACCAATTAATATCAGTTAAAATAATATTAATTCATTTAAACTATTATAAATTTATTGTAAACCATTATAAAATCATTCCAACTATTCATTTATTCAAGCAAATAACACTATGCAGTATTAAATCTTTTCAAGTGTAGATGATACTGTATAACACCCGATCTCTAGTTAAAATGCACTATTTCTATGGTACCATTTCAATATTAGATTACCAGAATACCAAAATATATTTTAACATGATTGAACAAATTTATAAGAAGAATCACTTTTGTTTAAATTATTTAGAAATCTATGAAGTACTTAAATATAAAATCAAAACAATAGCATTAACAATTTCCATTTAATGAGGAATCAATTCAAGTGTTCTTTCAAAATAAATTTTAAAAAAAACATTAAATAACTAATAATTAGTTAATGCCACTAATTAAATTAAATAAGCACTATCACAAATAAAACTTCCTGCCAATAAAATATCTACTATTCTAAATCACACTCAAGAACACAAATTTTCTTATTTTTGCATGTAAAACCACCTTCTTTTATTTTTCCCGAAAAAGAACAAAATAAAATAGATAAAACCCACAATCAGAATTTTCAAGGCCAGCAATAATTTCAAATAAAAGAGAACAGAAATAAAACACTCTCAGTTACGTGGAGAGGAGGGGGGAAAAATTGCTTTTCTCCGAGCGTACGAATTTGAATTCGCAATGCGAATACGATTGTCAGAATCAGTGTTTACAAAAACAAGGTGGTTTTTTTTTAATTTCAAATTCAGTGAAAAACACAGCAAACCATTGCGGTTTAATTTTAAAAGACTAGTTAAATTTAAATCAATAGAGATAACACTCCAAACGAGACACAGCATACGTGTTATGCAAATTATCTCCTCACAGTAAACAGGATGTATACTGAAAAACGAAACTTTGCGTTTCGAAACTGAAACTTTGCGTTTCAAAACTTTAACCTAGCCTACAAATTAAAAACTTGTAACACTGAACAGAAAACAAAATAACACTTATCTTAAACATCCGATGATATTCCTTCTTGCCTGAAGAACAGAAATATAGTTCGTTTAGAAACGAACTTCAAAATGGCGGCCCTCGCCATTTTCATCAATCGGAACGAAAACCTAAAAAGCGAGCCATGCAATTGCTGTCCTTACGGTGTTGCGCCACGTTGGGGAGCCATTTATAAGGCGTATTGACTAAATAACTGTTCAAGGATAGAACATAAACATCTTTAATCACATATGCCTAACATTACAATAATCTCGGGGAGGAACGAAACCTTAAATACGCATCACCGTAAGAGGCAGTTACATGACTGAAGCTTTCCTGCGCAGCGGGAAAGACATAACATATGTAGAGGGCGTTACAATCGTAATAACGGGAACAATATATAGACACGTAACGGGAACATGAAAATATATACAGGTGACGGGGACATGATAATAGGACAAACATATAAGATAATAACATAAATGAATAACGCTGGTTACATAGGTGCATATACAGGTGTCTGTTTCATCAAAATTGTCGAGAAGTTTCGTCAAATATCAAAACAGATTTTTAACAGTGAATCTTTTAGGAAAAATGAAAAGTTGAAATTTTTTATTATTTGTTTTTCCTCTTCACTTAATTAGGGTATGAGCTTATTTATTTATATATGCGTCGTTTTAATTAACCCCGAGCGAAGAACGGGTGTTTTTGTCTAATCACTCGTACATTTAGAAATGAGTTTCAGTTATATTGTTTTACAGTGTTGAATGTTTTTATTTTTGATTTATTTGATTGCACTTATTAGTTTTATTTTATGTTACATTAGAGCGAATTTTTATTCAACATATGCTTGCATTAGTTTTTTTTTTTAATGAAAAAGGATCAAACTTGCCTTTGTTTATTTTAGGAACAGATGCATACTAATTCATCAAAACGGGGTCTTCTTAGCCGTGGAACCCTGGAACGAGAGATCCGCTGTTCAAGTCAGCTCATTGGTATTAAATTGTTATATTATTTAAAATCGTCAGCATTTTTGACGAAAAAACGACAATATGAATTTCCTCAATTTGACGAAATATTTCATCGGAGCATATACCAGGCATCTGTTTCGTTAAAAATGATAAAATTTCGTCAAATATGAGAATGCATTTTTTACAGTGTTCTTTCTCAGCAATTTTTCTTTCGCTAACGCTGATTAAAAATGCTTCGTCTCATAAAGATTTTTTTTAATACAATTACACTTATCAAATATTGAAATCGTAATCTGAAATATAAATGTCTTTCAATAAATTTGAGCTATGTTTAAAACTCATAAAGATTTTTTAAATACAATTACACTTATCAAATATTGAAAGCTTAATCTGAAATATAAATATCTTTAATAAATTTGAGCTATGTTTAAAGCTCATAAAGATTTTTTTTAATACAATTACACTTATCAAATATTGAAATCGTAAACTGAAATATAAATGTCTTTCAATAAATTTGAGCTATGTTTAAAACTCATAAAGATTTTTTAAATACAATTACACTTATCAAATATTGAAAGCTTAATCTGAAATATAAATATCTTTTAAAAAATTTGAGCTATGTTTAAAGCTCATAAAGATTTTTTTTAATACAATTACACTTATCAAATATTGAAATCGTAATCTGAAATATAAATATCTTTTAATAAATTTGAGATATTTTTAAAGATTTCTTTCACTATAACGCTAAGAGACACGGGAAAATTAACTATCAGGGAATAGAAATACAGAATAATTCAAATGTTATTTGGGGAATGGGTAATGTAACAACGAGTGATTTTGCATGTTCAATTTTAAATTTCTTTTCAAGGGAGATTTTTATGAAAAAGTGAAATACCATTTTGATTAAAACACCTCCCATTCCCAGTCTAAAAACTACGCCTCCGTCCCACCTCCGATACCTTATTGAGAAAGCAAAAACTCTCCGAAATGAAAAACTCAGGAGGCGTAATTAGATGAGAAAAAAAAGAGATAAAGAACGAAGAAAAAGATGAAGAAAGAAGTTGAAGATGAAGGAAGGAAGAAGCAAGACCCGGAGAGATGATGACACGGGAAATCATTGGGGCATTAAGGTGGCTGACAGACCCAATCCTGAATTTCATTAGGGCCCTTAATTAAAATCTGCCGGAGCGAAATGACGACCCCGTCTCTAGTAATTACCCCGCTGAGCCGAGAAGCCTCGAAAAAATCTCGTAGCTTTCGAGAATATGTGAGATGAACGGCGACGGTTTCTTCTTTTTTTTTTTTGTTGTTTGAGATATGAATGTTCGAGGCGTTGCCATTCCGAGGAGTGTAATGAGTCCGCGAATATTGATTAGAGGCGCTGCGGATGTCAAATGTCTGGGGAGTTTTTCGTCGGAATTGGGTATTCGGTAATTGATTGTGTTTATTCGGATTTTTGATGATGGAAGTTGGTGTGGTTTGAATGTCATTAGAAATTAATTAAGTTATTAGTATCGTTGTTGAAGTTTTAGTTTTTGCCAATGACGCAAGTGTACACTGCTTAAAATAGGTACTAAAATATCAGTAAAATATACTCATTTTTGAATACATTCGATGCTTATCATGGCTCCGAATACATAAGTCTCAATTTTGAAAAAGTCATGTACTCAAAAATGAGTACAATGAGTAAAAAGAGCAAATGCTAGCCTACGTAGGGTGCTTTGATAAATCCCTTTCAATAAATATCGACAATTACAACCAAGACTTATCGGGAATCGAACCCAGATCCTCAGGTACCGTAGTTCCGTTGAACTACAAAGGCGACTAAAAGTTATAAACAGAAGACATTTTTAAAAGGTGTACCAAAAGAATGGGAAGTAAAATAATTTAATTGTAATAACTCAGTTTCCATTTAAGCGATCGACATCAAATAAGGCGAAAAACCATCTCCTGAAAAACTATTTTCAGTTTGCCAGGTCGCTTTGTTAAGATGGCTGGAACAGCTGCACAGATTAGCGATATTAAATCAGGCTGCTCATTTTTAAGAAAGTGCGCTTACTCATGAGTACATCATCGCTCATTTACGATGCAATTGTACTCAAAGAAAAGCGAGTAGGTTCAGGTACTCATTTTTAAGTACCTTTTTTTTACAGTGTAGTTGTGATGTGTATTGGAAAATAAAAATGTATGTAGGTATTAAAATGCTGTTTAGAAACATCTCTATATATGCATATACATATAAACATATGCTATTTAGAAACAATAAAAGAAAGATTATGTCTGTGGATCGCAAAACACTTACTTCCTCTGCATATAAAAAAAAACTGGAAATGCATACACAGTACTATTTATCCTCAAGATACGCACCTGAGGTCAGGGCTCGATTATGACATTGAATCAAGGGAAGCCCGCCTTTAAATGGAGGCCCCATTTCTCTCAAATAGACTCTAGAACGTCAAATTGAACAGTTATATGCACTAGAATTCTTGCCCCTGAATGACATTAAATCGAAAATTTATAATATAAAAAAATATATTAATAAGTAATGATTATTCTGTATACTTTTTTTCTTTCAATATTCGAACAAATTTAACATAAGTAGCAAATTTTTTTACTTAAGTTTGAAATGCAAGTTTTTAAGGTAAATTTAGTAGCAAATAAAATATATGTGTGTTATATAAAATGTGTGATTTGGGGGCCCCTCAAAAATGCAACGTGTAAGCTTGGGCTTCATGGGCCTATTCGGTAATCAGGCCCTGCCTGATGTTTGGACTCGTAAAATTCCACTTAAGTTTTTAAAAATGAATTTTAGAATTTTATTTGAAATTTATAGGAAATTTGCATAAAGAAACATCTTAAAAATTATTTCCAAGATCTTAATTCTAGAACGTGTCTATGTAGCTTAATCTATTACGATTTGGACTTCGAAACTGTAAGTTTCGGGTTCAAATCCCTACAAGGGGCCAGTCAATTTATTGTAATGTAAATGAATTAAAGGGTTCCCCGGCAACGCGCGGCCGATCAGCCAATTGTTTATGTGATATATGTTTGATTCGTTATAAACCTCAAAATAAGGATAAGCGGGTTATAAGGTCTTTAGGTCAAAGTATATTTCATGCAAAATTATTTATAATTAGAATTTGAAGTTATTTAATGAATGTACAATCACAAAAATATCTAAAGTGTTTTAAGAGCTTTAATTTCAATAGCAAAAGAATATAGCGAATTAATAGCAGAAATTCTTTTATAGCAAAAAAAATAAAGCGCTAAAATTCATTATACGACCACGCAGTTTAAAAAGTCTCCCGGAAATAAAAATATTGTCAATATTGATGTCAATTCATTTGTTTCAGAACATCCAGAAACGTTGCTTTTAAAATTATAATTAAGAAATTCATATATTGGATAAATATTTTTATTTGCCTTAAAAAATAAGACAAAATGACTAATATAAGAGTGGATTTTAATGAACGTATCTGTAAAACTGAAATGTACAGTCCTTTCATCTCTCATTTACAGTTTCAACAAGGAACAAGCGGTTAATTAAAAGAGATTACATACAGAAACTGAAAATTGTTTTTATATCAAATAAAATTAGATTTTTTTTATTGAAAATAAAATATTTTAGACAGTTTTGCTATAAAACAGAATAAATTATACTGATATTGATAGTATAAGTTCTTTATTTCTGAAAACAACTTTATAACACTTACAATGTCACTCTTCGTCCATGAAATATCATTATTCAATGAAAACACCGAAATCGGTTTTAGAATATATAGTTCCATATTCGGAATTCGGTTATAAAATAAAAAACGTCAGTTAAAATTCCATTTTAGGTCAGAAACAGCAAAATATTTAATTAATAAAAAAAATATTTTTACAGTGTATATATTTGTATTTTGAACAAAAATGTACCTATTCCGTATAAAATTCTATAATTATAAATGCGTCATCTGACAATGGTTAAGAAATATGAGGCATTGCTCCCGGGTTATTCGTTCGAGATAGCCCCAGAACCGTTGCCAATAACCCAATGTGCAGCTCTAGTGCGACGTTAATGAACCAAACCAAACTATAATGATAATACGACTCTCAAGAACGTTACTTGTATATCTGTAAAAGGGTTTTTTCCTCGGTGATACTAATATTGTACAAAAGTCTGCTAGAAAATATTCCGTTTTCCGTTGAACTAATCAAGAGAAAACGTATGCAAAATTTGTCTTTTAATTCGTACTTTTCATCTCTCTACATCGTTAATTGTATTTTATTATTAACAGTAATGAGGCCAATAATTATTGGTATAAAGAGTGGACATCCCATCGTTCCCCATCACGAGCATTTGCGATGCATAATGTTGACTTTTATCACGCAATCAAATGAAAAAATTCTAAAAAGTTAATAAGATTGTTTTAATGTTATTTCCAACTAATTAGAGCTGATTTCCAACTAATAATGAGGCCAATAATTATTGGTATAAAGAGTGGACATCCCATCGTTCCCCATCACGAGCATTTGCGATGCATAATGTTGACTTTTATCACGCATCAAATGAAAAAATTCTAAAAAGTTAATAAGATTGTTTTAATGTTATTTCCAACTAATTAGAGCTGATTTCCAACTAATAATGAGGCCAATAATTATTGGTATAAAGAGTGGACATCCCATCGTTCCCCATCACGAGCATTTGCGATGCATAATGTTGACTTTTATCACGCATCAAATGAAAAAATTCTAAAAAGTTAATAAGATTGTTTTAATGTTATTTCCAACTAATTAGAGTTGATTTCCAAGTAATAATGAGGCCAATAATTATTGGTATAAAGAGTGGACATCCCATCGTTCCCCATCACGAGCATTTGCGATGCATAATGTTGACTTTTATCACGCATCAAATGAAAAAATTCTAAAAAGTTAATAAGATTGTTTTAATGTTATTTCCAACTAATTAGAGCTGATTTCCAAGTAATAATGAGGCCAATAATTATTGGTATAAAGAGTGGACATCCCATCGTTCCCCATCACGAGCATTTGCGATGCATAATGTTGACTTTTATCACGCATCAAATGAAAAAATTCTAAAAAGTTAATAAGATTGTTTTAATGTTATTTCCAACTAATTAGAGCTGATTTCCAACTAATAATGAGGCCAATAATTATTGGTATAAAGAGTGGACATCCCATCGTTCCCCATCACGAGCATTTGCGATGCATAATGTTGACTTTTATCACGCATCAAATGAAAAAATTCTAAAAAGTTAATAAGATTGTTTTAATGTTATTTCCAACTAATTAGAGCTGATTTCCAACTAATAATGAGGCCAATAATTATTGGTATAAAGAGTGGACATCCCATCGTTCCCCATCACGAGCATTTGCGATGCATAATGTTGACTTTTATCACGCATCAAATGAAAAAATTCTAAAAAGTTAATAAGATTGTTTTAATGTTATTTCCAACTAATTAGAGCTGATTTCCAACTAATAATGAGGCCAATAATTATTGGTATAAAGAGTGGACATCCCATCGTTCCCCATCACGAGCATTTGCGATGCATAATGTTGACTTTTATCACGCATCAAATGAAAAAATTCTAAAAAGTTAATAAGATTGTTTTAATGTTATTTCCAACTAATTAGAGCTGATTTCCAACTAATAATGAGGCCAATAATTATTGGTATAAAGAGTGGACATCCCATCGTTCCCCATCACGAGCATTTGCGATGCATAATGTTGACTTTTATCACGCAATCAAATGAAAAAATTCTAAAAAGTTAATAAGATATTTTAATGTTATTTCTAACTAATTAGATCTGTATAGCCAACGGAAGAATTTTTAATTACATTTTTAAAGAGTTTTTGTACAGTCGAATAATCTTTTTAACACGTTCGCTACCAGTGTCTAAAAGAACGCAAGTCGAACATGGTCTTTTACGTGTTATTTTGAAGAACGTATCCCCCGCACTTCCCTTTCCTACCCCCTATGATCAGTTCGTAATTTAAATCTTTATACTATAAGAAAATGTTGTTTGAGGCGTAATTTACAGTAATGTTTTCAATGCTTCCACAAATTATTTGTTTAGCTTGTAAAATATTCTATTGATCGTATGTATGTTTCAGCTAAATTCGCGACCATAAATGTATAAAAATGTGATTGAAATTGTGTTTCGTATTTCTCGCTTTCTTTAAAAAATTAAGAAAAAACAAAATTAAAACATTTACTTATAAAGGGTGTCCCAAAATTAACGCAAGATTTTAATTTACCACCATTTGTGCAATAAAGTGTTGGCAACTCTATTAAAAAAAACCATTTGACAGCTGATAGTTTATGGTTAGTAAAAATGGAGCGTTACACGATAGAACAACGTGTTTTCATTGTTTTTTTCATTAATATATTCATTTCCTGGCCGTGTGCTTTCTCGTTTCGGTGATAAGAATTGGCCACCTAGATCGTGTGATTTAACAGCATTGAATTTCTTTTTATGAGGTTATTTGAAGTCAAAGGTCTATGCCAACAAGCCCAGAAGCACGCGTGCATTAAAGGAGAAAATTCAACGCTGCATCAACGAAATTTAGCCACATTTATGCAAAATAGTCATGGAAAATCTCGACAAAAGAGTGCGTATGTGCCAGCAATGCCGTGTAGGCTATTTGCCCCGATGTGTTTATTCCATACATAACCCTATCCTGTGTACTTTACGATTCAATAAAAAAATAACAATTTAAAGAAAAAAACAGTGCTTTTTATTTAATTCAAATCTTGCGTTAATTTTGGGACGCCTTTTACAAACTTGTTGATTTCTTAATATATTTTACCATATGCAAAAATCTTCATCTTACCATGGTTCAAAAATTCGAGGCACCGTTCCCGGGTCTTTCCTTCGAGGTAGGCCCCAAACCGTCGCCAATAGCCCACTGTGTAGCTCTATTGCGACGTTAATTAACCAAACCAAACCAAACCATATGCAAAACTTTATAAAGAATTTTTGTTTTAGAAATTTATACTCTATTAATTTCATCAGATAAAAATGTATAAATCAGAAACAAAATAATATTTTTCAGCTATTTAAAATATTAATTCGGGCATGTGCTATTTTAAGCTGAATACCTTAAAGGAGTCACTCACTTGAGTTTGACGTTACACTTCTTAAAACCCTTTGGCCATCTCGGTAGATACGACCTACCTAATTTTTTTTTTGTTCAAGAAACACAAGTGAAAGAGAAAATATACTTTTCACTTTTAATAACAGATCCACCTTTTTTAATGACAAAACAAAAAAAATATTGTCATTGAAATTTCTATTGATTAGTTGAAGTTTGATTTTCTTACTTTACAAACCGGACCTTACTATCCGACAAGAGACTCCAATGATCATTTCGTCGAATTTAAATACTTTCACATTAAAAAAAATATTTTCGTGCGAAACTAAGTTGAAATACCTACTAAACTTTCTATAAAGCGTTTACACAATCGTATAATTTTTACTAATGTGATATATAGGATCTCTATTTATAACTCCGGAGCTTCTTGACAGTTTTAATAACTCTTAGAATGGTGTTTTGTACAATTTTTTTTTAATATAAACCGAAAGGAACACAGCTGCAAACCAACTATTTAACCAGCAATCTGACGCTGTAATCCTCTGAAAGTCATGGACGTTTTAGCACGTCCACGGGATCTTCATTTTTTCGAACAATGCATCCAATTTTTTAAATTAATAAAAATACTCCATTTTACAACCTTTTTTTTTTAATTTAAAGATTTGATATATATCTTACTAGGGTATCTTTTTGCTTTTAATTTATCTTTTTGCTTTTAATCAAAAAATTTCTAAGCTTTGGAAACAACTTTACAATGCAAGAATCGCGTGAGCGGCAGTGAATTAACCATTAGGGGACTGAGGATTGTTTGAATATATTTAAAAATGGTTTTCGGTAAATTAACATTCGTTTTAGGTTGTATTATTATTATATTAATATTCGTACTAAAAAGTTAACAGAGAGAGTAATAAATAAAAAATAAAGTAAAATAGAACTTTTATTATATTAAATGTATTATAAATTGAAATATAAATTAATGTTATAATCTCGATTCGCTCAAATAAACGGTTTCAGAAATTTTATTTTGATAGGGTGGTCAGAAATTTTTCTTGGTTTAAGTGTTTAATTACACATAAAAAAACATTATTTTTGCTGTGCTTTAACTATTGTGTTTGTGGCTACTAAAGCTAAGCGACTTGTTTAAAATACAAGCGAAAAAGTTGGGAAAAAATAATGTTTCATTATGCCAATATAGCTAAATGTGTTATAACAAAACAATGAACATCGTTCAGCAATTTACGACCACCCTGTATAAGCTTACTCTTTTTAAACTTTAATTTAAATAAA
Source organism: Troglohyphantes excavatus (assembly GCA_963932185.1). Lineage (NCBI taxonomy): Eukaryota > Metazoa > Arthropoda > Arachnida > Araneae > Linyphiidae > Troglohyphantes > Troglohyphantes excavatus. The sequence goes on from OZ010668.1 coordinate 53,237,436, forward strand.
AATAATAAAATTATAGTACAAAATATTTTAATCTTAAAATATAAACTGTTATATATGTAATTGAAAATTGTTGAATTAACCTACGAATAAATTCATTCAAATTCAGAAATCCTTAATTAAATAATTGAATATGTTAAACTGCATAAACACACAATACAAGAGATAACGTTCCATAATCAAATATTTGTTTTAAATAGCTCCGAAAGAATTCAATTATAAATATGTTTTAATTTAATACCGCATTTAAAGATGTGTGACTCACTTATAAGTCAATTTAATTATTATCAAAGTTTCATTAATAGATAATAAATATTTCCGCTGCAATCATTACTACATAACATAATTAATAACTGCGTATCATTATTCATGAAATTAAATTTGTAATGTTCCCCAAAACGTGTTGCCTTAATGTATATTTTAAATTTAAATCATTTGCTTGAATCGTTTATTTTCCTCCATACAGAATGTCGTTAATGAAATCGTAAATGGAGAGAAGGTGTTAAAGATGCATCTTTACAAAAGCGTTGCTACCCAGAAATGGAGTTTCATACATTTGCTGACAAAGGGTTGTATCCAGGGCCCGATTAAGACATCTCAGCAAAGAAGGCTGCATTTAAATGGCGGACCCATTGCTTTGAAATAGACTCTGGAACATCAAATCAAACTTTTGCATGCATTAACATATTTATGGCCTATATTGGCATTAAAATGAAAAATAATATATTAAAACATATTAATAAGTAAGGAATTTTTCTACTATTCTGTATGTTATGATTTCTTATCTAAAATATTCGAACAAATTTAAGACAAGTGGCGATTTTTTTTACTAAAGTTTGTAAGGTAATTATTTTAAGGAAAATTTAGTAGCAATCTATATTATGGGGTGTTGATTATTTATTTAATATGTGTGATTTGTTTGGCCCTTCAAAAATGTGAAGTGTAAGCCTCGGCTTCACGAGCCTATTCGGTAACCAGGCCCTGATTATATCATAAAAGAATAAATGTGACATAAGAGATACAGTGTCTCTAAAGAATTGTATCCTTTAGAATATCTTTAATAAGTTTCTTTTAAGGTGCCCATGTTGCGAAACCTGTAGACAAGCAAAGGGCTGCCCTTAAAAGGTACGGGGCATCTGCAAAGGAGACCCCTTAAACTTGATCTTATTTTTATTTTTTATAGTTAAATTCACGTGTCATTTTGCACGTTATTTTTATGAATAGATGAAGAAAGCGCATTGTTTAAATTATCTGTAGCAATGAGAAAACTTGTTTTTTTGCTTTTAAATTCATTTATATAACGTTTAAAATTTATTTTGTTTAAAATATCTTTTAGTTTAAAAAAAAAAAAAAAACGTAGCAAAACAGTCTAACTTAAACAAATGAAGAGTGGTCGGAGTAAGGACAGAGAGGTTTTACCTGAGATGTCATTTCAGCAGATTGTATTGCGAGAGATTGGTTGCCAACAAAAGGAAGATAAACAAGCTATTTCGTCTGACGCCGCGGTCCTCCATCCACGCTCCGTATGTGCTTTACTTTATCTCAAGATTTTATACGCATGGGCGTCCAATTTCCTATTGAGAAATGCCTAAATTATGCATCGTGCTATTCGTCAAGGAGTTGTGTTTTAATCGACTCCCTAACATGATAATTCTATGTTGATTTCCCATCCAAATTGTTTAATTGCGCTTAACGTCAAAAACCAATTTTCTAATATTTTAAGGAATTTGTTTCCTTGCCAACGATAGGGCCCCACATGAAATACGGAGCTGTGTGCCAAGGCACCTGTGGCATGCCCCAAAGAGCGGCCCTAGTCATTCATGATATACGAAAAAACTTTTCATCTGAAACAATACTTTCATTATCCTATTAGAGTAATAGAAGGTAATAATAACGAGAAAAGCACCACACTTTTATATAGAAACGAGGGGGTGTCTACATTCAACAATCCCCCCTTTGCAGACGACAGTGCGAACTCGTACGAAGTCAACAGTGAGAAAAGGAAATGGAGCTAATTGAAAAGAGGAATCGAATCATGCCGCCTGGAATATTGGTTCCGGGCGCGGTGTTTGTTCTTCTCTCCCCTTTTCTCTCTCTCTCTTTTCTAAGTGAATCATCCAGGAAGGTGCTTCATTGTTCCATTTCAGTTTTATTTTCACTGGCAACGTAGCTGGAAATGTATTTGGGGAGGGGGAGAGAAGGAACATCATATTGGTGTTAATTCAAAACCATGAGATTCGCTCTTTGAGTAATTACTCATTAACAATAAATAATAATCTGGTTTGCCTAATTTAGTAACATTTAAGGTGACGGGCATGTCTTCGCCTTTCTCACTCACTCGATTTCCCTCAAGGATACTGACACTGGATTGGTTGGACTCGTGTCTTAAAAGGAAAATCAACGAATCCAGTGTCACGGATGTCGGGATGAAAAAAGCATAGAGGAGAGAGAGGAAAGGAGAAGCCCATAAGTGGCAAAATATGAAGTATTGTCGACCCCTTCTGAGCAATCTGTATCCCAAGTTGCATTGCGCTGAGGGCTTCTTTTGTGCACTACTGTTCAAGTACTAGGGCCTGTCTTTCCCCCCATTATCTTTGGTAAAGAGCAAGGACATGTTCTCCACCTTTAATACTCTTAGAAATCCACATGTTATATTAAGTTTTGTTCAATTTTGAAATCAAAGCAAACACTTTCTATTTGGATTGTTTGTGGTTTTATATAAATCTACATAATCGATTTTAGATGTTGGGGAGGGGAGAATTTTTGTAGTTTGGTATGTGGCTAATTACAAACAACTTCGAATAAGTTAGATGACACGTTAGTGCAGTTAATTTTGTAACTTTTGAATCTCTTCGTCAATTTCTATGTAAATTTTTGCCATGAGAATTTTTAGAAAAATCCTTAAGGCTGTTTCTGAGAAATTCTTAAACAAAGTTGAACAATAACAGCCCTACAGGAAATTTACTTCTTTAGGGGGTGACTTAGGAAATTTTTAGATAATTTGTAATTGTAAAGGTTCATCAAAATCGAAGAATGAGTACACACATTTAAAAGTGGGGATGTATAAATAAATAAAAATTAAGCCTCTTAGGTAATCGGGGATGTGTTTACTTACCTTAACAATGAAATATAGTAACGAAAAAAGAAAATGCAATCTGCTCAATTGAAAATCATAAATAATGTTGGTGATAGTTTTAATGCCAATCATAAGCAGATCTAGGATTATTTCTCGGGAGAGGCAGTCATTAGTAAATATTTTGCTAACATTTTAACTTTCTTGCAAGTTTTGTAAATCTTTTTAACTGTATAAAACCAATCATTAGATTTTGAAACTAAATGATATTTACCATTTATTAATGCTGACCTATTAAGTTATTTATATTTTAGTCTTATAATTATGTGCAGAGAGTATAAAAGGATTGATTTTTTTAAATCACTCTTGAGCAGTATTTTATTCTGTTTTTCGAAGATATTTAATAGTCCAGCAGGAAAAATTATAGGAGTAGGGGGAAAATATCTTTTTACTACTGTATAGAGGGGATTAATACATATTAAATTTGTCGAATAATGTATAATTTGTCAATGGTTGTAAGTTAGGAAGCAATAATTCCATAAATTCCAGAACCGAAATATAAGTTCGTTATAATAAGGATTTAATTACTTTGTTTTATTTAAATACGTTACGAAACTATTTTTTTTTATTTTAAGGAAAGTGAGTCAAATCTTAAATCAGCGATTTCTCCTAATGCGCCCCTCAGATCCGCCATTGAAGCCGATTGGCGACAGAAGCATCTCTTTTATGTCACGCCTTCACGTTATGTTTAAGGTAGGAAACGAAATAAATTTACGATATAAGTATGAAGTTACGATTTCTCGACGCATCCTAGAAACTTAAAATTATCTCGTTGGGTAAATAATTATTGTATAGCTTGAAAACTTCAAACAATCAGGTGATTGTCTAAGGTATTATATATTTATGGATGGTCGCATGTGTTTATTCTATTGGGATCCCCTTAAATAGTAGATTCGATATTACGACTTTGGAAATCCTTTTGTCTATAGGAAATCTCAGGTCACGAATTCAAACCCAATGACTACAGCATTTCGTTACACTTTTGCAGATGCGGCTTAAGGCCAAAGCGACACAAGCAACCGCTTGGAGCTCCGGAATAAGGACGCCGAATTTTAATGAAAATGGGAAAATATAATTTATTTTATTTGGAAATTTGTTGTCAACATTGGTCATTTTTCTAGGTTTATATTTTTAATTAAATATATATTATAATTAAAATTAATTACTTTGAGACAAATTAAAATATTGTAACTACATATAACTTTATAACTTATATTTAAAACGCACCTTTGCCCTAAAAACGAGTGATTTCCCCCAATTTTTTAAATTTTAACCTTTTAGTGAAACTAATGCAGATTTTTTTTAGTTTACAAAATAAAATAATTCCTATGTTAAAAAATAGGAGTTCAGTTTCAAAATTGGCTTTAAAAAAATATTTGCATAAATGTGAACGCCAAAATCCTATTTGATTATGTCACAAAAATTCCTTGTGCCGTCCTTGCACTCTTCCTGTTTACTTTTCATCCCGCATTTTAGCAGTATAAAGTGCATGTGATTTCAAATGAAAAGCTTCATATTTTAATTATTAATTTTTAATCTTTAGAATTGGCACTGTTTGGTTTTCTGCGTTTCATATTAACCGGAAGTTCATTTTGTCCTTCGGAATCTACTTTATTTTTACTGTAAATTTATTTTTATTGCAGAAAAAATTTAAATAAAAATGTACATCTTGAAATCTCATCGAATAATTACAATGAGTTACATCAAATTCAGAACTGAAATAGAAACTCAGTTTAAAGCCTTTTTTTATACTTCGCTTTCAACTTTTATTAAATGTTTTTTTTTTCGAAAAATTTATCTTTTAGCTGTTGTCCAGAAAAAAACAGTATTTGTAAAAAATTTCCCTGATCTGAATTTGAAAATATTTAGTAAGAAAGGAAAGAAAATGTCGAACATAATCGCATTTTAATATAATTCACATTGATTGGAAAAAACATAAAAAAGTTATATGGTTATATTGTCAATGACCATCCAGTATGCAACAACTACCTAGCATACGCAGAAAAGTTGTATGGGATTCCCTATTATAAGTATTTTGTATACCGCCAACCGAGAAAACTTTACCAAGTGGGACAAGTTTGCCAATTTTTGAAAATGATTTATGTTTGTCGCCCTGCCAAGTTTTTGAACCAACCAATCATTCAATGTCTTGTCTCTGTACGATGGATACACTATCGTATTGGTTGGTTCGGGAATTAAACATAATCTTTATCAAAAACTGACAAAGTTGTATCAGTTGACGGTAAACTAAAACGTTGACAAACACACCAATGGAATTGGTTTTGAGCCCATCGACCTCTCTCTCTCCCCCCCCCCCCCCCCCCCCCCCTCTAACGTGAAAATCAAGTACAAAGAACGTCCAAGTATTTTAATGATTCGAACCTGACATCATCTCAGAAAATAAAAAGAATACCGCTCAGCACCGGCATGCAGAAATACGGGAGCTTATGTAACGCCAAAAATTTATTTTTTATGAACTTATAATGCTACAACATGCATACAAGTTTAACAAGAAATACAAAACCTACCATTTAAAGGATTATTTAGAATAGCTTTAAAACTTTAACGAAAGTCTGTCTCGAAGGAAAGACACGAGAACGCTGCCCCGTATTTTGGAACCATGGCCAGATGACGAAGACAACATCTCAGCTTGATAAAAAAAAAGATTTTGTCTCTGTGGATAGTAAATATACAATCGCGTAGTCAGACGTATACATCTGAGAGTGAAATTACTAACTTATACCACACACTGACGTCTATGAGAAATGCTTATTTATTTATTTTATCAGCTTTTCTTCTACAAACAACTCAACTCGTTGTAGTTATCTAATCTCTTGTTTGTAAATAACAAGAAAGTAAAGTTATAGTAAAAGAGTAAAAGTAGCGGCGCGGCAAGGAAGTTTTATGAGACACGTAAATGGTTGAGGAATCATTATCTATCTATTTTTTTATCGTATCCCTGTAAATGTTATCAATTCTTGATAAAAGCAAAGAATTTTTTTAAAACTTTAAATTACTTTTAACTCTTGTGCGATTTCCCAAACTCTCCCCATTTTACTATGAATGAGATTATGATTTCTAATTACCAGACACCTCTTTCTAGCCGTTATGGTAGTAAAGAAATGTGTGAAAACTTTAGCGATGGAAAAAAGTTTTCGACTTGGCGTCAACTTTGGATATACCTAGCAAAAGCAGAAAAGGTAAATTTGTCGTTATAATATCAAAATTTATTTCATTGAAAAAATTAACATAGTAGCATTTTCAAAATATTATTTTTTGGATCTTTTGTAATTAGTCCGAAAAGTATCTCCTTGAATTTGCATGCCCAATTCGGCATGTAACTTAAAATCACAAAATTTCACATACCTCAAAATATTGCATATTATTAATGATTTATAAACTTCTGCCTAAAGAAATTTATAGGAAAAATCTGCCCTCATATAATACAATTTGCATTTCTTAATAATTAATTTTGTTTTTATTATCCTTTTGCGAGTGATTTTAGTAATTTGCAGATGAAATAATCTTTTGCAATAATTTTTTAATTAAATACTACTTTCTGGCAAATATGACTAGAAACTTTTAATTGAAAATAAAGCTTGTACTATAAATTTTTTGCAATAAAAAATACTCAATTTTAGAACAGAAGCTAACAAAAATTTTCCCATGTGAATCTTAAAAATCCTCTTTTATAACATAAAAGGTAAACTTTTATTTTTATACATAGGTCTTAGGTTTGAATATAACTGATGAACAAATTGCCGAGATGGAGGCCCACAAGGATAAAATAGATTTCCAAGCAGCTGCAAAAGAGGAGATGTTGACCAGACATGATGTGATGGCCCACGTACATGTTTTTGCTGCACAATGTCCTAAAGCAGCTCCTATAATTCATTTAGGTGCAACTTCATGTTATGTTGGAGACAATACAGTAAGGTTTTTTTTTAAACAGTATCAATATTTGTACATAATATCTCAATCATTGTAAATTTCAATTATTATAGCTATTAAAATCAATCCCCAAATGTTATTATTCATTAATAGAGTTAACAAGTGTTTGTTTACTTTGTTCTAGGATTTAATCCAGATTCGAGATGGTCTTAATATTTTGCTTCCTAAGGTAAGTATTTTGATTAATTCTCCCACTTTTGCATTATTTAATTGAGTAGAGTTGCTATCAGTACTAATCTGTTATATGTTTTAAATAGTAACTTAACTTAAAAACTAATAAATTTTGGGAAAGAACCTTTGTAAAATTACATTTGACAATTACTTAAATAGAGGTTTTTCATAATTTTTTTTTAAAAAAAACGCATTATGGATTTAAAGATTTAGGTTTTGGTAAGGTATGGATTATTGAAAAGGTTAGTCAAAATATGTGGCCAGGGAAACATGAAGCTGTTCAAAAATCACGTCCATAAATTATGTTAAAAACATCACTCTTGCACTTACTCATTTGGAAGTGTGGCTGTTTTTTATGCAACCTTGACAATCGTAAAAAAAAAATTAACTTTGAGTTTCAAGTAAACTTAGTTAACACTGCTGAATTAGTCAGATGTTTCACCCCCCCCCCCCCCCCTTTTTTTTGTCAGTCCAGCACTTCTAATCAGGAGAGTATTGTCTTCTCCATAGAAATGTAATCAACTAATATAATGCAAGTGTTGTATTTGTAAGTCCATAATGAGTACACTGTATCTGAACTCAAACATGCATTTTTAATAATCACAGAACGACACAACCAAAACACAATACGTACATAGAACAACACACAGAATTACAATGACATGGGAGTCGAAGTTGTAGTACATATGCAAGTCGAAGTTGTAGTACATATACAAGTCGAAGTTGTAGTGCATATACAACACTTTTCTCTCCCTAATAGAAAATTACAAGTCTAATTTATTAGGAGGTTTCCTAACACGAGCAGAACGTCGCACACTGCTTTGTGGGGTTGTTGACAAATGTCCATCAGCAGTAATGTCTGGGAATTTGGGGGAATGTCCATAATTAGGAATGTCTGGACTGGAGGGGCTTGCTTCCTGGTTTATTGGAGAAAATGTAGAGGGTGACTCTGGAACTGTAGAAGCTGACATCGGAATCACTGGAGGAGGAATAGGTTTTGTTTCTATCGGAGGGGGTAGTTGTAGATCTGGTTTGTGCGAATGTAAGTGCTCTCTTCTCTGTCGAATTTGATCTACATGTCTGTGAACTGAAGTACCATCAGGAAATAATACACGAAACATACAATTCCCTATTGGTGAATAAATGACTCCTGGTAACCACTTATCATCTCTGCCAAAATTCCTGGCATATACAAGGTCTCCTACCTTGAAAGATGGTTTTGCAATTACTTCAGTAGGATTGGAAGAATGTAGTAAATCCAATCTACTGCGTATTTGTCTGCCAAAAAGCAATTCAGCTGGTGACAAACCTGACAGAGCCAATGGTGTACGTCTGTAATTCATGAGAATTCTTGCAAGTCTGATTGAAATTGTATCATCGTGCACTTTCTTTAACTGTTTTTTAATGTATTGCACAGCTCTTTCCGCTTGACCGTTCGACGAAGGATGATATGGAGCTGTAAACAAGTGTCGTATGCCATTACGCTGTACAAAAGCTTGAAATTCAGCTGAAGTAAAAGCTGTTCCGTTGTCACTGACAATACAACTAGGTAATCCAAATCTTGCAAATAGTTCATACAACTTCTCAATAGTTGCTGAAGATGTACTTTTTTTCATAGGAAATGCCTCGATCCATTTCGAGTAGGAATCTTGAACTACCAAAATCATGTGATTATCAACCGGTCCTGCATAGTCCATGTGGATCCGGGACCATGGCGTTTTAGAAGTTGGCCATGCTTGAAGAACTTTAGAAGGCATATCCATGTTCTGTACACAAGTGGTGCAATAACGGACAGTATTCTCGATATCTGCATCCAAATTGGGCCACCAAAACAATGATCTGGCAATGCTTTTCATTCCTGTCATTCCTTGATGAGTGGCGTGTAACTCGTGTAGAATACTAGAGCGAAGTGAAGTTGGAATCACGACTCTGTTTCCCCAGAGCAGGATACCTTGCTCAACCGTCAACTCCATGCGTTTTTTAAAGTATGGGAGGATATCTGTACTATTCATATCAGGTACAGTTTCTGGTTTGATAACTTCTGGCCAACCTTCCAGGGTGATTTTAATTACTTGAAGTAATATGGAATCATCTTTAGTAGCCTGTCGAATGTCATCAGTTGTAACTGGTCCGACATCTAGTCTCTCCATCTGCAGCACAAGTTCTTCTGGTAACGGAGGGTTAACTCGAGGTACAGGTACAGGAAGACGACTACAAGCATCTGCATTTGCATTATCTTCTCCCTTACGGTAACGAACAGTATAATCAAAAGCTGAAAGCGTAAGTGCCCACCTTTGTATTCTGGCATTTGCCATCGGTGGAACAGGTTTTTTTTCAGAAAGGATAGTTACCAATGGTCTATGGTCTGTAATGAGGGTAAATTTTCGACCAAGCAAATAGTCTCGAAATCGTGTGACTCCGAAAATTAATGCCAAGGCTTCTTTTTGTAATTGAGAATAGTTTTTCTCAGCAGACGTTAAGGTACGTGAAGCAAACGCTATAGGCAACTCCTCTGTTTTCACATTGTGAGACAACACTGCTCCCACACCATATGGACTGGCATCACAGGCTAGAAGAAGTTCTTTTTTAGGATCAAAATGTACCAATAAGGAAGAACTGCACAGTGCTGATTTGGCCTTTTTGAAAGATGAATCAGCTTCTGAAGACCACTGCCAAGGCGTATTCTTTTGTAATAACTTATACAGCGGTGCTAAAGTTGTACTCATGTGAGGCAAAAATTTAGCATAATAAGTTAACAGTCCTAAGAAGGAACGCAGTTCTGTAAGATTCTTTGGTTCAGGAGCTTCTTGAATTGCTCTAATCTTTTCATCTGTAGGATGTATTCCATCAGCATCAATCACATGACCAAGAAAGGTCAAACTGTTGCAGAAGAATTGACATTTTTCTTGTCGAAGTCGTAGACCTGCATCACTAAATCTCTTGAACACTTCTTGCAATCGTGACACGTGCTCATCATCACTGGTACCGGTGATGATACAGTCATCCAATGACACAGCTACACCTGGAATACCTTGCATTAGTATTTCCATTTCTCGCTGGAAAATAGCTGGTGCTGAGGAGATGCCAAAGGGTAATCGAATGTACTGGAAAAGTCCTTTATGAGTATTTATAACTGTAAGTTCTCTGGATTCCTCATCAAGTTCAAGTTGATTATAAGCATCCCTGAGGTCCAGTTTTGTAAACTTCTGACCTCCTGCTAAAGTAGCGAAAATGTCTTCGACATTTTCGATACTTAATTATATAGTGAATCTCTTAGTAGTTGCTGAAACTCAATTGTAATAGTATCAGAAAAGCCTTTGGATTACTGACTTGACACCTTCAAAAGGAGGTGTGTTTAGTCAGTATCTTGAGTCTTGCAAGTGATTCACTTTATAACAGATTCCAAAATAAGTAGAAACTGTTGTCTGTATTCCTTGTGTGATCATGACGCTTTTTTAGCATAGGCTTTTGTACGAGTCTTGAGAAACCCAGGCCATTTTCATCAGGTCTATGCTTCAGCTATAGGTCTTTTTACAGTAGGGATCAGTTATTTTTAAAAGATAATACAATAGACCTTTAGGTGCAGTACTTGGTTCTACTGAAATCCCACACAAGGTCATCACTAGTGTCTCATGACATGCACACTGAAAATGGTCAAAATGCATTACATGTTTCTAAACAATTATTTAGTTCTTTCTATCTCTATAATTTTGTTTCATGTAAAGAAGACAAAAAAAAGTATCTTTAGTTGCCTTTGTTTTTTACTTAAGTAAGCCATCATTGTCTTACTCTGTATTTTAAAACCTGGTGTATCTATTTTTCAGTTAGCTCGATGCATAGACAGATTATCTAGGTTTGCTGACAAACACAAAAGCTTGCCTACACTTGGCTTCACCCACATGCAGTAAGTTATGCCATATTGTTAACTAATCCGTACGAAATATATACTAGATAACACAACACATTAACTAAAATTACCCAAAATTAAACCAACCATCATAAGTTGGCATATTTTTACAGACTTTCTATTGCAAAACTTGTAATAATTTTACTTATCAGTTCTTATAAGTAATAAAATGTTGATATTTTGTATGTGTTAATTTTTAAACAATACAATTTGAAATGTTATCAAGGTTTCTTAAAAACAGTGTTATGAATATTTTTACTATATTTTTTTATGTTATACTCATTCTTTACAGACCAGCTCAATTGACAACTGTAGGCAAAAGAGCGTGCCTTTGGATTTCGGATCTCCTTTCTGATCTAGTGAATATACAAAGGGTTCGTGACGATCTCCGCTTCCGAGGAGTGAAAGGTACTACAGGTACCCAAGCAAGCTTTCTTACAATATTCGAAGGAGATCATCAGAAAGTAAGTATTAATGTTATTGTAATTAAATGTATGTTGTGAAAACAAATTATTGTAGTGTGTTGAAAATTGATTTGGTAACTTTGTATCATTTATCAACTGAAAGTGCATTTTAAAAAATCTAGCATGCTTAAAATGTATGCTTTGCATTCATATTAATAAATAACCTTTTCTATTTTAAAAGAAAAAATATTTTAAATCTGATAAGGAAATATTTTATAGTTTATACAGTTCAATTTTAATTTTTAAATTGTAGTTTGCAAAGTCAGTTTGTATAAACTAATATATCTTTATGTTGCATCAAACTTCAATATTATACTTATATATTACTTGAAAAAGTGTGAAAATATTTTTCAATTAATAATGCATTTAAAAATTTATTTAAATTATTATCTTTATTTTGCAATGGTTTCAGCCTATAAGTTGAAATGTAATGTAATAAAGATATGCAATTTAAAACCAGTTATTTCAACTTAAGTTAACCTTCTCAATAGTATTGAACACAATTGTCTTTCCTTTACTAACTATAAATAAGAGATTTATGTGTGTTGCTTTGTGTCCTTTTCGTATGTAGAGAATTTTCTTATGTAATATTTTATATTTTTGCAATAACTTGAATTTGTGTAAAAATATTTACTAAAAAAACTTGTTTATGTATTTCTCAAAGCATAAAGTAGCTAGCAATAGTAAAACTCTACAATATTACACTAATATATAAAACAAAATTAAGATTTCACAGCTGAAATATATAAAACAAACTTTCTGGGAGTTTTTCTGAAGCAAGAGCTTATTTTTAAATATAGAGCTTTTTCTAATTATAGGTCAAAGCATTGGATAAATTAGTTACAGAAATGGCTGGTTTTAAAAGGTAATAAAGGATGCAATTTTATTTTACTTTTGCTAAATATTAAGCTTTTGCTTATTTTTTTTCTTGTTAATTTTTAGAGCATACATTATTACTGGACAAACATACAGTCGCAAAGTGGATTGCAATGTGGTTTACAGTTTAGCAAGTTTAGCAGCATCCGTGCATAAGGTAATAAAATCTAAACTTTATAAAAATGGATTTTAGTGTAGTTGATTAATATGTGCTGTTTGGCCAATTTAAACTTAAAATATTCGCAATTTTTTCACAAGAAGCAAAATACTTATTTTACTTAAGGAAGAATTACTTAATTATATTAAAATTTTCTGGCTATGGTCTTTACCGATCCCAACCCTTGCAAATTATTTATTACAAGTATCCCTTTTATATTTTCATTTAGATCTGCACAGATCTCCGCCTGCTTGCAAGCATGAAGGAAATTGAAGAGCCCTTTGAAAAAACTCAAATTGGCTCCAGCGCCATGGCTTACAAGCGCAATCCAATGAGAAGTGAACGCTGCTGTGCCTTAGCTAAATTACCCATGGGGTATGTCATAGATACTCTGATAACTGCATCAACTCAATGGATGGAGCGAACTCTAGATGACAGTGCTAACAGGTACAGCTATTGTTTTTGTGGTGGAACATAAGAATATAAAAAAATTAAACTGCATCTTTATTTTTTTTTATCTTAAAATGAACTTACTATGCAGCAAAACACATTATGTTAGTCACAATGTAAACAGAAGTAAATGCAATACAAAATTAGTTTTTATATTACTTTAACCGAGTGAAACTGTGTAACGGTTTTGATTTAAACTATAAAAATGGTCTTAAATGTGAGAGTAACAAACGTAAATACATTTACCATACATTTTTAAAATGTATTACTTTTATACGAAGCCAGACTCTAGTTTAAAGTAAATACCTATTAATTTCCACAAACCAGTGACTAAAATATATATAGTTTAGCCATCTATGTTTCCTTTCTGTATCATATTTTTTTATGTAGTTTATTCAAAATTATTTCAGATAAATGTTTATTTTTATTGCCTTTCTTTAACATATTTTACTAGGGAAAAAAATTGTCCTCTTATTTAATTTCCATCAAAATGAATTTGATTTTTATATTAATGATATATAAACTATTAACACTGATCATATGTGCACTCACTTTTTTTTCCCGATGACTTTATTTGCAAGACTTTTTTTTTATTAAGTAATAGAAATACTTTTATGTGTAATTTTTTTTTTATTTTACTTAATGGTTTTATTTTTTATAAAATATAAGGTAGGTAAAACAACTATATATCCCCTAGTTATATTAGGGAAATGGTCAAGAGTTCAAAACTCGATGGAGGCAATTATTTTTTAATATATATGCCGTAAAGGGTTCCCAATAATGCAAGACCCTACAGTATATATATATACAAATATAAATAATGTCGACCAAATACAGGCTCAGGCCCAGCAAGGTTGGTCCTGTTAATCCATAATCCTCACGATTCCCCAATGCCGATCTAATTGTTTTTTAAAACCACTCACCCCTGAAGAATTAACAACATACTCAGGCAAACCATTCCATTTGTCAATAACCCTATTAAAAAAATAATGCTTTCTAACATCCCGATTAAGCTGTGACTTGTATAATTTAAATCCATGACCTCTAGTCACATTGGCAATATTAAATTCCAATCCCTCCACATCTCCCAATTTGATAAATTTGAATAACTGAATAAGATCCCCTCTAATCTTTCTCTCCTCGAGTGTATACATATTTAGAGTTTTAAGCCTTTCTTCATAATTCATTCCTGAAGTACCCTGAACCATTTTTGTAGCTCTAAGTTGAACCCGTTCTAATAAATCAATATCCTTTTTGAGATAAGGTGACCAGAATTGTACTGCATACTCTAAATGGGGCCTAGCCAAACTCCTATATAGTGGTAAAATTACGTCCTTAGATTTAGATGATACATTTCTTTTAATAAATCCCAGCATTATATTCGCCTTCTTACTGGCTGTCCCCATTTAAAATCCCTACTTACTGAAACGCCAAGATCACTAACAATGTCATATATATTTAAGTTAACTTGTAAGCTATACATCAAAGAAAATCTTGCCAAAATACATTCAATGGTTCTCACATGATTAATGAACTAACATAAATTGATTGACAAGATTTAAATTTTAAACACTTGTTTTGGCTTTTAAACAGCCTAAAAATACCTTTGAAGTAGAATTTCCCAAAAATATTCCACATAGACACACTCTGTTATTACTTTATAATAATATATAAATTACACAAAAAAAATTCAATAAGTATTTTAAAACAGGTTTTTTTTTGTTAAACACAGGTATTTCATTAACTTTTCATTTACAATGCAGGTATTTATATATTTTTTTTATTACAGGCGAGTGGTTCTTCCTGAAACTTTCTTATCAACCGACATTTTCCTCAACACTCTGCAAAATGTTACTGATGGTTTAGTTGTTTATCCTAAAGTTATTGAAAGGCATTTGAAACAAGAATTGCCTTTTATGGCTACTGAAAATATACTCATGGCTATGGTGAAAGCTGGTGGGGATAGACAGGTAATTTTCACTAAACTTATTTGATTTTACAAGATAATTTTCTTTTAAACAATTCTAATTTAACTGAATCTAAAAATAAATGGTTTGCCCAATGTCCGGATAAACATATAATCTTTAAATTCTCTCATCCTTCTCATAAATCAATTTACAACCCAAAAATTTTATACATCTCCTCTAACAAGCTTTAGATATACTATTTAGTGGGGTTTTTAGCTGTAAAGATGATAAATTTAAAATTTATGAATGTGGTAAAACATAAGTGCAGAAATATATATAAGCATATATCCTGTTATGTACATTTCTATATTTACTATTTTTTTGTTAACAAGGTAAACTAAAATGTTTAAAGTTTGTGATATTAAATAATTAAGTTATTTGAAAATTGACTTATTATTTATCTTTTGTTTTTCAATCCCACTTATGAAATCCAGTTTTATGTCAAAAACTATATTCATGCCTTTGCACTGACCTGTTAAGCAGAAAGCGATTCCAAATACATTTAATGTATCAATGCACGAGGCGTGTTTTTTTTTAATTCAAAATACATTTTAGGTCTGCCATGAAGAAATCCGTGTGCTATCTCACCAAGCAGCAGAAGTTGTAAAAATTCAGGGTGAAGACAATGACTTAGTCGAGAGAATACGCAACAGTCCCTACTTCGCCCCAATTCATAGTCAACTTGAGTCACTTTTAGATCCAGTAACTTTTACAGGCAGAGCTCCTGAGCAGGTTAGTAATCTACTTTGAACATACAAGCACTTCTACTCTATTTTCGAGAAATTAATACAAATTTAATTGTTTATATGCAAAGTAAAGCTATACTCCATTATTGAGCTGAAGTTCTCAAACTTTTAAAAATTGCAGCTCACTTTTTAGAACTGTATTTTACGATAACTTTGTGTGTCACATTTTGTTAATGTATTTATATACTGGTTGAAACCATAGAGTAATGATACAAATAGAGGAATAAAAATGATGATTTCATGTGTCCATCATTGAAACCACGTGATAGGTGGAAATGCCAATTCATTCATGCACCAATATTACTTGGCAGGCCTTGGCGACTTTAAGAACTAAACGAGATCGAAGTATTGTAATATGGTTTTGTGTTAAATTTTGTATTTAAATATCGTTTTTTTTTAACGAGTGGCACAATTTAAGAGAGTTTAACAGATATATTAAAGAGATGTTTCTTACTTTGTAGTTTTTAAATAATTGCATTACGTTTTTATGTAAAAAGTTTACCATAAGCAAAGTTCTTTCAATTGTTATTTTGTATACTTCAATAAGAAAATATAAACAATAAAACCTGAGAAATATAGTTTTGCTTCTTCGAGTATTGAACACAAATAAAATATTTTCGTTTCGTTAATGAAGAGGAAATATTTAGCGCATATTGTTTGAAAATAAGTAAATACGTACATATATGTTAAGAAGTTGAATACGGATAGAACTCCTTATCACCAAAAAAGAAGAGAGTGCGCCAAATTTGAAACTCCTGCAGATGTCTGAACGCCAAATGTGGCAGCCCTATAACCACGTGATGTTGGTTTTTCTTTTCAACGTTGACACTGCGGCCTTACGAGAGTCTGGTATTGAAGGCGCTCTCTATTTAATATTACAACTCTCTGGTTGAAACACATTTTCTCATTAGCTAGAATATTTTACTTTATAATAATATACTTTTTTACTAATAATATTTGCTTTAATTTAAATGTCATTAATTATTATGGTATAGTTAAATTTTGTAATTGAATTTTAGACCACATCACATTATTCTACCTAAACTACTAAACTTGTCATTTGTAATACCTATCCCCAATCAAACTGGTTAAAATAAATTTTTGCAAAATGGGAATAGCTATGAAGTTTTATCAGCACATAAATGCTACTAGTGGGTGCCAATTTCTATGATGCAGATTCTATTATACTTTTTAAGAAATCAGTATTCTTTTATAGCAATTTTTTTTACCAAATAAAGAAGAAATATATACTTATAATTCTGTATAAAATAAACATTTAAATTTAAAGGGACTTTTTACAAAAAAACATGTAAAATAAGATACACCAAGTATTGTGTGGTGCATAATAATTATATATAAAAAAGTTTCCTGATTTCTAAAGTTGCAGCACTCTTTCATGCTAAAGAATATGTTGTCTTTCTCTATTTGCAGCACTCTGAATTATTTTCTTTTTTCTAAGGAATGTAATACTAAAAAAATTGCTAGAGCTATTTTTAGTTTCGTATTTCTGTATCGACACACCTTTACCTTGTATTATTGGTTTTACAGCATTGATTACATGATACATTTAGTTATCAAAAATATCCTTTTTAGAACTCCAAGTCCTTATCTTGTCGCAAAATATACACTTTAAACTCAGCCATCTTTTTACAGTATGAAATGCTTAAACTTAGCTTTTTGTAATAAAAATCAACTTAAAATTTTATGATTAAGCATATATTAACCCTTTAACATATAAATTCACCAAATTGTTGAGCAAACTTATGATGCTTTTACCTGTTACCAGCTTTACTTTAGGCGGCTTAACTAAACTCTATGTATGTTATTGAAATGCTTAAAGTTTTAAAAACCAACAGATGCACATATGAAATAAGCATGCTGATGGGTTAATGTAGTTCTTTCTTAAAATATCTTCAAATAAAAAAAACTTTAAATATTCACCCAAATGTATATTTTTAGGTAACTGAATTTCTGGATGAAGAAGTTTACCCTCTTCTTGAACCATACAAAGGTCAGTTAGATGTTAAAGCTGTCCTTAGGGTGTGATTAATTTTAGTAATAATTTAGTTTAAAGTTGCTAACTTTAATTGCCAAAATGACTGAGCTTTGCTGTTATATTAATCAAGAGTGTTATCTTCTAATCATGTAAGACAAATTTATAAATCAATAAATGTTTTTCTGCAAACATTTTAGCTATTACGTTTTTGTAGAGAAATGTTTTAATGTGTTAAACAGACTTTATAAAATAACTCATTTGCTCATATCCAACATATACTCCTAACAACATTTGCATTGAATACATAAAAAAATCGTATACTTTACTTCAAGAAAACAAACTCTTAATATTTTACAATATTTATTCTATACACAAACAAAATTCAACCTCTATGATTAACTGTAAAAAAAGAATATTTTAGATCATTTGCAGCAAAGCAGGTGATTGTATAATGTATCTTATAACTTAAAATAAGTATTCTTTGTACTGGAACTTAAACAGTCAAATGTTAAACATTATAAGTTCTAACTGTGATTCTTAGTGACAATTCCAGTGGATACTAAAAGAGCTTCTATGCTAGGGTCACGACCTCTAAATTTTCGAAACACTTCCCCTGGGTGGCAACCACCTCCAAGAGACAAGAAAGTATCCTTGAACCTGAAATAGAGGATATAAATTACATTCCACAATGCTTTACATATTCTAACCCTTTTTACTCTCCATATGTATATATTTCAGCATATTTCAAGGATATTGGTTGGTTGAGTTTTATGTCAAAATAGAGCTATTGGGTTATTAGCACCAATTCAGGACCCAGGATCGGAGCTTCGTAAATTTAAACCATGTCCAGGTGACAAGGACCTAAGCCACAACTGATGTGAGAATATTTGAGCCATTATACATTGATAGGAGGATATTTGTTTAATTTAAAAACAAATCTGGTGCAGTATGGATCAACAATTCTTAACGTACTCGTACATTTTGAGCTCAGGTGCTCATAATAAATTTAACTTATTAAAAATTATATCAATTTAAAAAAATATTTTAAACACATTTGAAATTGCTGAAGTTTATATTCTGTATGTGAATTAGTTTTAGACACAAAAGTATTGTTACTCTGTGTGCACTTTAACCATAGTTGATAAACTAAACAGAAAATGCCTCGTATGACAAGAAAAGTGCAATGCCTTCCTTATTACCACATGGACATGAGTGCGACTGAGGCAGTGCATTTAGTGGTTCAAGCACCTACATTTTCTTATGGTATTCACTAATTAATAAAGCTTTTACAATCAGTCAATAAAGTATAACTTAGAATAACATTTTTATATTAAACACAAAACTTACACTAAGAAAAAATTAAAAAATTATTTTTTCTAGCACAAAAATATTATTTTAGAAGTGATAATAAATATTAAACAAAATTAGATAACAAATAGCTAAATTCCTTCATCTTTAAAAAATAACAAGTTCTGTTAAGATTTCTTTGAAATAAGATATCCGTTATTGAAGGATTAATAATGGATAAAGGTAGAATATGCTGTTCGTGAGTTGCATATTTTACATTAAAGTTTCAACTAAAAAACTACAATAAATAGTTTAAAGAAAAATCTTAAATCATTTGAAAATATATAATTTTTCAAAAACAATTACCTATGACTTATTTGCTTTAAACTTTCCTCATCATCTAATCCTACTTCTTCAAAGGCACTGAAGATGTCAGCTGCTATCATCTACAGAAAGGGAATTGAAAATATTAGTCATTCAAACTAAAATTTCAATCGTTTAATAAAGCAGATACAATAAAACAAAAATTACCTCTGCCCACAAATTTGTGAAGTAAGCAGCTGGGTACTGACCACTAAAAATTTCAGAAAACGAACATGGTTGTGCAGCATTCTTTTCATATGCAAATGGCATATACTGGGCCCAGGTGTTTTTAGTTATATTCAACCAAAAGTCCTTTCTAGATAAATAAAATATATATATAAATTTATGCTGGATTAACCACATTTTTTTAAAGATTTTTACTATCTTCATTTCACACATTGAAATTTATTTGCTTTTCAAATAATTATTATTAGTCATTTTAATAACATACATGGTGCGTTCCATAAGTAATGCGACCAAATTCATAAAAAATCGTTTATTGGACATATTCGTACGACTTAAAAATATTCAAAATAGCATCCTCCTGCGTCGATACATTTATGGAGGCGGTGTTTCCAGGCCTGGAAGACATCCTGGTAGGCCTTCTCCGGGACGTCCTTTAGAGCCGATGTACATGAGCCTGGATGTTTTCAATTGTGTCCCAAAGTTTCCCTTTCAGGGTTCCTTTTAAGCGAGGAAACAAAAAAAAGTCTGGGGGAGCCAGGTCAGGAATGTAGGGAGACTGGGGAACCAGTGGGGTATGGGTCCTAGCCAGTAAATCGTTGACAACAAAGGCGCTGTGGCTTGGCGCATTCGTGATTAAGTTTCCATGCGTCCTTGATGTCACTTCGGCAGTGCGAAACTCTCCTTTTCAGCCTTTTGAGCACTTCCAAGTTAAAAGCTGCGTTCACAGTGGTCCAGGTATGTACAAATTCATGTTGGACAATGAATTTGACATCAAAAAAGACAATGAGCATTGTTTTGATCCTGGACTTGATCATGCCTCCTTGAACGACTTGTGCCATCTGTAAACTTGTGATTTGGACAAGCTATCACTTCCAAAGGCCTACTGAATTAATAGAAACGTTTAGGTGGCGGACTTACCAAGTTTAAAGCAAAATTTAATAGCGTAACATTGCTCCATCGATCGCGCAGTGTTACATTAAGCTCAAAACGGGCTTCAGAGAACGGACGCTCGTCTTTCCGGCAGGTTGGAGCCAATTAAGAATGGGTGCAAGATATGAAGCCAATAACCCACTCCACAGCAGATTAGAAGGTGCTGCAGTGTATAGTCACGTCAGGAAAAAATTGGTCGCATTACTTACGGAACGCACCATGTATCCATATGTAATACTCACTTTGTTTGATAATAAGTGCTTTTTCTGAAAAAAATTTTAGAAAAAAGACGCAAAAATAAATAGGCACAAGTTTACAATAAAGTTCCCATTGTTAACTTATGAGTACAATATATAAAAGACTTATTCACAAAATACATAATTAAAAAATATCTCAATTAATGGAACTTTATTCATACCATGTGTGTTGCATATTATATATTTTGCATATATGTACACTTATGAAATTATGTAGTTGAAAAATAGAGCCAATTTAATATAAGTTTTTTAAACATTAGAAGAATTTACTATTTAATACCACACTTATTTAAAAAAATATATTTTAAAGTATGAAACTAAAACCACATACTTGCTGTACATTTCCAAATCCAGAGCAGACAAATACAATTCCTCTGTTAAACGTAATCCTTCCATGTACAAATCTCCTAAAAGTACAAAACAATCACAACAGGAATTATTTATTAACATTATTGTAGGAAAGTATTCATTACAATTTTGGTTTTGTTTGATTTTTGCAAGGAGTTAGCATTAAATAATATATTTTTTTTAACTGACTGAAAATTGCGCCAACCAAAACTTCAAAGTGCGCCAAAAAAGGAGAGAGGTTGTCAATTATGTATTTCCTTTTTATGTCTGTTCGTACATGATTTCTGTTCTAATTCAGATATTTAAAACATTCTTTATTTGTTGGATAGGGGATGTCTTGTACCTTTTGAAAAAAAATATCTGGCATTTAACTCTATCCGGAATTCTCAATTAACCGGACGCTTAAAAAAAATTGTCCAATTTTGAAAATAATTTTTTTGTTAAATAGAGAAAAATCCACTTTGGCCAAAACTGCAAAAAATAATAGATTATCCGGCTGTTATATATATGTCCGGAAAAATGGATTAACCAGGTTTTTTTAACAGTTGAAATATTTTCATTGTTTGACTTTTCGTTTACTTAGCATTTATTGGCATAGATAGGAATTGTTTTACAATATATATTGTTGAGAAAAAATGAGCACAAGTTTTTAGAGATAATTCTTGTATATTTCATTATTTTGAAAAAAAAATTAAGAAAAGTCAAGATATGCATATGATAAATACTTATACAGCTTTTAGGAATATTGAGAATATTATTAAGACTCACGTTTGCTGAGAGCTATATGCAGCTCTTGTGGAATTGCCATTCCAGACTCCACATGTCCACTCAACATGGCAACGCTTCTGTAGTGCCTTAGAAATGAGCTCATGACGAAGGGGCAGACATTGACGGCATCCCACTCCAAGTTAGTCAAACCAGCAACTTCATTGTAAGGGATGGTGGTGAGGGAGTGTTGGAGTAGATGCCCAAACTATAAAAAAATTGCAACATGTTATATACCGTTCAACATATTTTTTTATAAGGCAATCTATCATCAGGGCATTGTGTCTAGCCTTAAAGGGACATATCATATACAGATTTTTCTATAATATTTTGCTTGTTTTAACTTAAGAGTCTATACTTAGTTTTAGAATAGAAGTTTTTCAAAGGATTTTTTTTTATTTAAGAACAGAAAGATCTACAGGAAGGAAATTAGTTTTTATAACAAGTTAGAAGATAGTAATCATTTAAAACAATGGTTCCCAACATATTGTATGGTACCCCTGAGGGTACATGACAGTCCAGTTGAGGGTACACGCTAATAATATTAGTAATGGCAAAAACACCTCAAATAAAAAATTAATTAACAAGTAAAATCTAAAATAAAAGCCTATAAATGTCCTTAATTTGAGTCATTTGATTAATTTACCAGTTAACCAAAAAACATTACAGCCTAACAAAAACAAATTTTTTTGCATAGAGGATTGTGTGAAAAAACTATAAACTCATGAATGAAACTCATAAATGAAAAGTTTTAACAAGTGGTATGTGACAGATAAAAAGTTGAAAACCTCTGATCTAAAACATAAATTTTATCTTGACTTGATTTGGACAACTTTAAAAGACAACTTCATGAATTATTAAACACTGAAGAGTACATACTACAGGTAAAATACATAGACTTACTTTTTTGAGAAGGATCTTCAAATCCTCAAATGATAATAAAGATGGTTTACCAAAGGAGGGTGGATGGAAATTGAAAATCAAGTACGACAATGGTGTAGAATCGATTACATCGCTACGATCTAGAAACATATAGATATGGTAATCAAATGTAAATTTACAACAAATGTTATATTAAAGTCCAAATATAAAAATATTATTTTAAACCAAACTTTTTGATTAAATTTAAATTATTTTTATTTACTTTACTAGGGGGCTCCGCCCCCTGCTCCGCTAACGCTTCACCAACCCCCGGAGGATTGCTACGCAATCCTCTTTAGTTTGCTTCGCAAACAATACTGGCTTCATACACTGTAGATAATGACAATGTGTCCTAACAACAATACTTTTTTTAGTTATATAAATTATTGCTGGCAGTGCCGTCACACAAATTTATTTTTGGGATGTTGAGACAAGAAATTTCCCAACTTAACGATCCGAAATTCCGAAAGTGAACAATTCAAAATTCCCAACTTAAAGACGTCGGGTACCAGCGCTAGTGTTGTTCTCGTTATCTAACCATTGTTAAAAATATGAGACATAGTTCCCGGGTCTTTTCTTCGAGAAAGGCCTCGAACCAAAGCGTCCTTGATGTAGTAAGTAAATACGTACCAATAACCAATCAAGGAAGCTTTGCTCGAACCAACGCCAGTAGTTCAATGTGTAGCTTTAGTGCGACGTTTATTAACCAGACCACACTTAACGATTCGAAATTCCCAACGCAACAGCTAAAAAAATCCCAGTTCCAACTTATAAGACATTTGTCAGCTTTTTTATAGGTAATATTAAACAGTTCTCTCGAAAGTATTGATTTGTTGCACGCATGTTCCAATGCAGTGTTCCGTTTTGAGATCTAATTTAAGTTTCATCTTGATACAAGCTGGGCAATTTCTAGTCTTCCGTTGCTTTCATTTGCTAATAATATTAATTTTCCTAAGGCATAAATTTTCCCAACAAAGGGATTTTTAAAATTCGAAAACCCCAACTTTTAAGGTTTCAAGTTTACAGGGGGAGGGGGGGGGGGCATGCTCCCCCCCCCCCATACACACAAACGTTGCCGCCGTTGTGGTGGGTCTGATAACTGGAAAAGCTCAACTGCAGAACTGCTTCAACGCAATTGTTTCTACTCATTGAAAAGCGAAACGTGTAAACAAACAACAGCATAAAACGCGCCAAACAAAAATAAGCCTAATTCGCCAACTTTTATTTATATAAAGTAAGATTATTGAGAATTGGCGCTAATAATAATTCCCCATTAAAATATATATTAAGCTACGGGATTAAACTATTGGATTTACATACATGTTGGCATTTTGCCAACGTTAGCATTTTGCTCCGAAATATCTTTTAATAATAATTATAGTACTTCACATAAATAGTTACATTTAATTTATTTTTTAAGATAGAATTTCAGTATTGATACCATTCAAGAAAGGAAGATTTTACGAATATAACTATATTTTTTTAACGGGAAAAAAGTATATTTTTGAACTACTTAGAGCAGTTTTAATTTATCCCTTAAAATTTTACGCGTAAAATTGACGATTATTTCAGACATTTCGTCAATTATTTAAACATTTATAACTACAAAACTAAATCAAAATTTCACAAACGCTCTGGATCATTTGTAGCCAATAGTTTAATCTATACCCCTAATTTTTTTTTTTTTTTTTTTGTTGAAAATTGGAAGACAAGTATACAAAAATGTATGAATTGTTTTCAAAATTTTCTAAAATCATGACTTTAACATAAAATAACGTCTAATATACTGATCGTATGGAAAAACAAATATATTCATCTTATTACCCAAACATTTCTTAATAAACTGGCATAATTTCATAATTTTAGGACATTTACTTTCTGAGATGCAAGCGGAACAATGAGACAAAAAGTCGCAAATTAAAATTTTCTCGAAATATCTTACATTTTTATCCTTTTCGCTATTTTTTATACCTATCTTAATTGACCATATCTAATTTAATTGTAAAGATAGGAATATAATCTTTATAACATCAGAAAGAGGAAGTTTTAGTGAACATTAATATATTTTTTTGAATAAGAGAATATGTAATTTTAAATGACTTATAGCAATTTAGAAATTACGTTTCAAAAATGAGGGTGAAACAACTTCAAAAAGTGGAGCGTGTTTAAATGTTTAAAAAACTTATAAATCCAAAACTAATTCGAATTTAAAAAAATGCTTACTTGGATTTCCAGTTCAAACCTATTTGTACACTCCCTAAAAAAATTGGATCTCTCCACTTAATAGTGTTTCAGAAACTCGACGGACAAAATTACTTGTAAGCGAAATTTTATCAACGACGACTTTAATATTAAATAACTTATAAACTAATAACAGTATTGAAACAAAAATATATTCTTCTTATTTATCAAACATTTCTTAAAAAATTCATTTAATTTCGTAATTTTAGGACTTTTACATTTTGAGATACGATCTGAATAACATTGAAAGAACTAAAATTCCCCCTAGGTCTTACTTTTTCCCCCTAGGGCTTACTTTTTTTTAAAATAGAGAGATTATTAACATTTATTAAATGAAAATTTTGACATGTTTCATTAGTCTGTTATACTTTTACATAACCTTTATCAGCTAATGGTTTTCAAATTGTTTATCACAATTCCCTACGGGTTGATAAATGATGCAAAGAATTATCATGAAAATATTTGTTTAATTAATATACATTTTGTAACCAGACACATAACTAGTAATGAACAAAATTAAATAGAAATAATTTCATTTGCTACAGAGTAAAGAGAATGAACAAACACGCTTTTTAGAAACAAGCTTTTTTTTTTATCTGTATTCCATTCATTTATAAAATAATTTTAACATCTGGTTGTTGTTTTTTATGTTAGATATAGACCAAATTTAAGTATCATCTATATATAATCTTATCTATAATTTAAAATAATGGACTTAAGGTTACAAATATTAAAAAAAAAACTATTTAAAGATGTGAAAAATGTACACAACAAAAGTTTCTTATTGGAATTGCACAAATAGTGTTTTCAATTTATATTAAATCAGTGGTAAAACATCACCACAACAACCTATAAACTTGACATAATATGATTTCAAAAAATTAAAAGCTATATGAAAACCCAATAAAGTAATTAAGTCCTTACTTCGACCGATTTCTAACCAAGATCCGGGAGCTTTTTCTCCACTCCTGCTGTATAGATCCAGGAAAAAACTTGCTATTTCTTTACCTATAATTTAAAGTTCTTTAATATACTAAACCATAATTCAAATTGAAAATTAATGGTTAAAATGCTATATTTTAGCTTCCTTAAAAACATATTTCTGTTAAATATGTTTCTGTAAATATAAAAATATTTTTTTAATGTATTTTAATTTAAATGGTATTTATAATTTAAAATGAAAATTGTTTAACTCTTTTAGCACAATAATGATTGATCACATTATAAGGGGTCATCCACAAATGATGTCACGCTTGAATGGGGGAGTCATGAAGCTGTGACATTTTGTAATGAGGGGTGGGGGGATTACAGGAAGTGTGACATCACACACATTGCCTAAAAAAAACATTGCAAATCAACAAAAATAACAAACAAAAAAATTCGGGAAAAATAAACCGTTAGCCTCTAGTTTGAATTGATATACTTGCAGTTGAAAATTAAAGTTGTATAATAAAATTTCAAATACATCTACAACTTTTGCTTTGTTTCCGAACTGCCAGTAAATATATATAATTTATAAGTGCTAGATTGATATTGTTGGTAGCAGTGACGTTGCAATTCAAAAATTAGGGGAGGAGGGGCTCAACTAGTTCCATTCCAAAAATATTTACCAATATAAAAAATAGCAATTATGCTAATTAGTCATTAAGAATTAGCAGTTATGCTAATTATTAATAGTACATTATTTACTGAGGAATTTGCATAAATTTCTTAAGATATTAACAATATTCGGTAGCACACACAAATGGTAGAAAAACAGGAGAAAAGGTGTGACATCCTTTACAGACAGTTCCCTAATGTAAATAAGTTACCTTATGTAGTAGTAACTACTACATAATCTATCCCTTTACAAGGATAGTAAAGGGATACATTAGGGATATTACTATCCCTTTACAATTCCATAGCATAATGACCATAAAGTCTTATTTTTGCTATAACCTAAGTACTTTTGGAATATCAATTAACGTTTTGTGAAACCAACTTTGAGGAATACCAAATTAACATTATTTTTTTACTCTCTGTTCATCATAATATTATTGAAATATACAAAATAAATATATCAATACTATATTACAGTTCTGCAATTTAATCATTAAGTAATTAAAGGCTCTAAACTAAGTGAATTTTTTTAATTACCTGTATTATCAAATATTTTATAAATTTTTACGTCTTCGTGCCAAGCATCTGCTTTTTCTTTATGCTCCTAAAATATTTTTTAAAAAATAAACATCACACTAATTTAGTAAATTAATCAATAAAATTTACTATATAGCTTTTTTGTCTTATAATAAAAATATTTTGTATTATAAAATAAAACTTTCTTTTCAAATATTTAAGTATAAAACAATACCTTTATTTTAATATCAAACAATTTATGACAAAGCTTGAATAGACCATCCAAAACTGTTGGCACTGGAAAATATTGTCGAACAACATCTTCGTCCACACTGGAAATGTAAATACCCAGTTATATTTTGGTGGTTTTGACAAACATAGCCAATGTATTAACGTTTGTATAAAATCAAAATAATATTAATTTTATTAAAAATATATACTAATTTAAAATTCAACTCCTTTGGTGAAGTAATCTTGAGCTAATCAAAGCTACTCCAGGCAATTTAGCCATAGATATGTTTTTTAAATATGCTTTCTTCGACAAACTCAATTTATGATTATTGAGAAAACTTTACCAGATCGTTAATTGGAATTCATTCATCTAAATAATGTCTTAATGTAAGTTCTGAATAAAAAAAATTATGAAAAAAATATAATAGTAACATTTAATGAAAATATAAGAAAACACATATTTTAGAAATATATTAGATATGGACATACAAAAAACATAAAAGACTGAAAAAAATTAACATTCAATAGTTTAAAATACTATGAGAGGTTATCCATTGGCAAATTTCTAAAATTAGCCAATGGATAACCTATCATAGTATTTTAAACTATTGAAAGTTAATTTTTTTTCAGTCTTTTATGTTTTTTGTATGTCTATATCTAATATATTTCTAAAATATGTGTTTTCTTATATTTTCATTAAATGTTACTATTTCTAAAATGGCAAATTTCTAAAATTGGCCAAATTATGCTATATTATAATGTTTTTACACATAATTAAATAGATTTTAATAAAATCCAAAACAGAATAGTTTGCTTTTTAAATTTTAAGAGAATTCATTTATTTATTACATCATGCTGTTTTTTATATGTTTGAGCCCACTTTTCTCTTACGTTGTGCACCCTCACTATAGTTTAGGCCCTCTCCCCCTTCGTCACATCATCATGTATAATTTTTAGACGAATATGTTTTATTTAATGATATAAACATTGATTTGTAATTTACAATAGTTGGCCTATTATAATTTGAATTCGTTAACGAAATATAATTCAATATGGAGACGGATAAATAGTCTTAATTTGTATTTTCAGCATTTTTTTAATTGTTTACCTATGAAAATAAAGCATAAATTCAACCTTCCTCTTCCCAAATATGCATGACATAATAAATGAAATTGTGGATTTAGTCAAAATCAAATGCCTCACATTCTAAAAAGTTAATTATAATACAGAGGACACCTACTTAAAAAGTTCTTCCTTGTGCAATCTTTGCCAGTAAGGAATGTCCCACAGCTCAATTTCATTTTGAAAACCATTCTTAGTAGCAAACTCTTGTAGCTCCTGTATTTCCTTTAAAGTAGCTTCTTTACTTTTTACATGTAACCTAAGAGTCAAAAAATTAAAAATTATATTTGCTAAATATAATCTTAATACAAAGAAATAACATTACCTGGAATTCAAGATTTTTTTCCTGAAGTTCCTAATTTTAAAAATGATATAATTTTTTTTAATTAAGAAAATATATAAAAATAATTAAGTAAAATTTTATAACAATGGCAAATAAAAAATAACATAGTTAACTAAACATTGCAGGAAATCTATTAAAACATTCAATTATTCATACGTTGTAATCATTTCTTGGACGTTTTCTACACTCCCAGCCATTTTGGTTTTCATTGAAAGTTCAGCAAAAGTTTTATAACCCAAAAGTTTGGCCAATTCACTTCTGCAAGAAACAAAAAACGAACTTTATAGGAAGTATACACTGACAATTTTCCAATGATTCATATACAGCACTAAAAGTTTTATTGTGTAATATCAAAAACTTTTAAGATTATTATATGAATGATATGAAAGATAAACTTTTCAGATGAATATAGAAAACTAATAAAGGGTGCTTATAAGTTTATTAACACTTTCTCTGATGGCCACTAGTCGACTTGTATTATTTTAGGCAGTGAAATTGTTAAAGTTGTAACTTGTATAAATAAAGTCAAATGTACGGCTAGAGATCTATAAAAAGAATAACACAAAATGAAAATGTATTAATTTTGTTATTTGTTTGTTAATTTCTTATATGCAAGCAAACATCAATATCAGCAGACTAAAACATTTATTTATTATATCAGGTCAACATATGACAAACTATATATTGAATTTTACAGAGTGCAATTTAAGCAGTGATACTCTAAAAATTAATTTATGTATGCTCAAATATTGAAAACTGAACATGTTGTGGGTTCTTGTACTATTAAAGAACTTACAATTCCATTTTAATTATATAATTATAAAAATCAATTTTCCTATTTTTTATTGTTTCTAACATGCCTGCATGACCCTAAAGTAAACTTGTTAGAAAAAAAAATCCCCAAGTCAATAACAGGTGTGGTTGAGAAACAAAACTTTGTTACATATTGAAATTAATATAATCTTCTATTGCTCTATCAAAACAAAAACCCTAATATATCAAAACAATCTTTTGTAACAAAGTGAGTATTCCACCAAATCCACAATATATGCTTCCATAAACAAAATTACCAATGATTGGTATATATTAAAATGAATTTTTTTTCATTAACAAACAAAGAAAACTCAAATACAACAATATTACCTTTGATACCTAATTTCTTCAATGTCAATACTGTTATTGGAATCCGAACCAGATATAGAAGAGGCCCTGACATTGTATGCAAACCATGCATTCCACCTCAAAAGGCGATCATCACAATGCTTTAAAAAGTACCGATATACATGAGGGTCCAGGGTCAATTTCCAGGGGCCTTTTGATACATTGGTCCTAAGCATAAGAAAGAAATTGAGAATCTATATATATAAATGCGAAAAACCCACTCATCACTCATCACTAATTCTCCAACTTCCCGTATACCTATGGAGAAAAAATTTGGCAAAGTTCTTCCTTATACCTTAAATAGGAAAAGTAAGCTATTTTTGTTCCGATCGAACGGATTTAAGGGGTTGTAAAACCCCTTTTTCGAAACTTCTCCATAGGATTAACATGGAGAACATGTAACAATGCAAAATATAAAATTTAAACAATGGAAATTTTTAATATTATGTAACGTACGAGGAGCATTCTGATTGGCTGACTAAATATCGCCAAAATGTCGCCAAATAACTAAAAACTGTCGCCAAATTAATAAACTTCGCCAAATAAATTAAAATTTCACCGAATGAATAAAACATTTCGCCAAATTAATAAAACATCGCCAAATGAACTAAAATATGAACACATATGTAAAAATACCATAAAAATGGCGAAATTAGTGTCAAAAAATGATAAAATGTATGTCAAAATGGTGAAAATATGATTGGGTAACAGGATATTCCGTACTACATCAGCTATGAAAATTAAATTTGGCGTGGAGGTACACTTTAAGCCAAAATTGCTCACTAAGAAATGATTTTCAAAAATTCGAACTGTAAATGCCAAAAGTAAAAATCCTCGCCACTTATCCACTGACTCATTACTATTTCTTTTACTTTCTGTATACCTATGAAGATGAAATTTGGCAAATTTGTTACTTATACCTTAAATAGGAAAAGTAAGCTATTTTTGTACCGATCTAACGTATTTAAGGGAGTGTTCAATGAGACAGTGGGATTTTTTGTACGGACCGTTAGTTTTGGACAATTTGGATAGTTTTAGAATTGTTAAACTCCACATACTGATAGGGTTTACCGAACAAAGTAAAACTTCTCGAATGTTAATCAACGGGAATATCATTTATTTGTCAGCATTGTTTTATCGCCAACTTCTCCGTGTTATAAAGTTTTCAGTTCCAGCTAGAACTTGCTAATAAAATTTATTTAATTTGTTTGGGTTCGTTATTTTATTTATCTTCTGATGGGTGAGGAATTAAGATTATTTTTCATCCGCTTAAATATGTTTTACTTGTACCTCTTTTGCGAGTTATTTTCTTCCCGTGCATAGAACTTAAAATTCAAAACTGAACCAGTGTTCACGTTCCCAGTGAGTAAGCGTCTTCTTCTATCTACTGGCGGGCCTCGTGCGTGGCCTGGTTGGAAAAGCGGGAATTACTTCTCAATGAATTACTTTCTTGACAAACGAATTTATTTATATCATGTTAATTCTAAATAATTTCTAAATAATCCATGTGATATTATTCGAATTTTTTCATTTTCTTCGGAAAAACCTTTATTTTACATTAGTTTAGTATACTTCAGATTTTCTTAGAATTGTGAAATTTTGCATTCTGATACGTATTAGCATACCAACAAGGGAAATGTCTAAATCAATAATTTTGTGCAATTGGAATATTTAGAAATCGGTTGAAATTTTTTTTCACGAAACGATATTTTTGGAAAATTGTGACTGTCGTAGAATCGTGAAATTTCGCATGCATGTAGGGTTTACATACCAACAAAGGAAATAATATGAAAATCTAGATTTTAGTACGTGGAATCTTTACAAATTGGCTGAGAGTGTTTTTAACGGAACATTAGTTTTTAAAACTTCGAAATTCTTTAGAATCTTAAAATTTTGCGTACTGATATGGTTTACTATAAAAACAAGGGAAAAAATCTGAAAATCTAGATTTTGGTAAAGGAACCTTTTAAAATCATTTTCGTTTTTTTCTTCTTAATATTCCTGCCAATTTCAATAACGAAAATACAAATGTTGACGTAGGTGTCTAATAAATTTTTTTGGAGATAGTTATTATTATCAATTACAAGAGTTGTTTATCTTTAAACTTCTGAGCTGTTACTGTAGGTAAAAATATGGATGTTAATCAACTGGAGTGCAGTATGTATATCCACAGTATTTTACAGCCAACTTCTCCATATTATCAATTTTTCAAGTTCTTGCGGGACCTTGCTAATAAAATTTCGTTACATATTGGAACTTTTAATTCTTTGGTTCCATCTGATATGGGACAAATTAAGAATATTATTTATTTAGCTAATAATTATTGTATTTGTATCTATTTTGTAACTTATTTCCTTCCCGTGCGTAGGACGGGTATTTCAGCTAGTAAAATATAAACAAAAGAATATAGTGTCCAAATCAGTGGTACTCAACTTGTAAACAGAAATTATAATAAGAAATCACACAATAAAAAAAATTCTGTATATAAGGTAAATTTAAAGGAACTTACGGATCTTCTGCTAACATTTTGAGAAGTTCACGAGGAAAGTTCCTTACATCTTTGAACTCTAAATGATGGGCAAACTTTCTGGAAGTTTCTATTACTTTTCGACTGCAATTGAATATTATAATTTGTCAATCTAACGTTATTTTTAAGCACATAACAATTTTAATTAAATTACTTATAACCAATCTTCATATATATTTCTCTTAAGCAGTGATTGAAAAACGCTATTTTTCTGTACGCGGAGTGCCCGAAAGCAGAAACGCGGCGACGTGCGTCGTACGACGCAGATTTTTTCAAAGGTCTGCAGACAACTTTTTGCAGATGTCTACAATACAAATTTTTTTTTATGTCTGCACTACTTTATGACATTTTCTGCATATTCTTTTTAGGTTAGATAATTACTTTTCTCTCATTTAAGAAAGTCGAGGAGTGGAGGAGAAGTCCCGATAATAGAAAGTCGCAATCGTGATGCTGGATAAGTTACACGTGTTTGAACAAATCTCCGCAGACGTTTCTTTGTTATCGATTCTCTTTTGTTAACTCCATAGTACGTGTCATTACCTGTTCTTTGAGAAGATACATTACTAGAAAATAATTAGCAAAACCTTCTTTGAGAAGGGAATTTGTGCTAAACGAAAACAGTATTTTATACAGCTTCCACGGCAGATTTTCGACTTTGGCGATCATTTTTTTTTCTCTTTTGGATTTAGAGATAAATTTTTTACTTTAATAGTTCATTTTTTCTTTCTTTTTACTATTTTTTATCTCATTTATTTGATAGTCAATACGTAATAGAAAGCTTTAGGTAGTAGCTAACTTTTACATGTAAATGATGCAAGGTTTTCAAAAATCGGACGATTTGACGCCGCGATTACTACGATTTTGGTGACTAAAAATGCACTTCTTTTGCATATTTATTAATTGTTGTCTAGCTTTAACATGGTTTTCTTGATGTTTTTTATTGAGTTCGTTAGAAATTTTATTATTATCAGCTAACCACAGTTGCCGATTTTATCGGAAATCGGCATTTTAGTCCGTTGGTTTTTCCGATTTTCAAGACAGAAAACTTCTTTTACTACATGTTTAAAGCCAGTTTTCTCGTTTTGAAAGGCATTTCTTTAGTTTCAATTTAATTATATATTTTTTTTTACTATTACAAACCAATTAGTTATGCCAAGTTTGTTAAAAATCGGACTTCGCTAATTCCTCCATTTTTATAAATTGGAATATTTGAATATTCCTGAGGATATTGTGTGAATTCTAGTATTTTAAAATAAACTTATACTCAAAATATTTGATTTTATGTCATGATTCTTTACATGTACAATGACAGTTTGAACATTAGTTTGCATTCAATTTCATT
This sequence comes from Troglohyphantes excavatus, assembly GCA_963932185.1. Lineage (NCBI taxonomy): Eukaryota > Metazoa > Arthropoda > Arachnida > Araneae > Linyphiidae > Troglohyphantes > Troglohyphantes excavatus. The sequence goes on from OZ010668.1 coordinate 53,271,390, forward strand.
CACTATGTTTATTTTTCAATGAAAAGTAAAGCGTTATTTATCAGACTTGCATGTTATGAAACTTATAAGTAAATGTCTGAAACCATAATAAATAATAATTTAAATTGCTTTAGAAGGTAATTTTTGCAATTTTGAGACTTGTACGAATTAAAGTACTATAATCTTTCTTTTGTTCCATTTATAAATTTTAACAATTAAATAAAATTTTAATTTGTATTGTCCTTTCCATAGAAAATATTGTTAATATATTGTTATAAGGAGTTTTTGTTTTAAATGCTGAAAATATTTAATAAATGGGTACCTATGTGTTTGTTCATAAAGATGTTAAATATTTAAATAATTGGTATTTACTATTTAAGTGATGAATACTTATACTTTAGCAATGATTAAACAGCACATGAAAAAAAACATGAATAACAATTTAATACTGTTGCTGAGATGATCTCTTTAATCGTATTCTTGCTCATGAAAGGTATATCAATAGTTACATAATAAATTAAGTTGCAGACAAATCTTATTCACTAAAATTTTGTCGCAGAGTGTTAAGAATTTTTCTGCTACTGGGGCGGAGTGGCAACAGTTAGTTTGTTTATGAAATTCTGTTGTGCCCGCATTTTTATTTTGCCATTATGTAAGCCATTTTCACGATTAGCCCCTTCAATTCATTAGTAAATAATTATTTTGTTGATGTCAGCTTAAATTAGGAAGAATATAAACCATATTACATTAAAAATATAAGTTTTGAAAAACGCTTTAGTAGTAATTAACTATAAAAATTCAACTTTTAATAGAATAAAATACCAAATAATAAAAAGAAACTTTAACATAATTCATTGTAAATAAAATGTTTATTGCAAATATAAATAGCATCACGGATCTTATGATTTAGAATGTATCATCATTTAACTTTTAAAATATGCTTAAAGACTAATATTAAAAATTAAATATGTATAATTACAAATCACATACACTAAATTACAAATAAAAAAGAAATAGTTAAATTTTTTGAACATACATATTTAATATTTCTTTCATTATATTTAGAAAAAAAATAGATTTTTAACAATTAAGATAATTATGAGAAAAATTGCAAACTACTTTTATTTAAGTATAGTTTCCAAGTTATCGGTTTTTATATATCTAGAGTTAGAAAAATACAATGAGTAATGGCTACAAAAAATAAATTTTCAAACATATACATCTACTATATACATAATCAATATATTTTTTTAAAGAAAATAACCTTTACCCATACACAGTTAATGTTTAAACTTACTTATAGGAACTTCTGTGCTTATGAAGTTTTGCAGTTATGCTTTGAAATTGCATATATTCATTATCAGATAGATCCATACCAAATAAACGACACTCTAGTAAGTACTTATCAATAATTCGCTGCACTGGTTCTGTAAATTCTTTTTCCTTTTCTTTAAGCTCCTATAATTATATTAAAATCAGATTTAAAATATAAGTTAAAATTCTATAAATGCAGTTATTCTTCTCTAGGGATAAAATGGATAAACGGTAACTATACGGTATCTGGCTGATTTTTTACCTAATTATCCGATATTCGGAAGTAAAGGGCCAAATATCCGATTACCATGCTGGATATCCACCGATGATTTTTTTTGTGCCGATCAATTATCTTTTGTTTTCCCTTTAAGTATTTTCCTGAAAATACTACCAATGTATTCTGTAGATTCTCCCTTGCATTTTTTAGGGCTATACAGGGGGGTAAGAAGTGCATTGATAGTAACTCGTTAAAACCTGACCGTGTGCATTTCTGACTTAGGTGGGTGGGGTGACAGAGAATAAGAAGATATGCTGCAGACATTCGGAACCAGCCACTAACTATCTCGGAGTATCTTTGAGTTTGAACAATCAACATGGGTGGCGGTGTGTAGTGTGCACAGCTACATCTCTGTTCATTATATATTAGAAATTGTTTTTCTCCAGTCTAGTAAGAGCTAGTTTTAGCATTTAAATGTAGCACAATTTATATAAACAATTTGGATATGTTTAAAAATTACATTTTAAAATGCATCGTACAGTACAGCTCCAGTCATTTCAAAATCAGTATGAATATGAACAGTTTATTAAAGAACTATTAAGAGAAGATCTTTTCATAAAAATCCAGCAAAATCTAGTTTGGATCCGTTTTATAATGTACAGTGGATATCCGATATACAGCAAAACCAGTATGAGGTTCATCCCTATTCTTCTCACAACAATATCACAGATTATTTGATTTTAATTCTATATAACATAAACAGATAAATTCTATAACTAAAGAAACATTTTTAATGATAAATATCATTGATGGTATAAGGGCAAGAAATGAATGTCTGTTGTTAAATAAGTCTATTTTGTAAAATCCTTTTAGATCTATCTCGCGTGAGGTTGCGATTCCCAGTTTTGTTAACACTGATTTAGCAAACAAATTTTGTTTTGTGTAAGTTAAATTAATTAAAATACCTCAATGTTATCCAAATATAAATTTCTCAAAAAATCCAAATTATATTGGACAAATCAAAACATATAGTGACAGAGAAGAAAAATATATTACCTAATATGCTTAAAGAATGTTCGTTTCTAAATCATTTAATAAACAAGATTAACAAAAATTGTGAGATAATAAAACCTTTAGTTGTCATTTATTCCAATGTTCCATTCTTATATATAACTTCTTTTTAAAATAAAACATTGATTTTCTTTGTGAAACAAATATTAAAATACAAACCAGAATAACTAAATTAAGTAAACATTTTAATTTGTTATAAAATAAAATTCACTAATAACATTAACTAAAAATGCTTTTTAAATAAATAATTCTACTTAAAATAAACTCTGAGTTCAAAAATATTTCAGGATTTTTCAGAAATCTATGACTGTGGAAATCTATACATTTGCAATTATACTTAATAAAGAATAAGGAAATTTGTCCTTTCTGTGACATGACATTTTATATACATGACAGGGTTCATGTGCATTTTTCAAAAATAAAAATAAGGTGTTTGTAAGGAATTTTTAATGACCTTAAACACAATTTATAAGAAACTAAACACTCTTTGGTAACCTGAAAATTTATAAGGACCCTTTGGACAAAATGAAGAAGTTTCTAAGGGCCCTTATGAACAGGAAATAAAAATAAGAAGTTTCTATAGGTTGTACGAGCCCTGCATGAAACAAAAATAAGGAGTGTGTAGTGTTTGCAATATTCCCAGGCTAGGAACGCATAGTTTAATTTTGAACTGCGCAGGAGTATCTGCGCAGAGCAGTAAGTGAGGCAGACGGGCACGGACCCTCGAGGAGGAAGGTTGTGTGATGCGCACGTCTTGAGCATTGGGGTAGCTATTTTCCTATTTTTCTTTATAATTATTAGTTTGTAAGTTGTGCTTTGGTTAGAGGTGATTGTCTGTCTTGTGTGTAATAAATGTATGTAGTTTAAAATTGCGTATCTGATGATTATCTACCCATTCAATGAAACTCATTATCAAACAACGAACCGAAAAGGATAGTCGCCCGACATTGGCGCAGTCGACAGGATTGATATTTGAGTGCGTGGGTAGACGGTAGAAGTAAGTGCGCATTGGGTTCGAGGTCATTATTCAATTCGAGTGGAGATCACGTGAAGAAAAGGCGGGAGAGTTTGTTTTGGTTTTGGATTGGAGAGGAAAGCTCTATGGGGGTAAGAGTTTCGGTTTGAGATTTTGTGTATATAAAAGAAAAAGTGTTGCATTGCGAATGTTTTGCTTTTGGGTGTATCTTTTATGGAAGTAATGTGGTGTTTTAGCGTTTGTTCTTTGTTGAAGTTGGTAAATTTAAGTGTGTGGTTTATTTGGGATTGTGGGAAGATAAATGTGCGATAGTATATTGTTGATATATTTTGAAGTTACTGTTGGGGGAAAATTTCATAATGAGTTCTAGGAAAGCTAAACAAAGGCAGGATGAAATTGAATTAGAGGCGGAGCGTAAGCGTACTCACGACTTAGAGTTGCATAAGCTAGAAATAGAGAAATTGAAACTTGAACTTGATTTGGAGAGATTGAGACAGTCAAATAGACAGTCGGACGTATCTATTAATCAAAATAATGAGTCAAATAATTGCAACCAATCAATTGAGAGCGTAGTTAAATGTATAAAAACGTTAACAATCCCAGTTCCTTGTAATGCAGAGGGTTGGCATGTATTTTTCCAATCTTTGGAAAGGGCATTTAATACAAAACAGGTGCATGCAGATTTAAAATCAGAAGTTTTAATAAACTTACTGGGGGATAGAGTGGCAAATTTACTGGCGTTTATTGACGAGGAAACATTTAAAAGTTATGAAAAGGTTAAGGAAATTGTTCTTAGAGAATTTGAACCAACTCCAAAAATCTGTCTTGAAAATTTTAGAAATTCAAAACGTAACTCAGATGAAACGCATATTCAATTTGCATCGAGATTAATTTCAAATTTCGAATACTATTGCAAACTCAGAAAAGTAGATAGTTTGGAATCCCTTAAGAAACTAATAGTGTCAGATCACTTGTATAAAACGTTAGACAGTGAAACAGCTTGTCATATCGGGATTAAACAGGGTGAAGGATGGTTGGAACCTATATCAATGGCTAAAGAGTGTGATATTTATTATGACTCCAAAAATAAATCTTTCTCGAAACCTCAAGGCAATGGGTTAAAACCGCAGGTCCAGGAAAACTCACCACGTTTGGGCAGAGACGAAGTTGCGCAAAAATATATAGCGCCTCATTTGAGAAGGGATAACACGAATAAGAATAAACCCAATGGAGAGTGCTATGTGTGCGGGCTTCGTAATCATTTGGCCAAGGATTGTTTTAAAAGATTTTCTGGTAGGAAGGATGTTAGAAATAATAGGGGTAAAACATTTAACTCAAGAAACGATGCGAATAGCGATGCCATTGTGGCGAAGGTGGAAACGAATTGTTTTGAGTCAGGTAATGGGGCTAAAACTCTACATCCATTAACGCGAGTTAAAGTATTCATTGAGGGATGTGAGTTAGACGCATTGATTGATTCGGGTGCTGAAATTTTGGTCCTCAACCCGAATGTTTTAAGATTAAAACAAATTCCAGGTCATGGGATTGTGAAACTGACTTCTGCATTTGGGGAACAAGTTGAGGCGAAACTTGCAATAATAAAACTTGGTTTGAGGGACTCGGGAAGTTCTTTAAATCGTACAATTGATGTTGAGGCTGCACTGACGGATAGGTTGAATAGCGCAGACTGTTTACTTCCACCAAATGTTTATGAGAAGTTGAAGGAGGAATGTTTGAGTCTAAGGTGCGTTGAGGGAATTGGTGAAGAGTATGTTGCAAATGAAAGGGAAAGCGTGGTCATCGATTTATCGTTGGATAGGGACAATTCTTTGGGTCTGGAAAATTTATTTGCTGAGCGGGAGATTGATTGTGATGCTGTTAACTGTAATGGGATAGGCATTGATCAGGTTTCAGAAGTCTGCAGGTTAAAGGAAGAACAGGGCAATTGCAAAACTCTTGGAAAGGTTCGCGAAGATGTAAGATTAGGGAAGGGAAATGTTTTGAAAATTGATGGTTTGTTGTATCATAAAGACAAAGTTCTAGGTCAGTCGGTATCTCAGTTGGTATTGCCGTTAAATCGTAGGACAAAGGTGTTAGAGTTAGCACACGAGTCTGTTTTTGGGGCACATATGGGTATTAGGAAAACGAAGGAAAGAATTAGGTTAAGTTTTTATTGGCCTGGCTTAGCTCAAGACGTTGCAAATTTTTGTCGCACCTGTTCAAAATGTCAACTAAGGAGTCCAGAAAAGATTTCGGATAGAGCTCCAATTACACCTGTTTTGCGACCAGAACTGCCATTCGAAGTTGTGAACATTGATGTGATCGGCCCTATAGAACCTGCTTCTGGAAGAGGACACAAATATGTCCTAACTCTGATGGATCAGCACTCGAGATGGCCGGAAGCCATTCCAATGAGAAGTCTAACAGCAAGATCAGCATGCGATGCACTACTACACATATTCCTAAGGATGGGCATTCCTAATGTGGTCGCAAGTGACCAAGGTACCAACTTCACCGCTGCATTGACGCAGGAGTTTTTGACGCGCATCGGATCCTCACCCAGATTCTCATGTCCAGGGTATGCAGCGAGTAACGGACTAGTTGAAAGGTGGAATAAAACTCTTAAAGACATGCTTCATCACGTGATTAGAGAAGATCAAAGTAACTGGGATCGCCAGATTCCATATCTTCTTTTTGCTTATCGCGAAGTGCCGAATGCAACGACGGGTGAATCTCCATTCAAATTATTGTATGGAAGGGAACCAAGAGGTCCGCTTGCCATACTGAAATCCACGTGGGCAGGAGAGGTTCCTCTACCAACTGGAACTTCAAAAACTGTCATCGAATATCTTCAAGATATGAAACATCAGATGGAGATGGCGGCTGAAAAGGCAAAAGTTGTGACAGCAGAAAGACAAAAGTCGTATGCGGATTACTTTAATAAACGCTCGTCAACTAGGAAGTTCGATGTGGGTGAACAGGTTTACCTGCTGATTCCAGATTCCTCTAACAAGGTGTATGCCAGGTGGACTGGACCCGCAGAAATTGTAAAGTTCTGTCCACCAAATTCCTACATGGTGAAATTAGACGATAATAGCATTAAACATGTGCATGTGAACAAAATAAGAAAACACCATCTACGTCTGAATGCAGTGGGTGTGATTTTTGAAGATGAGGAAGAATTCGGGGAAATACAAGAGACACCAAAAGAAGTAACACGAGGTGTACGCGAAATTCTAGATGAACTTGATCTTGATCACTTGAACGATAAAAAGAAAGGACAGTTATTGCGTATGGTGGAACAATACAGTGAATTATTTACAGGGAACGTAAAGATCGCAAAGGTCGGTGAACATAGGATTAGATTGAAACCAGATGTGGAAAGAAAGAAGCCCTATGTCTATAAAATCCCCGAAACTTTGAAATACAAGGTGGACGAACAAATCCAAGAACTTCTTGATTTGGATTTGATAGAGGAGAGCAGTGCTGAAATCGCGTATCCTGTGGTATGTGTTGCGAAGAAATGTGGAGGGATACGCCTGTGTGTTGATTACAGATCGCTAAATGAGGCTTGTTTGACAGATGATTTTCCAATGGAAGACACAAAGGAGCTTCTACATACAATTGGAAGAGCCAAAGTGATCACTACACTTGACTTGCTGAAGGGATACTGGGCGATTCCTATGGAGTATGAAAGCAGAAATCTGACATCATTCAAGACCCACCGTCAACAGTATCGGTTCAAAGTCATGAGTTTCGGATTAAAGAATGCTTCAGCAACGTTTCAACGAGAAATGAACAGAGTCCTGGCCCCTTACAGAGAGTTTGCACGTGCGTACATTGACGACATTGCCATTTTCTCTGAAAGCTGGGAGGAACACTTGGAACATCTGAGCATAGTCTTCAATAAACTGAAGGAGCTGAACTTCACAGTCAACATCAAAAAGTGTTCTTTTGTGAAAGCACAAATAAAATATCTGGGCCATATCATCGGATCAGGAAGACATCAACCTGATCGTGAGAAGATAGACGTTGTGACATCGCTGAGACGACCAGAAACCAAAAAGGAGTTACGTAGCGCGCTTGGCCTATGTAACTATTATCGTGACTATATTCCGAAATATGCTGAATTGGCATATCCATTAACTCAACTAACTAAAAAGTGTGTTGCTGAGAAGATACCGTGGTTAGAAGAGCATGATCTGGCTTTTGAAGGGTTGAAGAGAGCTCTTGCAAATGCCCAGTCCCTTTATACACCTGAATTCGGATTTCCGTTTGTGATTCACTCAGACGCTTCTCAAATAGGCGTCGGGGCATGTCTCTCGCAAAAACACGAGGATAAAATTTATCCCATTGCATTCGTCAGTCAGAAGCTAAGTAAGGCTCAACAGGCATGGTCAACCATAGAGAGGGAAGCTTATGCGATTGTGTGGAGTCTCAAGAAATTTGAATCGTGGATCTTCGGTGCGGAAATTGAGTTCTTCACAGACCATAATCCCTTGCCATATCTGACGAAATGTGCTCCGCAATCTTCGCGATTGCAACGTTGGGCTTTTGCCATTCAAAGATACAATATAACTTTGAGACACTGCCCTGGTGCCAAAATGCCACATGCTGATGCACTTTCTCGTCTAGTATGATTTTTGAGTATTAAGTGAATTAAATGTAGTGTTCCGGAATGGTAACAAGCATCTTTACATCTGTATTGGCACTGCATTTACTTATCATTTTCTTTCATATTATATATTGTGAATTTTCATTTGTCATATTTGAAATAATTTTGATATATGCTTTTTAAATATTTTTCTACAAATAACTTACCATATATTGGATATTGTAATAATATATTTTATATATATATTTTGTGTAGAGTAAGAAATGTGATAATTGTAGAATTGTGCTAAAGTTTTCTTTTGAAGAAATGTAAAGTATTTCTTAGCAAGGTGATTTAAATTTAGAGGTTTAGGTTGATGATGTGATAGGTATGGTCATGCGTTAGGGAATATTTCAACAATTAAATTCATATAAGTGTCATGTGTATTGTTGAGACCCCTAACACTTATCTTACGTGGGGGGTGTAGTGTTTGCAATATTCCCAGGCTAGGAACGCATAGTTTAATTTTGAACTGCGCAGGAGTATCTGCGCAGAGCAGTAAGTGAGGCAGACGGGCACGGACCCTCGAGGAGGAAGGTTGTGTGATGCGCACGTCTTGAGCATTGGGGTAGCTATTTTCCTATTTTTCTTTATAATTATTAGTTTGTAAGTTGTGCTTTGGTTAGAGGTGATTGTCTGTCTTGTGTGTAATAAATGTATGTAGTTTAAAATTGCGTATCTGATGATTATCTACCCATTCAATGAAACTCATTATCAAACAACGAACCGAAAAGGATAGTCGCCCGACAGAGTGTGTCTCAGGTCTGAGACATTCTCCTTAAACTCTGTAATTAAATTGCAAGCAACGACATTGTACACATAGTAATAACAAGTTGAAATATTTGCTTAATTAAAATTTGTTTTAAAGCTGCCCACCTAAAAAAAAGTAGGCATAAACTTTCACATTTTTAAAAAATAATTTTATGCTTATTTTTAAGCACACTGAAAACCCAAGTTTTTGTTTCTTTGAGGCTGGTTTAATGCTGAAAAATTTATAAATGCAGGAATATGTTCCCCTCAAAAATAACAATTTTTTTTTTGTGCTTTATTTTAGCCAGGATGTATTGTTTGATGAAACAAATGCATATTAAAAAAAATTCTAAAAAACTATAATACATGAGTGAGTATTAACTTATTTTTGTGTGACAGGGACATTATAAAATATTATAAGAAGAGAAAAATAAATACAAGAAACCTTGAATGCTTTGTAAACTGAAGTACAAAGATATTTTTCTTGCTTAGCCCTGATGATTCTTGGATGAAGCTGTTATGAAAGAATAAAATAATTTTGAGCTGATCATGTCGAAAATAAATTAAACAATAATTTTTTTTTAAATATTAAAACTATAAAGAATTGTGCTTTAATATGAACAAAACAAATGCTAAAACCAATCCAAAAAAGTAGTAAGGGAATTAAAAATAATTCATTTAAATTATATTACATAAAAAAATATTTTGACATCTATGAATTAGAAATACTGAATCAGTTGTCAAAACCCAAAATGTGAATTTGAAAAAACAAAGCATATACTTTTTTCAACAATCTTGAAAAATTTATTGTTTTAAATTAAAAAAAAAAGACCGAAAATTACAGTATAACTTCAGAATATCTGTTTACACAGTAGTAACTAATAAAAAATCTAAATTAAATAATTTTAACACAAGAAAAATTATTTAACCACATTCAAAAACAATAATATTTAGTATATTTGGGTGTAAAAAAACTATATTAATCATAACTTAACTATCAAGAAAATGAGCATAAAGACACTATTTTACCTTAGCGAAAGCATTTGCAATTCTATCATTTTGTCGCACAGTGTACAATGCTTTAAATGCACCCCAAGCAAAATCTAAAGGACCAGAAAGTCTATCTAAAGGAAGGATTATATTTTGAACATTTCTTTCAATATCTGTATCTGAAAAGAATACAAAACAATTACATACTTGCAAAAATAAAAAAAATATCTAGCTTAAAAACTTACATAACTTTTTTTATAAAAATAAAAGTATAATACATACTTTTTAATTTCAAAGATAATATTGAGCATTTGCAAGTTAGGGGATGAGCCTCTAGTTTAATAAAGGAAAGTTATCTAGTTGATCTTTAAAAGGTAGGAGTTTGGCTTTAATATTGGTTTCTGGTTGAAATATCAACCAGCCATCCTGTACAGTTTAAGTATCTAAATTTGGAAAATCACTTCCTAAAATAAATGCTTTAATTACTCTTAAGCGCTTTTTTAAAAATGAATGCTTTACTTTTGATGACTGTATGACTCCTCTTTAATCTGTAGTGGACCACAGGTTTCGAATCATTGACATAAAATATTATTCAAAAATAACAAAGATTGCAATGGAAAGTTTATTTTAGTACTTTGAAAGAATAAACCAAATTAGTGCACATTTATCTTACTTAATGTACATGAATTCTTAGTATTTATTCTATTAACTAGTTTGCAAAGGGTAGAATTAAATGTAAAACATTTTAATGCTGTAAGAAAGTTTAAGTTCTTTAACATGTAAAATTTTATTTGGATATTAATATTTTAATTTAATGCCCAACAAAGGGTTTATGATCTTGCAATAATACAAATAACATATTTTAACGAATCTAACCTTGGAGCTTTTGATCCAAATTATGAATGCTGGCTTCATATTCAATAATAAGCTTTCCAGAAGCATTCACACACTTTTCAGCTGTTATCCCACTAAATGCTGGAAGAGAGTCATTGCGCAAAAGAGCGTTGTTTTCAGGTGTGTCATTAGGGACTTCAGGCAATCTGAAAAATTACAAATTTTCCATTTGAATGCATTAAAATCCTTTTATAGAAACTAAATTATTTTTTAAGGGTGTAAATAAAATATTAATCTTGATAATTTTAAATAAAATCTTAACAAGCCTTAGAAAAAGAACTAACTTTGCAACAAATATGTTTATCAAGCAATACTAAATAATACTATCTATATTATTCTTTTGTTCAGTTTATATAAGGTGTCTAGTATAAATACCAGCTAGATCAACTTTTTTTGTGTTATTTTCACTCTCAATCTGTTTGAAGTAATCCAACCATAACAAGTTTCATCCAGTAGAAAAACGGCTTTAAAAGTGTATCTTGTATCAAACCTGTTCCCAATCTTTTTGAAGACACTGACAGGGATACTAAACTTAACGACTTACTTAAAATTAAAATTGAATTTTATGGCATTATAAAAACTTTTGTCTAACTATTAACCTGCCCAAAATTACATGTACTGTAATGAAGCTCATTGAGTGACGTTGGAAAGGGTCGCTAACTCCTTTTAGGGTTCCTTGGATACGTTTTTTTTTTTTAGAAGGATAGAAGGGCTTCGGATAGAGAGAAGTCACTTGGTTGATGCTCTCAAACCTTTAATTATTAAAATATCTAAAACTATTTCATGTTAGTCATTCTCCATGATGTCACAGTATGTACTGCAAACCAAATCCAAAATCACAGTATCTAGTTGCCTCCAACCATTTGTAGCAAAAAGCAATCTTGGGGTCAAAATTTTTTTTACTTATTTTACTGCCTAATAATATTGCAATTGGGTAAATAATAATCTTAAATATACTACTATTAAAAGTTATCTTCATTGGTATAAGAGGAAATAATGATAAATTCGTTCAGATAATGGACTAGAAATATATTCTAATTAATCTATATATCTTGAGTTCAATTCTTTTTTTTAAATTAACATTTTCCAAACTGTGCAGTGTTAAAGTATTGGAATTTAATACAAGAGATAAGACTTGACACATTTAGGTTATACAAGCAGCTGAATGGGAAGGGAGAAAGCACTTTTTATTTATAATTAGATAACTTTATAATGGAGCAGTTTACTATAATGTTGTTAATTCTCAGGAGTAGGAAAAAACAACTGGATCTGCATTGAGGAATCATTAGGTGTTAGGGTAAAAATACATTAGACGAACACCCTGATTTCTCGCCAAATCTGGTGACCCTTTCCGCCAACCTGCAGATGAAAAAAGTGGTTATTTAATTAGCAGCAAAATCTGTTCTTGTGCCCAAGGATGGGTTAGTACACCGAATATCGCCTTTTCAGAAAAGTCGCCATGAGGTATTGTGCATTTTAATCAGTGTTAAATAAGAACAACCATGCTGGGTTTCAAGCATATAGTAGTTATTAATTGCACTTATATAATTTTGATTAAAAAATGTACTAAAATAAAAAATTTAAAACAGATGTTTTACCAGTTAAATATTAAACTTTGGGTTATGGGCTTATTCTTAGTGTCCGGTGCCTTCGCCAAATGGGATTTGGCGACAAATGATTGGGCGATAGTTTATATTTTGGTTATACTTTTTGACGTGCAAAATATCATGTTGTATAGCAACCCTAAATTTTTTTCCTCTTGCGTGCTTCCACGTTGTTCTGCCATTTTTAAATCGACGTACGGCTCGCGTTGTTGTGATTTTGATTTTCCTGAGCTATGGATGTATACTTTTTATATACGACGTATACGACTTTTATTTGAATAGAAGGTATTTTTGGGAGTTTGAAACAAAAGGCTAACGTGCCGTGATTGATTGGAGCATGGATGCCGGATTGTTGTTTAACAAGTGAATGTGCATGGAGCGGGCCCCGCTGCAATTCACTGTGGAATGGGTTTATGGATCGACTTCCTGGAGGGTGTCATGGATGTGATCCTGAGTAGTCGGAGGCCGATGGCTGGAGACCACAAAATCGACTTCAGGAGTCTGTGATTTTAGCGTGTAGTATGCGTGAGCGCTTAAGAGTACTTTCGAAATGCCCCAAATGACTGCCCGAAGAATTGCCTGCAAGCACCATGATCGACTGCCCGGAAGGATCATGGATGTGATCTTAAGTAGTCGGAGGCTTGAGACGACAAAATCAACGATCAGGAGTCTGTGACTTTAGCGCGTGGTACGCGCGTGCGCTAGAAAATGCCCCAAACGACTGCCTGTAAGCACCATGATCTACTGCCCGGAGGGACATTGTTACCTTCGAGATAGGCGCCGAACTGCCGCTAGCAGCCCAATATAAACTCTAGTGTGATATTAATTAACCAAAGCGACGCTTTGGAATCAATTCTAAACCGTCGTCATTAGCCCATTGTGGAGCTCAAGTACGACCAACGCAATGTCCACCATTTTGATTTGGCGACAAAAAAAAACGTCATTTTTGGCCTTGGCATCAATTTTTGGACTTGGCGACAACGGGGCACCGTACACTAGGAATTTACCGGGTTATGCATCAATTTGTGTGTTGTCTTAAATCTAATTTCAGTTTTTGAATTTCAACCATTTATGCAAATAATTTGTTTGCATGTTATTTATTATGAAATGCCTTTCACGTTCCAGGTATACCCTTATTTTCTTAATACAGCTAAGACCAAACAACATAATCTTTGCGAAATTACCGGCGGTCATTCTGAAATCCGAAGATTACATATTTATCAAGATAAAAGTTTGAAATAAAAGTTACTATAATTTCACATGTGTTACTTACAAGATGATATAATTGGTCCGTTTATCAAATATTTTATGATTAACTGCACGTAATTGTAAAATTCGTTTCGAAAACACCAACATGATTTGTTTGTTTATATTTTACACACTATTTTCTTAACCATTGCAGTTGCAGCGGAAACTTCAACACAAAAATATATATATAATAGTTTTTTCTAACAATATATTTTTAACTGAAATATTTTTAAAATGCTTAAAATTGGGAACTGTTTACTTATAGTTAAGTAATATTTAATTTGTATTATTTATGACAAATATTTGTTATCAACATTTTTAAATACAAGTAATTGGCAACCCAAAAACTCAGTTGTCAAAGATGGCTGGTTTGTGTTTGCGGTGTTCTTGTTTTGAGCGATTCAAATACGGCCCAGAGGAATTAGAACAATTCCAACGCAGCAGAAAAATCGACAAAATGTTAGAGATGGACAAACGTTCTCGGCGAAAATTAGTGAAACTCTTATTATTAGGCGCTGGAGAGAGTGGCAAAAGCACATTCCTCAAGCAAATGAGGATTATCCACGGTTTGCACTTCGATGATGAAACTATCGCAGAATACAGGGTCACAATTTATCACAACACTGTCAAAGGGATGCAAGTTTTAGTCGATGCACGCGATAAACTAGATATTCCGTGGCAAAATCCTTCTCGGAGTGAGCTTGGGGAACACATTATGAAGTACCAAACCAATTTTTTAGATAAATCTACCTTCGCACAGTACGCCGTATCAGTCAAAGAATTATGGAAAGATAAAGGAATTAAAATTGCCTATCACAGGAGACGAGAGTTCCAATTAGTGAGTTTTTATTGTTTTGTTTGATGACTGCTGCGTTTTATACTATGGAAGTTAATAAACACTATACAAATTTGATGGGGAAAGTTAAGCCAAAAGATACAATTGTTCTATATAAATACGTGGCTTTTTTTTCTATGCCAAGTTACTTTTAAGGTAGAAGTAAAGAATAAGGGGGTCTCTGCCAAATCAACGTTTGTCGACAAGTTGGGAGATGAAGTCTTAAGGTTTTCAATACAGATATTGATGTTGCATAACAAGTTGCTGTAGTCAAATCTACAGCACTTATCAATGAGAGGCACAGAAGGATAAACTTGTCATTTGGATGGTTTATAACTTATGTCATTTTGTTGATGGTTTATAACTGATACGAAACTATTACTAAATCTATGAAGTAATAAGTAATTTTAAATTGCAAATAATAAAATTAGTGTAGTAAATAAATCACGAATGAGGATTGTAAAACAATTTTTTATCGAATTGTGTGTGCCTGTAAAATATATTACGCAATTATTTATTGTGTGTAAAACATATTATGCAAGTATTACACAGGGTTACCAATTCGAACTTAAATCATATTTGGCAAAATTTTTTGGGGCAGATTGCTTCTTATACGTACTTTACTCAATTTTAATTATCGTAATTGTATTTAGAACTGTTGACTCAAATATCGTAGAAAGTTTTTCCACTTTTCTGTATAACACATTATTGTTTAGTAAGTTCTTAATATATTTGTATCCCAATGTACCCATGTTGAATAATACAATTGGCTATTGTTTAGTTTTGATTCTGGACTACTCAACAATTCATTATATAATATGAAAATTTATCAAATAGCAGTCCTATACTTTTAATAGTAGAGGGTCTCCCATTAAAACAAGACCATGCCATAACATTTACATTGACAATGTATATTATGAAATTACCCCCTCACTTTACAGAATTTAACTTTTTACATTGTATTTTATATAAAGTGTTTTGGATCCAATAATTTGATATTCGAGCTGTATAAAATATTAAAGTCATAATGTGTGTGAGAACGCCAGCTCCATGCACCTTCCGCATACCTTGCACGTTCGCTTGTTAAACAACAATCCGTTATCCACGCATCAATCAATCACGGCATGTTTGCCTTTCATTTCAAACTCCCACAAATACCTACTATTTAAATAAACGTCGTCCGCGTATACATCCATCCACGTACACATCAAAATCACCACGCGAGCCGAACGTCGATTCAAAAATGGCTTAACTGCGTGAAACCAAGTCTAAACTAGATGCGCGCGCATCTAGTTTAGTTAGTCGCATCTAGTCTAGTTAGTTTCACCAAGGCTGAACTAGATGTGCGGGCATCTAGTTCAGACTTGTTGCCATTTTGTTCATCTAGCCTTGCACATCTAGCTCATCTAGTTGCAAAATATAAACTTTATCGCTCACTCATTTGTCGCCAAATCCCATTTGGCGCCAAATCCCATTTGGCGAGGGCACCGGACACTAGGAATTAACAACCTAATTTTCTTGGTGATATCCAGGTCTTCATTCAGTATAATCAATCCTTCGTTCAATATAAATCCAGAGTCAGTAACTAAAATTGGGAAATTGTCCTCATTTTCCTATGGTTTTGTGTAAAATTTCATTTGGTTTTATAGAGAAATAATATTTATAAAATTGTTGATTTAACATACAATAAATATGCAAAATGTTATTTTAATAAATTATCAAAGATTAATGAGTTATGACTTACTATGGAGAATGTGGAAATCAACAAAAACTAGTTATTTAAACTGTATCAATCTATATATTAATTTTAAAGTAAATGCCATATATTTTAATTCAAAATAATTTGTGTTTGATGGTTGGTTAATATTTTTTTTTAATTTTTGCTTTCAGAGTGACAGCGTACAGTACTTCTTTGAGAACGTAGATCGCATTGCTTTGCCCGTGAGTATTTAATTTTTCCTAAAGCTTATAAGATTATCTTAATTTTAGAATTGATCTTAGGAAAAAGTTCATAATATTTTACCAAAAGTTGAGATATTTTTTCACAATCTGAAATTTGCTGCAGTCTTTACTTTTAATAATAAATTATGAATAAGAATGTCAAGTTTCCTGATTTAACTACATTTATAAGTATATTTAATCAGAGCTGTACTTTGTATAAATTCCAAACTAAACTGGTGAATGCTGCCTATTTACACACTTGTATCGAACAATACAGCTGTTTTGTCTTTCAAATTTTCAAAAGAAATATTTGTTTCAGTATAGATTCAACCTTCCTCTTATATATTATTTAGGATTTTACCCATTTATTTGGAAGAGATAATTTTACTTGTTCACAATTTATGAAGTATTTATTATTTCATTAAATTTTTAAACTTTTCCAAAACCCTCTAATGAAGCTGGCCGACTTAAGTCGTCCATGGACTTCCAGTTTTCTAGCAATACACATAAACATTCATAAAAATATTTTATGTTGAAATATTTTTCATATCTAAAGTGTTGAGGTGTTTCTTGGAAGCTATGTTTATTAAAATAATAAAAATTAAAAAATATGCATGATAGACATGTATTGAAAATATAAACTATTTTGCAGAGAAAACAGATCTCTGAGTGGTATGTATATGTGCACAGAATTATAAAAAGTTACAATTTTATACCCTATATATATTTTTGTTTTCTAAATTATCCTTCATATTGTATTAGACAGAATTTAATAAAAATATAAAACCTGATATTGCAAAAGAGTTTAGGTAGCAGGCAATCATATTTATAATATAAAAAGAACACCTATCCCCAGAAACACTGTTCAAAGTAGCTAGTAATATGTAAAAATATCGTGGGAAAAATCTGAAATGTTATTTTAATTTTGAATAAGAACCCTGGATTCTGAATTTCATCTCAAATAGATATTTTCATTATAGGATTACTCTCCCACTCAGCAAGACATCCTTCACGCCCGCAAGGCAACCAAAGGCATAACTGAATTCACTATCTTGATCAATGAAGTGCCCTTCTGCTTTGTGGATGTCGGGGGCCAGCGATCCCAGCGGCAGAAGTGGTACCAGTGTTTCGATTGTGTCACCTCCATTCTCTTCCTGGTATCATCCAGTGAGTTCGACCAGGTGCTGGTAGAGGACAGGTGCACCAACCGCCTCGTGGAGTCACGGGACATCTTCGACACCATCATCAACCACCGGGCCTTTTCCGAAGTCGCTTTCATCCTGTTCCTCAACAAGACTGACCTGTTACAGAAAAAGGTCGAGGGAAGGTCATCCGACATTTCTTTTTTCTTCCCCGAGTTCGAAGGGGATCCCTTCAACCTGGAAGAAGTTCAAAAGTTTATACTGAGGTATTTCGAGTCGACGAGGAGGGATCAAAGCAAAGGGATATTTCACCATTACACCACGGCCATTGACACTGAAAATATCAAGGTGGTGTTTAATGCGGTGAGGGAGTCCATTGTGCAGAAGAATATCACACAGTTGATGCTGCAGTGATTCGTCGTGTAAAATTGTATAGTCTTTTATACGGTTTTTTTAGAAGTTGTGAAGGTAATACCTTGAGGTTTAACATTCCAGGCAACTATTGAATTTACATTAACCTTGACTGTGATTGCGTAAATGTGGGATATTTTTAATCAAACTGATGAGCTTTGAAGGTGGCTATTGTTTGTTTCCGATTTTAATATAAATGTAACTTCTATCAAATTTTTAAGATATTAGTATATTCATTAGAGTGTACAGTAAGTTTAATAGGTTGTTTATATTCAATGAATCAAAGTTTTGTGGGGAAATAGAACCTCATTGGCAATTTTAATGGGGAAATTGAACCTCATTTGCAATTTTATAAGCAATGTGCAATATACTTTATCTTTTAGATGTTATATCGAAATATAATCATATATTTCTTATAAGTTCTTTTTTAGGAATATTATATTGTTTTCGGTTTTTTTAATGTTAAGAAATCTTTTATAAGTATAATTAACAAGCAGAGCTAATTTTACCAGCATCAAATCAATGTGCAATACTACTTAATTTTGTATTACTATTCAAATAGGAAATTAAAACCATTTGAAACTGAATCATTTTATTTTTAATTACATTATAAGAGCTTTATGCTCATTATTTTTCAATATAAAGTTCAACAATTAAACTAAAAAGTAAAGGAGATTGATAGTATTCATTTGTACAATTCCTTACTTAAGTTTTTGGTATTTTTCAGAACTTTTATTAAAATTGAAATTAAGTTTTTATAGTTTGCTATTTTATAAAAAAGTTCTAAGGGAAAAGTAAAATCTACGAATAGCATTAAACCTTCTTCTATAGGAATTATCCAAAACTTTATATACTTTAAGATTAACACAGTTTTTGTAGTGTTTACACCCTCATAATTGTTATTATTTGTTGTCTTGATCTTATTTTTATTCATTATTACCAACATAGTAATCAAGCTTATCTGGGAGTTTCATTGTAATTTCTATTTATTGCAAAAAACCTAGAGAAGCTATTTATTATTGATGAACTATACAGGTACTAATGGATTTTTAAGTAGTGTTAGTAAAACTTTTATGTGTGATTAGTTTAATTAAATATATTTCTTGCAATATTTATTAAATATTTACTGAACAGTTATTGAATTTGATTTCTGGGAATTTTTTTTTTATTTAGTGGTTGCCAAACAGGGAGACATTGAACAGAACATTTCATTTACCTACATTAATAAAAAATAAAACATTTAATCTATAAAAAAAGTACATAACAGTTATATTAATTGATGAAGAAAATTTTAAAGTATTAAAATATATATTAATGCTTACTTCTAAATCGTTTAGTTTTATTTCTTCACTTGAAGATTTTATAACTCAGAAATGTTTTCAAAAACTTGTCTGTTTTAGAGGATATAGAAATATTTATTAAATGACTCGATATAATAATTCATTATAATATATTTTGAAAACTTTAAGTAATGAGGTCTGTTTCGAATTTTAAGAAAGATTATAAAATGTAAGGGATGTGTTAATTTTTTTAAATTGATTTTGCCTTGTCTGTATTTAAAGTGATTGAATGTACTTTTTTAATTATAAATTATCTGAAGACTATTTTGAATATAAATATAATAATTGAATGGTTTTTTTGCATTATGAAGCATCTGAGGTTATATAGTAATGTTAAGAGAGAGGTATGATGAGCCTTAAATAGATGTATTCCCAAATATCAATTACTTTTCGCACACCACTGCCTTTATTCACATTATAATAATATTTCTGTAAATTTTAATAGTTTGAAAAAATATTCATTAGAATTATTTGTTTTTGAAATAATAAAAATGTGTTATTTTATGTATATATCTTAAGTAGTGAAGTATAAGGAAGGGAGGATCTCAAATAAATACATAAAGCTATATTTAAAATCATTACAATTGTGAATAAATTTGTTTATTTAGTACTTGTTATTTTAGAGTAATCGAGCCCCTCCTATAATATTTATCCCAGGTGTTGAAGCTGTTGCATCAAAAATATTTTATTTGTTAAATGATTGTATGTTGTATTTCTGCTCAATTTCTTATATAAGTGTTTTGCTGTATATTTTATAAATTTGTAAACCCTACGCATGAATCTTTGGTGCTTAGTGTCAAAAAAAAAATTATGACGATGTGTATGATATATTTATCAAACTTGCAAATGAATTTTTAAAAAAACTGTGATACTTGTCAAGCTAAGGGTCCCTTTTAGCATTACAATTAAATTCACTAAGCATGGTTAATTATACTGGGTGATCGATCACAAAAAAAAAACGTTCCAAAGACTACTAAACAAAATCTTAAGATCGTTAGCAATAATGAGCTTTAGGTTGCTGCACTCATGAAGTATATGTCCTATCACGGAGAGAGGTGATTGAACTTCTCTTGTGACTTGTTTAGCAAATTATTATCCTCAGCATAAATATAAGAAGTGACAGACAGGTTTGAGAAAAATAGAAGCTGTAACTGTTGTGCAAGATCGTTCTGATCGCCTTAGTTTATAAATGGATGAAGCGCATAAGCATAAGGCCTCGATTATTTTCTCTAGATTAATACCCTGAGGATTAGACTGGACAATTGTATATGTCTACATGAAATAATTAAAACCATCATGATGGTTTTAATGATTTTATGCCATTAATTTATTGATTTTCTGCTTGAAAATGCTTTTCAAATTTTTCATTTAGCTTCTGTGCGAAATCACAAAATGCCTATCCATTGTAGACACTGCCATTTTGACTAAGTTAGATAACACTATACTGCTTTTATTTACTACCTCTCTCTGTGACAGGATACAAATTTTATAAGTACATCTTCTTACTGTTTAAAATTGCTCTGTGTATCTTCAAAAGGTCTTTTTGTTTCTAAAAATTCGTCTTATAATTATACTGTATATATTGTAGAATTTGACATTGTTTCGAAAAGGATCACCAGAAATGTTACCACTTTTGCTAGCGACAATGCCTTATAAAAGAAGTTTGAAAATTTCTCTTTTGTTGCCAAATATATGCTATATTGATTTATAAGCTGTTTTCTATAATGTATTTATATTTTAGTACCTACAATAAAACAAAAAAAAATAAAGGATGAAAGAATTTAATTGTTTTGAGTATCTAAATGGATTTAAAAGTTTAGGAATCTTCACTTCTCAACTTAGAACTGATTTTATTATACATAGCCAACATTTAAAAATTCCAAACTGAAATAAAGATTTTTTTACGAATACCATTTTATATTTATAAAAGTGAATTTGGCTCTTATTCTTATTTTTTAATGTTTGAAATTAAAAAATGTGGCAATATTTTAAAAACATGTTTAAGTAAAAAAAGTTTTTAATATAATAACATTTTATAAAAAATTCATAATTTAATTATTTAAATAATATTTTCAAAATATTTTCGAGTTATAGACATTATTATTTTTTGGCTTATGATGAAATCATTTTTAAAAACCTTGGAATGTATATAATATTATAAGGTGTTGGTGCAATTGTACAAAATGTTTGAAATCTACAAAATCGACGAGTGTGGTTTTGATTTTGAAACCATACTAATAATGGCAGCTTTTTTATTTACAGTTTTTACCTAACATTTTCTTCTCTTTACTTATTTTAATAAATATTTTTTATATTGTTACTAAAATTTTTATCTTGTGTTTTACTATTGTCTTCAAGCTCATTTTTAAACTTTTTTTTTATAATTTTACATGTATCTAGATTGCAATTATATGTGAAAAGTATTTTATGCAGCCCTTCTTTTTAATTCATTAGGATTAGTTAAACAATACCATATTAATTTTAAGGGAAAATATCATTTTTTTAATGTTACATCATATTAGGATAGGTCTGCAAAAACTAAACTGTCGACTTGGCTCTTGTCAGCGTTATTGGGAACTACTTATTAAAGGAAACTGCAACTATTTATATTTAAATATACGAGAGAAACTCGATAAAACATAAGTTCAGTCCAAAGTTCCAACAATGCTTTTGTCCCCTTTTCATTAATATATTAGCAAATATCGCTACCCTAGTTCTTTTTACTAGGATACCTTTATTTTCAATCTAATATGTCAAATTATCTACTTTCTTTCCTTTAAATTTACTATAATTGTATACTTTGAAACAAACTTACATTTCCTTTTTGTTTTTAAGTATTTTTTTTTAAATATGTGTATAAATGAATTTTTAAATAAACTGCCATTCTACAAGGTAACTAATAAAATATTGGTATTTTATTGTGCTGTGTAATTTGACTTTTTTGTTGTTTTCAATCCATATACAATTAGTATTTTATTTGCAAAAAATATTTTGAAACGTTTGAATGAGATATATTTTTTATCTCCTCAGTGTTATATTCAATTGCTGAATATCTTATTTAATATAGTTTACAAAGTAACTGTTTATTTTACAGATAGTATTGTATAGTTTTTGTAAAATTGTACCTTTTTTTCGAACAAAAAACTGTATTTTTAAAACTTTTATTTGTGAATATTTTTAGTTTTGTTTTGCATATATTTTAAATACTGCATTAGTGTAAAAAATAACATGAATTGTAGTATCAAATTATCTCATTGCAGATTTCCTTAAACTAAACAATTGGAAGAGTTTAGTACCTGAAATACTTAAGTCACATTTTGGCTAAATTAAGTAAAAAGGTGTATTTAAAATGAAAAAAAATTGTGAAGAAAAGAAATACACAAAACTACTTTAAAGCTGTTCCAATTATTCCAATAACATGCAATGGCCTATACATGAATAAATAACTTTGTCTTCTGCTGAAAAACTTTGAAAATGGGCTAGCACAGTTCTGGTACTAAGCTCTTCAATTGCATATACATTAAATTGTTCTTAGAATAGTAACAGTTTATATAGAACTTGCAGCTTGCTCAATAAGTAGGGACAGCTTTTTTTTATTTTCAATACCATTATTTATAAGACTATGAATTGTTCTTAGTATAAAATTACACAGAAATAAAATTGATTTTTTATTAACGCTGTACTTTATTAAACTTTCTTTTCAGTTTAAATCACAATGTTATGCCATTTTAATAATTATCTGTTTATTAACCAATCAACAAATGCAGCGAGAATGAAACAAAATATTACATATAAAACATTTATTTTATTCTATTTACATAAGATATATATTTGTATAAAGTTAAGGCATTGAGTGGTTTTAGATTCAAAAAAGCATTCAAATGTAAAAAAAAATTACTCTGCTATGTTATCGACCATAGATGTATCTCCCGATTCTGAAATATCCTTTCTTTGTGCACCAGGCTTCAGGTACACTTCGAACGCCTTTTGCAGCTGCTGTGATCGTTTCTTCTCATCTTCCATCATTTCTGCTATCTTTTCCTGTAGCTGTTGAATTTCGGCTTTCAGAACAAGATTTGTTTTTGTCTTTACTTCCAATTCCTCTTTATGTTTTGTCTCCATTTCTGTAAAATCAACAAGCATGTTAATATACAAGTTTCAAGCAAATGTACAAGCTATATTTGCTTAATATGCATAAACTTTTTTACCTAATTATCCAGGGATTTTGAATGTTATTTGTTGCTCAACAAAAGAATATATATGACCTTTAAATTAATATTAATTTCTAATTAGGACAAGTTTCTTTATAAATATTTAAAACTGATGATGAATTTGAATTCTACTTCCTATCACATTGCATATCATAATTATAAGTAAGTTTATCAAACTGAATAACAAAGAAAGGTATTCTAACTATTTCTATGATTCATCCAATTGTAGGTTGGTTGTATTAACTTTGTACTAGAGCTTCACAGTAGTCTATTGACGACGATCTAATTGTAGGAATTATTTAATTACTCAACAGTTTTCTTATTTTTGCATATGAAATGCAAAAAATTAAAAAGTAATATTTAAAATCTTTCAAAAATAAAATTACCAGTTTCATGTACTAGATAATTTTTCCCACTTGTTAATTGTTTGTTATTTTGAAAACAATCTCCATGTGCCATAATGATCTGAAACTAAACTTGTTATTTGGGGCTGGTTTGATCGAAATGAATCAATTTGCTACAGTTGAACAATTTTTGTCCCTCATGTGTCAAGTTCGAATTTCATTTTTCTGCCTTAATGATTCTCATCAACATTTCAGATACAAATATCAATTAATATGTAATTAAGAGTCAAACTAGTGATTTGCAACCACCCAATCGTTCTATTATTATCCATAAAATTCCAAAGTAGCCAGGCACATATTGATGCCTTAGAGAACAGAGTGTTAAGTACATAGGAAAAGCACATGTAACGTGTGCACCAACACATCAACTCCTCAAATTAGACAGTTACTGAACACAAGCATTTACCATTTGATGTAAATATTCGAGCAAATATTTTCTTCTAGCACATAGGTGTTGGTTCCATAACCTGGAGAACTATGAAATATAGTATTCCCACAACAATGTTTAAAAAGATTCCAGTACACAACTTTCCAATTAAACTGTCTGTATTTAAAAATATGTTTTAATGATTCAAACACTATATTTAGCTTTATTCTAGTGTAGTTGATGAATTTACTACCCATTTGAAAAAGGTAGCTTACATACATAAATTTTGTGTGTGAGAGCCATTTCTAAACAATACCTAAAAATATCAAAATCACACATTGACACTTAACTATCTTAGAGATTTCAATATTACTCCTGTTACATCACATATTAATCATTTGCATATTAAATTTTATTTAAATATTATTATTAGTATGTCTATAGTATTTTGCTTTCAAACTATTTACTAAAAAATTAATTTTTGTTGGGAAGAAAATAATTAGTAGAAACAATGAAAGTCATTATTTTACATTGCATATATATTAACAGACAGTTATACTACAATATGCAGATCTTATTTTAATCTTAATATAATCACAATAAATAATTTACCATTAATGGCATTTTGCAGTAAACTATATTCATGAACTTGCTTTTGTATCATTTCCTTAGAATCTTGCAGTTCTTTCAACTGCTCTTTAACTTCTAGTTTGATTTTAGCTTCACATGCTTTCATTTCAGCATCTTTTTCTTCTAGAAGCTAAACACATAAATTTGTTTTAATTTATCGTAAAATATATTGATAAATAAAACTTTTATGTAATAAAAATAGATTTAAAACAAAGTAGAATATTTTAAAAGAAGTCCAAGTTAGCTCATGATAAAAAAAAAAATTAGAGAAGTTAGTTTTCAGACATTAAAAAAAACTATTTCTGTATAATTTCCACATTTTAATACAAATCAAAATTAAAACTCTATTTAAATTTACTTTTACCTTTTGTAAGTGGTCAATTTCATGATCTTGCTGGGCCAAATTTAAGTCAAGAGCTGTTACATCTGTTTTTAAGTCGTGCAACAACTGAATATCTGCTTGCAAATGATCCTGTAATGCGACAAATACAGTCATTAACAAGGCATAAAATAAACACCAGGCAATCTGGTATTTTTCTTTTAAATATACCCTAGCAATGTCCTTTGAAAATATATCAGTGCTTTTCAAATGAAATCTTAATTAAAAGAAATGCTACTTTCACTTGCATGAATTTTAAACTATTAATTTTGTAACTAGGAGGCTCCGCCCCATGCTCCGCTAACGCTCCGCCAACCCCCGGAGGATTGCTACGCAATCCTCATAGGTTTGCTCCGCAAACCACTTCTCGCTTCGCTCGCTAAAAGGCAGGACACAATAACAATGTGTCCTAGTAACAATACTTTTTTTAATTATATTACCAAAAACTTTAAACGTTGAAACTGTAAAATTAAATTATAATTCATCTTGGCATCAATACATTTTTTCGCCATGTAAATATATATAAAATCATTCAATTTAATTTCTTTTAAACTACAAATGAAAACAATGGAACCACTGGCAAGCCATTATTTATAATTTTATTTCTACCATTATTTATTATTTTCCACGTTATTTTCACACCTTTCCCTGCGTTTTAGTTTAATTTATAACATTATTGGTAGTTTGTTTTGGCATAATTGACGTTAAGCTTACAATACTTTTGCCTACCAGAAATTTGTACGTTACTAAGTTAATACGTCATAAAAATGAAGTTTATAGAAATCTAGTTTTCAAAATTCCCAACAGATGGCGCTACGTCAATGTTACGCTAATGTAAAGTTTAAAAAAGCGTTTTTCAAAACTTCTATTTTTAATGTAATAAGGTTTATATTCTTCCAAATTTAAGCTGACATCTACAAAATAATTTTTTACTAATGAATTGAAGTGGCTAATCGTCAAAATGGTTTACATAATGGCAAAATAAAAATGCGGGCGCACAGAATTTCGTAAACAAACAAACTGTTGCCACTCAGCGTACAGAAAAACAGCGTTTTTCAATCACCGCGTAAGAGAAATATATATAAAGATTTGTCAATGAAAACTTGTTGGCATATCAAAAACTTTTTAACCTATAAACATTAGTGTATTCGAACTTTTTTTCTTTGAATTGATAAAATTCTGTCTTATAATTTTGAACCTTAAGAAAGTTACCCAATATTATTTCTAAAGAAAATATTTTCTATTTAAACATTACTTATTATTCCTTAAAATTATCGAAATAAATTAATGTGACATTATATTGATTGTTTTTTTTCTCTGTAATGCAATTATATTTCTGATTTGCATAAAAATTAGTTAAAAATCAAGTCTAGCTCTATTTCTACATTGAATTAAGAATGTACAAAAAATTCTAAAATATTTTATAAAATATTTATTTTCATATTACTAATTATACTAAAAATTATATAAATTACTAAAAATTACATAAATTGTTATAGGTATTTAAAGGCTTAAAATTTTGATGGTTGATACTATATTAAACTTACATATTGTTCTTTATTCGCATCTTCAAGCATTTCAATTCTTTCTTCTTGTTTCTGTCTAACCTTTTCCTTTACGAGAAAATACAATAATTAAATTTGGACAAAAACAAATCAAATGATTAAGAGAACTCTCTACAATTATAATAAATTTCTAAAAATATAACATTTAACATTAATTTAATTTTTTTTTATTTTACAATTTATTTAAGAAGGATATCAACTAATAAAGTTAATCATAAATACATTTAAGTAAAATTCCACGACAAAGCAACAAAAAACATTTATACAATGATTGTTTTAAGGATATTTTTACCTATTGATACTCAATCAATAGTTTTAAAGTGTTATGTTGTTTCTACTGCATTAAATAGAAATAATTTTCGAAAGATATTAATGAGTTTTATAAAGAGATAGATTTACAGTATGCTTCATATTTCCATAAACTTAAAATTTAAATGCATTTTTATAAAAATTGAAGATCTAAGATAGCCTATCCATATCATGACCATGAATGTCCCTGTTAGTAGAATAAGTCATTAGAAACAACAAAACATCTAATGTAATAAAATGGCTATTAGTAATTGAAAAAAGTTCTTAAATGATATTCTTACATGGTCAGATTTTAATTTCTTTTCTAATTGGAGAAACTTGTCTTCACTCTGAGATCTCTCAGAAAAAAGCTGTGCATTCTTTTCTTTGAGCTCCTGAAGTACAAATTTATATAAATCATTTGTCATTATTACATTTGTTTGAGTTTGTAAAATTATATATATTTACAATTATTAAACAACTTTGTAAAATAATGTGTTTCCTTAAAACATCCAGTTTTATGAATTGAAAAGATATATTGTTGAAGAGATAAAGTATATATTCGAGCAAACTAATTAATTGTTTGATTTTTTTTAATTAGAATGATAGAATATAAAAATGGATTTAATTATCAACTTTAATTTAAAAAAGTTTCACCTAAAAATTGTAATTAAATCTTTTTTAATCTATCCCATAAGTTTGTAATAGTGTAGACGATTCTAAAATAACATAGTGAATACTAGTTTCAATTAACATAAGACCTTAGTAGAAAGCATAAAAACACAGAGTAGACCTGATCTCCCTGCAATATTATTGCAGATTTAACTCTGCAGCAACAATGACACATGACGACATATAGTGTGTCACATACAGAAAAATTAACTTAAAACAACCTGTTCCAAATCCGTCTTCTGTGATTCTAGTAAGGAGAGTTTGTGTTTAAAACTTTTTTTCTCTTCAGAAAATTCTTCTTTCCATCTTAAAGACTAAAATGTAAAAATAAATATACATTCAAATATATTTATAAAATGTTAGATATACATAAAAAAAAAGGTGGATGAATAAAATATTACAATTTTTTTTAAACAGATTTAATTTAGTAATCATAATAACAATATGTATTTATTTTAAAATAAAAAAAATGTAAAAGAAAACAAATAATTTAGTACCAAACATTATATTTATAACTACATTTTAAGATATTTGGCAATAAAAATATCTTAAATCGACGTGTCTTTCTACCACTGTAAAAAATATATTTTGCTTAAATTTAATTAAATAACTCGAATTTAAAAATAATTAAAGAAATGAAATAACAAAAAACTGTAAAAAATTTATTAAACACATTTTTAGAAAGAAAGTTATTTTTAAAGTTAATAATTGTTACTCTATTGCTGTCAAAAGTTACTTTTAAAAAATGTTAGTGACATTTAAAAAAAGCTGTTTATTAGGTATACATTTCATTACAAACCAAATTCAAAATGCTGTATTTATATCTTTAAATGTTTCTGATCATAATTTCTCCTATAGACTTTTTTCATTAATTTAAACATTACAAACTAATTTTTGTTTAAAGTTTGAAAAATAATTAAATAGTCTAAGAAATGTGTTTATAAAATAATAGTAACAATGTTTTATATATTGCCTCTTTTTCATGTAGAAGCTCTTTTTCTTCTAAATCTTCAGTGTGTTTCTTAATCAGTGCAGTCAATTGATCTGAAGAATTTGAAGAAAAAAAAAATTAGTTTGGTAAGTAAACTATCTGAATGTGACTAAAAATATAAACACACTTAGCAATTGAATTTTTATACATAAAATAATACCAGATGTCACATTATTGCTTTATTCGAATTATTTTTACTTTCTAATACTTTATATGAAATATATAAAAATTATTTAAACTTAAAAATGTCTCAATATCAAGTTTTCACACTTTTTTTAACATTTGAGGAATATCTAATATAATCAAGATATCTAACAACCAAATTCCAAATTGTGTCATAACCTACCTACATAGCAGGACATTTAGGACAAAGTCAAAATAAAAAATAATTAAAATTTGGCCATTATCAGGCTTTTACCTAGTTTTCTTGGTGGGCAAATTTTTATTCAAATTCGTAGTTAGTTTACTTTCTTTTCAGGATAATGAAATTTATCTTAAAGTAAAATTTTGTGATTTTGTTCCTTATTGAATTATTGGCAATGTATTTGAGTTGTTTTTTCAGACTTGGGTTGGATTAATATCAGACAACAAGCCTAAATATATAGATAGAGAGCTTTGAAAACTTTACATTGTTTAAAAATTTCTATAGCTTACCTATATCTCATACATTTAAACAAAAGACAATAATCCTTTTCTACCTTTTAAAAAAACTTTATCTTCTTCAGAACTATTTTCAAGTTTTATTATACTCTTTTTAAGCTTCGAGTCTTGATCTTCAGCATGAGTTAGTTTAATTTTCATATCTTGTATCTGAAATAAGAAAATTATCAACCTTATTTTATACTTAGTAAATAATTTCATTTTACATAAGACAAATAAAAATATAATCTAACATTTGAATTAATAGATTTACATAAAATAGAGAAATGTTGTAATACACTTATGTACTTTAATTTCTATACAACACAATATTAGATTCCATATTCCTAGATATAACAATACACTAATTTTTTGCTAACAGTATGCTAAACTTGCCTGTTGCTTAAAAAATATGTTTTCTTCTTTTAATGATCCAATTTGCTCTAATAATCCTCTTTCAGTTTCTTCTTTCTTCTACAAATAATACCAATACCAAATATTTTTAAAGAATTACAAATAAAAAAATAGATTAATCATTAAGATAAATTTTTAAAGGCTTTTAATATTTGCAAAGATAAATAATTATTTACTGAGGAAATAAGTACTGAAACTGTTTAAGTTGACACAATTTTTACTGGTTGTGTGACAAAGAATGGCTGAAAACTTCTTAAAGTATACATCAGGTTTTACAGACTGTTCTACTTGTAAAGACAAATCCATCTATTACTTTGGAAAACATGGAACATTTTATAAATCAAGTCTAAATCTATAACTAAATTTACATTTCATAAAAAAAAATTCACCCTCTTTTCAAAGAAAACCAGAGAGGTATAGTTTGTGGCAAGATGTTTGGTTAAATTAATGTCACACTAGACCTTATGTCGAACTTAATAACAGGAATCTACAAATCTTTTTTAAACATTAATGGTGCTATTTTTGTGATACTTATTTAGCATGTTTACCGTGTTATCCAACACAGATTACTTGTATAAGGGAATACCTTACCAGTCTCAGTAAACTAATACTAGATACATTTTTCAGATTTCTAGCTAACATAGTTAATAAAATAAATATGACAAAAAAGTTTTAAAAATTATTGAATTTAATGCCATTATTTTTTTAAAGATGTCATTTTTATAAAAGTCAGAGATTTAAACATGGGAATTTTTTTATGTTTTTATCAATTTTTATTTTTGTTAATAACTAATTTGACATGTTTATCATATATTATTTTCCATACTAGAGCAATATTATGCATTGACTTAGTAGTGACACTAATATAGTTCTATAGAACTTTAGATAAATATGTCTAAAAAAGTTTAGTTCTAATTATTTTTCAAATTGATTCATGCTGATTATATTTATTAAATTAATAAATATGCTGATTATATGAAACGTCATTTAGTTTCATGATTATATGAAACTAAAATTAATAGTTTCATAGCAATATAAAATAAGATAGTTTTGTTGAAGGTAAAAAAAAATAGCACATAGAAAAGAATGTGATATAATCAATATGTAAAATCTAAAAAAAAAATTTAATTAATAAAATTTTTATGTCTATAACACCTTTGTTTCTTTGTCTAAAATTGCCTGATTTTCATCTTGTAATTCCTTATTTCTCATTTCTAGGGCATTTAAAGATAGAGCTCTTTGATTCATCTCCAATGACAATGTCCACAATTCACTTTCTAATTCACGAATTCTAAAAACATCAAAGTATTTTTAAGACCTATTCAATGTTGCACTTTCAACGTTTTTATTTTTATCAACAAAAGCCATTTCTTAATATTTTTGTTTTAAATTTTTGAATAATTCAGTGACCAAAAACTAGTAAACATAATTTATAAGTAAAATACATCATCATTCCTTATTTAATATGATAAATTTATGTATCAATAAATTAATTTATTTTTTTCTTAAATATTATTAAAATATGATTAATAAACAAAAAAACAAAACTCATTATTATAGAATTTTAATTATTTTCATTATTATAGAAAATACTAATTATTTTTATATATATTAAATGTAAAATTTACTTAATTGTTAAATTTTCACAGTTTTTATCTTTCTCAGCTAAAGCAGCTTCAGCCTCAGACAGTTTCTCTGTATTCCACCTGATAAAATTACATATATTTATTTTAATAGTAGTATAGATTGTTGAAAATTTTCATAATTGGACACATTATGTACTGCCTGTGTACATAAAATAACAAAGAATAAATAAGACAATTCATTTCATACTAAAAACCAATTAAATTTGTTATATTCTATATATATATATATATATATATATTGTTTGTATAAGCTTACAAAATATTTTAGATTTGAGTGCATATTTGAAACATTTTTATCAAAAAAAATCTTATTTTAAAAGAAGATTTTGAAAAAAAGTTTATCTAAATTGTCAATTATTAAACAAATTGACATTCTTTTCAAAATATAACATTTTTAGAATTTGTTTGATACTATACCTACACAAATTTTAATTTTATGTTTTAAAAAATAAATTATTGAAAAACTAGAATTTTAAATTCAAAATTGTCATGTTTGAACAAATCATTTGTACAATTTATTTATCAAAATGATGGTTGCATTTATGGTACACGTTTTGACACATTCTGCAGAGCAGTGATTTGTTTCTGACTGATATTTGCACTCTGCATGATCCTCTTCATGTTATAAGGTTTTAAGGGTGTAAGTATATTTTGAAGACATTTCAATTTTGCTTAAAATTACTTAGTAGAATCACCAAATTGCTTTTAACCTGTGTTGCCCAATACTGTCGATGTTTTCTATCAAGCGAAAATCCCATTATTGAGCTTATATTTTCTAGGGTGGAAACATAAGTAAAAGCTACTACAAATATACAAGCTCATTCCTTTTGCCTTGATTTTTACATTTTGTGGTATATTTTCCTGGGAAAATAACAAATTAATGCTTAATCTGACTTTTTATGGTAAAACAACAGTAGCCGCTACTAGATATATGTACGTGTTCCTACTGCATTGTTTTGACATCAGTTATAATAATACATTTAAAAAAACATATTAACCTTTCATTCTTTGAGGCATCATTATCTCTCCTCTCTAGTTGGTCCATTAAGGATTTCACCTAAAATAATATAGATATTAGATAAATAAAGATAACAGTTAGTTTAACTAAATATTAATTAAATATATATATAATTCATATAGCATATGTTTCAACCTGAGTATGCCTTTCCTCTTCTTTTGCTTGCAGTCGAGAAGCTAGATATTTAGATTTAGCAATTTGCTCATTGTTTGCAATGAATCTTTGAGAGGAAGCAGTAGTAGCAATTTCTAAATTATAAAGAAAAAAATGCAATACATAATCTTATATGTTGATATACAATTACTTTATATGAATAATATTTCTATTCTCCAATTTTATGAAATATGGTAAAAATAAAATAATCACTTTTAAGTATTGCTTCTATTTATACTTCTATTACATAGAAATAAATTTAATTTTTATCAAATTATAATTTAAATACCTATAATTTTAAATGGAGAATAATAGCAGAGGACAATACTTAAAAATTTATAAAATTTTAAATTATCTTTAAAAGGTAGAACAATGTTTAACTAGAAAAAAAACCATATATAAAAGCATTTTAAGATGGTTATACAAAGTTTTATAAGATATCCATATCAAATTATTTCAAATTACACATATAGAATAAATATAACTATTTTTATTATTCTTACTAATGGCTTCTTGTATATCCATAGGAAGGTCATTCCCAGAAGTTTCAAGTGAGAGAATGGATTGGTTTCCACTTAAAGATTTTAAAATAGCTCTTCCTCCAGTTAAACCAATATTATTCCAACATATATCTAAAGCAGGAAATATTTTTAAAAATTGCACAATATTTTGTTATTTTCTTCTTAAATGACCAAAAAAAAAAATAACTAAATAATATTCAATAAATTATCAAACGAACTTGGAAATTTTTTTTAAAGTAAAGTATTCTTATATAAAGTCTTACAAAATTAAAGTTATTGAATTTGTATATAATTAAGCAAATTATTAAAATCTTATATGCAACTACTGACTTGTATACTTCCCTTCTCACCTAGAACACTTGAAAAATCAAACAATTATCTTATGCTCAGGTTATGCCTTGTTATTTAACCACAGTTTAAAATCATGAGGCAGCCTTCTCTGGTCTTCATTTAGTATGATCAAAAACAATGATCTATATACTACCATTTATATGAAACTATGGCAATGTTAATCAAAATAAAATCCAAAAATTAAAAAAAATCAACTGAAACCAAGTTCACTCACTCTTTCTTTAAGGGGCTAGTGACTTTATTTTATAACAGAAGCCTGGTTGATAAAAGTTAAATATTTTTAAAGACAAATTAAAAATGTACAGAATATTAAATTTCGAATCTTTAGTAAATTTTTACTCATCAACATAGCTGCAATTTTATTTTTTTAAATAATCAAAATTATTTTATAACATGCCATGAAAATAAATAATATTTTTTTAATATGTAAATTCTTCCCATTTAAAAAAAACCACATACCTAGATTTTGTAAAGAAGATGTTCTTAATATCACATCTGACAAAGACTGAGCACAAATATGATTCAACTGGTTGTTTCGAAGGTCTAGAAACTGAAATAGTTAACACTTTTCATCACATCATAAATTATGTGCAGGTAAATTTTAATTTAAATACATTTTCTACTCACTTTCAAAGAATTGTTTAAGCCCAAACCTTCACAAAACAAAGCAAATCTCTCAGGAAAAATCCCAAGCCCATTCCACTCCAGATATAAACTGAAAAATTCAGACAGAATTCAAAATAAAATTTAATTGGAAACACTTGTTTAAAAGCAAAATTTTAAATGTAAGTTCATACAAGCTTCACAGTTTGAAATTTTTTTGTAATGTTAATATTAAACCAATATAAAGTTTAAATGTTACTGATAAAAATAAGTTGATCTTTGTTAAATCAAGAACATATGTATAATAAGTACTATACAACGGAAAAAGCATTGGTAGTAGAATTAAAAGTATGCAGTAATATAAAAAAATAATTTTTTTTTTAAAAATAGATATGAAACTTGAAACATGAGAGTTCTTGAACTTATTTTTTAAACTGCCACAAAGTCAAAGTCATCACATCATAATTTTACTTGTAAATGTGACATGCTCTAGCACTATAAATTCATTATTTTAAGTATATGTGTGAATGTTTCGGCATTATTTATTTTCACTATTTTTCAATATGATAAATTTTCTAATGCACTTCAAAGACATTGAAATTAAACATATTTTAAATACCACTACTTTTTGACAAGAAAATTATATTTTTTTAAGTGAATTTTTTATATACAAATATTTTTAAGAATGTTTCTAACAGCAATTTTACAATCTCTAGATTAATCCATTTGGATCAAATCTTTTATATTCAGGAAAATAACTTATGAAAACTATGCAAAAATCTTGTAATATTTATAATTTGTATAATTATTGACAAAAACATCAAACTTAATAACGATTTTATAAAATTATTCATGATTGACAGTCAAAGATAAAATAGAACTCTAAATAAGCAAAAGAAATTAAACTAACTTACTTCTGCAAATGGTTATTATGTCGAAACAATTTTCCAAGTGCTAAGGTTCCTAAGCTTCTTATATTATTTCCCTACATTTTTAATAAACAAGTAAATAAATAAAATAATACTATTCAAAAAGTAAACAATTTTAAAGAAGAAAATTGACATTTACTAACCTTTAAATGTAAAGTATTCAAAAATTTGTTCTTTTCTAATCCTGATAAAATACTTATTAAGCCTAAAAAAATAACATCACAATATAATTAAATGATAATAATTAATAATATTGTAAAATTTATATATATATTCAAACTAATAGAGATAAAAAAAAACATGAATTTCTTAATTAAAAATATTCGATAAAAATGAACAACTGCACTTTAAAAAATCATTATATTTTACTTTCTGTGACGAAAAAATTATTATTATCTCTCTCATCTTAAAAAAGATTTTTTGTAAAAGTACTTAATAAGACTTACCTTAAAAGTAGATTAAAGTAAGTCTAATGTTAATTTCACCTCTATTAAAAAAAACCTCTCGTTCATTTCCCTCACTGAAAGAAATAAGTTTGGAGCAAAACTTTCAAAATCTTTTGTTAATAGAACACTTTGTCATGTAAACTCCCCCCCCCCCCCCCCCTTTTACATGTGCCATTTAAAAAATAAATAAATATTACTAATAAAAATACTGAAAACTTTAAAAAAAAATACTGAAAATTGTAACAAATATAAATTAGCACATAGTTTAGAGCAACACATGGCATTAAATACAAAACATTAAAACAATTACTTGCAAAATCATTTTTAATTATCTAGAATACCATCCTATATGGTCCCAAAGAGCATCTTTTTGAGAAACTAATAGAACCATGAGTGGTATCCTACAAGATGTTTCACATATAAATATGAGTGCTTAATAGACCATTTAATAAATAAGGTTTTGGAACAGAAAACAAATTGTAGGGCATTGATTTCCAAACTTAAATTAGAAAAAATAAGTAAATGCATAAATTATACTAATGAATAAGATACATAAAAAATTACTTATTAAATGTTATTCTGCATTAATATACTACTGCAGTTAAAATTTAGAAATACTTTATTGACTTTTACTTTATATAATTTATAAAATTATCTAAATTTTGTAAATATGATTGATTTTTTAAAAGCATTTTTTAGATGTTTTCGCACAACTTGTTAAGTAGTATTAAGTGTGTATGACTCTTACATTATAGTTTCAACAGCAGTGTGATAACTAAGGTGCACTAAAATACTGACATTAAACGAAGTTCAAAATCTAAGTACTAACAATTTTAAAATACATATTTATATAGATATGTTCAGCAATCAAACTAGCAAGAAAATAAATAATATACCTTCATCAGAAAACATGCAGTTACTGCAATCTAGTTCTTTTATATGTACGTCCTTAGCAAAAGCTTGTCCAAATGCCTTGCAAGTTAAATCTGTAAATTGTGCACCGGACAAATTTAAAGTAGTTGATGTTCCTGCTCTGCAAAAGACAAATTGAAATGTGAAAAAAATGTCAAATGAAAATGCATATGGTATAATCCTAAAATATATATTGTACTTCAAAATTAATAATTAAAAAAATGTATGTGGTTGAGAAGGAGCAGGACTAAAAGGGTTTTATGTGGTCATTTCAGCAGGTTATATAGGAATAGGGAATGGTCACTAATGAAAACTTTGCCAACAGAAGGAAAATAAACAAGCTGTTCCATCTGACATTGGGTGCTCTATTTACACTTTGCTCAAGATTAAAGTTATATAAGTGCCTAATTTCTATCAAAGAAACCAAATTTAAAACAATTATGTATTGGGTGTATGCCAAAAAAAAATTTTACAACCAGCTTTGGTGTGAAAAAATTAGAATTACTATTTCCTATACTGAAATATTGACAGATAGTAAAAATGCATTGAACGGTCACACTTGGAAATTTTTCTGAAAAGGTTATATTCACAACAATAACCTGTTCTTGGCAACAAAAACTGGGTTTGTCGCCAATCAAAGAACTACTCTATTATCTCACTACAGGGTTGCCAAAAAGGGTTACTACATTTGGTAAGAAATCAAGATTTGTTTTTTACGTTTCAGGCTGCGCATATTTCTCTCCTCATTTATGAGACTTAACACAGCCACACACACGTATATACCTCGTCATTTTTTAACCAAGGTCAAATATCGGGTAACACCTGAGCTGGCACCCAACAGAACCTGAATAGGTGTCAGGACATAGAATTCTGATCAGATTTATCGTAAACACCAGTATAATTTTTGACGACTTTCTAGTATTTTAGTAGAGAACCACTGCAATTGCAAGATCACTACAGAAATCAAGGTGACCATTCAAGGAAATTTAACTAAACAGACTGTGCATGCTTGTAAAATACACTGTGCAAATATTGCGCATGGTTGTCAAATTGGGTTGGAATGCCTTGAACAGTACCCAATATTTTTCGTCAAATTTGGTTGCCGTTTATCAGCACCCATGCAGGGAAGAAATTGAGAAGTTCTTTAGTTGGCGACAAAACCGCATTTTTTGACCAAGAGCGTTTTAGAGTTGTGATTATTGCTTTTCCAAAAAGTCCCTAAGGATGACTGTTCAATGGATTTTAACCCTAAATTGAATTGAAATCTCATTTGACGGCATTGAATAGCCTTGTTTGAGTACTACTATATTCTAACAGGTGTTGCCTGATACTTCATGAAGCTAACTTAGAAACGTTTCATATCAAAAACACGAGTTTTACATTGAAGCAATTAAAATATGTTTATTCTTAGAACATACGTAATAAGAGCGAAAGGTAATCCAAGGTAAAAAACAAACAAATGATGTTTTATATTCACTTTGTTAGTTTATTTATTAGATAAGGGAAAATAAACAAATATCTATGAATGCCTCATTTTATAAAAAGAAAGTGACACATTCTATTCCGGAAGAAGGAAATTTTAAATATTCCTTTTGACTTGCAAAATGTCCCATAATACATCTATACCTACAAATCTTACAACAATTTTATTGTATTACACACGACCTTCAAATATTATATTTTCTCTTGATATTGTGTTTATATATTTTGAACTTTTGTTAATTAGGTGCATTATTAGTAACGTGAAAATGTTTTTCAGATAATCAAATACTTACTCTTCTAATCTGGATAATATTTTTTCGCATTTAGGAATTTTAAAATTTTCACAAGCTTCAAAGTAAAGAAATTTAAAAGATTCCATATTCGCGCTAGGAGGTTTCTATGACAACCACATTATAACAAAAGCTGAAAATACCGTAAAGCATTGCCAAACATGAACAGCTTAATTAACTCTTTAAACAAAAATAAATAATTTAACTTACAATAAATGTACGTTTATGCTAGTACGATTCTGTGATAAAAAATAATTAATTTAAATATAATTTGTTAATTTAAAACACTTAACTGCGATATTACAAAGAGTGAAATATCCGATCTGGCAACAACGTATTTAAGAGGCTTGTTTAGAGTATGAAGTGAAACGACTTTTGCTTGTATTTTCTTTTTAACGCCAAAACAAAAATTTATATTCTAAATAAATATATCAACGCATTAAGATTACTAATGATGTCTTCAACAGACACCACGTCCACCAACAAAACGTGGGAATTAAGCCTATACGAATTACACAGAACCCCTCAAGAGGTAATAACAGACACGACCGAAATCGCAGTGTCTCCGAGGAGTTTGCACAGCGAGTTGATGTGTCCAATATGCCTGGACATGCTGAAGAACACTATGACAACTAAGGAATGCCTCCACCGGTTCTGTCAAGACTGCATCATAACAGCTCTGCGAAGCGGCAACAAAGAATGCCCAACCTGCAGGAAGAAACTCATCTCTAAACGATCACTGAGGCCGGACCCGAATTTTGACATGCTGATTTCGAAAATCTACCCCAGCCGAGACGAGTACGAAGCTCTCCAGGAACGCGTCCTAGCATCTTTTAACAAGAAACACAATCACGCTTTGGCTCACAGCATAGAGGAGGGTATGAGGATCCAGGCTCTCAACAGAGCCAGCCGTGTGAGGAAAAACGTAGCTGAGGATCCAAACGACACCAATAACAACAGCAACACTAGCACAACGACCACCAGTGCCGTTGCTAACAATAACAACAACACTAATCCTCCTTCCATGAACGAGAACAGCAACAGCATGACGGCCCCTCTCACTGCACCAAGCACACCTGTGCCCACCCCTCGACAGACCCCCACACCTGGTAGTTCCAGCGATGCCAACTCGTCTCAGCCACGCAAAAGATTGAAGACCCTTTCAGAGAATGAGTCCATGGGTTCTGGCCTCGATCAGGACAACGATAACGACTTGGCCGAGGAGAGTACAGAGGGAACGAATCATGAAGCTGAACCAGAGAGTTCGACGGAGACGACTGTAAATGAAATTGAACTTGTGTTTAAACCTTATCCGTATGACAGAGATGATACAGAACCAATTTATTCCCAAGTGAGGTTTCTCAAAACGACAGCCAATGCTACAGGTATGATGTATATTCTTATCTTTGCTTTGACTTATTGATTACACAGGTATGGGATTTTTCCGTGCATTAAAGGAAATCCCTGAATTTCATTGTATTAAATTACTGATTTCAATTTAGTTATGTTTTTATCTGTCACCATTAAATTAAATTTCAACTAATTTTTTGTTTGACCAATTACATTATTATCCTTTAACATAAAAAATGTGCTGCTGCCATTAGTATAGTGTTTGTTTGTTATTGTGTGCCATTTTAAATTATGTTTATGTATAGCATTGCATAGAACTATTTCAACAATATGGTTGGTAACTAAATTCAGTATGGTAAGTATAGGGGTCAGTTGAGACCTTTTTTTTAAGGAATATGTCCTACTCTTCTTGGTTAATTCCTAGTGTCCGGTGCCCTCGCCAAATGGGATTTGGCGACAAATGATTGGATTGGGCGATAAAGTTTATATTTTGGCAACCCTACTTGCCGCGTGCGAAAATATGTTCTATGGCAACCCTAAATTTTTTACCCACGTAGCTGCGCCATGCCGCGCTTGATAATGCGAAGATGCATCTAGTTAGATTATCTGTGCGTGCATCTTGGTTTCGCGCATTTCTGCCATTTTTGAATGGACGTTCGGCGGCTACGTGTGATTTTAATTTTTCTGAGCTGACGATGTATTAACGATTATTTGAATAGTAAGTATTTTTGGAAATTGGTGATGAAAGACAAACGTGCCATGATTGAGTGGTGCATGGATGCCGGATTGTTATGCAGCAAATGCGCCTAGCGAAACAGACAGTCACTGACTGGATCTGCCGGGAGGTATGTACAGAGTGGTTCATTCATAATCCTGTTCCTATCGCTGGAGAGCATGTCGTCGTTGAGATTGACGAGTCGAAGTTCGGCAAACGCAAGTACAACCAGGGCAAGCGTGTGGAAGGCCAGTGGGTGTTTGTAGGATTTGAATCCGTTACCAACAAGTGTTTCATGGTTGCCATGGACGACCGGAAATCGGAAACTTTACTCAACGTTTTGCAGCAGTTCGTTTTTCCTGGATCCGATATTGTTTCCGATTTTCATATAAAATGTTGATTTAACGATCAACGACTGCCCGAAGGATTGCCTGTAAGCACCATGATCGACGGCCCGGAGAGGATCATGGATGTGTAGTAGATGGATGAGTAGTCGGAGGCCGAAGGCCAGAGACCACAAAATCAACGGCAGGAGTCTATGACTTTAAGCGCGCGGAACGCGTGTGCACTTAAGAGTGCCATCGAAATGCCCCAAACAACTGCCCGAAGGATCGCCTGTAAGCACCATGATCGAATGCCCGGACCAACGCAATGTCCGCCATTTTGCGTCCTCTGACCATGGTTCAAAAATACGAGGCATCGTTCTTGGGGCTTTCCTTCGAGATAGGCCCCGAACCGTCTCCAATAGCCCACTGTGCGTCTCTAGTGCAACGTTAATTAACCAAACCAAACCGCCATTTTGATTTGGCGACAAAAAAAACACGTCATTTTTACCTTGGCGCCAATTTTCGGACTTGGCGACAACGGGGCACCGTACACTAGGAATTTACCCTCTTCTTGTACATGTTGTTCCCTGCCATTTAACAAAATGTTTTACTCTTTCCTTGCAAATCTGTAATGAGAAAATACCCCTTGCTGAAAGTCTATCAGTACAATTTTATTCTGTGCAGAAAGCAAAATTCTTTATGCAATAATCTTCATAAAAAATTTATTGCAACATTTTGAAATAAGGATACAACTACTTGGAAACCTTGCATGACAATTTGCCTGACTTTGATGATACAAATTTCTCTTTTATTGAATTTAGCATCATATTT
The DNA here is from genome assembly GCA_963932185.1 of Troglohyphantes excavatus. Lineage (NCBI taxonomy): Eukaryota > Metazoa > Arthropoda > Arachnida > Araneae > Linyphiidae > Troglohyphantes > Troglohyphantes excavatus. Next base: position 53,312,889 of record OZ010668.1, read on the forward strand.
TTGCTTGACTCCGATTACATTTAATATGCATTTTTCTATCAGCTCTGATAAACAGGTTATTGATGTTAAAAGTTTTAATAATTGGCATTTTTAACACAGCCGTTTCTACATCATTGGAATTATAAAAATAGATTTTATGCAGTATTATTAAAATTTTTATACATATACGTATTTTCTTTTCAATTGCAATTAAGTTTGATAAGTATTTGATTATCATCAGCCAACAAAATCTGCCAAGTGTATTTAAAGTATGCATTTTATCTTTTGCCCCTGTATTTTTCTTGGATATTAAATTTTCTAAAGATATTAGTAAATTCCTAGTGTACGGTGCCTCGTTATCACCGAGTCCAAAAATTGGCGCCAAGGCCAAAAATGACGGGTTTTTTTTTTGTCGCCAAATCAAAACGAGGACATTGCTTTGGTCCGGGCAGTCGATCATGGTGCTTACAGGCGATTCTTCGGGTAGTCGTTTGGGGCATTCCGATGGCACTCTTAAGTGCATACTCGTACAGCACGCTTAAAGTCACAGACTCCTGCCGTCGATTTTGTGGTCTTGGCCTACGACTACTCAGGATCACATCCATGACCCCTTCCGGGCAGTCGACATGGTGCTTACAGGCAATCCTTCGAGCAGTCGTTTGGGGCATTTCGACAGCACATTTTCGCACACGCGTAACGCGCGCTAAAATCACAGACTCCTTATGTTGATTTTGTAGTTTTCGGCCTCCGACAACTCAGGATCACATCCATTACACCCTCCGGGCAGTCGATCACTTGCTGCATAATGTATCCATGGTTCGACCCATAAACCCCTTCCACAGTGAATTGCAGCTAAGCCAGCTCCATGCACCTTCCGCATAATTTGCAAATTCGCTTGTTAAACAAGAATCAGGCATCCATGCAGCAATCAATTACGACACGTTTGCCTTTCATTTCAAACTCCCAAAAATACCTACTATTTAAATAAACGTTGTCCGCGTATACATCCATCCGCATACATATCAAAATCACACCACGTACACATCAACCACCCGAGCCAAGTCGATTAAAAAATGGCAGAACTGCGTGAAACCAAGGCTAAACTAGATGCGCGCGCGTTGACGCTATAGTGTCAACGCACACGCATCTAGTCTAGTTAGTTTCACCAAGGCTGAACTAGATGCGCTCGCGTTGACGCTGTAGCGTTATGTAAACTTTGTCGCCAAATCCCATTTGGCAAGGGCACCGGACACTAGGAATTAACCCATTAAAATTTAAGTAGCACAATTTTTGAGAAACAAAACAAGTTATTCCTTATATATGTTTTCCCAGGTTCCATTTGACATAGAATGTGCTTATTTCCCAGGTTCACATTTTTATGTTTATTAACTCATGCTTCTACTTTCACTCAGTGGCATACTTTTATGTAGAACAAACTACTTAAAGGGTTTACAAAACATATTTAACTAGCAATATATTTTCAATATACAAGCAGTAACATGAAGTAAAATATCACACTAAACAAAATGGTGATGCTAATAATGGATCCTAACAAATGGAATGTTATAGTTAATAATACATTGAATTCTTGATTTCTACACTTTTGGGTCAACTTGGCAGACATTTTATAACTTGAGTTTTGGAATATCATGAGTGAACATGAGATTAGTTTATTTCTCTTGACAATAATGCAAGGAAACTTTTAGATTTCGTACTGCCAAACGGTTAATGTCCATGTCTTGTTATTGGTAGTTTTGGATCTCAAACATTGTGTTTGAATTTTTTTGTTTACTTTCTCAATAGTCATCATCTGTACTAATAAAGGCACTTTCAATATAAAGATGGTTTCAGTGTGTTAGCTAAGCCTATTTTTGTTATTGACTCAATTGCAAAATACTTCTAAAACATTTGTATAAATTTGTGGTAATTTAAAAAAAAAAAATTGTGTACATTAAATTTATTAAAAAAATTTCAGTGGACCATCTGTCGAAATATCTAGCAATGAGGTTTGCCCTGGACAAGCAAGAAGAACTTGGTGCCGAAGCTCCCACTGAAATATCCCCATTTGCCATCTACATCGCAGTCACTCCGGGACAGTTTTCCCTATTGGATGGAAATGTCACACTCGATCAAGTGAATGAAAAGTTCTGGAAAGTCAACAAACCACTTGAAATGTTTTACGCTTTTAAAAAGACTTAAAAGTTTGGAAAGGGGCTGTAAAAAATGATCAACTCAACATACTAAGAACGTATTTTCATTTTTGGTTTTAACAGGGTTGCCATGCATCTAGGAAAATTAATTGTCCGGGTAAAAGGTGTAAATCAAGGCTAAATAAACAGTATTTCAAATTTTCTGTAAAAGACATAGAATTGTTCATAATTTTTTTGTTAAATAAACACCATCATACTCATACCATATACACCACAAAACATAACAATTGACATAATTTTCTCCACAAAAATAAAAACTTGTTTTTGAATACTTTTCTTAGTCCAGAAATTAGATACCTAATCTGTAGTTTAAAAAGGAATTCATCTGGAACAATTAGAGTAATTATAAAATTAGTTTTGAGTTGCAACCCTGTTTTAAACTATAGTAAGGAAACTGTGTACTTTTCTTTTAATGCCCTAATGATAGTGCATATTAATGCATGTACAGACTTTTATGAAGGGCTTTAGGTTTAATTTTTTTTTAATAATTTGTGGTATTAGTTATTTTGGAAATTGTATTTACACTACATTCACATTTCAGAATAGTAGATTTAGTTGAAGAAAATATTCATCATTAATTTCGTTCGTCAAATGATATTGTGGGATTAAATAAATACTACACTTAATGTAACATGTCAAAATTGTCACAATTTTAAAGACTTCCTTAGAATGTATATTTCTTTACATTTTCTTATATATAAAATTGCATACAAGTCAGTGGTCCTCAAACTGTAGGGTTCGACCCCCAATTTGTCTCAAAATATTGTTCAAGGAAAATTCACTTATTTGTAATTTTTAAAAAATCATGTAGTTAACTGCTAAAATAAAGGAAATATAGCCAATTATTTCACACCCTATCTCAGTTGTGTTTAAATAAGTGTTTATGTAGTGGAGATACCACCTATATTTTTCTGCATATATTGTTAGTTAAACTACCAAACCTCATAACCATCGAATATGCAGTTTGGAGATGCATAATTTTGTTGTTTAACCAATGATATGCCCTTGTCTCTGCAAAAACAATTTATTATCCTTGTCAAAAAAAATATAATTTTTTATTTAATGTTTATATTATGTTATCATACAACCAACTTAGTGCCAAAATTCCATATTACCTGTTAAAAGGTTATTGAAGTTTGAGAATTACTGACAAAAATTCTTGTGTTTTAGACAGAATCATTTTGAGATATAAAAATATGTATAATTTTTCTCTAGGATACATATTTAGTATATTTTTGAAATGATAATTTTATGTTCTCTGTTGCTTAATCTACAAACCTGTGATAATTTGGATCCTTCATAAGCAACAACAAAATTTTTATATAAAAAAACTCATGTTATTTTAAGCAAATGGCAAACGTATATTTACACTATAAGTTGTCACAATTGATTACATTATCATTTAATTGACTGCTTTTATGTGTTTGCTCTAAATGCATATGTTATATTCTACTTAATCATATGTCATACTTGAATTACATGTTTTTCACATAACTAATTAAGATTTTTCTAGTTATTTTTATTTTTCTCTAAAATAAAACTGCATTCATTATTTCTAGAAGTCTCAGTGATTTATAATTATGATACCCATATACTCATCTCGTACAGTAAAGTGGTGTTAGTTTTTTGATAAGCAATAAAAACATTTAAAAGTAATTGTGCCATGTAGGACAAGTTTGTTGTTATCAACTTAAAAATAATGTGGTTAATTCCTTTTATAGGTTTATTCACTCTATCCAAACTAGTTTATACTAACCCTAATAATTCAAGAACACATTATAACCACAACAGCAAATTAGATTTAAAAGATCCTTGAAATAGCACTTATTTTAATGCTATGCTTGTATTTAAAACAAAAGATTGAATTAGTAAATTTTGTTCCTCTTAAAGACAACTAACAAAAGTTTATCTCTACACGTGCTATTGTTTAATTTATTCATTAAAATCTTTTTTCACACAAAAGATGCTCATTTATTATGCTTTGATACTTTATGACAGAGAAAAGCACACTATGTATTAAAAATATTTTTATGAATATTAAAAAATCTTTACAGTTAATTTTTAAATTTGTTAAAAGTCCTTGCTTTTAATTTACATAATAACATTAATACTGCCTTCTAAATGGACACATACTCTTCAAAGGATAGTTATTTATAAACTAATGTATGTTTAGACATGAATTATTATTCTTATTGCATAAGCTTATTATATGCTTCTAAAGCATAAGTTTTATTTGTGTTCAATTAAATTAATGTAGGTTTGTTTTTTTATGTGCATCAAAAAAAGTTATCTGTTCAAAATAGTTCGTTAATAAAATTTATAGATCCCTGTGAATAATTTTTAAATTAAGACTCCTTTTATGTAGCTAAAATATATATATTTTTATTATTTCAAGCCAAATACTTAATTTCATGTTAGCTACTAAACTTAGTATATATTGTGGAATTTTGTTTAGTTTAACATGCATTTGTTAGGGAGTCTGTACAAATTTGATACAATTGTAATATTCATAACACATATAAATGTATCCAGATGTATGTTTCACTAAAATGCAACTGTAGTAAAATAGTTTCTTAAAATTTCCAATAAAAAAAATCTGAAAAATTATTTCATATTTTTATTTTTTACAATATTAAATGTTTTCTCAAACTTTCATATAAATTACTTAACTTTACTGTAGTTTAACATATCAATTTTAAATTAAAGTGTAATGTAAGAAGATATAGAAATTTAAAAAAAAAAATTTAACTTATATAGAAAAAATAATTTATTTAAGAAACTTCCATGCTAGGTTATATAATATCACCAATACTGCAATATAACAAAATTATTATAGCAATTAACAAAAACTTAATATTTGTAAGATTTATATTTCTACAAATTTAATAAAGTCTAATTTAAATAAATTATATTTTTAAGTCATATCTTATTACAATCCTTAAATTTACTTTTATGAGAATACTTTATGTAAAAAATATATTGCAACAACTTTTAGACTAGCAAAATATATATATTTAAATATGAACTTGCAACATCAACCAAAACATAATATAATTAATGACTAGCATTTTACATAATTATTACAAAAACATATATTTATAAAAATTATTACTTGTATTAAATATAAATTTCTACACTTAAATTTTAAAGTCAGATTTCAATATTCAAAATTACTTTAACGAGAATACTTTATAAACAAATATCACACCAAGCTTTATACTTATAAAATATAAAAATACCTTTAAAAATCAACTCGTAACACACAAACGAAACAATCTTTATAAGAATTATACTTGTGTATTAATATAAAAATGTTGAAAATTACATTTTTAAGTTAGATTTCCAATTACAATCTTCAAAATTACTTTCATAAGGATACTTTATTTTAAAAAATCACAGCAAATTTTAGACTAGGAATATAGGTATATTTCTGTAAAAAAAAATCCACCTAATATAATTGGCTAACATTATTATATTAGAATGTATAAAAATCTTTAAGAACTATACTTGTATACATGTAATAATTTACAATAACTATTTAAGTCAGAGAACCGATTTTTTTTTTCAGATATAGAATACCTACTTTAGAAAAATATCACGAATATTATACCAACAAAATGTATAAATTTTTAAATAGCAATATACAATTTGTTATATAGTAGAACAATCCAAACAAAATATTTCATAAATTCAATTTTAAATCAAACAAAGTACTTAAATAGTTTAAGAATTTTAATTCTTCTTGTGAACATTCAAATGTCTTTTTAATAGTCTACTTTGTGAAAATCCCTTTCCACATATTTCGCATACATGGTTTTTCTCGCCTGTATGAGTGGTAAAATGCCTCAAAAGATCATTTTTCCGTGAAAACTTCCAATCGCACAACTCGCACGAATAGGGCTTCACACCCCTGTGTATCATCTCATGTTTACGCAGAATGCACCTTTGTGAGAACATTTTCCCACAGAAATAGCATGACCACCCATTAGCCAAATGTATAACGCAATGTTCCTTCAGACGGTCTTTCCTTGCGAATCTTTTTCCACATACTAGACAAGGGAAAGGTCTTGCACTGGAGTGGATTGTGACATGCTTCTGTAAATGATCTTTTCTCTTGAATTCTCTCCCACAAATGCTGCAGACATGAATTGTCTTGTATTTGATTGTATTATTAAATTGTATAGTTAAATCTACATTATCTTGAATTCTTATATCATCGCAAGTTAACTGAGTAACATTTGGCTCAGTTTCTAAATAATCATAAGGATTAACATCAGAGGTTTCAGACGTTTGCAAGTGTTCAGAAATATGCGCTTTAAATAGATCCTGTTGCGTAAACTTTACTCCACATATGAAGCAGACTAATGTATCATTAATCTCCTCGTAATAAAATGACATTTTATGTAAATATTTTTCACAAATGAATTATTTATATACTCACATGTTTTAGAAATATGAAAGAGATCCGTGTTGTAATTACAGTAAATTGCATTTAATAAAAAGGAAGATGTCCAAAGTAAATAATATAACTTTTTGTCTGCATTGTAACGTTGTTTAACATATATTTCAGTCTCCTTACGACAGCTTAGATGGCATTTTAAATCCGAAGGAAAATTTCGTATTTAGAAAGGTGCATTTAAATTTGTGCTCTATTTCTTTTCTTGTTCCCAGCTGATGAAGTTACTCACTTCAAAAAGAATATTTATGCAAATATGATTAAATATGCTAAAACAGTTTAGATTTTCCCTCTTTATTATTTTACACCGTAAATAAAATGACTTTTTAATGTAAATTTGCTACAATTATAGAAGAAAATTAATGAAATGTTTATTATTTTGTTTTAAAATATGGTTTTACGACAAAGCCACATCTATATCCAACATTGTTTAATTTAAGTTGGCAATGGTATATTCATAAATGTAAACAAACACAAGCACGGCTCCATGCAGACGAATTTATGCAAACCCTTCAGAAACGTTAATTAAAATCTTTCTTTGTTAAAGAATTTGGTAAAGGTTTACTGTACGGTCACCCTTGGCGACTTTTTCAAAATCTCGCCAAAAGTCGCCATTTTGGCGACTGTTGTCCAATAGGGTTGCTGCAATTCCTTGTCGTTTCTGAGGTGGGGTTGCCATTTTAAAAAAAATTATCGCCAAATGTGGAAAAATCGCGCCAAGGGTGACCGTACAGTAAACCTGACCCAAGAATTTTAAAATGATACTAAGTATAAAGAATATTTAAATGTTTTTAAAAATAGCGCAGAAACAATTGTATATTATGCTATAATTTTCCTAAGTTCGATGTCAGAGAAAAATAGGAATATTTATGGTCTCGTAGCAGTAGGTGCTTTCGGATCGGTTGCAGTTGGTCTGTTAGTAGGATGTGCACCTTTTGTTATGCCCGCTTTTCGACGAATTTGTCTTCCATATGTTCCTGCTACAGATAATCAAATTAGAAATGTCACTACTTTTCTAAAAAATAGAAAAGGAAATGTCATCGACTTGGGGAGCGGAGACGGAAGAATAGTGAGTAATTTAGTCTTTTTTTAATTGATAGTTTTATGTTTGCATCTAATATTTAGATTTTGTACATTTATTTCATCATACACTTGACTAAAAAGTCGTATAAGCCAAGTTGACCATTACCACGAACAGAGTACCTCCAACAGAAATCACAAAATATTGTATCACACATTTTTTTATAAACACATGTCTAATGCCTGCTACTTTTTTTATTAAACTAAACGGGGATTTAAACTTGCCTGTAACCAACTTCAATCACATAGATAAACAAATTCATCTATTCACAAACTTGTTTTCAATTGTCAAACTGGAAAAACAAATACATTGTAGATCCATGTATTCAATGAATGGGTTGGTATATGAGTCAGACATATTTCTGTTGGGCCTTTAACTTGTTACCGTGAAACCCCTCAAAACTGAAACCATTTCAAAGTTTGTAAAGTTATTTAAAAGAACAGAAAGCAACAACCATCAGGCAAAATAATTGTTTTAGGTCCCTACTATAACAGATTACAATTTGATTATTCAAATAACTTTTTCAAATTCACGAGAAGTGCACTGACAAATTTTTACATCAAGGAATCCGTATAATTGTTTTTTAATTATTATTTTTTTAGCTGAGCTTTTTACAGTTTTAATTTTTTTAGTGCCATTCTTCTTTTCACTTATGTTAATTTTATACTCCTAGATGCATAGCAAATTAACCTATACTGCTGCTGGTAGAATAGGCCCTGTAATATAAGTTTTATAAATAACATAGCATATCTTTTCATTCTACTTGAATAAGTTTCAATGTAAATTGAATCACTAAGTACTTCAAATGTTATAGTAATGTATGTAACCTTATTTTACAAAACTCTATATAGCAGGTAAAGAATTAATTTAAATTGAAGTATTGCTTGAAAATGAATCCATGTTCATGTCTCTGAAATACAGTCAAACCTCGGTATAACGATCCCTCGGTTGTAACGAACTTTTCAATTGGTCCCAACCGAACTTCTATGTCACTAATGTATTTTCAAATGCTTATAACGATCTTCAAAAGTAAGGAATTCGGATGTAGCGAACTAAAATTCACACTTTTCCAGTTTAGTTTCAGGTTTTTCCCAAATATTTTACTCGCTCCGACCACATTCCTTACCCTTTGTTCCTTTGACAGAAGCCAGGTTCCTCAAAGGTGACAATAGACTCCCATGCTCAGCTCCTCCCCTTCCCCCGTTCAACTGGTTTAGCATACATTCTTTGTCTATTCCTTTCATTCTATTGCTGAAGATTATCGTTTAACTTGTGGACTTCGCGTAGGTTTAAAATCGCTCCTGTTTGCTAATGCCTTTTCCATTGAGGATAAAGTGAAAATTATTAAGAAAATAGAAAACGGTGATTATCGTTTGTCTACAGATATTGCATATGAAGTGGATGTTAGTTCAGGTCCTTCAATTTCTGATGCTAAGGGTAAGGCAGCTGTGAACATTTTGCATAATTTCTTTGCAACAGAAACTGTGGATAAGAATGTAATGGACTCTTTTGATGTTTTCAACAAAAAATCAAAACTTCTTTTCATACTTTAGATAAATAAATTTAAGTAGTAGTAAAATTAATTTAATTGTTTTTAAAGAACAAATATTTCTTGTACTTTATTATTGCCCATTACTAATTGCAAATCAGTGTTCAGTGTAAGTAATTTGTTTCGCACAAAACGTGTTTAAGAACTTTAGGAAGTTTTTATATCGTCAATATTGGAAAATTCGGATATAGTGAACCCTCGGCTATAGCGAACTTCTGAACCAGTCCGTTGAGAGTTCGTTATAACGAGGTTTGACTGTATATATAAAAAAAAAATTAATGTCAAATGTCAAGGTTTACATTTACAGCATTGGAGATATTTGCATTTATAAATTTTGATTTTAATGTTAGAGTAAGTTTGAAATCATGAATCTCAGAAAATATATTTTATTTCCCATTTTTAGGTAATATCTGCTGCAAAATTGGGATTTAATGCATTTGGAGTTGAGCTCAACCCATGGCTTGTCATGTATTCAAAAGTAAAAGCTTTCTACCTGGGTTTAAATAGGAAAGCAGTGTTCAAAAGACAGGATATTTGGAAAGTAAATATTTTTTTTGACTTCCTATTTAAATGTGTTTTACTTTTGTACTTTTGTGTATTTTAGTCTAATGTTTTTATATAAAATTCTGCTTGAATTTGTTTTTTAAGTTATTGAGTTGCTGGTGTTAATAAACAAGGACAAAAAATACTTATTTGTGGATTATATGAAATTTTTTTAATTCTAACACCTATATTTTAATTACTAAAATCTTTCATTAAAAAAAAGATTGGAAAATCCTACACCAAACACATTTGAGGATTGTCCTGGTATTATTTTGGTTTACTCTCAATTTATTTTTGAACTTAAACAAAATTCTTCCTATTTATAAAATTTGTGTATATTTCATTTGAAATCAGCATTTCACCAATTAAGAGAAAGTTTGGGCCACTTCGCCTATTTGGCACATCCTTATCCCCGGATGACTTTTTATACAATCATGATTAGACAGTGCAAGCAAGACATTAGTAGTCTGACATTAAATAATAAATATAGAACCAATTTGTATTTAAGGACAATTTTACACGTATAAGAAAAAGGTGTGTGAACTTATCTCGGTGATTCGAGAATCCAAACCATGCAGTTTGTATTTTTGCCAAGCCATCTGCAAAAGTTTGCATGCGTTTTTTTTCATTCATGTAGAATGGGCCAAAGTGATAAATGAAAATACTTTTCTTTGTTTGTTTATTGATATTCCATAAACTTTTTATTCTTCAGACAAACTTGAAAAAATATGAAAATGTTGTCATCTTTGGAGTGGAACAGATGGTAAGTTTATTTTTATTTCTGAAAATAAGAATAATTGATAGTGTGATTGATAATAATTAATTTTTTTTAATACGACAAAAGATGCCCCAGTTAGAAGAAAAGTTGCAAGAAGAGCTCAAAGACGAAGCATGTGTCATCGCCTGTAGGTTTCCACTACCTCGTTGGAAAGAATCTGGCACATCTGGAAAAGGAATCGATACAGTTTGGCTGTACGAAAAGAAATCCTTGTCACGTGATGTGTAGAAATATACAAAAATAAATGTGAATCAAAAAACTATTTTATATGTATTTGCATAAAGGAATAATCAAGAGTGATTCCCCAGGCCATCATTGGTGTAACTAAGACTCAGTTTCGGAGGGAGTATATGCCAATTTTTATAAAAACATATATTTTTTAAAAATTATTTATTATAAATTATTGTCTTATAAACTGCCTGTCAAATATTAATAAAATTCATAATTGTATTTAGTTGTTTTAATATAACTAAAATTGTTATTTAATAATTTAAAACTGTGGATGGCTTAAACGTTTGCATAAAAAATTACCTTAATTGAACACAGACCCCTTTGCTCTAATGACTCGTTATTGCTACCTACCCATCCACTGCAAAAACTTACAAAAAAAGTGTTTTTAAATACCTTTATTTTTAAAACTTTATTAATAAAGTTTATTAAAAAAAGGAAACCTATGTAAATTGTATCTTGATAAATGCCAGGAAAGAACATGTTATTTTAGAAAAACAAACTAATTTGAAAAATAGAATTTTTTTTATTAAACTTGGGCGATTGTGAGTTTTCCTCTGGAGTTTCTATTCAGCAGTAAAATGTTCAGTGAAGAATTCTTATGAATGCATTTTCTTTTATGTGGATAAGGAGGTGCTGTTTGAAGGGGATCGCAAGCCCCTTTCGAAAGAAATTATTGTGCACTTTACACGAGTAGCTTTTCTCCTATGGCTAAGAAGGTGCTGCGTGAAAATTAAGATATGACCAAACTTCTTACGATACTCTTCTGTTAAAGAAGCTAAAATAGTGGTCAAACAGAACTTTATGTAGAAATATTTGCGATCTTCGTCAAACGGGGATGATATCACTCTGAGGTTGAGGTGAATGATTATATCTATAATTACGTCGCATCTGCCAAATGCAACTTTCATTTGTCACTCTTTTGTTATATATTTTCATTCATGGAAACCTTGACCTTGTAGAACAAACATTGACCTTGTAGAAATTCACTAAACGCGATCTGCTGCTATCTCCGTTGGAAGACTTTCAATCCTTTTGCATCCGATATATAAATTCATTATATTTCACTGCTTCCTGTTTTATCATGATTTTTTTTGCACTACTTAACAAAATTACATTACATTTTTCGAAATATAATTTAATTCACGAAATTGAAATTTAGGACTTTTTCGGGAAATTTTTAGGAAAATGTAATATATATATATCTGTAAAAAAGCTGGCTGTTTAAAAAAATACAGATTTTTAATTCTACTGGCAAAAAAAAAAAAAAAAAAAAGGCTAGCCATTGTTTTCGTAAGTTAGATTTTAAACCACTTCCATTGTTGTCACGCTCCGCTGTACACCTGTAAACGCGAACACTAGCAAAGTGTACTAGCAAAGTGAACACTAGCAAAGTGTACTGAGCAATAGTGAGAAGCCTCAAACTGCTGGGTATTATAATTGATGATAAATTGACATGGTCACCACACATTTTAAACCTTAATAAAAAGTGCCTTAAATTAAATACTAATCTTAATAGAATCTCTGGGAACAACTGGGGATCAAGTAGGTCTCTTCTCAAGCTGTGGTACTCCACGGTTATTGAGAAAATAATCACATACGCCGCTGGAGTGTGGGCTGGCAGTCTCTCTAAAGAACAAATAATTCGCCTAACCTCACTTCAGCGGAAGTTTCTTTTGAAAATAAGCCAAGCCTACAAACAAACTTCTACTGAAGCATTAAATGTTTTACTTGGTATCCCACCTTTACATTTGGTTTTAAAATCTGATTATCTTAAATTTAACTTTAATGTTAAAAAAATTAACTTTAAACCTTTGCTGTTACCGCCTCCTGGGCTAATGGACGTCCGCTCCTCTTATAATAGTATTGCTTCAGATTTAAAATTTTATATTCCGGACACTTTGTTGAATTTTGCAGCAGATTACGATATATACACCGACGGCTCCAAAATGGAGGATGATGTGGGGCTGTCGGTGTGTATTATCGATAGTAAAAATAATCGTGTTTTTCAGATTTTTGCCTTCAGTTTAGGGAAATTTAATTCTGTCTTCCAAGCCGAACTGATGGCGATTTCTATCGCCATTAGTTGGGCCATTCAAAGAAACAAGCGGGTTAACATTTTTAGCGACAGTCGTTCCTCAATCGAGGCCCTCCAGTCTACTTATAATAAATCTTCCTTATTGTTTAAGGTTAAACAAAAAATCATAGCCGGCTCGGGGCTCGTCAGGCTCCATTGGGTCAAGGCCCATGTGGGACTGATGGGCAACGAGTTGGCGGACGGATTTGCGAAAGCTGGGGCAAAAATCGGACCTCGTTTGAAAGTCCCGTATCCCACTTCTGTAACTAAACGCCTTCTGAAACAAGATATGATTAAGGCATGGAATTCTCTTTGGGATGAGTCAATCAAGGGTCGCCGCCTCCACCTTTTTATTAAATAGGTCAAAACAGACTTTATTATTAATAATAAATATATAACCTATTTTTTAACAGGACATGGTCCTTTTTTATCCCACTTAAAAAGATTCTTTGTTGTCTAAAATCAGACATGTCCCTGTTTAACAGGAATTGGTAACCCAGATCACTATGTCTTTAGGTGTCCACTCACAGCACAGTTCCATTTAACAGCGCCAAAATTGAGATACAAAGAACTTTGGCTAAAAAATGTCTTGTCTAACTATGGATCTATTAATAGAATTATTAATTGCGTTAAGGTCTCAAAGGAGATTTGCAATAGACCAGAAGTCTTACGACCTCTGATTAATATGGATGGCCCTCCAGCGGTGGTGATTGAGGAGGTTGCAACTGATGAGGAATTTTAGGGATTTTCCCCTCTTTATTTTGGTGTTTCCCGTGGTGTTGCCCCTGAGGGAATTTTTTGTTGGATTCTTATTATATTTACTTTGAAACAACTGGTTTCAATGGAAAGAGGGAAATGACTTTTTATGTTTATTTAATGAAGGTATGTTGATGGATTGTATTGTCAACTATTAACAAAAAATATATAAATTATGTAATATTTTGTATTGCCGACTCCGATGGACTCATAGTTTATAAATGCTTCTTAATTTGCGGTTCTCCGAATGTACATTGGTCTATTTAAATCATTCAATGGTCTTAAGCCTAAATCAAAAGACTTTCGAAGAAATTAATCAAAGTCCAAAAAGAGAACCTCAAATAGAGATTTTTCGAATGGATTAATCCAAGTCAAAAAAGGAGAACCACATAAGGTGATTGTTCGAATGGATTAATCTAAGTCCAAAAGGAGAACCGCAAAGGGAGATTTTGATAAAAAAAGGGAAGAGCTGGGGAGAATTAGTCTTTTCTCCCGTCGCTCTCCCCCAATCTATATCTTATGACAGGCGGCTGTCGCCCTTCGAGTGTTCTCCCTATTTTTCATCCGGGCTTGGAACCGGCAATGGCTAGGTTACACTCATACATCGGTAGTATTTTTAGTTCACATTATACATCATTAATGGGGATACATGTTAATATAATACTTTTAATAAAAAACTTAACTAAATATAATAAAAATAAAAGGGAAATCTTAACTAAACACAATAAAGGGGGATACATGTTAGTATAATACAATTAAAATAAATCTTAATGAAAAATAATTAAAACCTTAACTAAACAATTATAATACAATAATAGGGAATAATAAAAGGGGGATATAGGGGGTAATCTTATATAATAAACTCTATAATTAACTTAAACCTAACTTAAACCTATCTTAAACATAACTTAAATTTAACTTAAACATAACTTAAACTTAACTTAATTCTAACTTAAACCTAACTTAAATTATTACACTCAGACAATATAAAACAATATAACTAACTTAACTATATACGGAAACAATCACATTCCGGTAACTGATCCGCTTATTAATAGCACATTATACAATTGATTATCACACACCTCACTAAAAACAATAATTCAACATTCATTATTACAACAGGGTCTGAAATAAAGCACTCATACAATAATAAAACTAGCCGTATTACTACATAATACTAACTTATACTACATAATACTAACTTATACTACATAATACTAACTTAATTATAAATAAAATTAATTAGCCTCCGGTTTTAATCCGGACCTTCATCGCGGGTGACCAACCCAATTTTCAAATTATCCTAGACACCTCTTATACTCATTCTCCCAACTAACAACGCCTAGTCTTGCCGCGCCCCTTGCCCAGGAGGACACCGAAATTTCAATTCCGGTCTGCGGCTGCAACACCCACAGCGGTTGCGTCACACCGGCCGGAATACCGACCGGTGACATTTCGCCTGTCCCGCACCTTGTGCAGGTCCACGGATTGGTGAGACTCCCATCGGAGTCGGCCACTTCACCGGTCCGCCGGGGCGGATTACACCGGTTGTCATGACCGCGCCTCACTTGGGTGCATAGGCGTAAACTTGTATTGGGCCCATGGGCTCGGGCCCCCCCCCAATGTTTTGAAAACCCGGCTAAGCCCCCCCAATAATTCAAAAGTTCCAATTTATATTTAAAAAAAAAAAATTTAATAATAATCCCTTTTTTTTTTTATTATTCAACATGTACCAGTAACCTTTCCTAGCAACTGTAGAACTCTTGTAATTCTATTTTCAACAGAAGCATATGGGGCCAGTCCAGTCAGGCTCGAATGGGAGCAGTGTCTACATGGAAGAATAGTCGGTGATTAGGGGAAGGAGTAGAGAATTACGTCTAGGGGGGGAACACTGGTCATTCCTTCTCTTTTTTACATAGGCGTAGGAAGTAGGGGGGCTGGGGGTGCTCGAGCCCCAACCCCCAGGAATTATTTTGAAGGGGCTCAGCCCCCCCCCCCCCCCCCCCCTAATATACTATACTTTAAAAAAATTACTTAAAAAACCAATTTTAGAAATAGAGAATTCCTACAAAGAGGAGGCATTCGAAAGGAAGCACCCCTTATTTATTCTAAACGTGTTTTAAAATGGGGGGGGGGGGGGGGGGGATTTGCTTTGAAAGGTACAGGAGGTGAATGAGTTCCTTTCTCAACTGTTTCCAATTGAAGACGACTTGTACATATCATTAGTCATATGTCACTCTTTTGTGAGAAACACCAGAAACTTACCTGTTTGCTGTCAACAGCTGTACTTTGTTTGCAAAATGTCTACCGCCATGGTTACTCGACCAGCCATGTCGGTAGCACGCTGATCTTCAAGACATGTGAATAACCACCAAAGCTGGGAATTGTATAGTTCGTCCCCATTTGTTTGTAATTTACTGGCTCTCCCCTTATTGTCGATTTAGCTGATTGATGATCCCCCCCATTGTGAATGACCCATATGGTCCTGATGTATGCTTGTGTAGGCAGTTTTCTATATAGGCTTTTCCGAAACTTGCCCCTAGAGGCCGAAGTCATGGAAGGGCTACAGCAACAAAAAAGAAATCCCTGGTGAGATCTTACAACCGCATTCCAGTTTTTTTTAGTGTAAAGAGAGCAAGCAATCTTAGGAAGCATTTCTTTTTACAAACGAATGGTAGTAGATTTCTTCTGTCAGCATATTCCTCTGTTTTGTCAGTTAAGTACTTTTTTCTGTATTCTAAAAGTCAATTAGGAGTAATACTATCTTTTCTAACGATAAATGTTTTTTAATTATGCTTATCAATTGGCAGTAACTCTAATTATAAAGATGTTTAGTTTTGTTATACACTATTAAGTTAATAACACTACTTATGTTTAATAACACTACTTATGTTTAAAAACAAGTTGAAATTCATTTTAATATTGAATTACATATAATAAATGAAATGTCATTGTAAAATTAGTATAAGGAAAATGTGTTTTTACATAAAGTCTATAATTATTTTATTGCATCTATAGAATACTAGTTATGGTTAATTTCATTTCAGTAATATTTAAAATAACAAATTTATATGTTTTCACAATAATATATATATATATATATATATATATATATATATATATTTGTACTCTTGCTCACGTACACTTTTTTTATATATATTACATCCAATTTTAAATGTCACAATAGCATAAATATAATAGTTTAGTTCGAAAACTACCTATAAATTTATCAATTTAAGCAGCTAAAATAAACGTAATTTCAAGTATTTATATAAATGTCTACAACGCTAAGGCTTTAAAGAGTAATTTTAAGAATAATGTAAAAATACATTTTTAAATAAAAAAATATTATTTATGGACATTTCATAAATTAGAATCGTATTTACCATAATTTATTCCCTTTGCATTAGGACTGCTCTTCAGTTCGGCTCTATAACTTTTTCTATTGTACTCGTTGTACTGCAGCGTAAATCTCAAAATCTTCATTTGGATGCTTGTTAAAATTATTGGTTTGCTTAAATGCTTTTTTCTAACTGAATAGGGAAAAAAAATGAAGTTTTTATTTCACAATGCAAATTACAGCAAGTTTATTAACAGGTAACTTTATGTTTCATAAGTTATTCTTAAATAATTAAGCATTTTGTGTTAATTGAAATGTTATACCCTTTTTTAAAACTGTCAATTATTTACATAGGAAATTGTAAAGTTTTTAACTATATATATTCCTGTGTCAAATATTACATTAAATTCATGTAACATTTAAAAATTATACATTTTAAGCAAGTCCTGAAACGTCTTTAACCTGAACTTATAAATTTGGCTACTAATCTAATTGAATATTAGAACTAGAAAAGCATGACAAAGGGAAAATTACATTTCCATAAGTTTTCGGATTTCAGTTATATTTTATGGGAATTATATATTTTTTCTCCCTTCCTTAATTTTGTGGTTTTTGTTGGCTGATATTTGATTTTAGCACGACATTTGCTGCTATCGTCCGATACAATTATCAGTACACCAACGATTTTTTTTAATTACTATATTTTTTAAAAAAAATTATGAGTATCTCAAATCATGAAGGAAACATTAAATTTTTTATGATGACAATGGTTAATAATAGCGGATATCCATATCAGGATTTGTAATTATGGTTTATGGCGGTATCAGGAGGGGCTCACTTATACAAATTAACTAATATTTGTTTACCGTTTCTTATTATTTTGAAATTGGATATAAAATAACTTAATAGAGTGTTTTTTTTAATTCAATGAGTTATGAAACTTTTTTAAAGCTTTAATTAATTAGTCCAGATCTCAACCACAAAAATATTACTTCTTACTACTGATAATTTTTTCCATTTAAATTTTTAAAAACGCATTCAATCATTTCAGTATTTTTTTTTTTAAAAATAAGCATTATTAATGTTATATATGTAAATTTAAGATAATGTCTAGGTCTGCTGAACAGTAATTGTTTTATCGAAAGTTTGTTCGAACAGGAAGTTTTCGAACAGACTGACAGGTCTATTTTTACAAAAGAAAAATTATATAAGCAATTAAGCTGATTTTCTTGCAAAATTTATGTAACCGTTTTTATCTGACGTTACTTTATAATAAAATCTGTGTTATAGTTTATAAATGGCATCATTTTATTTTAAATTCATTTTATTTATTTTTTTCATTTTATTTATTTGTTGTGAAATCTATGTTATGGTTTTTATTTGGAGTAAAAGTCAGGCCCAAATGGAGCGGCTTCAGCCCCTACGTAAATCCGCCCTTGATTGATAAAAGAGGTTTCCTTGTCCTTTGAAAGCGCAGTGTCTGGTTGTCGTAGTCGCTGTAGAACGGAGTGTTTCAACATTATATTTAAAAATCCTTAATGCTGTCTTCTGAAAACATTTCCCTATCATAAGTAACGTTTGCTTTTCCTCTTTAGTAGCGACAAAATACCCCCAACCTAAGACAATCCACCATACTTTCGTATTAGAAAGTACACATTTAAACAGAAAGTTTTAAAGTAAGCTGTCAAATGTCTAAAGCCCAACATCACCCCTTGTGAATTGCTTTATCTTACATTTACCCACATTCAAATGCACATTCTAAGTCAAATTGGGATTTAAAGACGTTTCTGTGTTGGGATGGATGTTATTTGGATGATGCTATCACAACTTGCTAAGGTGTATTTTTAAAATTCACACCCATTGCAACCGAACCTTAAGGTTCAGCGAGTTGCAACCCTTTTCGCACAATTGAAGATAATTGGTGTTGTTCTTTGGTTTATTTTTACCGCGCACTGGAGTGCAAAAGCGGATGTTAACCTATTTTCATTAATTTGGTGTTGTTCTTTGGTTTATTTTTACCGCGCACTAGAGTGCAAAAGCGGATGTTAACCTATTTTCATTAATTACCGCGCCCTTGAGTGCAAAAGCGGGTGTAATTGTATCTATTTGTTCTGGAAGGCCTGTAATTTGTATCAAAGGAAATTTTTTATTTATTAATAAATGATGTCCGGGCGCGGGCGTGCTGCCGTGTGGGACCGCCGCGTGCTTTGTTTTCCCGGCGGGGCCGGTGGTCGGTTGGGCGGCCGACGTGTTGGGGGGTTTTTCTCCCGGCTCGGATTGCTAAACACTCATGGGCCTAGTTGCCTGAGCTCCCTCCGCGGCTTCGGTCGTGGCGGGGGCAAAGTGGATCCGAGTCTGGGCGTGGAAAGTGTACTGAGCATACTATGCGTTTACACATTTACGATTTTTTAAATTCACAAGTCAATCGCAAATATTTTTTTTATACATAATTTTGAAAATATGTCACGTGTTTGGAGGGTTGGTTTGGTTTTGTTAATTAACGTCGAACTAGAGCTGCACAGTGGGCTAATGGTGACGGTTCGGGGTCAATCTCGAAGGAAAGACCCGGGAACACACACACATTCATACATGCACCTCGTTATTTTAGAACCATGGTCAGATGACGAGGAAACACCTGAACTGGCACCCAACGCCTTCAATAGGCGTCGGGACTTTGACGACTTGATAGACGACTTTGGACCCCGATCAGATGTATCGCGTGTTTGGAGGGACTACCGCTCTGAGGCCACTTTACTCCTTTTTTTTTTTTAGCTAATGTAGAAAATAAGTCCTTTTTGCATATAGTGTTTGCCGTAGCATGAAGTGGATGCGCCTTAACTTTAAAACCACATTTATAGCTTTCAAACAGTGGCGGTTGCCCCCGCACTTTTTTGGATGTTGCACCCGCAACTTTTTTATATTGGACTTTTTAAAACTTAATTACAAGTCAATTGTTTTACTGCATTGGATAACAAAGGAAAAATTTTGAACCCCAACTTCCTCACACTACCATAGGAACGTAAATAAGGGGGGGGGGGGAGGTTTCAGGAGGATCAAACCCCTCTCATTAACAGATTTAAAGTGCACTAGTCGCCTCCAAACGTTTGGACGATGGGAGAACGGGCTTGCAACCTCCCTGTAAGGAACTTGGCGCTTTGAAGAGCGCCAAATTGCGAGTTCGAATATTAAATCAAGTAGTATATTTTAATAAATTTTGCTTCTAAAGTACCAGTAATTGTTAAATTAAATTAAAACAAAATATACATTTGTAAAGTCTAATCAAAGCGATTAACTTTTTTAACCAACCATATAATTTCTATAGTTTTTCTGAAAGAAATAGTTAATAATAATTTTACTTATGATTACTTATTAAATAGTTTGGTTATGAAATAGTTTATTTTAGTCAAAAAATCTCCGATTTTAACATTTTTAAAACCCAATCCACAAAAGTATATTTGTTTACTTTACTTATCAGCGAATGTTCTCAAAGATGATGGCAGAAAAGAGTTAATAGTTTTTTTTTATTTCCTAATGCTTGATTTCGAAAACATCAAGAAAATAGTTTATTGTAACTACGTATTACATCTACAAAATACCCAGAATCTAGCAGAATGACTGATTCCCATGTTTTCTCAGTTTGACATATAAGCAGTAGGGAAAAAAGGCGAAACGGCGCCGAATATGACTTATGACTCGCAGTCATTTTAGAGTCTACAGAGCAAACTGTATATGACTTATGACTACTCTGATAGATATTTATTTGTTTTTAAATCAGCCGTTGATTTTTTTTATTCAATCAGGGCCATAGCTCAGTCTTTTTACACATCGTAGCCTTCGCTTAAGGGTCTAGTTAAATTGTCTTCGACTATAGCTAAAATAGCCAAGTGATATAAAGGTGTTTTGAACAGTTAAAACTTTTTATACTACTGAAAATTGGACTTTGGATTTTGTGGCCCTTTTATATAGTATTTCTGAAATTTATCGTGCTTTGTTTTGCCTTTTTAAGTCAGAATAATGAAAAAAGGAAGCTTTTAACTTGTCTCAAATCAGCTTTATGGTATGAAAACTTCTTTTCTTAAATTTATGTTATTAAGTTTTTTTACTGTGTATTTTAAGTTGGTATACTTCAAATAACACAAAATAGTGAGTAAATACAAGTGTGCAATACCATAGCTTTTTTATAGCAATATATAATAGCACATTTTTTTTTTAGTCCCCCCCCCCTCCCTTTCTTTCCCATTTGGGGGACTTCTTGTTTTGCCTTTATCTTGCCCCCCCACTTTCAGCACCCAATCGCCGCCACTGCTTTCAAATATACACATTTAACGTTTTTACATTTATATAATCTTAATTACATGAAAAATAAGACTCAAATATTAATTATTAAAGCAATTACTCAAGACCGACGCAACACGACCAATTGCAAAGGCCAAGTTAGAATATTTTCAACCTTCTCTTGTTACCCAATGCGAGTCACACATTCCAGTGTGCATAATATTTAGCTCAGTTTCGCATATATGGATCACAGAGATAAAGCTGCCATTCAGGTGAAGAAAAACCTCCCTATCTGTCCATCAAATAATAAACAATTCTTAATTTTTGCTGTCAGCAGGATATGCAATTTCTTGTAAACTTACCTCATTTCTTAACAAACTTCTGATTTGTACAAATCCCACTGTTTTGTTTTCCCCACTTAATTTGCAGTAATACAATTATGAAGGACGAAAAACTAATTCAATAGTATGCGCTCTTGGAGGAGGATTTTTGATTTGTGCAAAACAAGATTAACCATCCGCAAAAAGATAATGAATCGCATTTTTGTATTAGCAGTCATCTTCGTGTCCCTGACTGCCGTCATACTCATGAAAACTGCCCTCCAGCGTTACCACGAAGTTCGCAAGTATTTCCGACTCCAAGAATACGCCTCTGAAGTCCGGGATATCTCCGAATCTCTGAAAACTTTGGAAGCGAACTCCCTCACTTTGGAGACTGAAGTTCAGCAGTTGAAGAAGATCGCACAAGAAGCCTTACACCAGTTCAATTCCAGTTTGGTCACTCCTATTACTTAGCAGCTGACTCTTTGGTTCAAGATTTGTTTGTGAAAACCTGATTGTGATATTAGATTATTTTAAAATTCTTAACCTATATTAAGTATGTTACAAAATAAGATGAAGCTTTAATGGGAGGCTTGTTGACAAAAATATTTTTAAGTGCTAAATGTATTGATATAAAAAAGGAATTGCCCCATTTGCTGCCTAAATAGTTAAATATTAACTATAAAGAAGAGGCTTGATGGTAGTTGTCCAGCAAGTTAACTGTCTGTAAATGGAATTATAATATTCTATGTCAGCAATGTTTTGGATCCAATTGACAATGGCCCCTTACTTAAGTTAAATCACTGTCCAGATTATAACCTTTTATAGGAATTTTTTTTTAATAAATTTATGTTCGAAATATGATTAGTATAAAAGTGTATGATGCAAATTGGCAAAGAAAAATGTATAGGTTAGAGACTTCAAAGGTTACAGATTTGTAAACACATCATGGTTAATATGTCTTATGTTATAATACTCTTGGCGACTTTTTGAAAAAGTCACAAAATCGATGTTTATGTTATTGATGTCAATGTTAGTTAACCAGAGTTTTCAAAAATGAATTGCCAGAGAAAATAAAGGGTTTAAAAATGGAAACTTACATAAAAATTGTTTGTTCGCAAAAATCGTTTACAATTAAATACTTCCTGGCCAGTAGGGTAGCCAAAATTGATGTTTGCCGCTGGTTGTCAGTTTTGGCAAAAAATCAGGGTGACCCAGTAAGAGATAGATTAACCCACATCCTGAGTGTAGGATCAATGTTGGTTAAAAGTGTTTTGATGTGAATTGGTAATAGCACAATGATTTTACATTGACTTCAAATTTTAATTTAGTGTGAAATCAAAGAAATAAGTTGTTTTTAACAATATTAATTCTTTTGAGTTCCATGAATTGAATTATGTGATTAAATGTAATATATATTTATTGCATTTTCAGTAATTGAGCAAATTTTACTAAAAACAAGTTTACCTCCATATTTCATTCTGTTTTATTAAAATAATGAGTGGTTTGTAAAAAAATATTTATAAATGCATGTGACAATCATCACCTATAATGTGCCCCTAGATGAGAAGTATTTGTTTTATCTTTCACCTAATATACAGGGTGCGTTCCATAAGTAATGCGACTAAATTCATAAAAAATCATTTATTCGACATATTCGTACTATTAGTTAAAAATCCTCAAAATAGCACCCTCCTGCGTTGATACATTTATGGAGGGGGTTTTTCCGGGCCTGGAAGGCATCCTGGAAAGCCTTCTCCGGGAGGTCCTTTAGAGCCGATGTAACATGAGCCTGGATGTTTTCAATCGTGTCCCAATGTTTCCCTTTCAGCGCTCCTTTTAAGTGAGGAAACAAAAAAAAGTCTGGGGGAGCCAGGTCAGAACTGTAGGGACGCTGGGAAACCAGTGGGGTATGGGTCCTGGCTAGAAAGAAGGTCGCGCGCTGCCGAAGTGACATCAACGACGCATGGAAACTTCATCACGATATCGCGCCAGGCCACGGCTCCTTCGTTGTCAACGATTTCCTGGCCAGGACACATACCCCACTGGTTCGTCAGCCTCCTACAAGCCTGACCTGGCTCCCCCAGACTTTGCTTTTGTTTCCCCGCTTAAAAGGAGCCCTGAAAGGGAAACATTGGGACACAATTGAAAACATCCAGGCTCATGTTACATTGGCTCTAAAGGACCTCACGGAGAAGGCCTTCCTGGATGCCTTCCAGGCCTGGAAAAACCTCCTCCATAAATGTATTGACGCAGGAGGATGCTATTTTGAAGATTTTTAACTAATTGTACGAATATGTCCAATATATGATTTTTTATGAATTTGGTCGCATTACTTATGGAACGCACCCTGTATATATAATTAGTTCCTGTTCATGACTTGATTATAATGTGCCAAACAATAATTGGATTGCAATCTGATTTTGTTTTTCTATTATGATTAGTTTTCAAATGCTTAATGAATTCATTAAAGTATTTTTATTACACTATCAATATTAAAAGGTTTTTCCTAATACAATTTTTTAATACATTCATATTATTATTTAATTTTTGACCTTTTAAGTTTTCTTTTTTTGCTTTATACTAGTTACTGTTTAGTTTGTGTGTTAAAAATCTATTTACAAAGCCAATTCATGTAATATCGAACAAACCTAATTTTAAGCTCAATTTTTTGACTGACAAATTAATCTATAATGCTGTAGCATCTTCTAATTTTGGGAAGGACATGGTGGACTAACATCTTTCCCTAAGGAAACTATCTTAACATGTGTCCTATGTAAATTATTAACAAGGAAATTTTTGTTTTGTTTGTTGAATTGGAGTGTGGCTCTGATAAAAAATACAACTAATTATCACTCTCAGTGGTTTTACTAGCCGGAGCCGCACCATATTCTTATTCTGTTTTTCTTTTTTAATTCTAAATATATTTTTTTAATTATACAATATGTGTTTGTTTTTACCTGCAATAATAATTTCAATATTTATAAACAGTTTCTGCTGTTCTTGTTAAAAATAGGTATATACTATAGAGCAATTGGTTATTAAGGAAATGTATAAGATGTTTTTGCAGTATATTTAAAAATGAAGTATATGCAATGAGCTTATAATGTAGGATCTCACTAGTCAGATAATGTTCCTTTATAACATAAAGGAATTATTTTAAAGATGTATACTTTTATTTCTGCTTTTAAATTTTAAGACTTATATAATTTTCTCAGAATTAGTTAACTTATGGTTTCATAAAATTGTGTGGAAATTTAATTTTTTATATTTTGAAGTTGAATTAATGTTTAATAATACAATAATATACTCATTAAAAAAGTTGTAGTCGGCTCAAATTTTATTATTTCTATATACAAAAGTGCATGTATGCACTTTTGTATTGGAATAAATAAGATTTTAATATAGTGTTTACATCTAAAACCATGTTAGTGTTATATGTTACAAGTATTATATTACGAAAATAATTATATTTTATAAAGAGTATTATTTTGAAAATTTTGCCCAAATAAAAAATTCAGAGAAATTCTTTAAATAAGATTACCTATTGAGTTTGATATATTAAGCTTGAATTACCTTAAATTTGGTATTGAAGTTTGTAATTTGGATTATCAGGCTTGTTATAAAATTGGAGTTCTGGAGAAGAATTTAACTCCTTGTATTTACTATTTGGTTTTAAAACTAAAACAAACATTTTCTGTGCATTAGCAACTAAATCAGTTGTAAAGTACAGTTTGATTTAAATTTTGGTTCTAAACCAGAACAGACTTCTTAAAATTTTCTCAATTTGAGTTAAATTTTTTGACATATTAGGTTTAAATTGATTTTCTAAATTTATTCCTCTTTATTCAAAAGTTTTAATAAAAACTCTACAATTTGCAGGGAACTAAATTTGGTGAAAAGACAAATTTTACTTAAAATATTCAATGACAAAGTAATTGTTTGAAAAGAGGAAAACTTTTCTTTATTTGTTTTGTTAAATCTCAGAAAAGTGTTAGTTAATGTCAATATTAATGTATTTCTTGCATTGTAATTAAAATGTCAATGCTTCATAATTTAATTGAAAGAAACACTCCATTATTATGCCTTTAGAATATTTAACATATGCTATTCTCTATAATTATACAAATCTTTAGTTAGATTTACCTTACACAGTTCTAATATGCAATGTCTCAAATCACGAGTCTTTATTAACCGAGCCATCATGAACTCCCCGGTCTTCCAAGGAGACATATGTTCCATTTCATTCCTACAAATTTATTATTTTTCTCCATATTTTATCCAATGCTTTTTTATTAACTTTGTTGACAATTCATTCTTGTTATTTAAAAAAAAAGTGCTTTATTATTAATAAGTATTCTTTGAAAAATTAAATGGAACACTGTTAAACATCAATTGCAAGTTAATTTATTTAAAAAAAAAATTTTTGTCTTTTTTACTGATTAACTGTATATTGATAAATTTTTGAATGTTTAATTTAAATAAATGTATTCCACATAAATAAAAGTATTTAATATTTAAATAAAGAAAATTAAAATCTAATAATATGCTTAATTTAAGATAAGTATAATAACACATTATACAAAATTGAAATCACATTGGTTCTCAAGTTTAGAATCAACTTCCACTTTTCAGAAGTTAGGTTAATCATTGACCTTCCTTCCTCTAGTTCATGTAAATCAAAGAAAGTACCATTGATTTTTTATGTACTCTTTTTTGTATTTTTTATTTAATATGTGCTATTATACATAACTTCACATATTTGTTTTTTAAAGTTTTCTTAAATATATATT
Source organism: Troglohyphantes excavatus (assembly GCA_963932185.1). Classification (NCBI taxonomy): domain Eukaryota; kingdom Metazoa; phylum Arthropoda; class Arachnida; order Araneae; family Linyphiidae; genus Troglohyphantes; species Troglohyphantes excavatus. Next base: position 53,339,277 of record OZ010668.1, read on the forward strand.
TTACAAATTAATATTTTTATTCTCAGAAACACATATTGTAAATATGACTCTTAATTTCTTGTGCATTGGAATCTCTTCAGTACTTAAGCGTCTTCCTTTCATATATCAGTTTTATAAAAAAAAAATATGAAGTTTTGTTTTTAAAATAATATTTTAATGTATTTAAGTGTAATGCATGTTCAGAGTAAACAAATGTTGTAACATCTTTTTTATTTTATTTGTAACATGTGGCAATTTTAATTTTGCTATAGTTAGTTTTCTTGGATACTTTTTTTTTCAATCTTTTTGTTGTGCAATATGAAGATTTGTATGGTTTTGGGAACTGTAAGAATTAGTTTACAGTAAAAACTTTTGTAATTATAAGAAATGTTAAACAAATAAATGGCATTAGGTTTTGGGGATTGTTGTACTAATATGTTAAAATTTATGTGTTGTTGGTTTTCCTGAAAATATCGTTATGTATGTTTTAGTAGTATACAGAAATATCAATTTTAATGAATGTTTTTTGTTTTCTGATCTAAGTGTTCTGCAACAAGATACTCATCATTTTTATAAGTGTCACATTTAATTTTTTCTTGAAATTAATATGTATTTAGTTATTTTAATTTAATTTTTTTTAATTTTAATGTTTCCGGTCTTTAGTGTTTGATTATTGTATTAAAAATATTTTGTGTTCAAATTTTATGTAAAAATATCCTTAAATTCAGTTGTTCTATATTCAAATATATTCAGTGTTTTGTTACAACTTCAATTTACGTAAATATACCATTCAAGTAACTATATAAATACTACTATATTTATTGTATTTGGCGTCAACGCGAAGCTTGCATTCTCCAATGAGTTAATAAATTTCAATTAAGTTAAGTATCGATAAGTTACTTTTGTTGTCTTGCCACTATGGCTCATCACATTCTCTTTTCACGAAAAGTGACACAGGCAATTATTTTTTTAAAATTTGTTTAAGTTCTTAAAGAATAAGTCTACTTTTTTATACGAAATTCCAAGAGGTCTATCACTTGTGTAAAAGTTTTTTTAACCTAAAAATAACTTTATAATTAAAAAATATTTTCGAACTTAGCTTCAAGAATTTTAATTCTGTATGCACCATATGTTAAGAACCACTGGTATAGTTTGTATTCTAAAATAATAGTGTGTATTGATATGTACTATTGATATTACACAAGATTGTTGTTTTAATATTTATCTTAATCTCGACTGAATTGCTCATGTTCAATTTATACTAACAATGTAAAAGAATTTATGTACTCTCGTGTGTTAAAAAGAATATTTTTATAAGCATTCCATTTCATGCTAATAAAATTGTTACAAGAAATATGTTTAGTAGATTTCTTCAACACTGACCAAAATCGTCTGGCGTTGCCCATGTTCTTACCAGTGTGTAAATTTTAGTGTCTTTTATTTGAAAAAAAAACAAAAAGAGAGAGGTTTTGTTACGACTCGCTTATAAAAAAAGCTAATTATATTAAAGTAATGACAATACAATATTTAAACACTATAATTATTTTTAAATAATTAATGCGTTTAATTTTACATTGAAATTTGGGTTGTAGCAAGCTTCGAATCTATTTTACTATTGTACAATGTTTTGACCATGTGTGCCTAAGAAAATGCATCTTCTAGAAAGATAGCTTTACAGAGAGCATTGTGAATAAAAAGATTGATTTTTAAGTTATTTTTGAGGATATAAATAAGTTTACAATAGAAATCGTCCAGATTTTGGGAATTTAATGAGAAAATCAATTTAATATTTTTTCCTGAAAGACAATCGTAAGGCATCAGTAACGGTGTATTGAGATAAAAATGATTTTTAAAAAATATTTTGTCAGGAGGTGTAATCGAAGTAGATTTGAACACAAACTTTTTAATTACATCCGATAACGCGAAGGATAAAGAAAAGTATAAAACTTTTATTTAAGGCTATGCAACAGACATAGATGAGTTCGTAGAACTGCACTGACAAACTATTTTTGATTTATTTTTCTGTTTGCTTCTCTGACTCCATTTGCATGAACTTATACTTTCTTCGGAAATTCGATTGCCAATCTTCGGAAAACAGAACATCATTCCAGAGTTATTTTGATTAGAGGCTAGCCATGTGTCCACTTTGAACTCGCTCTTTTGTCTTGGTGTTCTCTGGCTTTTAAAGGTCCGTGCTAAAGAAACACAACAGCAAATGATACTACATGTCAATAAAACGGAGCTCATGACTAAAATTAGAACTTCCTTCCAATTAAACATGCGTTGATACAGATTTCCACTTTTATTTGTTGTTAAGTAATTCGTTTCAGTACTTGTGTAGCTTTGTGTTTCAATATCTTTGTAGGTACTTGCAATTCTTTTATTAAATGGCTTTAGTTTTGATGTTTGATAAAACTTATGGCAAATTCTTTTTAGATTTTTATTGTATTCATAGTTTGAAAATTTTTCGTTGGATATTTTCTTGCATTTAATTGGAATTTTTTGATTTTTGAAATTTGTTCTGTTCTGAGGATTTGTTATAAACTTTGAAATCTTTTTTAGCATGTAGTGGTTATGTCTTTGTTTTATAAATTGTAATATTCTTCCATTTTTCCAATTATTTTTGTCTAGAACTGTTGCATCCTTTTTTATGTTAGCTTTGATGTAGTGTTGGTTGTTTTTTAAATTCTCATGATAGTTTAAATTTTCATTTGTGTAAATACTTGGGTCAGCCTTTTCATCTGCAAATAAAAAAAAAACTTTATAAGAATGCCATCATGTAATATATCAAGTCATCCTCGATTTACAAAACAATATTATATAAAAATATTGTTTTAAAAATTAATAACTTATTAATGATGAAATAGCGCTTTTATAAGAAAACTAGCTGAAATGCCCGTTCTACGCACGGGAAGGAAATAAGTTACAAAATTGATACAAATACAATATTATAGCGAAATAAATATTTTCTTAATTTCTCACCCATCAAGGGGTACCACAGTGTTAAAAGTTCCAATTTGTAACGAAATTTTATTATCAAGATCCTGCAAGAACTGGAAAGATTGATAACATGGAGAAGTTGACTATACAATAACTTGGATATATGTATACCTTACTCCCGTTGATTAACATCCATATTTTAACCTTTAACTCATATATTGTTAATAATAATTATCTCCGAAAAACTTTTATTAGACACATATATCAACATTTGTCGTTAAGTTTCAAAAATTGGCGAGAATATAAAAAGAAAAAAAAAGAAAATTATTTTAAAAGGCTCACCTGCCAAATTCAAGATTTTCATATTTTTTCTATTGAAGGCCTATCAATATGCAGAGGGGGGGGGGGGGGGGGGGGGGGGGGAAGCCACAACACTTTTTTTCGGATTTTACCCCCGCACTTTTTTAATATTGAACTTTTTAAAATAAAAAATATTCAAAATCAAATTTTTATTGCATTGCTAAACTAAATTTTGTTTTAAAAAAAATCGAAACCATATCCTACAGACAATGGACGCTAATTGATTCACCCTCTGACACTTGCACCACGTGGAGGAGGAGTCCACAACAGCAGTTTTCGATTCCGCCCACATAACTCATCGTATAGGCATACCATCATATAAAGAAAGGTAGGCCGCATCGAGCAAGGCAATTATTAACCCATTCCTCCCTCTGACCTTTGTACCCCGCAACGGGAATGTCGCCCTTAACTGCAGACGATTTTGTTCTCGCTACTCCCCGGGGAATCGTGCTATTGGCGATAAATGATCTACCGTCGTATAGGAAAGTGAATCACGTCGATAAGGTCGTTTGTTAAACCATTTTCCCCTCTGATCTTTATACCGCATTAAGGGAACCCCAATAATTCTACGGGAAATCAGCCTTCGTGGATAAATAACATAACATTGAGTAGAGAAAGGTAGGCCGCGTCAACCAGATTGACCATTTATACACTCTCCCACTGACATTCCTACCACGTGGGGTTCAAAGTATTTATGAACCAATTATTACGGTACAGTGTGGCTTGTACCTATTGTCCACTGCCCGATAGCTTACCCTTTCTATGTCCACTTTGTACGACTGGCCCGCCCGAAGGCATACAGCGAGATGTTTCACAGAAACTGAAGCTTCGACAGCCGTGAAGGCAACCCAGCCCAACAGAGAGGACGCCGGCGATCACCGGGCCCATGAATCCGAACGACCCGTGGTGCGAACTAACATCCAAGGGCGACAACGTGTTTTAAAATTTGAACTCAACTGAAAGATTTGCTACTTTGCCTTTATTAACTTTATTACAGAACTTCACTCACAGGTAGAGTGGTAACATAACTGGCCTCTCGGCAGGTAAACTAATAAATAATGGATAACACAAAACTAACTGAGTGCACGGGGGCTAAATTACAAACTTTTATTTAGCGATGGGCTTCCTGTCTTGAACCATATATTATTCATACTGTATACTTTTCTTCAGTTTGATAATTTATTTTTCGTTTGGCTTGCACTTTTGGTCGCAGCATGAATGATATGTGGGATTTTTCGTTTTCACAGTTAAATCCCCCCCCCCCCTTTTTTCTATGCAAGATATAAGTAACAACTCTGTCAAATTTCATCTTCCTGGGTATACAAAAAGTTAGAGAATTAGTGATAAGTGGCGAGGATTTTTACTTTTGGCAGTTAGAGTTCGAAGTTTTAATTCTACTACCAGAAAATTCTGTCGTGAGCAATTTTGGCTTAAAATGTACCTCTATGCCAAATTTAACTTTCATAATTGTAGTACGGAATATCCCGTTGTCTAATCATATTTTCACCATTTTGACATTTTATCACTTTTTAACACTAATTTCGCCATTTTTATGTTATTTTTACATTAATATTCATACTTTAGTTCATTTGGCGGTATTGTATTTATTTGGTAAAATTTTTTATTCATTTGGTGAATTTTTTATTTTTTTGGCGGTGTTTTTATTAATTTGGCGATATTTTTTTATTAATTTGGCAACAATTTGGCGATATTTAGTCATCAGCCAATCAAATTGCTCCTCATAGGTTACATAATATTAAAATTTTCCATTGTTTCAATTTTATATTTTACATTGTTACATGTTCTCCATGTTAATCCTATGGAGAGGTTTTTTAAAAATCGTTATTTTGGCAGTTCGAATTCGAATTTTTAAAAATCCTTTCTTAGTGCACCCCTAGGGTCCAAGATGTATCTGTGTTCTAAATTTCAGCACTGTATAGCTTTTGGATCTGGAGATCTCGTGATCAATCAGTCAGTGAGTGAGTCAGTGGCTTTCGCTTTTATATATATAGATATATGACAGTATTAAAAAGAAATTTAAATCAAATTTTAGAAAATGCATGTTTCAAAAATTGCGAAAGCTTTGCTTATTGTCAATTTTATAAGGATCTTTTAAACTTTTAAGATTGAAAAAAAAAAGAGTTTTGAATACTTTTATAAGGATAGTTTAATAAAAGAATATGAGAATCAGTAAATGGAGATGATATTTTAATTTTTATAATTATCAAAATAATTCAGTAAAATTATTAATTTGAAAAAAAAATGCAGAAATAATTTTATGAAATTTTTGTTGTAAAGTTAGACTGTTAAAGTTAAGAAAAAGATTACTGAAATTCTAGGAATCCTTTTTACAATACGAACTTTAACGAAAATTATGTCAAATAAATTAAACTTATTAGTCAAAATCATTATAATATAATTATTTTTCAAAAACACACTATAAAAGTATTAGATAGTATAAATAAATATAGCGATAGTTCCTAAAAAGTAAAATGTGTTATATGTTTTTTTTCTTTTGGGGGAAGCGCTATGTCTATTTTTTTTTCCTTTTAACATTAATCTTTACTTTAAGGTGAATTTACACGCCATGTCATTAAGTAGTAAAGCGAATTTTATTCCACATTAAAATATTATTAATGACAGTTTCAGTTGTTTGGCAAATTCCGATTTTCTTGCTGAGACAAAAGCCTACCCCATTAGAAAAGAAACGATTGGTTATTAGTAGTCACCTGATGCTATGTTTTATGACGTAACACTCTCTATGGAATGCTAACAATGACAACAAAAAACACGTTGGGAATTTATTTCCTACTAAAAATTGAGATCAAATTATACAAGAAACTAATACTTGAACCACTGTAATATGTATTACATATACTCCACCGCCAGTGTATCAGAAATAATGTTTTATTATTTTTAGCAAATAAAAACCAACCAGCTATTCAAAATATAAACGATGAGAAAATGTATTGTTTATAACTCACTTGAATTTCGAGGATGAGCGTATGTTCGGTTTAAAAATATTAATAAAATTTGAAAAAGAATTGGTAAATATACCACTTTCATTTAAATTGGAAACAATATTAATACATGTAATTATTTTAAAAAAAATTAAGCTTTTTTTTCAAGCAGATAATTAAAAATTTAGCATGAAATCAGTGGAATATTTTACGTATGAAATTAAAAATACCGAAAGTTTTTGTTTCTTTTTAGGATTAGTTGCATACTGTTGCCATCCCATGACCACAATAATAATAATAATAATAAAAGCGAAAAAGAGACACATACCCAGAATGCTTGTTTATGTCTCGGCGAAATCGGTTTATGTCAAGCCACGTCACGGTAGTGGATGCCAGCTCTTCACGCCGACTTGATTGCTGGTTAATTCATTATTTGTGAAACAAAATGAATGTTTTTCGATTAGCAGGGGATTTGTCTCACCTTCTTGCGATTATTATTTTAGTTCTCAAGATATGGAAGACGAGGTCATGTGCAGGTAATCCGTAGTTTTGTTTTTGCGATATCCCTACGTGTAACAAAAATTTAGATATATAAACCGGCTGCCGGCCCAATGTATGATTTGATAATCTAAACATATTGAAGGCATACATTGCTATGATTTTAACTGAATTTATGTATGATATTTTAAACGATGGGTTTTTTCAGTTTTGTACATTGTAATAATTTGATTATTGACGTCTGCTTGTTACACACCTTAGGCTTAAGTATTAAAAAAAAATGAACTATGTAGTTGATGTCGAGTTGTATTTAAAATGCATTCAAAACAGCATGTTTCGTTTATTAAATTTTGTCCAAACGCATAATTTTGTCTTTATTTTGTAGTAGATGTATTATATGTTTTAAAAATAAGTTTGTATTTACTTGTTTCGAAGTGACGGATTTTCTACGAACTATTTAAGATGTTGGTGATATTTCTTTAAAAGATGAAGTAACAAATTTAACGATTATCCGATTTTGTATGAACTGAAAAGAACGTCCTTTCATACATTTGTAACAAAATTCTCAGTATTATCAAATGTTTTGTACGATTTATGACATTTGGTTGTATTGTATCAGTTTTTGGATATAAGTATCGGGGATGGTTATCATAAGTGCTAAGTTGTAATATGTTCTTTCATTCAAATGAAAAGGACATTTCAAAACAGTGTTAGTGTTTTATAAAACATTAGATTCTTTTAATAAGTTCGAAAATACAAATTTTTATTGAAATCATGACAATATATATTTTACTGTCAAAACTTGAAAATTCATAGTATTAACTCATTTGTTATTTTGTCTTAAGATAATCGTTCTTGGGTAAAATGTATTGAACTTTAACCTGATTTATAGCAAATTTTCCTATAAAAACTGGAAAACCAGATATATAAACTTTGGAAGGTGAACTAGTAAATACGATTTTACCAAACTTATAAAATTTTAAATTATTTCATTTACAATTTTAAAAAGGTTAAAATATAAAAAGTAACCCTTTTTAAATGTATGGACATTTAAGTTTTCTATAAACCTAATGGTTGTTAACTTAAAGGTACTTCAAAGATTTTTCTACCTATTTCGAGTTGTTAACATGTTCAGGGCAAACTCAACAGGTTGTGTCTGACTTAACAATTTCAGTGCGGATCGGCAAAACTGTATATTTATTCGCAAGTCAGAATGGGATCCATTAATCCCATGTTGTAACTGGCCGCAAGTGCTTCACAGACCCATTGACAATCGGTTAATCCCAAAGTCAATCGACCCATCCCATACCGCACTGAATGTGTTAATAAAGAAATTGGCTTAAATTTTTTTTGCTTAATTTAAAGATAAGGAACAGATGAAGTATTGGACATCTGGCACATTTTTTTTTTTGGACGAAAAATTGCTGTTAAACACAGTTCCGCGAACGCCCAAAAACGATTATGCAGCGCGATGACGTCATAGGGTTGCCAGATTGAGAGTCCCCACAAGAATCGGAAAATAATACCTACAATGTCAGGTGGGGTTGCCATACTATAAATTTATCGCTCCTATAAAACAAGCCAAAAAAAAAACAAGCCAAATGTCCTATAGGGTCAGGTGGGGTAAAGTGGTCATACTCTAATAAATGTTGTAGTTTTTCATCCTTATTTTTTATTATTATCGTAAAGGTTTTACAATTTTTTGTTTTAGTTTTCAGTAAAGAGGAGCAATGTTTTTCACACAAAATTATAATTTTAGTAACACATTGAATGCCTATAAATAGCCATTTTGTTTTTGTACGTTTCAGTACAATCTTTTGATTCTCTAATGAACTTCTCTCCTACATTTTGTTTAATCAAAATCTTAATAAATTAGTTGGGCAGGAGGCTTCAAACATATCTCAAGAACACATTTTCATTGATAGGCAAGTTGTGTTTATTAAATTTTTTATTTTATAGTGGTTTTAGTAACATGGGGTAAAGTGGTCATATGACTATGCTTAACGTATTCATGGTAACAATGAGTTTTTTTAGGCCTAATATTTAATGATTGATTATTGAATATTAATTTAGAATGATAAAGCATATATTAATTTATCATAGTTTATAACATGAGATAAAGTAAACAGCATTAGGCTTAACTTTTACATTGCTTGGAATGACTTTATTAAAACATAATATTCAGTGATTAAAATTTGGATAAACTTGTATAATAAAATAATTTTTATTGTCGTATTTTTTTTACGTAATAAACATGCCGATAAAATATGTTAGGAAGATTGTACCAAATTACTCTGATGCCAGTCTACAATTAGTTATGCTGGCAAGGCTAATTAGCTATGCTGGCAAGGCCAGTTCGCTATGATGGCAAGGCCAGTTAGCTATGCTGGTTAAAAAGGGCAAATCCTTTTATGCTGTAGCTCAGGAATTACCCGACTTTAAGAAGATGGGTCATTAACAAGCCCAGACATAATGGTCGTAATAAGAAACATGGCTTCGAAGAAGAATCTTGCATCGTTAAAAGCTTCAGATTCATTGCCTATGTTGGACATCCATTCGATCGTTCTGATATATCAAATTTAATCCAAATGTATCTTAAATATCCTAATAGCAGAGAAAGTCCATTGGGTGATAAGACCACCAAGACCTGATTACCTCAGAATTTGTGAAAAACTGTCAACAAACAAATTGACCAAACATAACAATGTCCTTACCGAAATAACAGAATTGCCCATTGACTTCACCAGATCAACAAATAGATATTCATCAGAATTCAGAACCATCAACATCTAATATATGCAATTTAAATTTTAAAAGTACAAAAGTGTCAAATATGGCTAATACAACAATTAAGGACTTTGAGCTATACTGACAACAATATCTCCACCAGTGTCAATTGCACATAGAATGGCTACACATAACTCTAAAGATGAAAACAGAAGAAACAGTTGCACTTTGTCTAAAAAAAAAAAAAAGCTAAAAAACAGAAAATTATCAAGTCAACAAATTATTTTGAGCCAATTTGTGCCACAGATATACAAATGTAACAAACCATATTTGTGGGATGTTAGTAAAATATGAAGGGAAGAAATCAATTAAACAGTTTATTGAACTCTGAGATAGTAATTAATGGGGCTCTTCATAAAAAAACTAGAAAAATCCTAAATTGGTGACTACTACACATTTCCAGTATATAACGACATTGAAAAAACAGAAAGTTGGAAGTTATTAAAATATTCTTAAAAAAAAAACTTTTTACCATAGAGAACACTATAAATTTATAATTTAATAATAATATTATTTAAATTTATAATTTAATAATAATATTATTTAAATTTATAATTTAAATAATAGTTCACAAATATAGAAGTTGTGTAAAATATTTTTAAGTAATAAAATGGCACTATTTACTTATAATTGGCTTTTTATGTCATATTTCTTCAATATGACCACTTTACCCCACACACTGACCACTTTACCCCACCCATGGGGTAAAGTGGTCATAAAAACATGACAAAAAAAAGATGTCATTAAAAGTTGTTACTCTCAAAACATATTTTTAAAATGTATTCTAATGTGCTCTAGAATAATGTAATGTAAAATAAAACCCAAAACAATAATATTTTTTAGAAAATTTCTCATATTTATATTCTTGCAAAGTTAAAAATGCCTGTTTTTATGACCACTTTCCCCCACCTGACCCTACTATAGCTGTACCAGAGATAAATATGCTTCAAGAAAACCATTTTCCCCCCATTTGGGCAAAGGCTGAAGAAAGACAAAACTCCTTACTTAAATAACTTCTTTTTCATTTTGTGTTATATGTATATGCGGCACAATAATTAACATTTGGATAATTTGAGATAAGAAAATTGTCAGATTGTCTGTAATTGTAAAATTTAAGTTAAAACTATTTGTAAATCCAATTAAGAAAATATTAGTGATGCATTTATAGAGGAGTTTCTTGCAGGTACTTAAACATAAAGACTGTAAAAACCACTTAAATATCATATTTGAAGAAATTTGACCCCACATTTTAGTTTACGAGAACAAAGAAATATCTTGCATTGTACACAAGATAATTTGTCTCTTGCATCTAAGTGAGTGTTTCTAAACAATTTACCAGTAAATTCCACTATATTCAGTTCTTGCATGATTAACAAACATTTATCGACAATAATTAAAAAAAAGTGTTGTTTTGACTTTTAATAATCCAAATAATGTTCATGAGGTAGAAATTCAACAAATAATAATAAATATTAATTAAAAAATCAATTTCTACACATGTACATACATTGAAAAATTGCTTCATTTTAATGATGTGAATTTAATTGTTAAAAAATAATTAAACATTTGAGAAAATGATAAAGTTTTAATCTATCAAAAGTCCACAGAAAATCGCAATGGTTGTCTAAATAATGTCTCGACAACTTTATCAGTGGTATTATAAGAACACGCATCCTACATGTGTGTAAAGCTCCGAAGACTCCTACAGGCAAGTTGCACCGTTAACGAGCTATAGTGTAATGACAGCTGCGATCATTAGTTGTGTTTGACCATTTGGTGTGCTTAACAAAAATATCGCATTCTGTTTTCTTTTACTAATATGGAAGTTTCTCTCTATGATATAATTTGTGTGTAAATGTTCATTCTCCTATTTTTTTTTTAAATATTAGGAAATCCAATATATTTTTAGGACATAACTTTATATATTACAAGCTTCTTTTGTGTATGCAAAAATGGATAATTTAGTTAACTTATTTACCAACTCAATATAAAATTTTATTAAACTAAGTATGCAGTTAAGTTATAAACTTTGTTAACTTGTTAAAACTGTTTAACTTTGTTAAACTTGTTAAAACTGTTTAACTTTGTTAAACTTGTTAAAAATTGTTTGTCTTTTTGAAGATTGAGATAAAAATTATACTCTTTATATAACTAGGCTAAAAAAATCTCTATAATTTAAAATATATAGTGAGAAAAACCTTATTTGTAAAGACCAATTTTGAGTTTTTGTCACCAACTTTGAATTTTCAGAAAGACTCAAGGGAAAAAAAAAAAATCAAGTTTTATATTCAGTTTATTTGGCATGTAACTTAAAATCTAGGGATGAACCGGATAGAGGTTTTGCCGGATATCTGGCGCACATTACATACTGGTTATCTGAACTGGATTTTAAAGGATATCCGGCAGTTTTTTTTTTACGAAAAGATCTGATCTTAACATTTCTTTAATAATCTGTTCATATTCATACAGATTTTTAAACGGCCAGAGCTATACTGTACGATGCGTTTGAAAATGTTATTTTAAAATATTTCCAAATTGCTGTATATTTAAATGCTAAAACTTGCTCTTACTAGATGGGGAATAAAACGGTTTCTTATACATAATGCATAGAGATGTAGCTATGCACCACCACCACCCATGTGGATTGTTCAAACTCGAAAATACTTCAAGATAAGCTTAGTGGCTGGTTCCAAATGTCTGCAGCATATCCTCCTTTACTATCTATTCTTTGTGACCCACTGTGTCTGAAACGCACTCTGTCAGGTTTTAACGAGAAAGTTATCATGTCAATCCTTATCCATAAAAAAATGCGGCGTTTTATTCATCTGGATATCCACCATGGTAATCGAATATCCTGCACTTTGCTTCCGGACATCGGATAATTACTGGATAGTTATAAATTAGTCAGATACCGGATATGTTTTATCCCTGTTAAAATCAAAATAAAATTTTGCATACTTGAAATGCGCAGATTATTCAATTAAAATTATAATTGTTTCCAATATTGTATTGTAGTTGCATTTTATCATTCAAAATTAAAAATATTCAAAAAAGGTTACAATCTAAAATTATCTTAGTATTCAGTGTGTGTAAAAGTATTTCACAAAAATATTCATAACATATGCACACATTGTCGATGAAGGTGAAGTAATTTTTTTTAATTGGCACTTAATTTAGTAATTTTATTTTTTAAAACATTCACAATTGTATCTACATGTCTCGGTAAAATGTTGACATGTGCATGTCAGAAAATATTTTTTTTCCTACTCTGCCTATTTATTCTTAAAAAAGTATTACATTATCCCATTTTGTACATTTCAGGTATCTCGGGGAGAAGCCAGATATTATTCGCCCTGACTTACACAACCCGTTACTTGGATCTCTTGAGCAACTTTATATCTATATATAACTCTGTGATGAAAATATTCTTTATTGGTGCTTCTTACGCCACAATCTATTTGATGTACCTGAAGTTCAAGGCTACATATGACCGCAACCATGACACCTTCCGCATTGAGTTTCTTGTCATCCCAGTCGTCATTCTCTCGCTTGTAGTGAACCATGATTTCAGCCCTCTCGAGGTAAGATGTTTGTGGTAATTTTGATTGTACCATTTGCAAGTTTTACAGGTATGCAATTTTTACACTTCACAAATTACTTTCAACAAATTCACCAATTTGGCTTCATGATTTAATTCAAATGTATATCATATCAATCACCATAAACTAAAATTTCAGTTAATTTTAGTGTTCCTGTTATGCGTTTTTCAAAGGGCGCCGCGCCCTGCCCTTTTTTTGTAAGTGCCGATGCGCCCTGCCCTTTTTAGAAGTGAAAAATGTGCCCTGCCCGTTTTAGAAGTGAAAAATGTGCCCTGCCTTTTTTCAATATCTTCTTTGCGCCCTGTAATTAAAAAAAAATATTTTTCCGCAAAAACGTAGGTCTGTAGGATTGCCTTGGTATCCCAATCGTACCCTTTGCCCTTTTACATAACAAAAAGTGCCCTTTTACTTAACAAAAAGTGCCCTTTTTGACAAATCCCCCCTGCCCTTTTTTAAAACTATGTGAACACTAGTTAATTTTATGTTTAACCAATCAAAAGCTTTCTAATGGATACTATGTCAAGATTATAATATACTGTTGGTTAAACAAAGGCACATGTAGCAGGATGCCTCTGTGATTGGGGAATGAAAATCATATATTTTTTGGGGGGTTTCCATCAACATTTTAATATCAACACTATAGCTTTTAAGTGTTTCATTAAAATTTTAGTTTGATATTTGTTTGATTATATATTACAGTGTTCACTCTCTAAATGGAAGCAGGGTTCCCACGAACCTGGGAAATGAAAAACATGGAATTGTCAAGGAAATTTGAACAATTTCGCAATTGTTCTGGAAAAATCAGGGACTATTTTTTAAAAAAAATTTAGATAAAGATGCTTATCGAATTCCTTTCCTTATCATTGATGGCGTTTTCTTTTCATTATAAAAATATTAATTTGTAAAAATTATAATTTCTTGATTTTTTTTTGTATTTCGATAGGTTATTTTCAAACACTAAAATTTTTGCTGGTCTCAACATTTATCTTTTAAAAAAATCTTTTATTTTTAATGTATTTTTTATTCTGGAATTTTTGTTGAAAACCTTCTAGAAATGTCGGTAATTTTAATCTTGTTCAGCGGCAACCCTGTGAAAGGGACAAGGCAATAATTTGAAAATAAAACACACTTTTTTCACTTAAGGTCACTTTTATGAGAATGCAGAATGGATTTTTGCTCGAAATCGAAATGCTGTTTTTCTTGCCATAACTGATCAGCTGTTAACATGTAGTCAAATAACTACAGAAGCGAATTAAACATGAAGAAAAACTTTCAAAACGACAAAATTTGTTTTAAATTCTCAGCAAAATATCAAGTTTTTTCAACGGAAAGACGAAAAATCCTCCCAAAAAATTCCTTTTTAATTAACCCAGATTATTTTCTCATAGGAAGGAAGACTGTTTTTTGCTACTGAAGTGGAATAATGAGAATGAATATTTTAATAAAAAGGTCGGGTGAATCGAGGGATTTCGGGCAAATTAAAAAAAAAGCATAGGGAACATATTTAGCCGAAAATTGGAAAAGTTCAACTATAGTTTCATAAAGCTAAAATAGCTTTTTTTTTAAAATCTGGGTAGGTAATGAAATGCTGTGAAAAGAAACAAGTCAAAATGGAAATTGGTCTTTTTTTACAATTCATTTGCTCCTAAATATACATTATTTGAATCTTTGTTCAGCGCAAAGTTGTGTCACCCTTATGTATAAATATTTAGTTAAAATTTAAATTGGGTAAATATGTGGTTAGAATTACATATTCAATTAAAATTTATAAATTTGAAATATAATTTGGATAATTGAAATTATATATAACATAATTGACTGAAGATAGTTAAGTGGAATGTTGGATGATAAATTAAATAGTTCAATAAATTGTTTGGTCCTGTGTAGTTGAAGGCTGTGGCTGCAAAGCACAAATATAAAAATAACAATTATAATGTTATAAAACAACATGTAATCTATAGATGAGATTCAAATTTTACCCAGTTAGTAGGATAACTAATTTGTGATCGGAAGATTGTACTGTGTAATTTTTAACCAAAGATTTTCAGCAAAATCCAAGTGACTATAAAACCGAATACTTTGGGAATGTACTTTTGTAAAAAAGAAGTAGGGCTAATATTTCCTAATCGGCAAATTTTGTATTAACATATAATTTTATTGAAGGTATGGCTATTATTATTTTTTTAGATCCTGTGGACCTTTTCTATTTATTTGGAATCTGTTGCCATTCTTCCTCAACTGTTCATGGTCTCCAAGACGGGAGAAGCGGAAACCATCACTTCCCACTACTTGTTCTGCTTGGGGTCGTACAGGGCACTGTACATTCTGAATTGGGTGTACCGTTACTACTCTGAGGGCTTCTACGACTTGATTGCAATCATTGCAGGCATTGTACAAACTGTTCTGTACTGTGACTTCTTCTATTTATACATTACCAAAGGTGAGTGTCCTGAATTTTCGTTAATTAAAACTTTTATGTCTTCTCTTTTGTCAATATAATACTTTCTAAACACCACATTTAGTTTTATTACATTAGTCCACATTGGGCTTTCCCTTTGATATCTTCCATTTTTTTTATTAGTTTGAATTTATGGAAGTAACAGTAACTTCAGGAAGTCCAGATTTTATACGAATATTTTGTTGCAGTTTATTTTGCATAATTTATTTTATACACAAGTACTTATCACTGTGTTGTATGTTACTACTTCAGGTTTCAATGAAGCTTGCCTTGCTTTACATTCACACTAGTTTAAATATTTCTAAAAGTAAATTCAAAAAGAAAAAATATATATTTATATTTAATAAATACCATATAAAATTTATTTTATAAATGATTAAAAAGAAATGGTAAAATAATAAATGAAGTAAAACAATTATTAAATTAGATAAACTTCCTCACAATGAAATATAAGATGGACAGTATTAAAGTGAAAAAGCTATTGGATGGTGAAAATAGAATCATACTTGCCAACATATATATTTTATATTCACTTTTGTATAATTTTTAATTCAATATTAAATAAAAATATATTTACATCTCTATTATAAAGGATTTACTAATTACTTCATTGTAAAACTTATTTACACAAATTTTAGTTATAAATTTATTTGTTTTTTGTGGGGATATTAAGTGAGACTTTTTTTGTTAAAAATACATTAATTTTTTTTATAATTGCTGCATTCAAAGTGTCAGTTATTGCAGGCATTTGTAACTAAAAAGCATTAAAAAAAAGTTATTTTTTTAGCATACAAATATTAAGAAATTATTTTAAATTAAATTTATTGTCATGCTAGCTACTTTTTTTTTAAACCTTTTTTTAAAGTATGAAAAAAGTTAACTAAAATAAAAAAAAAAGCATGCAAATACTGAGAATTAAAACTGAAAAATATATTATACATTAATGTGAACTCGAACAGTTAAAATAAATCCAGCATATTATGAAAAGTCATCAAAATAAAATTTAAGATTTTAGGGATTGAAATATTTATGGATCTTCCCATATCTTGTACAATAATTAATTTTTTTCCCCCTCCAAAATAATACATTAATTTATCTTTTATGATAGTTTGAAACTGTAGGTTATGACGTTTTAAAACAAAATACAAGTATATTTCAATTGGTTATTTTAGGTTAAGCGGATCTATGTGGAATGCAAGTGTCCTGTATGTTGATATGAAATGTTGTTCATCGTTATTCATAGAAAAATTGTAGTTCTATTTTAAATAGCCTTATAGTTACTTAAAATTGAGTTTAAAAAAATGAGAACAAGTGAATATTACTCAAAACGTCTTTGCTAAATGTAATCAAATTTGTCTTAAAATATTCAAAAATATGGGAGAAAAAACATAATTAACATAGATTGATATGATGAAGGAAGGTTTGATTATTAAAAGTTTTTTGTGCTTATTATGCCATGCTAAATTGTACACATTACCTAAATAATTAGTGAACATTATATTTACATAGTTGTAAGGTAAAACTAATGATCTAAAACTATCTTAATTTTTTTTCCAAACCAATTTATATTTGTTACACACTACATTAAAGTATTTACTATATCACTTAAAAATTTCATATGAATATATATATTTATCAGTTTTAAATTTTTTGAAGCCAATTTTCAAAATTCAGAGTTGCTTAAATAAACCTTAAATTTTAGTCTTTATTTATTAAATTTGGAATGTTTAAAAAAATTCTTATTAGTTTCAAAATTTACATAAAAATGGATTGTAGAATTTTGGTTTGCAGAAATATATTAAACGTATTTCCAAAAATATACCTTATTCATATCCTCTTAAATTGTCTTGTGCATTATGGGGTTAATTCCTAGTGTACGGTGCCTCCGCCATATGTGATTTGGTGACAAATAGTGGGCAATAAATTTTATAGTTTGGCAAAAAAAATTCATGATGTTTCTAACAATATCATGCTGTACGGCAACCCTACCATTTTTTTTTGCACCGTTTTACGTTTTGCCAAGGCCTTGGCGGCAATTTTTAAAATCGCGCCAAGGAGGCACCGTACACTAGGAATTTACCCATTATGGTTATCCAAAAGTGCAAAAAATTCAGAATTATTGTTTTATAAGAATAATTTTTAATAAAAATATATAATTATATATTATATTGTACATCTGAAATATTATATTTTGATTTCTCATTTCAATATTAGTAATCCATTTTTTCCCTTTCCAGTCATTAAAGGCAAGGCTCTGAAGCTGCCAGCATAAGGATGCTTTCATTTTCTGAAAGATTTCGGATTTATCGTGCACATGTCTCATCAGAAAAGTAAGAATTCGCATTTGAGGACCTTTGACTCATGAAACAAGACTTTCACACAACTCTAGACCATCTCCATTAACAGTGGTTTGTGTCCTCTAGCGTTTTACAGACATCCAAATTCACCTCCTCAGAATGGTAGCTGGTTCAAGGTTAATTCCTCTTGGTATCAATCCTTTTATGTCAACTCCACACGATCTGTCTTTGCAATAGAATGTATTTAAATTTATTAGCAGCCTTTTCTCTGCTTGGGATTTTATCGTAGCAATAAAGGTTATTAAAATGTCGGCCTTGAACCTGCCGTTACTATCCAAAGAATTAAAAATTTTGTTGCTGTGATTGGCAGCAGCATTTTTGATTATATTCGATAATATTTTGTGTATGCTGCTGTAAATAATTCAAAATTGGTTGAAGTGTTGGCATAAATGTGCTAAAATTATTCCTTTTTTTCTTATTATATATGTATAATGAAATATTAATCTTTGAGTTGTGTTAGTATTGATTTCACTTGAGATGTATATCTGTATCAGGGTTATACTTTTGATAAAATATTAAAATCGCTTTGTATTTGTCAGTTTTGTGTTCTGGGCTTATTTTTCCAATATGTTTTTGAGTATTAGATCAAAAGCTGCTATTTATTTTATGCACCCACCTCGTTAACGTGTCTTGCGACTACATTTACAAAGTTTCTATGGGATCTGTCTTTGCAATAGAATTGTATAAAGCTACATATGCAACTTTAGATACTTTATTAAAATTCAAGCCTCTGTTCAGATTTTTTAAAACCAAAATGAAATGAAAAGTATCATTTGTGTTATTTTAATGAATTGTAACTAAGTTCTGAAAATGCTTGTTTTCTACTTTTTGTGTTTTAATTATTTGGATTATATGGTTAAGTTTTATAAGAACAATGGAAAAAGGTTTTATGTTTAACATATTTTTTTTTCTTCAACTTGTGTATTATATAAAAACATTAAATTCTCGTCTTTTGAATTTTTAAAACTTGATAATTTTGTTTTGATATTAACACTTGCAGAAATTCAAACCTAGTCTGCTGATAAATTTTTATGTTTCATTCATTTGCAATAAAAATTTCTTTATAATACTGGCGACATATTCATTGAACTCTGTAACTATCTCAGCTGTTGGGGTTTCCGTTTTTTTACACAGATAAACTTTTTTGTTAAAATGATATGAAGTCTAAATTCCAACTTAATTTTCTTTTTAAAAAACTAAGAGAACATTCAGTATTATCCCTTTGGCACCTCAGTTATTACTTGGGTATGATGTACCCTCAATCGTAAAGGGTTAAAAAGATGCCTAAAACTAATTCTAATATTTTTAGATTTTATATCTTGTACTAGCTTTGTTTTTATTTATATGGTAAGTTTACATAATATACGATCCTATACAATATACCTAAATAAAAATATAGTAATACGTAAATAAAAATATAGTAATACGGAAATAAAAATATAGCATCTCTAGATCAAAATTTCGGATTTTTCCCAATTTTTGATTAATAATGCAAGGCCACCTTTGAATACAAGAAAAAGAAGGCTATTAAGATGCGTTTCTAAAAATGGGCTAATATTTCTTTTTATAAGGGTTTATTTTGAATGTTTGGAACTTATAAATGAAATTTTTTTTTATAATTTTATGCAGTTTAACACGCCTGCATGTGAAAGAAATTACTGTATGTATATTTCTGGAATCCAATTATGTATTGTACGGCAATTGTAAGCTCTTTGGAACTCCTTATTTCCAATATCATGTTCATAAGGGTTCTTTTAAAGTACTAGGAAATATCTTATTTTTGCCCAAAGAATCCTTATAAACTTACAAATTACTGAAGATTCTTAGAAAATCCATAAAACGACTATCATTTAAATAATTTTACTTAACCTCTATTAAAAATGTTTGTTCTTAATATGAATTGTACACATTTTTGAATTTGAGTAGAGAACACACGACTTCTTTTCAACCAATAGCTTTTAACTTAATGCACCAATTTTCCTCTTTTATATTCATTTAGATATTTAATTTTAAAATATTTTTTTGCGACTTCAGAGTTAACTTTTCATTATAAGTGAAGGGTGGGTTCAGATGATAAATCACATTGCACGAAATTCAATTTTACGAAAAACTCAATTTAAAGTTTATCGGTGAATAGAGAGCCATGGTGAAATAACTCTTCAAATTTACTTTGGTGTAATGGTGGGTGTTTTCACGGACGCAAATTCAGAATTTACACCTTAAAATCTGATTGTCCTCGGGTCACTTTCGACTAAAAATGCAATGATACGGTTTCTCCCTTGGACCTTTAGATGTGAGCAATTTTTTACTTGAAATTATTTTTTTAAAAACATAAAAAAAAGGTCCTTATAAATTGCTTTTGAGGTACTTAGAAATTCCTTATATTTTGTTTTCTGGAAATGTGTATGAGCCCTGTATTAGAATCCTTCGTGAAACTCCTAGCTTGGGAAAAATGTATAGTAGGTTATATCGAAAGGATGATGGGGAATTTTGTTTACTTAAACACTTTTATTCCTTCAATTCAACTTTGCTACTGTTTCAGGTTTGGTAAAATCATTTTTGAAGCATATTCAA
Organism: Troglohyphantes excavatus; assembly: GCA_963932185.1. Classification (NCBI taxonomy): domain Eukaryota; kingdom Metazoa; phylum Arthropoda; class Arachnida; order Araneae; family Linyphiidae; genus Troglohyphantes; species Troglohyphantes excavatus. The sequence continues at coordinate 53,359,789 of OZ010668.1, forward strand.
ATTTAAGTTTATAATAAAATGCGTTCCTAAACTCTTTAACATACAGTATCAAAATTTGTTGATACAAATAATAACTTTTATAATATGAATATCATGCTGCATAATATTTATTGTAATTAGTCCAAATTTTTTTTCATTGAAACAATGATGCACCATGTAATGGAGAATTGTATTGGCAATGCAGATACAAAGTTTTCTGCTGTCTTGAGTTTGCATTATAAAACTCAAGTAGTATACATTAATATTTGCTATAGGGATTACATTAGTATGCCAAGTTTCAAGTTGATATATGTGAAAGGGTATTAAAATTGAATTTAACGATATTCGGGCAAAAGAAATAGCTTCATAGTCTTCAAGTGTTTATTAATAAAACTTGGCTGTTTTCCTTTGAAATATGGCATTCTATGATTTTTTTTTATACTTATATGGATCAATTCTTAGGCAAGACGTGTTTATTAGTTTAAAATATTTTTCAAATGCATGCTTTTTCTTATATTTGTTAAACAACTTAAATATTTTTAATAAAATAGCTTTAAAGCAAAAATTGAAAAAATAATGCATAAAAGAGTATTTTAATTTAAAAATTATGCCTTTAATGGAAAAACTGGAGACCAATTGGCATGATAATTTCTTGTGACATCTTTACACAATATTTGACTTGCCAAGACTAAACTTTTTTCGTCCAACTTTGAAAATATTTTGTCCTGGAATTAAAATAATAAATTATAGATACATAAGTATTATAATTTAATTTTAAATTATTGTAAATTTACCTCGGTAAAAATTAATATCTTTCGAGCTTTTCTATGTTTATTTGGGTGTGAGAAGAAGTCCTACCTCTTTCGTTCAAAGAATCGCATTCTATGAAGTTAAGGGACTTTAATTGTTATTTATTTAGTTTAATGTTAATTGTTATTTATTAGAGTTTGAAAAACACATCTTTGAATAACTACAATTCTCGGTCAAATTATTATTGGGAGCTAATATTTATAATTTAACTTTGATAGATTTAGGTATTGAAAAATCGAGGTATGCCCCCTTTCCCGGCAATGCGGCCATATTAGGGTTTGGTACAAGAAAGTAAGTTTAGTATGTATACAAGAGGACAGAAAAATACTAAATTTTGGATGTAGATGTAGCTGAGTTGAGAATATGAATGTTTTTGTTACCTAATTAATGTTGTGAGGAGAAAAATTGTAGACCTAGTACTTTGTACATCTTGTAGCATTTTTTGTTTTAAAACCATTTGTTTTAACACACACACGACAGGACAATTTCTAAAAACCATATTTTTGTGTTTGTGTCAATCTATTTTACTATTAGTTGTATAACTTAAAAATTAATAAAAAAAACTTTGGTGTATTTGTTGGAAAAGTGAGAATTTTTTTTAAAAGATCATCCCGAAAAACTATCAATATATCATATTTTTTGTGTAAAAAGGAAGAAAAAATACAACAATTGTTTACTAAAATGTGTAAGTTCTCAGATTACTGAATAATTGATTATCTAAATTTTAAATTTAGCATAACTTAATTTGCAACTGGAATAAGGATTTAACTGGTTTTGTAACTGGATACGCCGCAATCATGGTTTTGTTCAAGAAGCCGCTATATATTCCCATTTCGATTTTTTTATTATAAAATAATTAATTTTATTCTTTATTATATTTTAAAATTGAAGTCGAGGTTTTAAAGTACCTATTAATACCAAAATCGTATTTTTCTGTATAATAATTGCTTTGGCCTACTCACTTATAAACATTACATATTTAGTTCCTTGTTACTTTTATTGTGCTGCCATCTAGTGAGCAAGTTTATTACTATAAATGTACCCTTAAATTTCAACTGTGATTAAGTGTTAAAAATGTGGCCAGCATTTTCACGTTAATTAAATGTAAGTTTTCTACATATATTTTATTAGATTAAAAATTTTATAAGAGGAGGAGGTAGGGGGGCTTAAGCCTCCCCTATCTCCTCCTTTCGAATTCAAATAAAAAAATTCTACAATTTTTTTTAATAAGATTTTAGACCACAAAAATTTCATACAATTTATGAAAATTATCTTAATTCCAATTTTTAATAATAACAAAACTGTTATATTTTTAAGAAATATATGCAATTACAAAATACCAAATAACCATTAATTATTAGCTATTACTAATTAACGTAGCTTATAATTAGCATTTATTTTTATATTGGTCAATATTTTGGGAATTGAATCCCCCCCCCCCCCCCCCCCCCCAGTAAATTGAATTGCTACGCCACATGATTTGAAGAGTAAATTTTAAAGTATCTTCTCCTTAAATTTCGAAATTTATATAATTGTTATTGCATTAACTAACCTACTAATGCTTTTCATCACGTGGCAAAAACCGACCTGTTATTATGTTTCTCTGCATTTAAAATATTGTTATTGACTTTAAAAAGTGTCGTTGTTTTGTTAGCATGTTCTCCGCTCCGCTCTGTTTTGGCATATAATATCACCAAATAGCAGAGGTGGCGCCACTAGGGGGGCTGGGGGGGGCTGTAGCCCCCCCGTCGGGCAAGCCAAGCCCCCCCATCGGGCAAAATTCTGAAGTTTGTCGGGGAAAAGCGTTATTTTAATTATTAAAACCAAATTTTAATGAAAAGTTGAGTCGAATTTGCTTTTTTAATGAAATGAATCTAGGTCATAAACCCGACAGAGCTAATTCCGACAAGCAGGTCACAATCCCGACAAAACTATAATTCCGACAGACCGAAATCCCGACAGCCTGTGGTGGCCGAATGGTTCGGAGTTCGGACAAGCACTCGATAAGCACAATTTTCTATCTCTAGCTTGTGTGTAGCGATTCAGTAATCGGATAGTTGTCAAATCCGTTCCTTTCGACACCAAAAAAATATCCACCGCGTATAAGGGACTAGTGCACTCGGGTTAATCTGATTGTGGTCCGATGTCTTGACGTTTATTGAGGTAGGTTGCACCGGATGATTTGATCTCGTCATCTAACCGACCGTGGTTCAAAATACGATCAGACAGTGTTCTCGGGTCTTTTCTTCCATATAAACCCTGATCCTTCGCCAATAACCCCCCACTGTGCAGCTCTAGTTCAATGTTAATTCAACCAACCTATTCTAACAAACTAATTTCTCGGCAATATTGTTATCCTATATAAACAAATTCTATAAACCAATATTTATTATTTTAGATAAAATTATCAGTATTTTTATTATTTCACAGTTTTTTATTCAAGGTTATGTAAGGTTAAGTAGGGTTTCACGTATACTAAACTTATTGTTATCATAGTTTCAATTACATTATTTGCTACATATTTTACAATAAAAAGCAACCCCAAAATTTCAAACTAAAACCCATGTTTCAAAATATCACCATTAAAAAATTTAATAGTATTCCAAATAATAATCTAAAGAAATATATGATCATATAATTAAAACATCATACCATCATGCACACGATATTTTATCCCGCATATCATTGATTTTGTGCCAAAAAACAATCGCGATTTATTAAAACCATGCGGCGAAAGTATTTTTAAAAACTTTTATTAAGTCGGCCATCAATAATAATTTCAATGAAACTATTGCTAATACTCAGTGGCGGATTTAAAGAACGATAAATATACAATTAGACAATGCCATTTGGGCCCCTGCAAGTATCAGTCAGAAAAAAAAATAAGGACTTGAGGAAAAATATACTTTAAAAGTTTTAGGAAGTAAAGTGGTTAAAATGAATTTGTCAATTTATATCATTAATGAATTTATTTTATAAAAGGAAAACTTCAAAAAGTTAGCATGCGTGTCGAAAATGTGCATTAACGAAAATATTTTGTGATCGTTCAAAAATTGAAGAACACGATTAAAAATTTAATTTAAAGTAAAAGATTTCATGTTAAAATGTAAAAAATTAAAGTTCTTTTTTTAAAAATGTTCTTTTAAGACACAACATAAATCTTAACAGTGCTTATTTCACATGCCATATTTTTTTTTCTACTGTTGCATTTATTTTAAGCGTATGAGCAGGATATGATTTAGAAAGTTCAGTACTATAGGCATAGGTCCTACATCACTGAAAAGGACCCTCTCGTAAAAATAGTCTCGAAAAATAAAAAATATCGCAAAATAAGTTTATTATTCATTTAAAATACGACTTAATTCTCACTTTTTTGGATAAATTGCTGAACATTGCATTAATAATAATAACAATTTTGTCATGTATTCGCCGGGCACCCAAATTAGTCCCTGCGTATGAGACACGAGTCATTTTGTTTTGAGCAAAGAGCAGAGCCACAGCTCAGACGTGGAACCACAAACGAAGGCCTATTCAGACGGCAGTAGCCATACGCGCATTGCCGCAAGCCTGATTGTTTGTTCCCTATAATCTCCCAGCTATCCAAAGCCGGTATATGCAAAGAGTTGGTCTATGGTCCTGGGGACAAAGCATCCCTCGTTGTAAAAGTTTAACCTTGAGGGGGTCAGCTACAAGATTTGGGTAGACAAAAGACAAAATCGCCTTTGGGGGTGTTGGAGTGTTTTTCGAAGAGGGGGTAGGTATATATGTATAGCGCCGCTATCTCCCCTAAAAAAAAAAAGAGATGGCAGTGAATGGTCAGCTACAGGGCCGTCTCGACTCTCGAGAGTAAAAAGTGTCGTGCGTGAAGGATATCGAGACGGGCCCTACTTGTAGAAGTAAGATTATGGTCCAGTTCTATTTTGTCGTTGGTGAAAGGCAAACCGTTTTTTTAAAGAGGAAAATTGTAGAGTGTCAACATTGCATTAAAATTTCAACTGTACTAATTCGGAAAGGTGAGATGTCTTAATAATTCAAGTGAAAAAATTTCTTATAAAAATTTTATTTGTGCCTGTGGCTACTTAATATTACATTTATTTCGTTCAAAAAGAAGTCCTACCGTTTATTTATTTTTATGTTTTCCGTATTTAGAAGAACCAAGCTAGTTTTGTCATTACTATTTAAGTAAAGAAGATTTATTTAACCAATAAATTGTTTTGTCGTATGAGCTAAGTTTAGAAATGACGTTTATTTAAATTTTTGTTGCCACAAATTTTGTGCAATTTCATACTATTTGGAATTTAAAAATAAAATATAATTATGGGAAACCTTTTTTTATCATTAAATTTTTTTTCGTATATTGTTATATATAAAAAAATCAATTCAAAAGAAATCAGGTCATATTCTAACGATGCACTAAATTAAAAATGGGCAATCGTAAATCCATTAAATTGTCAATTAATCCTACTAGCTAAACGTCTATAAAATAAGGTAACAGGATAGGAACACCATAGTATGCTTTTAAGAGGATTGATTCCGACATAACTCCGTTGTAAATGACAATTTTTATCTCGTTTGATAAGAAATTAGGAGTATAAATAAAAATAAAATACTGCAGACTTTTTACGTCATGAAGTTCTCCAATACATATAACTACTGCTGCAGCTCTATTCTCTGAAAAGAATTTTATAGGAAATGGCTCTCAATAGAAAAATTATTTCATAGGAATAGTCTCAATTTCATTGCTAGAGATACAGCCTTTTATAAGTATTTAAAAGCGTTCTCACTGTTTATAGATTTAAAAAAAACCACTAAATTAGATGACAGAAAAAAAAGCGCTAAAACATAGTACCGTTTTACGTTGCATTGCTATCAACAAAAAATAAATTAATTTCGTAAAAGCATGGGGATTTTACAAAAACTACTTGCATAATATAGTGATTTACCACATTTCGTTTTACCTTCACTATACTTACTTTATATTTATTTTATTTGTTGCCTTCTCGCCGTCCCTTCTTTGAACAAACCTACCTCTTCAAATGGTTACATTTATAAAGGTTTTGAAAACATTTTGAGTACGATTTGTACAGGTCTTTTTTTTTGGCACTTATCTTTTCTCCGTGACTGCAACCCAGAATATTCAGAACACTACAATTATTTAATAATTAATATATAAATATTATAAGCCTTTTTTTCAAATATTTATCTCAACAAATTTATTTCGTTATTTGTGAATATTTTATACTCTTATATGCACATTTTACGTCGGGGATATTAGCCCCCCTGTCGGGGAATTCTAGCCCCCCCGTCGGGCAATTCCTAGCGCCACCACTGCCAAATAGCATGCAATTTTGAACCGCTGGAGTTAAGGTGGTACCTCACACAACTATGCAGGCTTGTGGACATTTGGACAACGACAAATTTATTGTGCACCAGTCTCCTATACACGTCGAATGTTTTTTTTTGCGGACGACGAGGCACAAAATTGATGACTCTCCGATCACTAGCTCGCTTTAATCTCACGATTAAGATTCGAACCCACAATCCTTCCGATTATAAACTCGTTACTCTCACCACTCGTCTAAGATTTTGATGGATGTTAATAGGAATTAGTGCTCACCAAACTTTTGTCTTTCTTTCCACAAAATCTTGAAAGAGAGATCATTAATCACACCAGTGTCCGGCTCTCGGTCTGAATTCCGACGGAAAACTGATCGGTGTGATCGTCGGCACAGATACCGGACAGCACCCGGGAGTCAACGTTCCGTTCCTGACCCAAAGGCCTACTGACCCTTCCCAGCTTTCGCGACCCCTGCAAAATGATCGACACACCGGGGATACCTCACGGATTCATTCGAAAAGGGTCTCCATCTCACGCCCAAGGAAAGTCTGGACAAAAGAAATGAAGATTGGTTAGGGGTGGATTTTTGACGGTGTTATTGTACCTTGATTCATTGTAATGATAAATTAAACGTCAAAAAAGAGAATCGTTAAAGGAATGGGATCGACCAAATGATATAAAATCGTTTTTTCTTTATTTATCCCATAAAAAATATAATTATTTTTATTATTAATATTTACCACTCTTTAATTAAAAAAATAAATTTCTTTCGGGTGAGTTGAGTAAAAAGTTTGATGTCCGTTTGCCATGTTTCTATGTTTTGAAGTTCTTTCGGTGCAAAGCAGATGACTAAATGACTAGAGAGTAGGTACAATTTCTTTCGTTTAAGTCAGTGGTTCTCAAAATTTTTTCTCCCACACATCCCTTGATAAAACTTAACTTTTCAATTTTGTTTACCCTATGTTCTCATAACCCTTCTTACCCCCTCTACGTAAAATAAAGTTTGTTTTTGTTAGTCAATAATGTTCTTAGGTTAGCTGGCAAATTAATCAAACCACACAAATTGATGACACTCGCAGTTTTTGATTTTACTTATTAAATTTTTTTATTTTATCTTAGATGTTTTCTGCCATTGCTAATAGTATTTTTACGTACCCCTAGGGCAGGGGTCGGCAACCTGCGGCTCGCGAGCCGCATGCGGCTCTTTTGATGTAAAGTTGCGGCTCTCCAGTTCCATACGAAAAAATTAATAGTTTATTATCAAAACCCTTAAAAAATAAGAAAATATAAGTACTTAATTTCTCAATAGCTTCATTTTTCATAATCGTTAATTACAAATCGCCACAATAAGTTTCATTGTGGTATCGGTAGATACCACAATGAAACTAATTGAACAAAATCTAAAACTGCAAGGAAAGGGCAACCTAGCATACGCCTTGCTTGAAGAAGTAGTTTGTTTCGAAAAATAATCACTTCTTTTTGTTTGTAGACATGAGAGCGGTAAATTACTTCATTTTAAAAATCTGAAGCAATGTCGCGATGAGACCAATGCAACTATTGACACGAAGTTATGGGAGTATTGGAGTGGCAAGTTCACAGAACTCAAGAGCAAGTTGGAAGAGTTGGAGGTCCAGAAATGCATGAACATCGCGCAGCACAAGTGGACAGCTCTAAAAGAAATTCCGCGAGTTGAGGCCCTCGTATTCTTCGCATGGAAGAGTCTTCCAGAATGCTACAGCGAGGTGAAGAAGTTGGCAAATGGATTGCTGACGATCTTCGGGTCGACATATTCGTGCGAGCAAGCGTTCTCTTGCATGAATATAATAAAAAGTAAAGTTAGAAGTCAACTAACAAATAAAAATTTAGAGTCGTGCTTGAAACTTAAAACAACAAGTTATAAACCAGATTTAATCAAACTTTCAAAAGGCATGCAAAGCCAATGCTCCCATTGATGTAACTATCTATATTTGTGTTTTTATATGAATAAATATTTTTCTGTATTTAAAGCCGTTTATTTTAAATCAAAAATCAAATATACATAAGCAAATACTATAATATTGAAACGAAAATTTTTAGTGGCTCTTTAAAAATTGGGAAATTTTGTAAATTGTAATTTTTGGCTCTTCCGTTTCAATAGGTTGCCGACCCCTGCCCTAGGGGGTACGTGTACCCACAGGTTGATAACCGCTGCTTTAACTGATTAAAAAAAAATTCAGTAAAGTTATCTTATTAGCCACATTTTAGAAAATCTCTACATAATAACGAGTATTTAATATGAATTCGTGCTAGTAAAATGTCAAACGTTAGCAAGAATGAATTAATGCCTTACCATTTTAAAAAAATCCGTTTTACTGCGAAATTCATCTTATCATTTCTATCTGAAATTTTTAAAGGAAATCTTCGTTAACTGAACGTATCCTTAACCTGGCCTAAAGAAAATGGCGGCTTTCTTCGTTTGTTGAGCTTTAGTACTTTTGAAATATAAACAGCTTTTCTAGAAGGGCATAACTAATACTGTTGAACATGTTTGATTAATTTATTTTAAAATATATAGTTTAAAACATTTTATTTCCGCAATGTAAACGACTGCTTAAACGAAACAATAATTAAACAAACGATTAAGGAAAATTCCAGAATTTTACTCCCCCTATTTTCTTTGTATGAATTGATAGCCTTTCGATATTCTTTGTATGAATGGTGAAGAAAACGTTCGTCTGAATAAATGATTCGTGATTCGAATCCTGCATCTGGCAGGAATGAATTCGGAGTATTTTTTTTTTAAATAATGAAAAATGTGGCTATCTAAATAAACTATGAAAACGCAGTTTCTGAAAATGTTAGAAAATGTACTTGTTCATGCACTACTAGTATCATTTATATTTACAAACTGGATAATTTTTAAAAGTGTCATTCAAATTTATTCTTTTTTTAGTGTTGAAAGTATCGTAGCGTGTGTATTTTAATGGATGCAAATAAAAAGTTGCGTCACATAACTTTCTTGAAATATCTGAATTTATAAGCTTCATTTAAATGTTCGTTTAACTTAATACATCAAATCCATCTATCATCCACCAATCCCTATTAAAGGAATTGATGGATTATTTTAATCCACTATCAATTCCTAAGATTAATTTTTTTAAAAATTCAAGTTCTCTCTGAATTCATAATTTGTTTGATAATGAATGCAAGTTTTTTTTCTGTTACAAAGTCGGAATTTATAATTTTCAGAGTTTCTGATTAAAGTTTCGTGCACAATGACTACGAGTCTTTCTTGGCGATAATCACAAAACTAAGGTGCATTCATTTATTACGATTTACGTAATTTTTCACCTTTTGGTACCCACGTCCTCCCCATGTCACGCACTGTCACTTTAACCTTACACCCTTTCCCTCATGTCACTTCTCGATACATTTTTGCAATTAAAAACAGTTCTAAAAATTTTCATTTTTCTATATTTTATCAAACATCCCATTTTGATTATTGTGAGTTCTTTTAAAAGGGACTCATATCAGTGTTTGTGAAAAAAAAATTAGTATATTTTCTACAAAGTTTGGCTTCCTCACGTAAACCCTGAGTTTCCCCTCCCTCATGTTACGCCGTAGTCCCTCATGATAAGCTCACTCACCCCCTAAGGGGCGTGACGTAATAAATGAACAGCCCCACACGATGTTGAGCACATTCAATATTCTAAAGAATCCCACCCCTAGTCTAAAAAAAGTCCCCCCCCCCCCCCCTAACTTCTCCCCTCACTAATACTTTGAAATTGGAGTTTATTTTCTAAAAACCGTCTGGCTGATAAGATTTTTGGTTCCTTGAGGCAAAGCTTTCAAAATGTCGAGAAAACTTCTACTATATAAATAAGGCTTTACAAGCTTAAAACTACTCTTTTATATTTTAATGACAGTTTAGATTTTTTTTAGGAAACCCATGCGTATTCTTGTTTTAATTCGGTATTTCGGAAAATTTCAGCTAATGAAGTTTTTTGATTACTTGAATGCTGGATAATTAATATTAATATATTTGGTATCTTTATTTTGCCTAGAAAGTCCCGAACCCCAGCAATATTTTCGAAAAGTTTAACGCCAGTGGCGATACTATTACTTATACAATTTCCTTCTGAAGAGATCGACGGATTATTCCACCTATTATTAATATCCAAGGTTGATTTAAAAACGAACTTAAATTCGTTCCAAATTCACGTTCGTACCTTTCAGTCGGCGCAACCCCATAATCGTTTTATACTCAGTCACCCTTCCTATTACTATTCGCTATCATTTATCCACATACTTAAGCGGCAATCCAGAGATGATGATTACACTCCAATAGGTTAGAACACTGCTTTACATTTTTTTATTAATATCGACCTCGGCATCGTTTGTTTTTTCTCGATATACAAAGATCGGGAGGAGCGAGGAAAAAGTTCCACGCTCAACCCTGAGAAGGAAAAGCGAGAAGGGATCGCTTTGGTTTCTTTGTTAAGTTGTTTCGAACATACGCAGGCGTATCTGGGTTCGATACAGGAAAGCCCGGAGCGACGCTTAGGTCGAGAAGGAATTTCGGATCCTTGAAGGGTGGCGAAGAAGGAAAGTGTTCGATCCCACTGTCGCCGACATGTCCGACTGTGGGAAAGGAAGGGGAGAAAAGAAAAGTGTTCGCTCGTTTACCGAAGAAAGTATTGAACGCATTTTTTTTTCTATAATCTTCCATTCTTACTATAATGTCATTTATTCGAAAGTTGTTAACCTAGTAACAAATGTTTTCTTTAATTATCTATTAAACTTTTTTAGCGGCCTTGCTGTACTGCACTTCGAGCATGGATCCTTCATAATAGAGAAAACATATCTTTGTAATCTCGCTAGCATCAAAGTAAGGCCAACATGTATGGCCGCAGACACGTGGTTAATTACGTCATTCCATTCATAAATTTTCACTGTTACACATTTCCCAATTCATCAGCCAATCGCAAGTATTTTTTAATTCATAATTTCGAAAAGAAGTCACGTGTCGGAGGCCATTCGGTTTGAGATGTTGGTTTTACGATTATAACGTTATATTCGCTCTACTACAGTCCATTCATGCTCGAAAGTACTGCATTACATCTGGAAGGTCTAGGGGAAGAACGCTGACGAGTCAAAGGACGAGGTTCCAAGTCTCATAGATATAACATAGCATTCTGACCTTTAACGTCTTTTTTTATAGGCTATCAGCTGAAGTACCTGGCATTGCCCGGGCTTCACGCAGAGTATTGGCTGATTTACTTACCGTGGCGCCATCTGGTGGTTTTAGTAAGAAATCATTTTCTCTTTAAGGGGCGAGAAGCGGGATGGGAAGGGTTTTGCGAAATCTCATGTAGACAGTGATCTCGATTTTTATAAAAAATGGTCATCGGTTTACTTTGGTATTCTTCATCTAGATTGCATATATAACATGTTCTGGGCATAGCTATATATTTAAGGCGCATGATTTTTAATTATATGATTTTTTTGAATAATTAAATGTAACGTTAATTTTGAATGAAATTATGTTTATATTTCTATGACTTAGTATAATTTTTTTTTTATATCTCTGAGTTTTTCAAATGTACTTAACATATCTGTGCTCTAAGTTGTCGATATAGTGTTAATACAATTTTATTCGACTAATTGATTGAATATTGTACTTAAAATATCTGGTGAAATAACTTTAAACTAATTAATTGATATTGTAATTGTACTAGGCACCGGATTTAAGATTTTTGCGGCCGTAGGTAAATTTTTTCGACAGGCCCCCTTCTCTCCTTTTACTTATGTGAATTTGAAGTAATATATGTACTTCAGAGAAGTCACTTAGTACTAATTACTATCAAATTTAAAAACAGTAGGAAACAAGAAAAGTACTTGATTAGAATTAGCAAACTTTTTCAATATATTAAGAGCCATGCAAAAAAATTGAAAGTAAATTTGCGTTATTTTACAAATATCGAACTTCTGCAAAAAAAAATATACAATTGTGTAAAAAAAAATCTGTAACTTGTGACCCCCCTGAGCCTGCGGAACTAGTTTGCCTAGATAGTGATAAATCCAACACCCTTTTCCGTCCGTGATTGTACTTCAACTGATTGTCCCCCCTGATTGTACTTCAACACGATCTAAAATATATGTTCAAAATCTATTTACCTTCAATACAACTGACCAAGAATAGTTAATCAGCAACTGGGTATAAAAACGTTATTTTCTTTAGAACAGTAAAAGGTATTTCTATTTAAGCCTGGTGATATTGATTTAAATTATTTATATTTATAAATCTAGTTATTTTAATTTATAAATTTTACTTTTTTCGAAAGTACTAATTTCCGCATTGTCGAGGGTTGAAACAAATTCAACCACGCTCTTCTATAAATACAAAGCAAATTACTTTAAACGGCTTCCTTTAATTATCAACGCAATGGTGCAGGATGGTTAGGAATTCTAAACAAGATGGTTTGAAATGTCTTTTTTATTTAAATTAAAAATGTATTGTGACTATTACAAGCCATGGAATGCTTTTACACTTTCACGGAAATTGCTTATGTAAAATTATTTGTTTAAGTATTTTGAATTGGCATCACTTTCTGGAGATTTGTTTGCAAAAGATTAGAAGTAATGCTGCAAAATATATAGAACACTTAAAAAAAAGATAACGATTATGGCATGTGAAAATATTATAAAATTTAAAAAGAGCACGAAAAATATAAAACACAATTATATTTAGATAGTGCATTCTAGTATTTGTAAAATATAATTGTCGTACTTTTGTAATTAATTTTTTTTGAAGTGAACGTCCCATCTTTCTTTTCGTAGTCTTTTCTTTATATAGTTGCACTGAGTCACATAGTGAAAAATGACATTTGTAAAATCCTTATAACTCCATATGGCCTATGGGGATAGATGACATGTCAACGTGTAGTAGTTGAAGGCGAGATGTTTCAAACATGGTGGGAATTTTCAACCAACTGCGGTATACGATTCTGCTCAATAACTTCACTTAGAATCATCCTATGAATATAAATGATATATCAGTAGAGTAGGAAATGGGCCGGGTCGAACAGACTGATTATTTACTCACTGCGCCCCTTGATCTTTATATTACATAGGGGGAATGTCGACATTGGATGCAGTATTGCTTTCACTCACATAACCCCATGTTGTATCATCCTAACAGGATAAACGTGTTCCCCCCTTATATTTCATTACACTGTAGAGATCTTACTTAATAACTAAACAATTAAAAGTTTGGAACTAATTTGTAATTTCTGTGTTTGTAATGCAATTCTATTTATGAAATAATTATTTATATATGCAGTGGCTCCCAAAAATGTTCGTACATATTAGAAAATTGTAGAAAAAGCGCCGCAGTCTGGAATTGAATTCGAAGATAAAGTCCAATATTATTTCACATAATCTCCATATAATTCTGAATAAAACCTAATATATATTATTTTTTAAATGTTAAATTATTTTCCTTTGTGAAAGATGAAAATGCAAGGAAGCAGATAAGAATAACGCCACAAAAGTGACCGTTACACCGAAACATTTTCGAATTAATTCATAAATAAAATTATCGTCTGCCGCTTTTTTTTTAGTTTTGCTTAGTGGCGACATTTAAAATTCGTTTGGCTTTAATTTTTTTTTGTTTACTTCGTAATATTCTACTTGTTATTTAAAAACGGATTGTAGTTGTAAGGAAATAAGGAATAGCATTCGAATATTGATAATTTTTCATCATAATAGTGATTAATCTGCTCGGAGTATCGCTGTATCACATTCTACGTGCAGTATGTGATAAAACGCTTTAAAGAAGAAAATCGGATCAAAAACAAGGTAAGAAAATGGCGTTCGGCAAAGTTAACTTAGATTTGTAGTTAGAAAATTTGTGTGAAAAATCCACGTTTGAGTGCTGTAAAAATATGTAAAGAATTTAATGAAACATGTTCTACTTAAATTTTAATCGAAATTCTTCGACAAATGCGCATATCAGCTAGATTACATAGAAGTTCTGCCCGAAGAAACTTTTTTGTTAGTGCGAAAAATAGAAAACTTAGGCTTTTCTTCGCAAATACCAAGAACTTAATTGAAAAATGAAAGCATGTATTGGATGTATCTTGTGTGTGGATACATATCCACATCAGGACTAGGTAATTGGATATGTAATGATAGTAAAATGGATCAGTATGTTAATTTAAATATTTTAACATACAATTTAAAATTATAAGTTCAAAATTTGGGTATTGGAAGTGACTCTTTGTTTTTTTTAACCAAGATAACGATCCTTTGCCCACGGCTATCAACATTCACCTCTGTTGCCTCTATAATTGTTCGCAAGTTTTGAAAATACCACCTCAGCCGTTAAATTTAAAATTAATAAACACATTTGTAGGGAACTGGAGGTTAGAGTACGAGAACACGACGTTAAAACAAAGAGCGAAAGAAAACAAAACAATGATCGAAGAAGCAAGACATTGATGCAGAAATTACAAAAAAAAAAAATCCTAATGAAATCTATGCCCAGACTTTTAAAAGCAGTTTTGGATGATTCAAGATATTCTACTAAGTACTAATTTACCGAAATATTGCAATATTTATTAATGTGTAGAGACTTTTTAAAGTTTACAAAGACTTCTGTGAGATCATTTTCTTGATACATTTTAATTATTAATTTTCCAAAAAAAGTTTTACTATGGTTTCAAAATATTTTGTGTAGCTTTGTTAAGAATAATTCATATATCTTATTAAAAAATTCCCATTATAAAATATTAATTTTCATTAATGAATAGATTAGTATTTCTTTGAAATTCGTAAGTGTACGAACACTTTTGGAACCCGTTGTATATGAATATAAATTCTACAGAACTTAAGATTGCCACTATCGTAAATTTTATAATTTAAAATAATTGCAAATAGTAAGAAATAAAAATATTATTATGATGAAATAAAAATATTATTATGATTAAACGGTAAATATTATTATAATTAAATGACAAACAATAAATAAACGACAATATGACTCTCCAAGGTAAAAAGTTTATTTAAATTCTTCGTAATGTAGAGCAATATCTTCGTATCGATTGTTAAGTGAAAGTAGAACGTTTTGCCGAAAGTAAAATAAAATTTAAATCCCGTGGAATATTTAAAAAAATATATTTCTATCTAAAATTGAATATTTAACCGATAACGATTTTTCAATTTTTATTCCTACTGATATTTCCTTTTAGCCAAGGCCATTTCCAACAAGTAGTGTTTTAGTCTATATTTGGAATGAACTTTTTAGTTTTATTCATTTTTTTTTCTTCAATTCTATTTCAAGTTATTTGTAATTTTTTTTCAATTCATTCAACTCTCAGTTACGCTAAACACACATTTGAGTGAAAGGAAAACGAAATGTTTTTTACAATAAAAAATAAAGATGATTTCTTTCAATACTTGTAAGAGAAGGAAAGTAGTTTTTAACACTTTTTTCTTTAACAATTTAATTTTAATTTGGATTTTGAATTACTTTCTGACTATTTAGTAAACGCAGAATATCATTAAATAAAAAAATAATTTATTTAAAATTTAAAACTTATTGTCAATTATTACATGTATTTTTTTTATTTTAAAACAAATATTTAAGTTAACTGAAAATACTTTTTTTTTTATCTCGGTACATATTTTTTCATCAATACAATTATAAAAGCGGATTTTAACTTCTTCACTTCATGGCTGAAAACATAGTGTACGGAGGGGAAAAATGAGTTTTAAAATTTTGACGTTTAAGTCCAATATTTCTCAGGAAAAAAACGCTAAACTACTAAATCTACATTTGTTTTATAAAAATGTTCACTTATTTATTGGTATCATAATCGTACATTTTTATTTCATTCTGAGTTTTTTTTTAAATATAAAAAAAATCTAAGGTTTGTAGATGGAAATAGAATAAAATGGGTCAACCGTAGGAATCATGGAATTTTTTGTGTAAAAAAAAATATTAAAACAAACCTTTTCGTCAAATTAATAACTTGAATAAAATAGAATAAATAACATCCTTTACTCTTTACTTTTAAATACTCAATATATTTCATTATTACAGGACTTTATAGTTACAGCTGTTGCAGCAAGTTGTAATATACTATTTTAAAAAATCGTCTTTTTTTATTAATTATTATCTTCGAAAAAGGACACCTGCTAATACAATATGGCTTATTATTTGTTCAGGAATCTATGCTGTATTTGCATAATTTTTAATTTGTTCGGCAGACGATTTTATTTCATTTAAAACATTCTGTTTATCTTTCTAATGAATAAAGCAAATTGCGTCTACTTTATTTTTATCAAAATGTCTTCTTACTGTGGACATTGTATTAAAAACAGGTATGTAACTTTATTATATTAACATATAAACGGTGTTAAATATATTGCAGTTAATTCTTGTTAAACTTATATAAGCTTCAAAATTCATATTTTTTTTAGAAAAATTACACTTTAGATTAAAATCGTTAAATTTTAATGATCTTCCTTTTCTTTAGCATTAATACTCAAAACCCATTCATTTTAAAACTCATTTTCCCATTTGCGAAACATTGAAATAAAAGTTAAATAAAGTAAACATTTTTCTAATTCATTCCTATTTCAATTAAAAATTTGTTGTTATACAAAACCCAGGAATATTGGTAAATAATAAGACTTTTCTATTTCAAATATTTCATGCATTATACTGTCACAATTTTTTTGTATACTTATTTTGAAAATAAAATGTAGAAGTATTCATCTTTCTCACTTGGCATACGTGATTTTGATGTATTGGAGTCAATTATTTGTGTAAATATTTCCATAATTTCCATCCATACATCGTTCATCCCACTGCATTAATCTTATGACGGAATACTTCGAAATTTTAATATACATTCTTCGATTGGTACTAATAAGTCTTCTATTCTTTCAATTAACTGTATTTTCCTTTTCGATTTATTTTGTAGTATGGAATGAGATGGAAAGCATTCAGTTATAACAACATTTTATTAAACGAAGAAAAAAAGATAAATTATTCTAAATATAGGTAATCAGAACAGAGTAAGGCGTTCTTTTAAACCACCTTCTTTTTACCATGACAACAGTATTCTGAAACAAAGTTCTTTTTACATGAATAAGCAATAGATCTTATTTTTAGTACGCGCTGCAAACCCTAATCTACCGTAGCGCGTTAAGAATTCTCGAGCGCAATGTAAAAGGTCGCTAGTAAAGATACGGTGAGGATTCTCAGCATGAGGTTCAGCCAATGAACTGAGATGACAAAAGAGTGAAAATTTTCCGTTTCCTAGGATATTTTCTTAGTTGAATTTATGTAAGCGAGAATGGCAACAGCAGTTCACTTTCTAGATCACCAGAAGTGAAGGGTTTGTAGGCGGACAATGAAAGATCCTCATGTCTGATATAAGATGTAAAAATAGACTGGTTGGAAGTTAGGGGATCCGTTGACCGTAACCTTTATGTTATTCGAAGATGGAAGTTTAAAGTGAATGGATTAAAATTAAACAGCACTAAAAAGCAGACTCTGGAATACAACCGGTAAAAAAGTAGGTGACCTGCTGTATAAGCTCGTGAAATAAAGTTATTGCTTTGTAAAAGCGCCCTGCTGGATTTCATAGGTTTTCTATCTTATGTAGGATAAGCTATGGATTCGAATAATTTTGAATTTTTTTTCTACGAAAATCTTGTAGATAACAAGTGAGTTCAAAAAGGATTTTATATTAGTTTTTTTATCGTAGAGAATCAAATTTGGTTAATTTGATGCTCATATTAATAGTGCTGCTCTTTCTCAAGAAAGAAAGTTTTTTTTAAAAATTAAATGGAAATAAAAATGTAATGCAAAATTAGATAATAAACTAAATAAATAACTTGTCTATTTTGATAAAAACATTTTATTACATCAAATAACTTTCTTTTGCCAATCAATATTTAATTAATTAATATTCAAACTCCGTGAAGAGTTTCTTGCGATTTTGTTTCCAGAAAGTTATTTCTTCTGTTAACTATTTTCATTACTATTACTACATCAGTATTACTTCAAATACGGTAATTATACATTTAATTGTATGACTTTTAACGTGATATGCGTGGTGTATTTAACAAGAATTTGTAAAAGTTAATTACTTTAAAAATTTAGCTTTTCTTCTTTTGACAATTTCTTCTATTTCAAAATTTCTATGTAAAATTCACTGATATCAATGTAAATGGTAATACATAGAAGAAATTCAGCTTTTATTTCTTTTGACACATTTACAATTTCTATGTAAATTTCACTTATATCAATCTAAAGGGTATCACGAAATACTTTACTATTTAAATGTAAACAATATCGTTTGACTAATTTTCGAGCAATACCTAAAAAACCAAATCAAATCATGGTAATGGGATTTTTATCTAAAGTTTTGAAAAATTGATTCAAAATAGTATTTGATTGAAGTAATAACAGCACATCGGCCATTTCCTTAGCTTACATTTTCAGAGCCTTGTGTTTGATTACACTGGTTCAATGCTTAGAGTGACCAAATTAGCACGGACAAAATTTGTACTTGCATTGTAAATATACACAGGTATAACATTTTTATAGTAAGTGACACATTTTCTTATTAAGATATCAAGAAATATTGAAAGTTAAAATATTTTTTTTTGAGTAGAAACTATGATTTTACTAAGTAAATAAATTTGGTCAATAGTTTCTTAGCACAAACACAGTCCCCTCCAAATGTATTAGTATAGATCAGTGGTTTTCAACCTTTTTACTCTCTCGTACTTCTTAAAAAAACGTTTATTTATTAGTAACCCCTTCTCTCGTATACCTTCTGACCCACCCCTCTACGCAAGAAAAGTTTGTTTTTGTTAGGCAGTAATGCTCTGAAATCAGATGGCAAATTAATCTAACGACTCACATTGCAGACACGTGTATGGGCTTTTATTTTAGATTTGAACTATTCTATTTATTTTAGACGTTTTCTGACATTACTAATATTATTTTTGCGTACCCCTAAACAGAGACGCAAAGTTTTCAAAATTATTGGGGGGGGGGGTTGGCACATGACTCGCATTTTTAAAAATTAATTTAGAAAATGTGGGCTAGTTTTCAAAATATTGAGGGGGGAGGAAGGCTTTTGGGGCCCAATAGAAGTTTACACCTATGCCCTCGACTAGACCGTCACGTACCCCCAGCGGTACGCATGCCACAGGTGGACAACCGATGGAGATAATGCCCGAATTCTGCTACCTATTCAAAGTTTTAATTATATTTAATATATTTTCTGCCCGGAAGATTCGTCGCCCGAAACTTGAAATTGACCAACTTTTCTCTAAGAAAATTAAGTTTCTATGACTACTAATTAATTCACCCCCACAAAAGTTCATTAAATATTCTTGTAATGTCTTCCGTATAGTTCTTTATGGGTTGCCGGTTGACTCGTTTTATTCCATTTTAATTTCTTCCAAGTCTTTGAAGGAAATATTTAATTTTGAAGACTCGGAAAGTAATTATATAAATCCAGTCTAATCGTAATGTATATCCTGATTTTTCAACGGGTTTCACAGGGACATTAAGACTCGATCAGTTACAATGATTCGTGAGAATTTTTTATTCATTTTCTATAGAGAAAGCTTCTGTTATTATAACAGATTACTCACTTTCACCAGGAAGTGAAATCGTGTCATACATGAGAAAATCTTCATTACGAGATTAAGGAAACATGGAATTAATTTGTTACTGATATGACACAGTAAAAAAATATACTTCGTAAGCTTGGACAATGTTGACATTTTCACATCACGTTGCCAGTCAAAAATTTAAATTTCCCGATAATTTTGCGATATTAAATATACGATATGTATAATTTTATTGTATACACCACAATATTAAATATATATATGTGTAATTTTTAACCGACTGCCCAGCACTCCTACGAAAACTCCAAAATAAAACCGCCAGAAACTTTAAATTAAAACCGCCAACGCGCGCCAAGTCGAGAGGTTATAGATTCGACTTTTTTTTTGTTATGTATGTGCGCGCAGGATTTCGGTTCTACTTCAGATATTTGGACAATTTTTTTTGTTGTATAGGGGATGTTTCAAAGGGGAGCAATTTGAAAAAAAATATCCGGTTATCCGGTATTTAACTAGCCAGAATTCTCAATTAACCGGACCGTTTAAAAAAAAAATTCGTCCGATTTCAAAAATTATTTTTTTGTTGGATAGAGAAAAATCCACTTAGGCAAAATCTTCAAAATAATAATTGGTTATCCGGCTGTTATATTTTATTTTTCCTTTTTTAGTTTTTATGTTTTATAAACACGGGTATTCATTATCCATTTTGAAATCAGAGAAAATGATCAAAAAGTAATTATTGAGATCATCCTGACATTTGCATGTCGTATAAACGGACTTTTTTAAATTTATCTCAATGACACTCCTATCCACGAAAAATTATCCCCATATAAAAATTCTAACAGATGTTATGCGCAAACATAAAAATAATGTAATTGATATCCTACTCTTATACAAATAGCTGTCCCATGGAAAGTGTTAAAAATAAAATAATTATGTACCTTGAAAATAATTTATTTAAAAAATATTTTTTGATATTTTTACGATGAATTGAATAAATTAGTAAATTTTTTAACGGAAAAAAAATCCAAAGTATAATTCAAATGAAAAGTTTTCAATTATATTTACAAGCGTTTAGATTTCCTCAATAATAAGATAACTGTAAAATATCAATATTGATCGCTGTAAAACCTTAAGAACTTTTTAAATTCCTACGTTAAAACAATGATAATTAACGTAAATAATATAGTAGTATCGCACAATTTTATATTAACCTTCATCAACATTTACGGGATTGGAATGGATATATTCAATTTCAATTGCAGATCCAAATCCTCCAATTTTTAAAAAACGGTTGCAAATTTTGAACTCAAAATCAGAATTCGGATGCTTCTGCGTATGGGAAATGTATAAATATGGTGTGGGAATTTCTTGCACATTCTAAAAAGATATCTTGATTAATAATTTTTTTTTTGAAAGAAACTAACTTTGTACACTCACATAAAATGAAGTTTTTGGGAATTTCACTGATGAGCTTACAGTTAGTTTTAAAACGAGAGAGTTACAGCTGCTTTGACACAATGCCTAAAATACCAAAATCGAACAATAGGAGGTCAGTTGCTAGAATACATAGTTCACGTTCGTATTTTCTAGGACTTTTCCGATGTATTAGCCTGTCTATTTCTTGTCTAGGAAGGATGCGACGTTGTTAATCAAATTTTATACACAGATTGCGGAAATGTTATCATATGGTCAATGAACACTCATTGTCATAGTGATCCATATCGCTTTTACAACCAGAGACTACACAGCAAGTAGTGTCAACTAATTCAATATTGAAAAGGTAACTGGGACAAGGTCGGGCTAGTGTTGAATTTTATCAATATGGTGTTATATGCTATATAGAGATTGTTAATTAATTTTAGGAAAACATGTATAAGTTTTCTTATAAATTAATATTTATTTAAATTTATTTTTTTGTCATTTTTTGAGTGAATTTTTTTTATTTGAGATTTTAATTCAGGTTTAGTCCATTTGATTTAAAGTCTCTCTCTCTCTCTTTTCAAATGCTTAACATTTCGAAAGTTTTCCTGTCCTGCTCTTCCACTGCCTTTTTGACTTAAGTATTATTATCAAATTGATTTGAATTTTAACTTCAAGCATTTAATAGTTGTTAAATATACTTTACAGTTGATAAATTATGGTTAGATTAATTGATATATTCAATTGGCTGTCACATTGTATTTGAAGGTTATACACAATGCCTTTATTACTTTTAGTAATAAAAAGGAAGAATATTGATTTAGTTTTAAATTTTGCTTGAAGAATAAAACAGTTGTCCTCCGAATAACATGGAAGAATTAATTTTTAATGCATTAATTTGATCAAAACAATTATACAATAAAATAAGTAGAACTATCAAATTAAACTGCAATTAAAAAAAAATTGTGCAGAAAGCATCATTCTTTTAATTTATATTAGTGTTAATATATTTAAGTATATAAAAACATTAAAGTTGAAAGTTTCAAGTATTTATCCTGATTTTTGAAGTCAAATCTATCTTTGTGCGACTGTGCCTCTGGTACGTCGTTCTAATCTGCTGTATATCTGTATCGTATATTGTAGACCACAGAGGCTAATATTTGACAATTTGTGGACCATTACTTTTTAATATTACTAAAACATATTTAGGTACTTACTGAACATCAGTTAAGTATTAAATATAAAATTGGTATTGAAGTATTTATTTTGTAAATAAATTTATTACTTAAAAATAATTTTTTAACTTGAAACTTCAAATTATTGAAAATGTCCACCTCTGTTGTACTTAAAATATCAATAGGATATTTAGACTTGTCATTTTTTCAATAAGGAACGCTCCTTTTAAGTTGCAAATTAAAGGATTACGTTTAAATTTTTTCTTTTCAAGTACAGATTTTTCATCCACGATGTATATCAGTACACTGAGAATGGTGACATTCGAAAGAGACCCGATTCTGTCTTCCACAAAATACATTGAACTCATTTTTGAATTCATTGATAATTAAAGCGACAGTAATTAAAATGACTATACCAATTTTGTTTCTTTTATAGAAAATAAACTTTAATTATCAATTCATATTTGGTTGTTAAAAGGGAAAAATTTCAGACAACACCAGTTTATTTTTAATAAAATACATTTTTTGGAATTGGTCATATAGCTCTACGGACCACTTTGGGTTGTCCTACTTGGGAACCACTGCTCTATAGTATACTATTTTACTGTATAGCATATTGTTTACTCTGTAGTATACTTTAGCGTACACTGTATTACTACATAGTACACTGTGTTACTGTATAGTATACTGTAACGTACACTGTATTACTATATAGTACACTGTGTCACTGTATAGTATACTGTAACGTACACTGTATTACTATATAGTACACTGTGTTACTGTAACGTACACTGTATTACTACATAGTACAAGGTGTTACTGTAGTATACTGTAACGTACACTGTATTACTATATAGTACACTGTGTTACTGTATAGTATACTGTAACGTACACTGTATTACTATATAGTATACTGTAACGTACACTGTATTACTACATAGTACACTGTGTTACTGTATATTATACAGTAACGTACACTGTATTACTACATAGTACACTGTGTTACTGTATATTATACTATAACGTACACTGTGTTACTGTATATTATACTATAACGTACACTGTATTACTATATAGTACACTGTGTTACTGTATAGTATACTGTAACGTACACTGTATTACTATATAGTACACTGTGTTACTGTATAGTATACTGTAACGTACACTGTATTACTATATAGTATACTGTAACGTACACTGTATTACTACATAGTACACTGTGTTACTGTATACTATAACGTACACTGTGTTACTGTATATTATACTATAACGTACACTGTATTACTATATAGTACACTGTGTTACTGTATAGTAGACTGTAACGTACACTGTATTACTATATAGTACACTGTGTTACTGTATAGTTTACTGTATTGCTATATAGTATATTAAATTACTATGTGGTATACTGTATTATTGTATAGTATACTGTATTACTTTACAGAATAATAGAAAGCGGAAACCGAATCGAAAATTCTGAAAAACATTTATTCTTTGCGATTTGAATCAAATAAAAACAAAATCCTCCACTTTTCCCACCGATCAAAAGATGACGAACGATTTGATCAGTTCGAACAGGTAATCCCCATTTTTTTTTTTCTCTTGCAGCGCACGCGCACTCGATTTGAGGCCAAAGCCGAAAAAAGAAATCCACCGAAGAAAGGCCGACCACCGACACTCTTTGATTCCCCCTTCTCTCTCTCTTTAGCCAAGTCCCCACTCGTTAAACGGCAGAGAGATCACAACAGAGCGATCCCAAACCTGTCCAGAAAGACACATTCTCTGCCACAGCGGATGAAAAGAACCGTTATCCACGCTGCTGTGTAATCCTCAGATTATATTTTGGGAAGGAGAGGTTTTGCGTCTTTTGGACTACATTCCCAAGAGGAGTTTGCAAATTAGGTAAGATTGGCTACTTCAACTTTGATTATTTATATATATATGAATTTATGAAACTTAGGATAATTGAACGGTTTATAGAAATATCACAAATTCTCATAAAATGGCACACCGGAATTTCCTCTATTGCAATGTCTGATTGAAATATCGGCATTTTATTTAAAAGATTTAACGTTTCTTGAAATGAATAATCATGGACGACATATGCATATTACGAATACATGAACATTTTGATGACGGTTTTTCTAATGGATTATTATGATAATGTCGTTTTTAAAGCTAAAATACCATATTGAATACGTGGGTGCAAGAACACGACAGCTCCACTTTTTTTCTGATTTCACTTTCACTTATTCCTATAAAGAACAAAATCCTTTTTCTATTAGTGCAGGACGTCTTCATATTTACTTATTTACATATTTCTTGCATACATTTGTCTTTCATGTTCAATTTCGAAAGTACTACTGCCTTATTCTTGCATCCACGTCTTCAGTTATGATATATATATATATATATATATATATATATATATATAATCTGTACCTTAAGTTTTAAGTCTAAGTCAATATAGTCTGTAAGTCCACTGTTTCATATAAAGCATATTTTGTATGAGGTTAAAATATAGATTCTTAAATACATAATAATAGTTTATGGTTATTTTTTTAAATACAATTAATTAATGTTCAATATTTCTATGGGTTATTATACCACTGACAATCACTGAAAAATTTGGTGTAGGAATAAACGAAAAAGTATATTTAGAAAATAGAAATAGTGATTTTTATTTTTTATGAAAAGAAATGTACTTACTAAATGTATGCTAGATCAATTTTTGTAGATACTTTGGATCATGGATTAAGGTGGATTCGTAGTATTGTTTGGTTGGTTATTTGAAATAATGTCGCACAAGAGCTGCACAATGGACTACTGGTTACGGTAGTTGGGATGATTTTCACGATTCGGACTAAACGCACAAAATTACTTTACTTACTAAAAAAATATTTATTATGACAAGACAATGATAACAGTTGACGTTAGTTTCTATTATTTGTGGAAGCAAAGAGGGGGATATATAGAGATGTTTTGTTCTCTGCAATTTTGGTGTATGAAACAGTTTGATTTAGTAAAGTATTAATTTCACTTTTTTATTCCAAAACTCAATATTTAAACATTAAAATTGTGGTTTTTTATCTTCTGATTCTGCGATATCCCGCCTGGTCTTTTTTAGGCTATGCAAAAACTTTGTTTAACTAATGAATATATACATTACATCATATATTTTGATTAGATGTACGGATTTAGATCGGATGTACGACCAGTCATATTAATCTCGAACTTTTTATTTTTTTAATTAAGGAATATAGGACATATATTTTTCATGTGTAATAATGAAAAAAATATTTTTAAATGTTATATACCTAATTTAAACGAATTAAAGAACTGATTGAAATATTTATAAAATTGACTGAAACGAACTGACTGAACAATTGCTTCACGAAGAAAAAACAATTTAAAGTTTTAATATGTGAATAAAATGTAATTTATTTTAAAACTTTGAAAATCGACGAATGTATTTAAAAGATATTCCACTGACTGTTTTTGAACTTTTCATAGACCAAAAATAGGCAATCACTGATTTAGATAAATAGCGAAAATCAGAAAGTAGTAAGAGTATAAAATAAACTGACCACTTTCCATTGACTGGTACAATTTTCTACTAGAAAAACAATATTGAGAAACAAGTTTAAAAGAATACGAAATAATTAAAAAAAAAAAAAATGCATGCATAATAAATGTTAAAGCAAAACGAAAAATCGTTAAAGTTAATAAATATTTAATATAATAAACTAGAAAAATTACATTAAAGTTAAGATATACAATTATAAAAAAATAGCTTCATTTTAGAAGGAATTTATTAAAAACAACTTTTTAATAAGAAATCAAGTGACAGAGTTTTTTTTTATCAATTTCAAAAGTGTTTACTTACGTAAAGTTGTTTCTCGCAAAACTTATTCAATTTTTTTTCTAGAAAATGTAAAATATCGCGAATGTTACGATGATTATAGAAAAAAGTAGTAACATGTAGTTATTTCTTCCAATCTCTATATGTTATCTTAATTGTATCAATTATTTTAATTAATAGTTGTAGCAAGTTATGGCCAATTTATTTGATATTTGGATCAAATTATAAATTTGAAATTAATAAATTTAATTAAAAAAATATCTAAATTATGTAAAAAAGAAACTGTTAGAAATCTAAGTGAATGAGATTTGGTCAGTAAAACTAGTGCTTAAACACATTATAATTACAGTGCAATTTACAATATGTTTTTAAATCGCCATAATTTTTTTAAGAAATATTTTCGATAACAAATTCATATACTTTTTGCATTTAAAAAAAAAAAAAACTTTGAGCATGCAAAAAAATATTTTCAAACTGATATTTAATCTATCTGCCAGCTGACAAATGAAAATCCATTTGGTGGTTCTTGCGCAATTGGCAAACAAACACCGGAACATTAAATTATAAAAATTGTTGTTTTGGATTCTAATAATTTCCAGCAATCCCATTAATGTAGAAATAATAATGTATTTATTTTTCTAAAATATATTTTATTTACGCAGGGCCTTTGCTAAGGGTGGAGGGGGGGGGGGGGGGGGGGATGTCGGTAAGTCCCTACAGACTTGGCGAAATTACAAAACCTAGTTGGTAAACTTGTGTAACATTTCGCATTTTTAAAAACTGAAACTAAGAAGTATCACTTTGAAACAAGCCAAATATTCCACAAGTTTGCAACTAGGTTTGTGATTTTGTCAAGTGTGCAAAAATTTACCAACATTCTTGTAACGTAGGCATAAAAAGTATTGGTGAGTAAATCAACGACAGCGTCACGGCCAAGTGTCCCAATTCATTGAATATAATAGCAGATCAGTTATTGAACTTATTATTTGTGGAATGCAGTTTTAATCATTGAATGTAATAGCGATGAGCCATTATCAAATAATGGACGCTTGTATCACTTGAAAGTAATAATGAGCCTTAATAAACCATTGTAACAAACTACAAAATTTGAATAAATTTTACTTCTGGTCGGGTTGGCAATTTCCTATCAAAACTAAATCAGATTTTTCTCATCGAAACGGGGAAAAAAAAACTGGTAAATTACCAGACTCTAAAAAATGTTGGTAATTTGACTTTAAAAAAGTTGGCAAAAACCGATATTTCACTTGGCAATTTTAAGCCTTCTCCCCTCCAATCAAATGTCCTAGCGATGACCCTGCATGTGCGTCCCCGTGCGTATTGCCTTGTAACATGTTTTGATGAAATCTAACGATACTTACAAGTAGAAATAATCATCATCTTTATGCAATAGTAATTTATTAAATTGAATATTTGCACACAATAAAAAAATATATATTCACGGAATCCAAATTAAATCGAAATTGAATTCTTATTTATACAGATCGGTTGAAAATCACTTATTTTTCTTCTTTATTTTCAAGAAAGTCCATTTAAAAATCAACAAACAATCACTTTTTTAAACTGGGTCATCCTAACTGTTGCGCAACCCTTGTGTATTTGAGATGCTCTTCACCCTTTTATTCCCTTTAACACGTCGGTTTGTGGATTTCGGAACATCTGCTGTCTAATTAGCAGGCGTTTCGGCCATCCGGATCGGTCCTTAGTTAAGGATTAGCTTTGCACCAGCAGCCACGCAAGGATTGGAGTTCCTTAAGAAAATGTCTATGTCCATTGAATGTTGAAGAGAAATTTTGTTTTTACGGTTTTATTCAAACGAAAAATATAAGCCCACAATGGCACATTTTCCTCTTTGTAATACTTGCATTATATAATAATATCGATACATTGAAAAAGTAAACTAACGATACTTTAAACAGCATTTGCAATTAGTTATTATTATTTCTTTCATTTCGAAACATCAATCGGATTGTGATGCTGTTTTTAAATTTTTAAATGGTATTACATTCTATATTCACTTTAAGTGTTCGAGGGTTCGATTAAAAAAATTTTCGATTTTGAAATGAGATTTATGGTTCAGTTCTTCCCTTACATCCTTGTGGATGGGATAGGAGAGATTTCTATATGTGTAAAGAGAAACATTTGTTTTTGTTTATGCATGGCTTAACCTTAAATTTTTTTTATTAACTGTTATATGTTTTGTGGATATCTTCTAATCTTAAAATACGCCCTCCTTCCTATACTGTGCATATTTGGAACAGTCAACATTTGTTAATGATAAACACAACATAACCTATTTAGGGATTATCTTGCAAAACATATTTTAAAAAAATTGGTAGGGTTGTGCTGGAATATGTCCAGAAGGGTTTTACATGAAAAGTTCATTCAGCTGATAATGAAAATAGGGTTGGTATCCAATGATGACCTCGCAAACAAGCTACCCAGTCTTATTCTGTGATATTCCATCGACGCCTCGTACTTATTTTTATTTATTTGAAAATTGTATAGTCAGTAGACCCTAATTTCTTATCAAACGCGACCAAATTTATGTAAATTAGGATATTTGTAACTAACGAATTTATAGTGCCAGAATGGGTCACCCTAAGAGTGTCGCATTATGTTTATATCCTGATGTTAATGTAGCTAATTCAAAAAGTTTCACTTTAATAAAAGTAAGCGTAAGGTTGATCATATCCTAAATATAGTGTTTCTATAAAAATAACGTAATTAAAATTTCACCTGAGTTAACAAATACGATTGTATTATGATACCCAAAGTTGTAATACTGAAAATTTTCTCCGGAATATTTATATATGTATATTTTGATATTTAGTTCAAATGACAGGTAGTCACAGGATGTTGATGTGAGTTCGATGGAATGTGAAAATACAATGAAATATTTAAACACGATTTCAAATATGAGAAACTTGAGAAGTTTTAAACCTGATCTTCCACAAAACAATAAAATATCCCCATCGCTGAAATAAAAATTTTAAGCATTTTTGCAAGATTTTAAAGATTTGGATTTCTTAGATTTCTCTTTCAACATTTTTTTAAACGCTCGTTTCGCGACCGTCCATTCTTTCGTCTTTTTTCGAAACATCAAAAATATCTCAATGCTGTTTCCTTCACTGCCAGTGTCCGCTCCAGCCTTTCCTCCTGTGTGTCCCATATCACCATTTTTTTTTTATCGCCACCACTGGTCGTCCTTGCCAATACACTTTTCTTTTCGAAAAATACCTGTGAGCAGAGATGCGTAGGAATGACCTATTATTGTCTGAATAACAGACGCTTGTTTCTTCTGCTGCTGCGAGTGCAATGCCCAATCAGTGCCATTGTTCCATCGATGGAAGACAGATGGTTCAATTGAGTGTGTTGAACGGCGGAATCAGCTGGGAAAACATTTCTGCTAATTTCCCCTTTTGTTTGTGTTCGATTTGTGTACTGAAATCACTTTCACGGTGTTGCAGTTCAGGCGAACGAACGGAGATTTGTTGATCTTTCTATTGCTTTTTTTTGTTTCTTTAACTTTGAAAACGCGATCTGTTTATTCTTTGGGTGGAATGACTGGAATTGACTTAAATGGATTCGTCTGCGTGCTTCATTAGAGTTTCGAAATAAACCTTTTTTTTCCCGAAAATATAAAATCTTAAATACACACAAGTTAGATTAGTTTTCGTTTAGGATGGATAACAAGGCCAAGAAAACAGAATTCTCGAAAAAGGAGAATTTACACAAGTGCATCGTCATGCTAATGAACCATTGATTAGAGTGATTCAGATTTCTATATTTGGAGTTCTTAAAGAATTGCGAAAATTTTAATTTCCAAGATGCCAGGTAAATCAGTATAACCGTTCAGAATTTAGTTTTATAATTATCCGCTTACAATCGAATTCATTTGAGTTTTTAAAGGATCGAAAATTTTCAAGTTCCTTTCGAAATGTTCGAGAAGTTACTAGTAAAATAATTTATATAAATATTTTTAACTATATCATAAAAATATGCATTTCTTAAACTTTTGACGTCATATCGTCGTTATAGTAAATAGCATAGTTATATAAACATTATATCGTCGTTGAAAGTTCAAAAGGGTCTTATGTCTAAATATTCTATTTTCCAGGCACGTAGGTATAGATTTTTCATGGGGGTGGTTCTGTGACTGAATAACTTATCCCCCCCCCCCCCGGATTTTTTTAAACTTATTAGTTTTTATTCAAGTAAACAGGAATATGTTGGCATATAAGTATCGAAACAGCTACATTTGTCATTTATTTTTCATTAAATCGTTACCAATATCAGTCATTAACTATTTTTAAATTATTAAATATCACTCCCTTATTATGAAATAAATTTAGAGAACAAATTTATATTTTGAGATTCCTTGTTTAAAATAATAAATATATGGATCACGTTTTAAAATCTTTCCCCTTCGTCGCCGAAATTCAAATGCTATATAATGAAATACGATGACGTCATGCTACGCTTAGTTTGAGATGAAAATAACATCAAAACATGTTTTTGATGCCTTTTGAAAATTATTTTCCGGGATAGGACCCCCAGAAAATACCAGGTTTTCCCTCATGCAACTCAACAAGAAGTATTATACTAGAAATTGAAATTTTTCTAAATTTTTAAAGTATTTTTATGATTTTTACAGTAATTCGATTTTTATTTTTTTCCCCTTGATTTTCAATGGGAGGGGTTTGAACCCCATGAACCACCCCCTTACCTATGTGCCTGCTATTTACTATTATTATTATTATTATGTGTGGAATTTTGTGATTTCCAACTGGTGACAAAATATCTGATGTCGTCAGCTAATACAAAAAAAAAAAAAAAAGAAGATACAAACAAATGTTAAAAGGTTCTATCGTAGAATCACCATCAGGAAACGATACTTGAAAAGTGCTAGGGATAGACTTTTACTACCTTTTGCACTTCCAAAGACGATATACTTCTCTGAGCACGTCATAGACGTGAAGTGACTATTGACATATTAAAATTTTAAAGTTACTTTAGTAATCTAATAAAATCTATCTGCTTCCGCTTCTTTTTATGTATAAAAATATATTATAATGCAATCATTACGTGAAAAAGGGATTTATAATTCTAAGTTAATTAGTTGATTAATATCGTTCGTGGATAATTATAAATATTTTGTACAAAACATATTTTCTCATCAATAATTGTCACAAAATAAATTAGAAATATGGCCTCCGACTTTAAAAGAGTTTATATGTATACAGTCCAATTTTGAGAAAATTGTTTCCGAGAATTAAGAGTAATTACAGTCTATAATTTTTTTTTATTCAAAATTACAGCATCATATTTATGTTCAATTTAGTTTATGTTTTTTTTTTGAGTGCAAGTTTAAAAAAAAGTTCATTTTGTGAAATCCCCTCACGGTCAATATAGTACTTCTCCGTGACCCACATTATAATTTTTTTGTAACGAAACAATTTTGATTTAAAACACAGAAATTTCACTTTGCATTTCCTTCCCGTTTGTTGTTGTGGAGATGGGATTATCAAAGCGTGCAATTAGCGAACAATAAGCAAAATCACCAATGCCACTCAATATTCTTCGGGACATTTCCTTATCTCCAATACCATGAAGGGCACATTATGTTTCCATTGTTAAATTAACACAAGACATCGACAGTTCAATATTCCAAAGAAAATAAACAAGCGTTTACACTCATCAGCTTTTTTTAAATCTTCATTACCATGTCTAATCATTGTGTTACTGATAAACAATAGATTGAATTTCAATCAAGTCATCCTTCTAATATACATTAAAAATGGGTCTGAACAGCTTTGAAACCGCGAACCTTGAAAACCGATGGACAAATCGTTGCATTTATTGGACTAATACCGAGTACATGATGAGTGATGTTGGGCGTGTCATGGTAAACAGCGCTCGAATGAGGAATGCCATGGGTGTATCAAGAACAAGAAACGTCAATCCCAATTTGCCTTTTTTTTTAAACACCTTTTCGAGTGAATAACATCTGAGGAAATCCAGAAAGAACTGTCGTCGTAGTTGATATATCATTTTTATTTTCGTGGTGAAGAAGAAGCAATCAGCATGACATAGATTTCTTTAAAGGCGTCAGGATTTTTTTTGTTGTTCCAGTGACGTTTTGTAAGAGGTAAATCTGGTACAAATGTTACGTGACATGTTTGTAGTAATTTTTTCGGCTTTGTAGAGACATTTTAATATGGTTCTCGTATGACCCATACACACACTGAAACTTAGAATAATACTTGCAAAACGTTAAGAACTTTCTAAGATTTATAACATACATTTATACTTAACCTAAATACCAAACTTGAGGAAGAAATGTAAGGAAAGTTTCGACTTTTTGCGTACTATTTTAGCCAAAATATTTGTCTTTTTAAAATAATAGCATTCTATGCAATAAGTAAAATATATCTGTGAATGAACTTTCACTTCAATGATTCCTTTGCGTAACATAAACGTAGTTTTATCATGAACATTTTTAGCATCGTTCTATTGCTTAAATTTTTACTTTTTCGAGTTTTTGAATAAAATAATTAAATGCAAATGAATGTAAATGTAAAACTTGTTGTTTTATATGTATAAATCATGAATCAAAAATCATGAGAGACTAAGTACGGTTGGTTAATTTGCAATTTTTATTAGGTAATAACATTTAAAAATATAAAAATTGTTCGCAGTTAAGCCTAACATATATCAAATGATGAGACTGGGAACATATAACTGTGGCTTAAAACAAAAAGGACCAATGTCTAATATTAATCCAATACGGCATTAATCTTTCTTGTTCCAAGCCACAGATATATAATAGAGTAGAAAGATACGAATTTAAGTCACAAGAAAACAACAAACACTTAAAACTAAAATGTGTGACTATGCATAACTTTTAATAAGACTAATGGAATGCACTAAGAGAGGAAGGGTAAGAGCAAAGCAAATCGTAACAATTTTACAATTTAGTACTTCTTAAATAAAGCATCTATTATAGTAATTTGAAATGTTAAGAGAAATAAAAAACTAAGCTAATTCAAGGATAGTTTTAATCGTTACCCTGTTATATAATTCACGAATAATTAATTTTAAAAATCACAATATGTATAAAACAAATTAGAGCAAAACTCTTGAAAAGAACTCTATAAGTTATTTTTTATTTTATGGAATGTAAATTCGCATTTTCCCTTGCTAAATATAAATCAAAGATAGTAAAAAAAAGTCTACTTATATTCCAAATAAGCATTTGTTTCTTAATTTTGCAATTTAGCATTTGCGACGGAAGTGCATTTGGATTCCTTTGTATTAAAAACAATGCTTTTGAAATCGGAGGAAGCCCAGTCCCATAACTGAAGGTCTTCCTGCCATTCAGTGTCTCCCTCGATTTCATTCTCTTTTACTGCCTGACTCTAAATGCCTCGGCTTACGAAAGAAATATGCCCCACTCTTTTCTAGGCAACTCGAACAGTTAATATAGTCATCCGATATTGTTACTAGATTTTGATCTAACCCCAATATTGTTAGCAATGAATTTTATCCTTTTAATATTATTGTGAGAAATACCATAAATTGTATATACAGTGTTACAATATTATTGTTAATTAGTTATAAACTAGCATAATACAGGGTAAACCTAAATCGACAAAAGGTTTATTTAAGAACTAAAATTCAAACCAATTGGAAATTTTAGATAAACAAAATTAGTATTTTTATTAATCAAAGAAAAGGAATCTCGTTTTTTAGACACCTAGTTATATATTTGTAACACAGTGTTTATAGAAGTTTTAGTTTATATTTATTTTATGTAATGTCAATATCAAAGAAAAAGTTTGATTTTTAGATAGGATTATCCCAAACCTTTTCTATTAAAAACAAAATAAGATAAAATATTTAATTATTAAATTACGTGGCATATTCTTATTTAATGTTACATATATTCGAGTTTTAATTTTTTAGCATTTAGTTTTGTAAAATTGTGAACTTAAAATAATTTTTAATCGAACGAAGTTCATCAAAAATTTTTTTTTTTAAAAACTATTCTTTATGCAAGTTTAAAATGTCATTAACGTAATATTCCTATTTATTAAAAAATTCTTAAGCATTATTTATTTTAACGTACACACGTCAGATTTGTCATGCAAATGTCAATTAAGAACTTTCTTTTCACTTAAATATTGATTAATAGCTTCGCTTCGATCTGCCAGTGTTGAACGTTCTAAATCGATATTGTTATACTTTGAAAAACAATGAATATGTTCTTCCCATAAAAGATAAAACACATCGTCTCCATTGTAAATCTTAAGCACTGATTGTCATTTAGGCTTCACTTGCGGTTCATCCTCACCCACACAATCAATCGAGATTTTCTTTTAAGTATTTGTTGCCAAACGAGTGGCAACGAAGAGACGATCGTCTGACAAGCATTGTCTGCGAGAAACGAAGCATTCTATTGAGGTGGCCAAAATTCTGTTTTGCTTTTCCGTTTTCATGTGTTGTTAAGGGTTATTGTATTCCACAGAACGAGTAAGGGGTGAAACTTAAAGGCTTATGTGAAAATTGAAGCATGTTGCATTGTTTTGAATGAAAGGCATTTTGCAATGAAAGCTTCTTATAATCAATCAAGAACACTTTCACAGATTATCTTCTTTTGAGTCATTTGTTTGCGCAAATGATGCGGAACAGTCAACGATATAGTAGTTGACAAATTGCCGTTGGATTTCCGGAAGTTGTCATGTTAGAGTATTTCTTTTAAGGAAGAAGGTATGTATTACCTTTACTTTCTATCATTAAAAAACGATTGAACACATTTTTAACGTAGAAATAACTATATTTTTATTACCTATTATGCAAGGAAAGAAAAATTCTTCAGAAAAAGTGTTATATAGCTTTAACTAATTGTTCTGATAGCTTTTGATGGGTTTCAATCTTAAGCTCATGATTAACTCCCTTGGATTTGTATTACTACTATTTTAAGAGGAAAGTAGGTTATATTCCATTTTTTATATATATAACTAAAAAAATACATATAATTTTTTCTCTTGAATATATTGCACGTTTAGGGATCAATATATTATGATTATTTTGTAAAAGAATTTTTGTGTAATTCGTTTGTCCAAATGTTTTGGGAGAAATAAAAAAAAATCCTTTTGTAATTTTTCTTAGATTTGTAAAATTAAACAAATTTAAATTAACGCTGTTTAAAATGTTTGAAACTGATTTTTGATGATTTTGGGCAAAAAAAAAAAATGAAAATTTATATTTGCTATATGTTAATTAAAATAAGCCCTTTCTTCGCCTAACCCGTTTCTTAAATTAAAACTAACTTATTATTTTTTTTAATTAAAAAATAGTATTTTACAAAATCTTACTAAAATTTTAAAAATTGATTTTTTTTAATTTTTAAAATTACATTGAAAAGTTTTTAATTTATTACGATATTTAAAATTATTTACTATTTTGGCTATTATTTTGTTTCTCAAAAAACATTAAAAGTACATAAAAATTAAAAACATATAAAATATTATTTTTACGTACAATGCAACCAACATAAATCAATACCAACCGTCGGAACTTTAATAACAAATTTTCGAATATAATATCGATATCGATATTGCTCTGTACTATTAAATTGTCTTCCGATACTCTTCACGCTTTACCCCGTTTGAAGTCACGTCACACTTTTTGATACAATTACCACTGTAATATCTTTTCCGTTTCATGCATCATTTGCACTGCTGCAGCAAACAATCACAGACCCAAATTTCCCATCCGACTCTTCTGCAGGCGCGAAATTTCCATTCCGAAAGCATCGAATTCAAGGTAATTTCTCGCGTGACTATCAACACTTGCTGTGAAGCCGTAAAAGTCTTCATTTTACGACGGGAACTTGAATGAGCCACTTACAAAAGTGGAGTACACACACTTCCATTCACGGCTCGTTGGTTTTGTGACCCTCCGTCGTTTTCCGAATTCCGGGCACGAATGATAGTGTAACCGCTCTTTTGTTGTTATCCGTCGCTCCAGTTCGCAGGTAGCAACTTTGGTTGAGGGGGAATCACACCAGGCGTGTAAACAAGATACACCGTTTATTCCCTTATTACTCATATTTTTAATAAATATAGGAATCGAATCCATTCCGTAACTGAATATTCGTACACTGTAAAAAAAATTACTTAATAATGAGTACCTGAACCTACTCGTTTTACAATGAGTACAATTGCATCATATATGAGAATGACGTACTGAAATGTAAGTAGCAGTACTTTCTCAAACTGAGTAGTATGATTTAATATTACTAATATCGGCTTCTGTTCAAGCCATCTGGTCTTAATAAAGCGACTTGACAAACTTAAAATAGTTGTTCAGAAGATGGTTTCTACATTATTGGATGCCGATTGCTTAATTGGAAGCTTGAGTTATTACAACTCAATTATCTTACTTCCCATTCTTTTGACACACCATTTTAACATTTCTTCTGTTTATAACTTCTTCAAGTCGCAATTGCAGTTTAACGGATAAGGTTCTGGACTGCAGTGCCTGAGGATCTGGGTTCGATTCCTGGTAAATCTTGGTTGTAATTGTTGATATTTATTGGAAGGGATTTA
The DNA here is from genome assembly GCA_963932185.1 of Troglohyphantes excavatus. Taxonomy (NCBI): domain Eukaryota; kingdom Metazoa; phylum Arthropoda; class Arachnida; order Araneae; family Linyphiidae; genus Troglohyphantes; species Troglohyphantes excavatus. The sequence goes on from OZ010668.1 coordinate 53,396,650, forward strand.
TGCAGGCAGCTTATGTAGGCTAGCATCTGCTCTTTTATTCATTTTTACTCATTGTATTCATATTTGAGTATATGTCTATTTCAAAATTGAAACTTATGTATTCAGAGACATTATAAACATCAAATGTACTCAAAAATAAGCTTATTTTTGAGTACCCATTATTAACAGTGTACTATCAATTTGTATAATGCCCTCTGTCAGAATATTAATTTTTATTGCGCACGTCTCAGAATATGCATTCACGTGTTGAAAGGTGGGAAAAAAAGACTATGGCCAATATTCCAAAATAAAACTCATTATATGTAAATGCAAAATTTTATTTTATTTTTATTATTACGACTAAATATCGTAATGATATAGGGATTACGAAATTGTGTACAGTTTCAAATCCGTATGACATTTAGAAGGGGAATCAAATTGAATTGCGAATTTCAAAAACAGCTCATCTCCAAAAATTAAAAATTTTCATGAGACACAATAAAACTGAATTTCTATTGAACCATTTGACTTATTTGAGCAGTTTTTATTTTCCAAAGTTGCCGATCACTGTAATGTATTGTCTTAACTTGTGGGTATTTAATTTTTAAGGCATTGATGGGAAGTTTAGAGGAGTAGCATGGAAATGCTTTTAGGAGATGAGCCCTTTTCGAAGTGTGCAATTCAATTGAATTGCAAGATTTGTTTTGACTTCAAAGTGATATCTTGAACAAATTAAAAATTCTACGAAATAACTCGTTCAGTAGGTTTGCACTTACACATCGGTGTCTTAGAGTGCATATATTTTTTAAGTGCACTTTTCGTGAATTTGAGGTAACGGTCTCATTGGAATCTTCAAATTGTTATCTGTAGAATACCTAATTGTTGTTGGCGAAAAACATATATTTTGATTGGGAGAGGAAACGTTGGAGAGGATTGTTGTTTCCTCTTTCATATAATAATGCTACAAACTCTCAAATAGATGTTCTGAAAAATTAATGAATTGTTATTCACCACATCTGTGTACCAAGGAATCGATACAGTAAACGTCAGAGATATCTGCAGGTACTGTACATATCGCATTCACATTGTGTCATTTGGTAGTTTATGCACTTACTTTAAATGCTAATCTTTCCTACGATCGCTTCAATAGATTTTCACTGAACATGATTTGACAAAGAACCTTAAATGTCTATGACATATATAATTAAATTAGTTAATTAGAGATTAGACGTAATCAACAAACATCGTTAAATTAAAAGTAAACATTGAAATTGGTGATTAACTTTAAATATAGGTCGTGCTTCCTGTTTAATGAAGCATTCGCATTGTAATCAATTGAAGTGATTCAAATCACAATATACATCAGAACTTACAAATTACATGATACTCAACCCTGACGTAGCAAATTAGTTACTTTATTGTGTTTATAAGATGTCCAAATGTCTAGTACTAAATAAATTTATTTTAGGTTGTAATACTTCGTTACAAATTAATTTTATTTTCATTGCATGAACGTCATTTTTGGGTTGCACATACGCTGTTACAAAGACATCTCAAACTGAAAATAACGCTCTTAAAAAATGGATACTCAAATTTGATGACGAAATTGCTGTTAAATATGCTCTGATTAAAGTTTTATTAAAAACTGACGAAATATTTTCGTCAGTTTTTTGTAAAATTTATTTTCGTCAGTTTTTTGTAAAATTTATTATTGTCAGTTTTTCTTAAAATTTATTTTCGTCAGTTTTTCGTAAAATTTATTTTCGTCAGTTTTTTGTAAAATTTATTTTCATCAGTTTTTTGTAAAATTTATTTTTGTCAGTTTTTTTAAAATATAAATTTGTTTTTGATGGAAGATTTAATCGTAGCATTTGTAACGACACATTCCGTCAAATTTGATCATCTATTTTTAATATTTATGTGATTCGTACGCTAATACTGTAGAATCAATTAAGTTATTATGGACATTTTTACCTTTATCTATTCAGCCACTTGTACACATTTTTAAGTACATATTATCTAACAAAATTTAGTTAAACTTTAAATTAAAAAAAAAAAATTGTAACACTTTTAGAATGAAGTGGTGTGATTAAATTTTGTTTACATATATTTGAATTCGATTACTGTAGGTAGCAGGATTATCATAACGTTTGCAAATAATGTATGAGAAAGTAAACCACTAAGAAAATGCTTATTTCATAAGGGGTATGTATCAGTTTTCTATGAAAGCAATTGGATAATGAAACAATCAGTCGTTTGAGTTGTGCGTTGATGAAACACCTTTTAAAGAGAAACGTTTTCAAATTGATTATTGTTTGTAGCTTACACCAATGGATGTGGGACAGCCCTTCATTTTTGTTGGGTTAAAAGAATTACGAAGATGCCTATTCAGTTGCTTTTTTTCTAAAAAAATGAATACAATGTTTCATCTACCTACTGCTTTTTTTTTCAATCGCTTACAGAAGTTGTGACGCAACATTGAATGAAGCATAATAGTAAGTTTTTCTCAATCAAATCCGTGTAATAAGTGATAAAGCTGAGAGTGAGTTTTTTTCAAACAAAACTCCTGTCATGCTTATATTAGTGAGAACAATTATAGGGCAGGATGCTTTGTTTTTTGTGTGCAGTTAGCTGAACGATTTTGATCTTTCATAAACTAACTGGTTAAGGTCATCTTAGGTGAGTCAATCTTCCAATCTTTTTTACTTCGCGTTATGTTGGGAAAATAAACTTCTTCTTGTTTCCCAAGTATTGTAAGTTAACTCTTACTAAATTTTATTTTTATTTATTTTGAGTTTGTAAGTTGCGCCTTCAAACCCCATTTGATAGGACTTTTTTCTAACTTAAATTTGCTTTATGTTGGAAATTAACAAACTTTCAATCCTGAATTCGTAAATTTAAAATAGCTCTGTTAGAAATCGGTATTTTTCGCAACGCTATTGAAAAATAACTCTCTCTGACTTTATTAATAACCTGTTGCCATTGCAAAAGTAGTGAAAATAGGAAAAATAGTAGAGCTTTCGATTAAAAGCATTAATTTCCGAAATAAGAACGAGACGCATAAGTAACGAATTAATTCTCTAACGTAATACAAGCTTCATCTACACTACTTCGCATGAGTTACGACATCGCCATACGGGAAGTGTCATGCAGCGGTTTATTATTATAGCGTACACATTACACATCACACATTGTTACTATACAATTTTTTCAAGGAAATTTAATTTAGAACAACATTTCAAAACATAATTTTAATTTTGTAGTTACCTTAAATATATTCTGGAATTTAAAATATGATTTTGATATTATTATAAATATGTTTTAAGTCTTGTTTGGTAGAACCTTGCTGGAACAACTCGGGATTTCCTGCTGAATACAAAAGCGACACACAATTTTAACACTTATTCGGAAATGTCACTACCTTTGACATGTATGCGTGGCTGACATACATGTTCTTTATAAGTACATTAAATTCAGTTTTAAAGGACGGCAATTGAGATTGTTCCTAATAAAACATCATGGCTACCCAAACAAACCTTAACCTGTATTTGCTCCTATTGAGTTCGATTCGAGAATGTAAAGAAAGCATCACTTGATACATAAAAGGTAATGAAATTTCATTATCTGGGTTGCGAAAAACCTACGCAAAAATTCTTGGACAGTGGAAATACCCAAACTAAAGATATAAATTATTTTGTGTGTTTCGCGGTTCCGAAATGAGCTGGCAAATTCTATATCATTTGTGTGATATTTCCTGAAAGTGGCCTCTTAAAATCAAACATAATCCATAGATTACATTAACCTGAACATAGAAAGACATAGTTTATACCTAGAAAATATACAAATTATAGTGCATAATCTGTATTACCTGTTGTTATTATTTTTAAATCTCCGAAATCCTCCATTTTAACTAGAATATCAGAATGCATACTTTGATTTAAAATAAATACGACAAGAAAGGTCATTACACGACATTATAATTTATTTTCAAAAGAAGTGTCATAGTTTAGAAATAAACGACTCAAAAATTAATTTATAACCAGTTGCTATTGTAAACTGAAATACCATATGAACAAATTAAAATATTAAAACGTGATTAGCAGTAATTCAGTTCTTATTACTTTTTGAAACTTATTATTTGAAAGAAAAATACTAAATGTTGCTTTATTAAAGTATGTTCTTTAAAGAAAAGAATTATTTAATTTTAAAATATTTTTTGTCAAAACAATTTGCTATAGAATTCTTTGATATCCAAAACGCATTGTTTATCTCACACATATTTAATCATAAAGGAATAAAATAATTTAAAAGTTATTTCAATGGCTGGTCAATACCTACAGAATACATTTTATTAAAAGAAATGATGCAAAATACATTATTTTCACTGTCATGCTATAAATATTTTTTTACCTATTTAAATATATTCCGTTCTAGTTAGTTATATTAATTAGTTATTAGTTATATATTAAGACGTATCAATAAACAAGAGAATTACTGAAAAACATTTTTCAATGCAAAAGATATTACGTGCATTACTGTATTATTTACTTATATTTTTACACATTTTATCTAATTGAATATATTCCGTTCTCACTAGATATACGAGTTGATGTGTATCGACATGTAAATAAATATATTCCGTTCTAATCAGTTATATTAAAACGTATCGATAAACAAGAGAATTACTGAAAAACATTTTTCAATGCAAAAGATATTACGTGCATTACTGTATTATTTACTTATATTTTTACATATTTTATCTAATTGAATATATTCCGCTCTCACTAGATAGATGAGTTGATATGTATCGACATGTAAATAAATATATTTCGTTCTAATCAGTTATATTAAAATGTATCGATAAACAAGAGAATTATTGAAAAACATTGTTCAATGCAAAAGACATTTCGAGCATTACCATATTATTTACATTTTTTATATTTTTTTTACCTAATTAAATATATTCCGTTCTAACTAGATATATTGAGTCGACATGTGCCCATAAATAAGATAATTAGTGAAAATCTATGTTCTAAACTAGGAGAAATGTTGACACAATAACCTTATGTCAAAATAAAATTGCCCGTAAAAACTGCTTGACGATGTAGTTTATTTAAGAAATCTTAGGTAATGGCATAATTGAAAAGCCTAGTTCTTCAACTGCATAAATTGCTGTTACAGAAATTTTTCAAGGGAATATTGCTACTTTAGTTTTTAGGCGTATGTTTCTTGAATAATTTGGGCACTTAAAAAGCGCTCTTGAGTACTTCTAGCCTTCAAAATATTATGCAAAGGCAGGATTCTCCATTTGAAGGTTGAAACACACACTTGAACTAAATGTAGCCAACATTGGACTTATTAAGTTCTGCCACCAAGCTTTTCAATTATACCAGTATAAAACGTATTTGTCAAACTAAGTACATAGTTGTGGTCCAATAAGTACAAAATAAGTCCAATGCTACATTTAGTAAATAGTTTGTGTTGTAATTGCAATTAGAAATAAATTAAATAGAAGAATGACGCGTGTCAAGAGGGCATGGGTCACATCTGGGTGTATGCCTTTGCGGTTTTATGTTCAATCTGCGATAACCGGGAGGAGAAAGTATGTGTGCCAATTTTCTTTCAGATTTTCATTTTGTTCCACCTACGGGGGGATGAGTAAGAGAGAGAGAGAGTCATGAAACCTCACCTCGTTGCTGCAGGTTCGAGTCTCGGAGGTTACGCCCGCTGTGTATTATACGCGAATTGCATCTTTGTTGTCATAAGTGTCGCTGGTTGTTTGAGTATTCGTTTCCATGCATATTCACTTGTTGTTTCCGCATTTTCGTTTTTAAATTAAAGGCGTTTGAGGAAACGTACTTTTGCCACAGGAAAAGAAAGTTTTCTGTCAATCATGAGATAATGGCAAAATAAATTATATGTCAATTTAAATAAACGAAGCAATGTAATAGAAGTTGATGTAAAAGTATAGAAAATGTAACCGCGTGAATCCTTTAATATTTGCCTCGCATTTCTTAAATGATTGAAAATGTCTAAGTACATTTTCTCATTAAAAAAACATAAATATAATATTGTCATTAAAAGTAGACTTATTTTAACATCAATATTAAATTATTTCAACATCAATCTGTTTTGCAAAAATGGTAATTTCAGGGAAGTGCTAAGGGGTCAGTTGACCTGGATGTTTCTAATTAATTATTTAAATAGAAATATCTAATATTTTCTTTTATGTCAGAGTACTTTAATTTTTTAACAGGGTTGAACTGGATTTTACAAATAGCTTTAAAACACTTAAGTAATTGATTATTTCCAATTAATCTTTTTCGACAGTAAAGTAGTATTCTTTCTTCACTTAGAATTTTATTAATAAACTCCTATGAATATGTTATCTAAAAAAGTAAATTTTCTGAAATAACTAAATTAAATTTTTCTTAATAGCATGAAATTCAAAATACTGATAAAACTTAAGTACAAAGTACGATGTACATCATATTTATTTTAAAGCCAAATAATTAAATTGTTAAAATTTCCATTTCAGATGTTTACGAATAATATTTGAACTAGCAAAACATTAAAATCGCACAACTTTGAATGTAATAAAAGATATATCCCATAAACATATATTTTATTTATTGTAGATTCTCAATTAAAAATATGGTAGAATTTGAATGGGCATCAGTCGACCGACTTCGCTTACCGGTTCCTTGAATGCACTCAATTTTCTAATAAGAATGACACAATTGTGTTTGGGGTCATCCCCTCCTTCATCTTTTAATTCGATGCCCCCCTCCCCCTTAAACGGGATATCCTTGCGATTTCTATCCTTCAAAAGATGGACAGGAAGAACGTGACGAGGAAAAGAAGGTATAAGGATCTGGAACCCCTTTCTTTGGGGGTGTTTCCAAACCTTCTGACCTTCTGATGTGTTTAGGGAATATGAAAAAAAAATGTATGGCTAGAAAATTGCGGAATGTTTAAACAGGTCAAAATATTTCAGAAGCATTTGTACAGTTGACCCTCATTTATAACGACCCCGCTATGACTACTGAAAATTCAATCTGTTTATGTGAGAAGCAACATTATTTTATAAAAATTCGTGATAATGCATTTTTGCTATAATAACCGATTTGATTAAAATCACTTAAATTGAAAGCTATGGTGTTTTGAAAACATAACTTTTTTGTATTTCTAAGTTTCTAACATATAGTCATTAAATAATAATATTTTACCAAATTGTAAACTTTTTACACATTACATTGTTGTTTCGTTTGATTTTTATTGCAGAATTCTTTCTTAGTTTTACATCAATGATTAAGCAAAGTTTGCTACTTAACAGTCAATGGAAACAATTAACAAATGAAATTTTTTTGTCAATGATATTAGTATCAATAATATTACTATCCGTCTCTCACATGTGGTGGACATCTGTTTTTTTGTGATTCCTTACTAAGCAACTGTTCCTACATGAAACAATAGTAAGGCTATAAAAGAGAAATTGCAATGACAGTAAATCATTTTCCAAATGTGTGCTATATTTACGTAATTTTTAGGCAGTAAATAAAAGTAAGAATCTTTAAAGTACGGCAGTTATATGCGAAAGCGACAACATTCCCAAAAGGTAAACAGGCTCTGCACTAAATTAGGAAAGCATAAAAAGCTTCCTTTTAATTTTAAAAATATGAATACTTTAAGAATGGGTCACCAGAAAAGAGGGGCCACGCAGCTAGTAACAAATAAATGTTGTTTATGAGTTACGTTAAATAAATAGTTTGATCAGGTTAAAAAATCAATGCTAAGGATTTAAATTACGCTTACATATTTTCACGTTTAATATTAATGACTGCTAAGTCATAAACATACAATGCTTTTGACCTACATATCTCCTTGCTGGTTAATTCCAGCAATAAAAAACATTTAGACAATGGTATTGGCTACTTGCAAATTAAGGGATGCTCTTCCTCTCTGCTGAAAATGACAACACGGACTTCTCATACATAAAAAACTATTACAAAAGACACAACGTGAAAAGATTGAAAGATTAAAAAAAACATTAAAATTTCCTTTACTGTCTCGACAGTGACTTTTTTCACTGAATTACCGTACTGACACGCAAGTGTGGCTGATATTTGGGACGGCCTAGTTGGTGAATGGACGTGCATGTCGCCTAAGGTGAGGAAGCTCTCTAACTAGTAATTTTTTTTACCTTGTGAAGCCGGTGAATCTTCTGCAGAAGAAAGTATTCAGGTATTGTATGGCTGTGACCTTTGTTGGTAGAAATACGGAGAGGAAGTTCTGTGTCCTTGATAGAAAATTGGCCATTTGTTGTATGGGTTAAGATGGAAGGGATTGTTTCACCTTTACTCCTAAATGTCTAACTTTTTTTAACCATTTCAAGCCGGTAATTTTACGTATGAAAATTTTTACTTATTTACATAAGATTTAAATTAGTTAACGCTTCAGGTTTAAGGAAAGAAGTCAGAGTTGTCAGGGAAAATGTTTTTCCCCTTCATATTATGAGGAATAGCCTGACATTTTTAGAAAAATTCATATTAATGTATTGTTGTATTTCTGGACGCAATTTTTGTTCGTTATGAAAATACAAATTTGTAAAAAAAGTTAATTTCAAAATTCAAATTGTCAAAAATTGTGTGCATTTTGAAAAATTAACCTGGAATTTATGTATTTTATGCTTAGTGGGAGAAAAATTATACTTTTTTAATGCAAGTGAGATATAAACATTTAAAGTGTCATTTGTGCTCGACAGAGACCCTTCCCCTAGCGTGCCTGACGTAATAAAATAATGGTCCCTTACAAACTTCATACAGATGACCGAAAAACAGCAACATCAGTAAAAGCAGGTTACAGAGTTTTTGTCAATAAATGAAACATAAGAAATTCGGGAAGTTAGAAGGAGGATTTCTAAACGTACTATAATTGCAGGTCTATTACTTTATTATTTTTTTTTCTTTTCGCAGCTCCGTCGTAAAGTGAGGCATTTCATCAATAATTATAGTTCCAGTTCATAAAATTTATAGCAAAACGTGAGATGATACGATTCATCGAAGCGATTCGTGCTAAAAGTAGCAATTTTTTTTACCGGATGTCCCATCCTTTTTATGTTTTCAAGAAACTAGATTAGTTAGTATTTTTTCAAAACAGGTTTCTCGCCAATCGCTGTATACAATTTGCATGAATAATTTTCTAGTTGTCGGCATTACTCAGTTTCACAAATCAATTCAAAGCAATTTTCGACTGGATTAAGTTTGAAATTTAAACGTGTTCATCTACCTCAACCGTTATAAAATATATCAACCAAAAAAATCATTTGAAAGTAATTAGGAGTATTAAATTTTTTGATTGTGTCCGAGATACAAATTCTATGTATATACCGGATTTTTCATCGATATAAAAATAATGGTAATGATGCATACATACCACACAATAAATTAGCTTTTATAGTTATTAGAACTTATACTATTCAAATTTTAGTAATATGACAATTTTAGACCAATCCTTTTATTTTATACTTTATGTTGCTGTTGTTTTTCCGAATAATTAAGATTATTTATTAATTTTTAAAAATATTTCAATCTAGATAACTCAAAAATTTTAAATTGTAAATGTAAGAAATTTCATACATGTAGTTTTTGCACACCTAATTTTAATTTTGCCTTCGGAAATGTTCGTATAAGCTTTTCTCTTCAAAAATAGTTTTTATAACTTTTAACCATTTTGTTAGTATTAATTTTTACCTTCGAAAGTTTTTAGTTAAGCGTATGCTAGAATTATATAAATAATCTAACTATATAAAAATTTTATGAAAACAACTCTTAACCTTTAAAAATATATAAATCTATGTTTATAAAACAATAAAATAAATATATATTTATAAAATTTTAAAATATGTATTAATAAAAAAAAATTATACAAATGCATATTTCTAAATAATTAACCCAAATAAAATTACATAAAATTTAAACAGTCAAATATGCGGTATTTTAATTTTTATAAAATATATAAAACTACTTTTTAACCGACTGCCCAGCGTGCCAATCAAAACTCTAAAATTAAACCGCCAGAAACTTTAAATAAAATCCGAAAACGCGCGCCAAGTCGAGACGTTATCAATTCGTCTGTTATGTATTTTTTTTAATATGCCGTATTGTTAGTTGCCATTAAATAATTAGTAAGGATATTTTTAATTATTTACTTAATTTTTGTGTGAAGTTAACATTTTATTTTCAAAGTTAAAAAAACTATTTATTTGTTTGAGTTTAATGTGAACCAATTTGATAAAAGTTGTGACTCGTTGAAATAACTTTAATGATGGGATTGTGTAATAATAATGGGATTGCGTTTTAAACAGCAATTTTAATTCAAAATAAAAAATAAAATGTAGTCCTTTTTGCAATGTTTAGAATAGTACTAGATAAATGGACAAAACTGCAAAAATCTCAGCAATCTCTCTACAAATGTCACACCAACACTTCAAACGTAGTTAAATAAGTGACTATTATCAAAATTATTTTTTAATTCAATTTGCCATTTAAAATTTTCAAAAATATGAAAGAAATATATTTAAATTTTAAAAACATTCCTCAAAATATTTACATTTATTAAAAAGAAGATACTAAGATTGAATAATATTTATGGAAAATAGGGCATTGTATAGAAATATAAACCAGCATAAACCAGGCTTAAGAGAATTATAGCTAACTCACAAAAGAGAAGATTTTTCTTTCGCAAATTTATTCCCATTTGCGATAAATTAATTCATCTGCCCCATCAAATTTTTCGCAATATTCAATAAACAGATTCACTTAATTATTTGTTTAGAGCCTTCAATCAAAAATTGGATTCACGTTGTTCAGGATCATCAACAAATATATATCTTACATTACACTTTAAAAGCATACTTAAATCCATGAACCGTGAAATACATTTCTAATCGCATTAGTCGATAAAAAGTCGTTTAAAACTTACTTTGAATCAATCAATCAATACAAGTAGATCGATTCATCGAAATAAGTTTTCAACATAGTATGAAAGAACTAAATCCAAAAAATACTTCTAAACGTAAGTTGTGCATTAATACCTGTGGTTTTCTATCTTGTGATGGATGTTGGGAAGAGAAACATCTTTGACTCAGTTAATCATACAAACTGAACCGAATGTGCAGCACTAGTGTGACGTTAATTCAACCACCCAATCAAAATTGAAAGGGAGTATAATTTGTATGTATAATTCATATTAAGATTCCATATTTCAAAAACATCTTCTTGAAAAACTTAAAGCAAATTAATTTTCTATTAAATGAAAGAAGTTTTTTATGGTTAATTTATAAACATGCGTTTATTAACTATCCTAAACTGTTTGTTAATAAAATAACTAAAAGAAGTTTGAGATAAGAGAGAAAAAGAGAGAGAGAAAAATGGATAGAATAGAAGAGAGATCGTTAGAGAATGCGTGCATCTGAATTTCCATTTCAATTTATAACTTTTGGCTACGGGATAATTATTGCATAAATAGTTGATTCTGAAACTTAATCACTACTTACCAAAATAAAAAAAACTATAATATCCTTATAAAATAAATAAACGTACTTTAAGATAAAAACTCGTCTTATAGAACATTGCGTTAAGAATATTAAAATACAAATGCAACGTTAAAATACTCAAACGTACTTTAGTTAAGGTAAACATTAAAAGATAAGATTTTTTTTATATATTTTATTGAAGTTTTGAGAAAAAGTCAAATTCGGAATGGGATCATCAATCCTTATTACTTCAAAGTAAATAAATAAAAGAATCTATATTTTAAAATATTAAAGAAAGTTTTCTTTAATCACTTGCTGAATATTGATAATCAATCACTTAATGCTTAGAAACAATGACTTAATGCTTATAATCAACTACTTAACGTTTATGCCAATTCAAATTTTTCCTTTGAGGATTTCTGTATGTAGTATTTCTAGATACTTAATATCTATTCTCTTAACTAATTGATTAAAAATTAATGTGCTGCATTTTGAAGAATTATTAACTTATTACTCAGTTTTATATAGTTGCAGAAATTCATTCTTATTATTTAGAAACTATTGATTATTTATAAAAATATAACGAGTAACCTAGAGTAAAAAAATAGTTATAATCAATAGAAAAAGTATAAAAAAAATACTGTGTCATATGTTAATAAGTTTGTTGCAATAATCTGACCCGTATAGTCTGTAAGGGTGTGGTGTGGAAGTTTAGAGTGTGGGCTGTCAGTTTAGGTATCATCCTTGTCATCTGATCATGTCATCAGATGGAGCCAATAAAAACCACGTGGTTTGTATTGTCGAATCACAGATCTTTCTTTCACCCTCATCCTATCAGCTCCACCTGTAACAGCCCTTAGGACGAGCATGCTATCGGAGAGTTGCGAGTTTGATCCTTTTAATACAAACGAGTTTTACCGTGTAGAGGGGGATGCTGCACGTTTAATTTGTCGTGATCTAAATGTCCTGAAGTTGGCTGTGGTGTGGAAGTTTGGAGTGTGGGTTGTCAGTTTAGGTATCATCCTTGTCATCTGATAATGGTTCAAACTTACGATTGTATTATTTCTTTTCATTTCTTCCGGATAGATCTCGAACTGTCGCTAATAGCTCATTGTGTAACTCTAGTACGACGTTAATTAAAAAAAAAAAGATATAAAATTCATTGAAGCGTATTTTTAAATGTCTAATCATATTACCTGTTTACATAACAATTTAAAATGAACTCAAGAATGATGAAATCAATCTGAAACAGGCTGTTTAAAAATGGGAACATTGTAGCAAAATGCAAATACCGTAAAAGGAAATTGGTTTTTTAAAATCGTTTGTGTAAGTGTAATATTGGAAATATATGACATAATAAATTCAATAATTTGAACATTAATTTTTATAAAATCGCCGGAAAGACAATTGAGGAACTGTCGATTTAATTCCCGTTAGTTGTGCTCGAAGCTTAATGCTAAAGAATGAGGAAATTATCTTGTTTCCTGAATAATCAGGAAATAGGTATATGAAAATTACGATATAATTAGAAGTTTTTTTGTTATGGATATATGACACTAAGCCTTTGATAGTAGACATCTATGAAGTTTTAAGATAATGGAAAAATAAGTTTGCTCGAAGTATAGTCATTGTATGTCATTATATTAAACTTAATATTCCTTCCGCAGACATTCAGAACAAAATGAAAACTATCTTCCAGCGAAGTACATTGAACTTTTGAAGCATGATTTTCAAAAATGTTTAAATTGCGATATTAAAAGCTGGTTAGAGTTAATTTTTTTTCTATAAAAATACCTTTTGTATTAACATTATTTCCGGTAATTAATTATTTTGGATATTTCCCTATTAATTATGAAACATTAAATAAGGTTCCAATATTCTAAGCACATTTTTGATAATAATCGTTTGGTAGTATTCAGAATAGAACAACAACGTATTTTTTTTTTATTTTAAATGAATTATGAATCAAATAAAATATTTTTGAAAATATAAATTATGTATTAATGTTCTTAATTTAAATAATAATCATTTTAAAAGTACCCCCCCCCACACCTATATTAAGAAATACTAAAAATCTTTGCTTTCTAAGCAGTTGTATTTTATTGTATCAGTTACTGAAATATTATATGCATTTAGTTGTAAATCTTCTATTTTGTTATAAAATAAATAAATCTACTACTGATCTTTTATAAAATAACCTCAACCAAAAAGTGTGATTGATAATTTGTTTTTGATTGAGAGCCGAACCATGATAATGTAGAATTCTAAAACGTTGTTATTTTATTATGTGTGTGTATCGTTACATAACTCTGAAAATCATTAGCTTCTATGGAGTAAATAAGGGGGGGGGGATAATAGATTTGGACTCGAGAGGGGTAATCATTAGAAAATCTTTTGCTAATATTGGGAGGTTAGATACTAAATTTCTTTTAACACTTTTATATATATTTTTTACTAATAATACCAATCATTAGATTTTATAATTAAGTAAAATGTATGATTAATTAATGCAGATTTTATTGAATTATTTAATTTTAAAACGAAAATTGACCATTTTGAGTAGTGTAAGTTAGAAATTTTTGGAGAGGGCAATTGTCCTTATTGCCCTTTACAGGGTTCGAATATAGTGGTCGTTAGTCATATTTTGCACCTAAAAATGTCACTTTGATGACCATAATTTTACACCCAGTCGTCACTTCTGACCCCTAACGTTTTTTTAATACAAATTTCAGTTTGACGACCGTATTTTTACATCCAGTTGTTATTTTCTACGTCTAACGTCGATTTTCAATAATTGCTTTTATATTTTTCAAAATTTTTTTTAGTAAGACGGTGATATTTTCGTAGTACAAATGGAAACATGCTTCTTATTTTACGCTAAAGAAGCTTCAACGATTACAAAAACATAGTGACAATTGGCACAGCTCTGCTTAAGAAATGAATATATATTTTTAATTACAACTAAGCAAAACATTTTGACATCTAAAAAAATGTGCTAGGTGTAGATGATGCCTAACTTTATATCCTAATTTTGAACCCTGGCCCTATATCAAGATCCGCCACATGGATGAGCGTCTAGAATTGCATAGAGGGTTATTGATGAATGTTCGGGATCTATCCCAAATTATAAAGAAAAGATAAGAAGGGGATTTTTAATAGTCTGTTATACACCACTAACCTATAGTTGGAATTTTGAAATTTGATCCCATTCACTTTTGACGTCGCCTTGTGCAATGTTTGGAACTTACTGAAATGGAGCCTACCATCATAATTACTGCTCTATATTTAATCATGTTTGGTTAAACATAGATCCAAGCTACCCAGGACATTGCAGCTAGTTCACCTTAAAAAAAATTATTCAATTTAAAAAAAAAAATTCTTTATCTTGCTCAATTTGAACTCGTGAGACAATAACCTTGTCGATCAACCGTCACACTGTGATTATTTCATCAATCTTGTTGATTAGAATTTGATGATCATCCAGTCATTACCTGGGAAGACCTCTAAAAAAAAAGAGGGGAGGGGAAGGGATGAACAAGTCCTTCCAAAGTGGGAAGAAGGCAAGAGAAGTGTGTTAGCAGGTTCGAGTCCCCCTTGTCCGTGTTGACCTTCGGCCGGGTCACATCGCAGAAATCGCTCTTTCTGGGTCAAAAATCGAAACGGCACAGTTTCTCGCTTTCCCCTTTCACGGAATGCGTGATGAAGCTTTCGGCATTTGAACTTGGATGATTTCATCTGCTTTCTTGACATTCCCCGCCATTCTTTGTTAATATCTTAA
This sequence comes from Troglohyphantes excavatus, assembly GCA_963932185.1. NCBI lineage: Eukaryota > Metazoa > Arthropoda > Arachnida > Araneae > Linyphiidae > Troglohyphantes > Troglohyphantes excavatus. Next base: position 53,411,943 of record OZ010668.1, read on the forward strand.
TGACATTGTGGAATGGCATTAAATAAGTTTTTTGCAAATGTAGATAGAATCTTTTTCACATTTTTATGGCTTGTAGGTATTCTGAAATGAGACGTCTAGTTTCAATACCAGCTAGATTTTTCACAAAATAATTTTAAAAAAAATGTTTTTTACAATGCATTCCATCACCTTTGAAAGCGGTATTGACTAGAAATGTTTTAATATAGTCTAAAAATGCATTCAAAGTCATGGGTTAAGATCCAAAAATGCGTGGCTGTCAAGCGGTTTTGGTGTCTCCTGTAAAATTTTATGAAAATAGATATATCTGGTTTTGAAACTAAACGGTTTAAATCAATTGTCCAATCGTTATGACGTTGAAACGACAAAAGTCTTATATGCTTATCGGTAAAAAAAATCCCAATGATGTAAATTTTCACCGTGTTTATTTGGATAATTTCTCAATTATCAGACAATAAATACGTCTCCAGTTCAAACCAGCCTTAACTCTTTCTACGTCGTTTTTTTTCTTTTAATTTTCGTTATATTCATTTTCAAGATTAAAAAATGCATAGTATTGTATGTTCTTTCCTGAATTTTAATTGTGTGGTTCGTAGGTCTCTATCTGTTCTATGTAAGGAGGTTTTATCCTGCTTATTCTATGTCTGTTCACTCCTGCCCATTGACTGGCCCGTACGGTTTTCTGAAGATTATACGAGCCAGACAATGCTGGACGTATGGAATTCGACCCAGAACAAGAAGGGGTTCATATCCTCGTTAGTTGAATTTTGATCCTTCATAGAATGACCCCAAGATATAGCTTCGTTATGACGCCCATGGAAATCTTAATTGTTGGATTATCTTGTATCTGAAATTTTTTTTACTCGTTTTAATGACCTTTCATGATAACGACCATATCGTATCGACCTGGTCACATGGGTGTCATTTTATGGAAAAGTTATAATAATTTATAATCAACAAAAATAACGATTTTTAATCCGGAATATACTAATAAATGTTTAAAGAAGCAAAATAACGCTACTATAGTTAGGCTACAGAAAGATGGATAACACTATCTTATATATAACCAAAGAAAAAAGATTTTAAGTGAAATGGAATAAATGAATGCATTCCCCTGTTTCTCTAATTCAAAGGTCTTTAAAAATCAAGAAAAATTCTTTCAGTTGAGAAAAGACCCCTTAAATGAAAGAAATATAAAAAAAATGAAAGTTTATACTATCAAAATCACGTTCAATTATACTGTCCTGTCTTAGTTATAGAATGCAATCAATATAAATCTGACTATTAAATCTTATTTAAAAAAAATCATGTTCATTTTAAATTAAATATAGAATAATCAAACAACTTATATATGATAAAAACAAATCCCACAGAACAACAAAATTCTCCGGTAATACCTAATTTCACAATACGTAAACATTATTTTCAGAAAAATCGAATTTCCCCTTGACCGCCTTATTCTTACGAATAACAGGTAATTTCAGTTCTCTCTTCAGTAACGGAAATAATCTTTCGTTATGAGGAAGAGAAACTGGGGAATCTCTGACATTCTCTATTGTCATGTCTTACCATTAAAGCAACGGTTCTCAATGCAAATCAGAAGGATGGATTTATTGACCTCTGTCAGACGAGAAACTGCAAGGTCGTTTAGATTTTTATTGCCACAGGACAATAAAGAAATGAGGGTAATTCCACATTTTGCCACTTACGAACCCTGTTCTACGTGTTATCGCTCATAAATTTTCATTTGATGGGGTGAAAGGGAACTCAAAATATGTTTGTCTGATATGAAAATTCAAATTTGAATTCAAGAATAAATTAACTTTAAATCATCGTTACCAATTTGTATTGTCTGTTGTAAATCACCATTATCAATTCATAGTGTCTTGTATAAATTACCATTATCAATTTATGGTGTCAACTCAATATCGCTATCAAGTTTTAGCTCCCTAACCATTTCCCACGTAAAAACTGTATGTCTTGACATTGTATTACTGATAAGAGATAATGTATCACAATTACCTAGTTCTATTTCTTAAGAGGTAAAATAATGTTGAAAGTATTAAAATAGCTAATGTATTGTCTGTTGTAAATCACCATTATCAAGTCATAGTGTTTTGTATAAATTACCATTATCAATTTGCCTTGTCAACTCAATATCGCTATCAGGTTTTAGCTCCCTAGTACGTGACACACGTAAAAGCTATATGTCTTGATATTGTATGCCTGATAAGAGATCACAATAATCAAGTTCCATTTCTTGGAAGGTAAAAGAATATTGAAAGTATTGCAATGTCCAATGCTGTGGTTATGAAAATAAAATAAAATTTGTGTTCAAGGATACTTTTACCGAAATGCGACAGAAGGAGGGTATATATGAAGGGTTCGGGAGAAAAATGTTTGGGAGATACGATTTTCAGGGAAATCGAAAGTTCAACTCCTTATTATAATTTACATGATTTACTTTCATTGTTCCAAGTTGAGAAACGGGAAAAACGATGATGGTTTGTCAAATATAACTTTAAAAAATAAGAACGGTGTGTTTGCCTATAAGATACGAAACATTATTTTTCGTTACATGCACAATTACTCCGAATGGACTAGCATCCTTCTTCCACTGGACCCTCTACATGAGACTGACTTGTATGCTGTAAAAATATTTATATAAATTTATTTTTTAAGTGAACTTAGAAGTTTAGAAGTTACTGAAAAGGTAAATAATACATATTTTCATACTAATATATATAACGTTTCTACAGTTAGAGGGGGTAAGGAGAAAAAATTTAGAAATAAGGGCCGATAAGTTAGGTTCAAAAGTTGTCCAGAAAACGACACGTTACAGGATCAGGGTTACATGATGAATGATAGATTGTGTCCTCCCGTGGGGACATTTCATTTACGTAAACAGGGACTTTTAGGGATTATTATCAACCTGTATGGAGGGACTCAAAAAACCATAAAATTTATCTTGTGTGAAACTTATGCCCAACTAGGTGCGTAGGAGGTTGTTATGACTAAATTAAGCTTGGAATTAAAGTCCTCAGTGAAGAGTTTATCGGAACTTTATTGCATTAAAGAAAGAAACGTGAATCTGAGATAGAATTGGTATGTGGGATGGTAAAAAGAGTTGTTTAGACGCGAGGAAAGGTTATTACGACGCAATTAAATTATAATGATTAAAATAGATGGTAGATTAAGGAAATTTTGAATATGATAATTTAAGGAAAATATAGTACATATACAAGTTAAAGTAAAGTTTGAATGGATCCAAGGTTTTCAATTTAGAAGCAAGCCTATTAATCTCCTCTGCACGATCTGCATATGCGTTCTAATATGTTTATACCCTTGCCACATAGATAGCATTGTATAATGCTATAAAACTAATTCTAATCCAGGAACGATGATATCTTTGCCCATAACCTCTTTAATTTCGAACATCTCGCCCTCAACTTGTCATCTTCACATGTGCCGCACACCAACCACCACATATCACTGCCAATTTGTATTGTCCCTTATCAGCGAGTAACATCAAAAACTATTAAAAAACTACCAAATCCTGATTGAAGACAATGGTCGCATTGATGCGTGGACGTGTTGTCTCTTGTGGCAGGTGTTGTGGCGAGGATGGTGCAGAAAGGAATGTCCCCCTCCCCCGTCACGAACTTGATTAAGCGGCAAACTGGCGAGATGTGTTTTTTTTTTGCATAACGCTTGGCGGTCGATGAACCAGAAACTTCTTTCATTCATTTAATGTAAGGAAACTATTGTTTTGTGTTTTCTCCTTGACATTGACCTGGTTTGCCGCGTTGGGAAGCGGGGGTGACCCACTGCTTCGGGGGCACACCTTCTCCCGAGATTTCTGCTCTTTGCATGGGAAAAAAAACTCACTCCGTTGTGTTTTTCTTTTGTTGCAGGAAGGACCTATGGATCGGTGGATCGGTGTGTGGATGATCGGTCTGGCGATTGTGGGAAATGTGTGGGCGGAGGAGCGGAACCATAGTAAGTGAAACTATTTCTTTCTTCCTCCTTTATCCCCGTGGAAATCTTAAGGCAAAAGTAAAAGCGGTCGGTGAAAATAATGAGTGAATAAAAGAGATTACGTCGTATTATTTCCTATGTAGTAAATTTTACCGGTGAATTCTTCCACTATTTCAGCAAAGCAAAACCCTCTGATAGAGGGGACTTATAATGATACAATTGTAATTGTTTATACAAGCAATAGCTTCAAGCCTACCTATGTTTCATTTTTTAAAAAGACGCGTACTACCTTTAAACTCTTTGCTTACCAGTAAAGAACATATTCGTGTTTGCTTTTGCTTGAACGTTACTGACCGATCTGGACTGTACTCTATTTTCGGATATATGAAAACTCAATATGTATATAAACTCGCTATGTTTGTGAAACTTTTTTCGTACCATCACCAACTTTTTCCGTAATGTTTACCCGTAAATGTTATACATAATGTACTGTACTCCAAAAAAGACTTATTGAAGCTTGTTTAGATGTTTTCTTTTTGTATACAACTACGGAAAAATAGGTTGCACGGAATAGTTTTAACTTAAACAGATGGGCAGAAATGTGTTAAATTTAAATGTAATAGCTCCTTGAAGCACTTGAAAATTCATGTATGGGAATTAGATGCAATGACCGGAGGAACTATTAGCAAGTTCGGTAACGTTTGGCAGAAAAGTCAAACATTGCATGCAAGACTAGGGAAGTATATAAACTGGCAAAATATTGCAAATGGCTGAGATATTTACAAAGGTTATTTTCACATTTTGTGTATAAAAAAAGAGTAAAATATTCTAATTAAAATCAAACCAGTTCTATGAAATTCCAAGTATTGATTAAAGTAGGAGTGGAATGCATTGATGTTAGTTCTTTGAGGACTAAAGAAACTGAGGAGAGGGGAGTTTATTTTATATTTTGTGATTCTCTAGCTGCTTTAAATGTTTTTATGTACGTTTTTAATCAACTTAAACCTGCGTAGTGTTTTCTAAAAAAATGTCTTAGTTTAACTACATTTTCTAAGCTTTATTTTTTCCTTAATTTTATTAAAAATTTGTTTGTTTATTAAAACTTTGTGTTTCTGATATTCTATAAATTATCGTATTTAGAAGTTACATGTTCAGTATCTTGAATAGTTTTCTTAATGGTCATAGTCATTTAAAAAAAAACTCGAGTTTGATCTCAATTTTCCAACAATGTCAAGCAATGATTGAAAGAAAAATTATAGTTTAGATTTGACAAACAAAACCTAATTTACAATAACATTTATGTCTCCAATGGGAGATTTCGCAAGTTTAAAATTTTATGATACTTGAAATTATGAGATTGAGTTTTACTATAATTTGTTACATCGCAGAAGCTTACAATGTGTATTTAACTTTTTAACATTTCCGTTACTTTTAATTCGTGAAATAATCGTTACTTCATTCGATTGTATGAAAAAGTAATAAACAAAATCTTTATTTTTGACCTTCAAATAGATCCCTGCATCTTCCCTGAGTATCTAGTAAAAGCGAGTTTCTATGTTTCTTTAGAATTACAAAGATAAAGTTTTTATATATCCAGCAAAACATTGCAATGACCAAATACAATCTTTTCATTGATACAATGGACAGTGGAGGGTGTAGCGCACATTCTTCGAATTGTTTAATAGCAACTCATTGTAGCTATTGATCAGTAGAAAGCTTTGTAAGCTGAAATCACAAGGTCAGTTTAAACAAATATATGTACATCGAGAAATTACGGGATTTTATATGATCAAAATATATGTTCAAATGATATTACTTTAATTATATTTATACAATATCCTTGTGCTATTGTTCATACAATATTAAATTATTCTTAAACTTTAGAAAAACCACTTTATCATAACCTTGAGTTAACAACATAAAATTAAAATCTACAATCGTTACACACAAATATGATATATGATAGATAATAAAGTATTATTTGAACATCATGTATATATATAGACGAAACAGCAAGTGACTCTAATAAACTACAAAATCGACAACTCATTACATTACAAGATTTTGTAATCTTTCCGGTAACTGTTATCTATTCAGGAAGTTTTAATGCAAATAGTCAGTAACAAAACAAAAAAAAATTCAGCGATATCAACAGAAGGGTGGGAAACCCACACACACAAAAATAATTTGGATTTCAAATTAGTATCTACTCTCCGTTACGTTGAAGGGGCATGGAATACTTTTCCCCTATAACCCGATGACCATGAAAATCTTGAGAAACTCGCTTAACAGGCCATAGGAATGCAAATATGTAAAAACCACCTCATTCATATTGCCTCATACATAATACGGACTTCAGCATATAACGGGGCGTGTGTCAAACGCTGCGACAAACGCACTAAAATCACACAGTGAATCCTTTTTTTTTGCATCATTCAAATGTATTTTTTTGTGTGTCCTAGAAATGTTTTTGTAAGGTGACTTTTATGATGCAGAAAAATATTTTGAAGGTCAGCACATAGCATGGAAATTTAAGGCATAAATATCAGGTGCAGTCTTTCAGGGTGACCTTCATAATGAATATGAAAATTCGGGGTATAAAGTAATTAAAAGTGAAGTTAAGACCTTTTATTATATATCATGCCACGGAAACTCGCATACAAGCACAGAGCTGTTATAGTGTATACTAGAGTGGCTACTACGTGACCAGCTAATGCTTTTAGATAGGAAAGGAATTATCCAACGTGGACCACGTCGCCGTCGTTGTAAAAAAAAAAAAGAATTGAAGTGAATTGAATTTTCAAAAATATTAATTAAATTTATTTTATAAACTCTACGTACGTAACGTCTTCAGCGGAGTAAACGGAAGAACGGAATTTTATTTCGTATCTTTTCATGTATAAAAAATATCGTCTGTTGATGCATTAAACAGCTTATCTTTACTTCGTTTATGTGTAAAATTGGTTGTTCATACTATTTCATTCTTAATTTTAATGAGTTTACTTATATTATATTATTAATTGTATCGTTTGGTGTTTTGTTTGTTTTGATGAATGGCTACAAATGTAATTGTTTAATGTAGAAGTTAATTTAGAATTCTAAAAAAAACGGTAGAAAATTATTTCACTATCTTGCGGATTAATCAAGTTTTTATATTAAGATGGAGTTATATTATTCAGTTAAATAGTAAAGAAGGCCATATCAATTCTTTTGATAGAGTCTCGCATCATTTGTACATCATTGCACAGACGGATGTATTTAGTATTTTTGACTTGTCGAGTTTCAAAAAAGGTTTAGTTATTTATTTAATATTATTTTATATTTAATCCTTTATTTACTAAATATAAAAAAAATGTCAACTTAAAATTTGTTTAGCCTACAAAATGTCCTTGTTGTAAAGATTCTGTATATTAAAACTTCTTAAATCCTTGTAATACAGCGCGAATTATTTTGTTAATTCAAAGCGTAAATATTTCGAAATTCGACCGCGCAAGCGCATCATTTTCCCCTAACAAATATGGAACTTCCATGTTGGAACATCATAAGTCACGTGCTGGCTACTCTAGTATATTATAAGATTTCTGTGCATGCAAGTCAAACGTTGGGTCACAAAGTATAATTACCAGAAATTTTGAACTTGATTCCCGCAGATTTTTATTAACATTCTTATGTTATAAAATGCAAATATGAGTAATGAAAAAAAATTTACATTTATATTCGAATTTAATATTTTAATAAAAAATCTAAGTGCCGCTATTTTTTATGTCTATGTGTGCTTTTTTAATGTAAGGATATTAGAATGTATTATCAAATTTCTTTAGTTATTCATAATACGTATCTTATATTTCTTATAATTATGCTGCAAATTAGTTAATATCAAGCGCTTAGATCATTATATTGGAATTCATTCTGGTCATAACACGAATGCAGTATCACCCAATAAAGTTAAAGTTGTCATTTAGAGCCAAAATATTATTTCTGAAAACAAACAATTTAAAAATACGCACGGAAAAACAGTTATATTCTTAAATAAATTTAGTTAAAACTTGTGACGAGTAGTTAAAAATAAAATTCAAAATACAATAAAGTTTTTATACAATTCACGCTAATGTAACTGATTAAAAAAATCAATTAAATATTTTCATTTCATTTATTCTTTCTGTCCATCGAGCCCCAGTTGCTCAGTTGGTAAGGCGTTCAGCTACTAATCAGAGGATTGGTGGTTCGAATCCGTGAAATGGACTTGACATAGAAAAGTAAAAAAGTAGTGATCTTGCGATCGGAGGGTTGCCAGCTTCGCTACAAAAATACTCGAAAGTCGTCCAGAATATCCAACAAATTATACTGGCGTGTATACGGGACTGGTGCACGATAAATCTGATCGGGGTCCAAAGTCCTGACGTCTATTGAAGGCGTTGGGTGCCAGTTCAGGTGCTTCCTCGTCATCTGACCATGGTTCTAAAATAACGAGTTGCATGTATGAATGTGTGTATGAATGTATGTGTGAATGTGTGTGTGAATGTGTATGTGTTCCCGGGTCTTTCCTTCGAGATTGACCCCGAACCGTCGCCAATAGCGCACTGTGCAGCTCTGGTGCGACGGTAATTAACAAAAACCAAACCAAAAACCAAACTTTCTGTCCATCAAAAATTCGATTATGAACCGATTAAATAGATTGGTTATTGCAGACAGCAAGAAATATTGTCTTTCGAAAAACGCTATTAACAAGGTGAAAGGAGATTAGCATAAGTCATTTAAAACAGATTTATTTTCTTGTGGTTTGCTGTCCTTGTTTAGATGTCTATCGCATCCGAAATTCCGAAATAAAAGGTTCCACAGACATCGAAATCCCTTTACCTCAATTTGAAGATGACCCACATTTCAAAAGGTGGAAAAGGTTAGACATCAACTGTAATAACGAAATAAGCTGGACGCACGCACCACGTGCAATACTAGTTTTCGAATATATCTTTTCTTATTATTATTTATTTATTTTAGCCGAGATGGGCTCTTAAATCGGCCCTGCCATTGTTGGGAAATGAGTTGTATACAAACAAGCCGAAACGTGCTCGTCCGTTTTGGAAAAGTGCTTGCTCTTAAATGCTAATCAAAACAAGATGGCGACTTTGGTCGGGGGCAGTACGTGATGGAATTCAAACGCGAATGATTAAAGAACTAAAATAAATGAGTAGTCATTTATTTAATTGGGATATTATTGAACTTTTTTCCCCTTCCGAAAACATAAAAGTGACAATTTTAAAATATGGCTAAGATATATTGATTAAAATTTTTTTACAGTTTTCTAATATACAACGCTTTAAAAAATTCCTAAACTATATACTTTGTTTCAAAAGTGAAAAACAAAATTGTCACCTTAAAGGTTCCGTTTCAGTCAAAAATTTCAAGGACGTGTATAAATTATTTTAGTGCTTTACTTTGTAATATTATTTATTGTGATGACTTCGCTTACATTGTAACTTATTATTTATTTCATCTTGCATGTAAATAACAAAACAATCTACTGTGTTTTAGATCTGATTTTTGTGTGTCAATACTTGCGCAATAAAAAAAAGTATTATGAAAAGTATTAGTATGAAATATATCATAACAAAACATTAAAACCTATAGTGATAAAAAATAATTATCATACATATTATTAAAAAAATAATATTATGCACATGCATAATAATTGTAAAAAATTTGAGGTTGAATTCTTATACATAAGAAAAAATAACATTACAATTATAAATTGTAACGTTAATGCAGAAAAAGATATGTATTCATTTAGAAACTGAAAATTTAATTAAACTTAGAGACATTAGATCGAAACATTTTTTCTGGACTTGTAGCAAATTTTTAGTCACACTATTTGGTAACCGCATTTGATTACGTTCACACAGGAAAACTTTCAAAAGTACGAAGTATATATTGATTTCTTTATTGCACTTATACGACCTAAAATTAAAGTTTATAAACTTATATCGAATACTTAAAAGAATAACGTCGCCTTTAGGAGAAACTGTGGTGTTTATTGTTTGATACCCTCCTTTACGAAACCCTCTTTTGGTGTGAAAATCGAGGTCGCTGTAAGTTTGTCCACTGCAGTCGCACAAAAAAAGACATTCTATGAAGTATGTCAAGCGGATATAAAACACTCAATTTATAAACTGGAGCGAAATACAACGAAAATTGTTTTTGAAAGAGAGGGTCTAATGAAATAGATTAACGAGAGAGAAAACAGAGATGGGTATCATCGACCTTGGAATTTACGACAGAGAAAGATATATATAAACTTAAGAAAAGTCATTATTTTTCTGGCATCAGAAGTTGTTAGAGAAATCGAGTACAGTTTATAAATTTAGATATTACAGTTTAGATTTTATAAAATATCTTACTGTTCAATTTAATTTGAAAAAAATGACATTCACGACGTTTTTATTATATTTTATTCTATATAATTTAAATTAATCCCTTTACAAAATCACTTAATAAGAAATTATTTGAATTGATTAAAATTACATTGCATATACATTCTAAACAATTGATAAGCTAGTTACAGGTATAAAAATGACTATGTAGAAGCTAGACTACGTTAATCTAAATATATAATAATATTTCAAAAGTATTTTAAGTTTTGATTGAGACTATATTTAGGTATACGAGTCTGATATAAATTATTCAAACAAACTTATTGTTATTTAAATGAAATGAATCTTTGACTGATGGGCCCAAACAATCAAAATAAATATAACTTTTATTCAAACCTAAATTATTTTTTAATATTTTTAGTTACTTCGCTAAGAAAAAAGACAGTGACCTGAATATAATACATATGTTTTATTTTTATATAAAAAAAAGTTTTGTTCAGATTTCCATAAGTATTTTTTGTTTGCCTGCTTCAAATTTAATTTCCGTTTTTATTTAAAAAGAATATAATAGAAAAATGCAAACAAATTTGCAGTCTTATGATATAGTAAATATAATTGATATTATTTCTGATGTGTGTGCAAATATTACTAATATTTAAATGGTTATGGACAACCTGATTGAGGGTGAAACATAGCACGGGTTCCCCACAGCCTTTTGGAAACATAAAATTAAATTCAAGTTATTAATGAGAAGCAAACATTTAAAAAGTGTTTTGTCACATAAGGTGATTCATGAGAAAACGCAAATAATAACTTTTCCCAAATGCATTGACTCATGCCCAGATTCTAATCTTTTAAATTAATTTAAATTAAACCAAATGTGTTTCAGTGGATCAGGTTGATAGAAAAATTTCGAGGTTAATTCAGTTATGTACTAATCTAATTTTCATAAATTTGGGGCAAAACGCGATTTAAACGTTTTTTCCTCAAATACAATTATTTAGATATTAAATTTCTAAAAAAATAAAAATAAGGTCTCTGTTTTAATTTGAACATTTGGCATATGTTTGTTACGACCACACACGTTATTCGATTTTCTTCAAACCCAGAATTACTAGTTTAAATTCTCTCCGTCTTACTGCGTATAACCAATGTTATGGTTAAGCTTGCATTTTTTCACCAATTTTGCTATTTTTGGCAAGACTCCTTCATAAAAGCAATTGCAAGTATTGAACTCACATTCTTAATGCATAAGTTGCATAAACTGACAATTGTGGCCACAGAAAAAAAAATACTCGCTTATCCGGTTAATCAACGTTATAATAAAAATGATTACTGTAAAACTGGTATTCTAATGACAATAAATAAGTCATGATTTCAAATTTAGATTTTGTAATATAAAAAGAAATAAATCGGCCAATTTTTTGTTATTGAAAAATAAAAATAGTATATTTTTGTTATTTTTTTCTTAATTTTATAATAGCTTCACACACCACTTCTGACCCTTTCGTGGACCAGCAGTGGTCCGCGGACCACACGTTGGAACTCCTGATTAAAATAATCTTCATTGAGGATAAGAGGGGAAAAAAAGCATAATATTATAAAGCGGAAAATCCAGGATGAGGCCTCATTTGAAGGAACTGCTAGGGGCCTCAAAGGTCTTAAGGAAGGCGTAGGACGCTTCCGGGAAAAGTAATGGCGACAACATCAATCAGGATTTGGTTTTAAGAAATACCTCAATGGCTGCCTGCACTCGATTGATTCTGAAATGGAGTCTTCCTGCTTTTATGGCCTATTCAGGACATCGGGCACCTTCAACCTTTTTTTGCCGGAGCCTTGACCTCTGTGGTCATTTCGCTAAACTTAGGGTTCGAATTGGGGTTTCTAGGTGCTTCTATCGACGTCTCCATCTGTCTCCGGCGCTTCATTCGGATGATGGAAATGAAGAGTATAAAAAGATCCGCCGACTGCATCTGATAAGAAAGCGTAGAAAGAAATAACTTTCTCACGGATTCTCTTTTCATGCTAGATTTTAAGTGCTTTAAAAGTTGTATTTTGTGGGTTAGTTATAACTCACTTCGTGTATGTTGTTAACGTTTCCCTAATTTTGGTTCAACCGTGGCGATTTAAATAAAAATGTGACAATAAGTTTGTGTTGCTATACAATAACAATTTCAAATGAAATTTTTGAATTAAAAAATAATTAATCCAAAAAATACTATCTGCGTAAAAATACCCGTTGGGGTGCTCACAAATTGTTTTCATTGTTTGACTGTTTAAATACACATAATATACCATTCTTTTGGCAATGCTTCAACTACTTTTTTTGTTGCTACTACAGTTAAGCCACTTGTTAAAAAATAGTCGAAGTAGTTGGAAAAAAAAATCTTTATTATGCCAATACAGTTCCATACAGGAGGACATGTGACACAGCCAAACAATGAAAATCGATCGCCCAATAAGTTGTTACCCCCCTGTAAAACAATTGGTTTGGTAAAATTGAGCTAGAGCTGCACATTGTGTTGTTAACACCTTTAAACAAGAATATGAGTTTCAAATATAATTCCTGTACTTTGGAAACGTTTCCTATTAGGTCTATTAGGCCTAGGTATACGTCTCTCAAATTAAAAGGGCTCCAACTATTTTATTTGCAAACAGTTCTATTTTAACGCGCAAGTTACTTTATATATGAAATATATTTGACTAAATATGTTATTGATGTTTGCTGTGATTTCATCTAGGCATTGTATTTTTTACATTGAGATGAGAGATAATCATTAACAATAACTGAATTTGAATTTCGGTTATACAAACGCCTTTGACTAATCTGTAAAATTTCAAATCTGTTAATTTCAAACTATCAAATTAAATATTCCGCATTTAAAACCACTGCTAGCGTAGAAATTAAAAAAAAAAATTGGATTATGCATTTGAAATGTATTTATTTAAATTAGATAATACTGAACAAAGATACATATCTGTATAGTTCGGCTCTGGTTAAATGGCCTCTGTGACGTTACTTTGTTTATATGGTTTCGATAAGCCGATTGGTTAACGCGCTGAAACCTGTTTATTGATTCGCGCTGAAACCCAGTATCGATTAGATTCATCTAACTGCCAACTAACCGGAGCCAGACTGAACTTCACTGTACCTAGTTGTGAAACTGTGCGAACGATGACTATCCGCCAAAAATGTTGAAAGATCTGAATTCTGTGTGTGATTACAAAAAATGAAACTTAGGTTTTCATTTTCGGCACGATCCCACCCCTCCAGAAAGGCACGTAGGTAAGGGGGTGGTTCAGATGGTTCAAACCCCTCCCATTGAAAGTCAAGGGGAAAAAAATCGAATTACTGTAAAAATCCTAAAAATTTCAATATCTCGTAAAATATTTTTTGTTGAGTAACATGAGGGAAAACCTAGTATTTTCCGGAGTTTCATCTCTGAAAATAGTTTTCAAAGGCGTCAAAAACATGTTTTGAGGTCATTTTTATCTCAAACTTAGCCTAACATGGCGTCACAGTGTTTCGTTATTTAGTATTTGGATTTCGGGCTACAAAGGGAAAATATCGTCAAACTGGGCCGTATAAACAAGTTGCTCCAAACATATGTTATTCTAAACAAGGGTTCTCAAAATTTAAGTTTGTTCTCTAATTTATTTCCTATTTAGGAGTGACACTTGCTAATTTTAAAAATTGGTAATGATTCCATGAAAACTAAATGACGTTGCTGTTTTCGTTATTTATCTGTCAATGTATTCCCTGTGTACTTAAATAAAAATTAATAAGTTTTTTAAAAAATGGGGCTAAGGGAGGTTTTTCTTTTAAGGGGGGGGGGGGGGGCTTAACCCCTCCCATGAAAAATCTATACCTACGTGCCTGCCTCCAGATGGACCTCCATCATTTTTCGCCTAAACCTTTTATTCTGAAGGGAGGTAAAGAGGTTCTAATAATTGCTGCGCCCTTCCCTTGAAATCCTCCTTCTCAAAGAAAGTTTTCGCCTCGTCTGATTCGCATGTCCTTGACCCTGGGGAGTGGTCAACCTGTCGATCTTCAAAATGCGGAGAAAATGGAACATTGACCCACAATGGAAAACTCTTTTTTTACGCAAATCTAAATACTTGAGTGATGCTTTCTTCATGGCTGATTAATATTCATGAGCTCTCGAAGTCATCAATAAATGAAAGGAACCGTCTTCTTTGCTGCAATTTATTAATAAACAAAAGAGAATGACTCAAGAAAGAATACTGGGTTGTGAGAACGTCGAAGACAATGATTGGAATATAATAGGATCAGAGCTATTATTTATGAGTTTTCCAATTAATAAAACGATTGTTTTGTTATGTAAAATTCACATTTTATTTAATTTAAATATTGTATGGATTCATAATGGTTATTGAAACAAAACAACGGAATATTTTTTTACTGTTAAAGGTTTGTCGAAAATAGCTAATAAAGTGTTATCGATTACTTCAACGCAGTACAGGGGGATCGAAAGACCTTTAGTAATATTAAATTGAAGCTATAAACAAATTTGAGTATTAAAAAAAAAGTTTTTATATGTTTATGGGAGTGGAAGTAGGGAAAATGAGAAATATGCAGCAAAGTAGGAAATATAGTTGTTGATAGTCATCCCAAATGGTTACTTTTTGTTGGGTAACATTTCGATTGAGCCAGTGGAAGGTTCCTGGTTACCGTATTTCTAGAAAACTTATCTATATTATCTAAATAAATTAATGTCGATTGCCCAAAGCGCCCATATAGGAAATATCCAAACAACCCAAAAGGACATTTTTACTATTAACACTGTTCCTTGTCGTAGCTTTTCTTGCTGATGTATTCAAAAATTGTGCGAAAACGAAAAACAAACCCCCAGTTTCAACCTATATAACGAGAATCGGGCTATTCAAAGTATATGTAAAAGTAGTTAAAAACTTGCTGAACAAATTTCTATGCTCATGCAGGCAGAAATTTAATTCCATGACTGAATTACTCAACTCATGCAAGTTATCAATAACAAAAATTTAATAATGTAACAACCTGGAAACTTTAACTTTCTACTTTCTAGTAATTCTAATTTTGATGTAACTCTAATCATATCATGACGCCACTAGTTCACTGTTGCCCTACCTTCTCACCTACCCACCCACATCTTGTTTCTGTCGTGTCTGGTTCTTGATTCTCAGAGTATGGGCCTGGGGTTCGCCTCGCCCCTTTTTTTTCTCGTTTTTACAATAATTTAACTTAACCATGTAAATCTCAATTCTGCACACAATTTTTATCATTTTGATACCAGAGTTGCAGGGATTTAGTTAACGGTACCTCTCTAAGATTTTTATAAACAAGAGCCATTGCGACGCAATCGGCCTAACGCTATTAAATTGCTTTGCGTATTAACCGATTGTCGTAGTACACATGCTTATTTAGATAGAAATAGATTTTTTATTAACTTGAAAGTTATCGAATGTCATTTCCCGTTAATTTCTTCAAATCCGCCCCTGAGAGAAAACAGTGCTTCAGATTTATTTTTTTAATCATGACACTTGGGACGGTTTTAAAAAGTCACCCACATGTGAAAAACTGAGAGGAGCAAATATAGACGATATATAAATAAAACTTCGCCAACTGCCCCATAGCGATGTCCCAAAAGCGAAAGTTCAATGGCATAACTCTCCGCGGCAAACTCTCACTCAAATTAAATGAGGCAAGAAATGCTAATCCACGATGTCGAAATCGATATCAATGACATACTTAATCGATTGCCTTCGGGTCCGAATAAAAACGAAATCGACTGTGCATTTAGAGGAAGATGAATAAATGTTTTGATCAAGAAGAAGTCATTTATTTGGAGAGTATGACGTTGGCGATATGAACGAATTCGGCAAGAAAGCGGTATTCGCTGGCTTCCGCTTTTGAAATCAATCCGTCCCTTCGAGTCACCAAATGTCGCCAAATTGTAGAGTTTTCCTCCCTAAAATGAGATTTCTATAGCAAAATTTAGTTAAAAAAAATTGTTTGCGTTAAAAAGATCAAAGTTGCTTGTTCGTTTCAATGTCCAATGTTTTCACAAAAACTCATGCCTGTTTTTAAAACGATTTAAGTCGAACACAAACTAAGTTAAATTTAGTACTACATTAATATTTCATTTAATAGTTATCTATCTATTTGATGTACTTTTCTCATGCAACAATGATTAAGCATTCTATGCGTTAAATAAATTTCATTCTCAAAGCATAACAGGCAATATTATACGGATTTTTCATATTTCTCACGAATAAATAAATTCTCATAAATAATAAATAACCATTTTTAATACTTTTAATTTTAGGCTATGGTGTTCGTAATAACTCCATAAATGCTAAGAAAAAAACAACAGTTTTCTAAGAATAACAAAATAACAACAAAATCTACAGTATGCACTGCAGCATGCAACTTCGTACAACTAGCATGCCTGTACGCTAATTATCGCATGAACACACACTACACACACACTCGGGTGAAAGATATTAGGGCCAAAAAATCAAAAAGTTTAACGATCCGCTCATAGATGGAAGCATCATCAACGGCTTCTTTAAAAAAAACATTTAAATGAATTATTTTAAATGCATTAAAACAACGTTGATATTTATGAGGTAAAAGTACGATTCGTCCATGGTCCATGAAATTCACTTTCTTTTGATACCTCACGTGATAAGATTCGTTGCGTCTAAGGAAATAATATATAGGATGGTGTCCAGTTCAAATTTATGAAGCCCTCAAGACGTCATCATAAAAATGCATAGATTTTGAAGTTGTTTAACATTTTGGTTTAAAATAAAATAAAACTTTTATTTTCCACGAAAAATGTAAATAAAGTTACTACATTTTGAACGAAATGCCGCGACGATTGCTAGAAATTTGGCGATATATATTTCCTCTAACTTGGCGAAATATATTTCCTCTAACTTGGCGAAATATATTTCCTCTAACTTGGCGATATATATTTTCTCTAACTTGGCGAATTTCGGAGTTTGGCTTCTGTCTTTGGAATGTGGAAGGATATAGAGGAAAAGCAAAAGTTGACAGAAACTTATGACGGAAAGTTTCACTTCAGAAATTCCTGTTTCAACACAGACATAATAAGTGAGATATCCGGATTCAGGAAGGATAAAACAAAACCGCTTAAGGGGTTGCACTACATATGCGACAAAAAAAATAGATAAGTTGACTGAAATTAAAAATAAACACTCGTGTTATTTATTGTTTTTTAGCCTTGTGAAAATACTAATAACGTGATTAAATCAAATGATTTATTTTTATTTTATGAAAATGTAGGAAACAATGTATAAGTTGTAGAATATTTATTTTTTAATGTTTTCCCATGGCATGAAACCATTCTATAATCTGGTAAAAACGTTTCTCTAAAATAAAAATAAAATAAAAAAAATAAACGCAAAAGCGAGTTGTGAGCTGTTTGTAAGTGTCTGAATGCACGAAACAAGATGCGCAATGTAAAATATCTATCACTAAATGAAAAATACCCTAAAGTTCAACAAAATATTTGAAATTATACTGAGGATATGGATATATTAATTAAAAAAAATTAACTATGTAGTTGATATCACAGTTTAGAACAATATATATTTGTTAAGATCATGTAAAGTTATTTATTTACTAAAAAGAAAAAGCGATCTTACTTAACTTTCTAAAATCTGTTTTATTGATTCATAATTATATTTAGATAAGTTAAATAATTAACAAAAAGTTAAATCTATTAAAATTACTTACAAGTACCACATTATTGTATGTAATTAAAAGTACTTATTAGTAATAGGTAGTTACAATTTTCACATCATAAACAATTATAAGTGCTACAGTACAATTATAAGTGCTACAGTACAATTATTAGTGCTACAGTACAATTACAAGTACAACATCGTAAGTAAATTATAAGAGTAAATCTTTCACTTAGTACTAACGTCAAATATGTCGTTTTAATTTGAAACAAAAAATATATAATATTAATAAGAAAACACGATTTTTTTTACAGCACAATACAAGCAGCTGTATTAAATTATCAACCAAAACATACAAAATATTGTATGTTAAAATTCCAATATATCCCACATAGCTTTCCGTAAGAGTACATTGCCATTTTCCTTATCGTTTCATTTTTTTTAATATACTTAAAGTGTTTGTCAGTAATAACAATAAAATAATTTCGTATTTATCCAATAAATCTTTTTTATTAAATTTTAGCCACTGGTTGATAATATTTATATATTGCTGGATACATAAAACAACATATTTTGTGATTTTTAAACTCATTGTATTCTATGAAGAAAATATGATAATTATTAAATTTATTTAATTTTAATATTTTTCTTCCCCCAGATGACTTGGACAAGGGTGAAAGTCGGGAACTCAAGCTAGTCTGTTACTACTCGAATTGGGCGGTGTATCGTCCTGGCCTCGCCAAATTCACGCCAGAGAACATCAACCCTTTCTTGTGCACGCACATAGTCTACGCTTTTGCGTCACTCTCTGAAGACTTTAAAATACAACCCTTCGATCCTTATAATGACATGGAACAAGGTAAGATTATAGTCAAGTTGTATTCAACATTATATTGATACAGTTTAGTTAAAAAGTTATCCACGTATATTTTTAGGGGAAATCGTTACCCCATATACGTGCAATGTTAATCTAAAATATTTCGATGTATCGTTTCTTTAAAACTACTCAACTTATATGTTTGAAAATTTTTACATACTTTAAATAAGTCTTATATATTATATTAATATTAGGATTTTTACGAAAAACTTATTAATTTGTCTTAAAAATTAACTTATTTAAAACAATTTTAAAGTGTTAAGTTAAAATGCCGTTTTTCAATGTACCTTTTCTCAAAAACTACTCAGCTTAAATGTGTGAAGCTTTTTATAAGCATTTAATAATTCATGTATTTAATAATTCTTTTTTTTAATTATAACGGTAGTTATAATTAAAAATATATTGAAATATTTTTCAAAATAATTTTACATATTTACTAAAAAAAATAATTCTCAAATACCTGATTTCTTATATTGTTTATGTATTATAAAATAAATTATCGCAAGCTTAAAATAAAATGTTAACCTCGGATTAACATATAGATTCTGTGCTTCAACATGCAAGAAAGATAATGTGACTATATATATATATATATATATATATATATATATATATATATATATATATATATATATATATATATATATATATATATATATATATATATATATATATATATATATTGCTGGATTGCGCTAATGAGGCAATCAGCGCTGCCCCTTCTAAAGCGAGGTTTCCCCCCCCCCTACCAAGTACGGTGAAAAGTAGGGTTTCAAACCTTCTGAGGGATATTCGAGTAGGGTTTCAAACCTTCTGAGGGATATTCGAGGCTGGCGAGCCCCTCTTGGGGGAAGGGAAGTGACCCCCAGTTCAGGTGGTTGCGGTATGCGCAATATTATGTCCGTCTTGAAGTAAAAGATCGGGATCGCACAATGAAATCGGAATTCTCAGACGCTATAACTCCGACTGGACAGGAGTTTCTTTGAGATTCAGTGTCGTGGGGGCGTTTCTAGCTTCGTCAACTAGTCTAATAAGGGAAGGGTCGCTATTCGGACTTTGTTGTGCGTTCGCTATAAATTTGGCTCTATGCTTTGTATACGTGCGAAGCTTGACGTTATATAACAATACGGCGCGTCCATGTTTAGCCATGGTGAACTACAAATTCGCTACAGGACACCTGAATTCGCAGGGTCCGGCTGGAAAAGTTCAAAGGTCAGTGTGGGGAGGTTTAAAATCAAAGGGGGGATTTTGACCACTTAGGTGATTTTAGGGCAGAGAAATTTGGCCTATAGGCGATGAACTAAGAGACCCTGAGGGCGGTCACTATTTTTGATTCGTTAAAGGGAAAATCGAAGGCGGGAAGTAAAGTTAGCTTTGAGCGAAAAATCCGGGAGTTAAGGAGTCGAATAATATTTTTCAAAGAAAGAGGACCTAAAGAGAGTCTCTCTAAAAGAAAACTTCCAATAAAGTCCTTTCTATAAGGCAGTCTCTGAAGGATACCAAAGAGCTTATAAAAAGTGTAGGAAGAAGTGATTTTGGCTTAAAGCCACCCTTAACCGTTGATGAAACCGACATGCCTAGAACTTAATAGGAAAGCTCCCCACCGAAGAAATCGCCCACTAAACTATAACAATTCGCAGTGCAAAACCACAGACATCGTCGAATGTCAATCTTTTTAGAACTAGAGAAGAGTTTTATAATGTGCCCGAATCTGGATACCCGCAACTGTTTGACAATTTGGGGTGAGTACCATTTATTCCTAATTTTATTATCAATTCGAGCAAACCAGAGCGCATTTTTTTAGTATAGTGTATTTAATTTATTTGTCTAGCGTTTACTATAATTTGATTTGAATGGATATAAACAATAAGTGTCTAAAACGTAAATCAATTTAATTAATAAGTTAATAATATACCTTGTAATCATATATTCCTCGAATCATAATAAATGTAGTTGCTTTTAAAACCTTGTCTGTCACTCTTGGAGTTATTGATATTTTTTTATAATTCAACGCAATGATAACTTTAAATCTAACCACTATATAAAGGCCCATTTTCCAAATTAAATGTATAACGCTAAAGTAAAGCTAACCACTAAAAACATTATACAAATTATATAATGAAAGCGATGGAGAAAGCGTCTTACAGCCGCCCAGCAATATGTATATATATATATATATATATATATATATATATATATATATATATATATATATATATATATATATATATATATATATATAGTAGTTTTGTAAGAAAGGTACATGGAATTTCAAAATATATGGTTTTGAGATAAATCACTTTAAAGGTTAAAATATTTTGTCAAATCGCTTGTTTACATTTCAGAAGCAAGCGCAATTTGACAGAAATTACCATTGAAATAGGGATCGGTTTCTTACTTGGTTTGGCCCAGGGTGTTTAAATTATTCATTAAATACATATAAAATATTAAAATACATGTATAAAAATAAAAATGTATCATATCAATTTAATAAACATATCGTAATTTTAAAATGTCTGTAAATTAAAAATAAAACTTTCTTTTAAATGTTCAAATAGCATGAATTAAATCTATATGTATGAGTCTTATGCTTTAATTCAGATATATGAAAAATTCGTGAAATTTCATATAAAAATTCTAACAAATTTTTTTTTAAAGCCTTGCATGACATTAATTTATCGTCTACCCATCCTTCTAAAATTGCAAATTGTGCTTAAATTCGTCAAAATCAGTACTATTCCGGTTTTAAGAAGAAAAAAGAAATTCTACAAAAAAAAGTTCACAATGTTATCAAAATAGCATTTGAATTGATAAGTGTATAAAGGATGTATGTAACATTAAAAAAAATATTATTGTCATGGACGAAAGAGGTATGTGTTGGCCTGTATTTTGACACCAGATAGTCGTTATATCGAATTAAAAAAATATTATATAGAACAAAGTAATCATCTAATAGGGGCTTTTAGTTTTTGGCCCTTATAATGAAAGAGTCGTTTTATTGTGGGGTTGTTGTAAAGAGGGGTTTGCGATGTATTTCAGGAGCTTTATATGTCTATTTTTTACACTGGGTAACAAAAGCGACTTCACTGAGCGACATATGTTCCCCAGTTCCTATGTTAAAATATGTACGTTGTTCTTTTCTTCAGGCAACTACCGCAGCTTCGTCAGTCTCAAGTCGTACAACCCCCACCTGAAGACGATGATCGCCGTGGGCGGTTGGAACGAGGGTTCGAAACGCTTCTCCCGGCTGGTCGACTCCCCGGACAACAGGAGGACGTTCGTGTCCAGCGTCCTGCGGTTCCTGCGGGAGCAAGGGTTCGACGGCATCGACCTCGACTGGGAGTACCCGGCATTCAGGGAAGGGGGAAACCACACCACCGACAAGGGAGGGTACGCCATGCTCGTCAAGGTAGAGATGAATACTCTTCTTCGACTCCTTGCAATAAATAATATCAAAACATTAAATGATAGTTTTTTTAGGTAGTTTTTTTCAGGTATTAATGGTAGTTTTCCATAGAGGTACGGGCAGAGATTTATTATGTACTAGCCGTTTGGCCCCGCGTTGCTGAGGAATTCGTTAAGGCATGTACATTAAAAAGGTTGAGTGACTGGACTCGCAACTGGCGATTTGTTCCAAAGTCACACGCGCTGCCCACTAAGCTGCAAAGGCACGTTATAAATTAAAAAGAATCCTTTTTTAAAGATGTTACTTTATGCAATATTTCTAAAATTGTTAAAGTTACTTAAAAAACTAAATTGAACTTTACAAATATGAGCTTTAGAGCTATGAGCTTTTACAAATATGAGCTTTAGAGCTATGAGCTTTTACGAATATGAGCTTGAGGATGAATAGTGCTTATATATAAATATTCAGCCTTTTATACGCGGAGGAAGTAGGTCTTTTTGCGATCCACAAGACAGATACTTGCTTCTAAGGTATCATATATAAAGTGATTGTTTTCTTATTATTGAGATCGCCCTTTCTAACCGTATAAAAGCAAGGATTAAAAAGCGTTTGTTACGGGAAAATTGTATTTATAAAATTGTATGGTTGTGATATTGTGTGCTATTAAAAATATATTAATATGAGGTATATGTTGTTTCAGGAACTTCGACAAGCGATCGACGAAGAAAAGTTCTCCCCAGAAAAACAGCGCTTGATTCTATCAGTCGCTGTACCTGCTACCAAAGAATACATTGATCAAGGTTTCGACGTCCCTGAAATATCTAGGTTGGAATCTTACTTAATAATTATTTAATTTGGAGAACTCTTCATTTCCTATTTTAAAAATATATAAACTGAGATATTGCTCAAACTGCAGTGTTATTTATTACTTGCGTGAAATGTTATTTTTAGTCATGTATTATTAGATGTTTATAATTTTAATGTTGAATGGCGGTTGACAATGTCAACAACGGATACTGTAAAAATGTATTGACCAGTCAGTTCTTAATAGTGTTAATGAACTATTCTAATTTACAGACATGCCCATTTCCTAAACCTATTGACCTACGACTACCACTCTGCTTATGAACCAGAAACACACCACCACGCACCTTTATATCCTCCAGCTGGTCTGGATCCTAAAGACGACAGAAATCAACTTAACGTAGTAAGTATGCTTAATTTTAGGTTTTAAATTTGCAATAGCTATTTTTCTAAGTTGAAAATGTGGATATGAAAAATAATAGATAATGGCGACACGATTTGTGACTAATATCGTACTAGAACTGTGTGCTCGAACAGGTCATTAGTAAAGTTTCTACCTGAGATCCATTCCGAAAATATCTGAAAAACTTTTGCCTCGTAATTTTGAATAAAGGTCAGATGATAAAGTCAATGCCTTATTCAAAATACCACATCATGAATATTTTAATTCAGAGTTACTCTAGCAACGACATCATCGAGTCTAAAAAATAATCCACTTTCAATGAAGTTTTCTACGAATCCTTGACTTCAATTTAAATGTAACATATTCCAGGAATTTTATATAAGAATAATTAGTTCGCATAGCAAGGCGACATTTTCAAAACTTAGAAAAGATTAAAGGCTGCTGCTTGGAACCTACATTAAGTAGTAAGTCTTAACTTGTTTAACTATTTTTGTGTGCACGAACCCAACCTAGAGCCAAAGAAATAAATAAAATTGTCATAATAATGTGTCTTCTCTTATTTCAGGCATGGACAGTGGATTACTACATATCTCTCGGGGCCCCAAGCCACAAGCTAGTCATTGGCATCCCTATGTACGGCCGTTCGTACACCTTATCGAGTCCCCAGTTGGCGACTGGATACGACGCCCCTGCCAAATCTCCCGGTGAAGAAGGGGCGGCGACGCGGGAAAAGGGATACCTCGCCTTTTATGAAGTAAGTATACAGTGTCAGTAATTAACGAGATGCAAATTGTTTGAATGGTGTAAATGTTTAGAGGATATATTACAAAAAAGATCCGATAGTAGGAGGGACAAAATACCAATTTTAAAAACAATTCTAACACTCCTCTTCTGTGGATTTATGAGTACATTAACCGGCATTTAATAGAGATAAATTATTTTAAATGTTTTAAAAGTTTGAAAAGTAAAATTTTATTTTCTGATTTTCTACGGTTATATGACAGGTAAAAACTGTTATAAAACTGCCAACTCACTTTAAATAAATAAATTTATAGTGCCGCTAGAAAAGAACTTTTAGAAAGATATTATCATTTAAGAAAGAAAACAAAAGATTTCGTGATCTGACCTTTCAAAGAAGCAATGACAGCTCCAAGCTATAGTTTGTTTTTGAACAATGGACACTTTAAAGCTGCTATTTATCTGATGTCTTATTGCATTGATTATAGGTAAACTCAATGGAAATACCATATCAGAAATGATAAATTAGTGGCATTGTAAAGTCTATTTACAAACAATCTATAATGATAAACTAAGATAACGTATTTGCACTCCTTTGGGCAATGGTTTTGAATTTGTCAAAACAACCCTTTATTGGAGAGGGATCCCAACCACCGATGCTAAGTCACCGCGAGTATAGTAAAGATAATAAAAAATTATACACAAATCAAAATCTTATATAGATTAAAAGTAGATGCATGAGACTTTACAATTACGAACATTGATGCGAAATGTGTTCTAAAATTAAATTGCATTTTCCTGTTGAAGAATAGAATAAAATATATTGTACATAAAATGTCGTGTCTTGCAGGTGTGTCAGAAGGTAAAGGAGGACGAATGGGAAGTGGAGGCTCCTCTTCCCAAGCAGCTGGGACCCTACGCCTACAAGGAGGATCAGTGGGTGGGATTCGATGATGAGGAGATGGTTTTCAATAAGGTGAAACCCATAGTCTTGTGTCGCCATGCAAATCTTGCATTACTATTTCTACAGAAAGCCATAATTTTTTTTCGTAATGAAACAAAACGTACTTTTATAGTCTATAACGATGCCTTAATGCAAAAATGTATTGAGGCACTGAGAAAGGAGTAAAATATTGGATTTGTAAGTTTAATTTTCACTGCAAAATGTTTAATTTATATTTTTAACACATTCGATTACAAGTAAATACATTAAAAAAAATATTTTAGTAAAGAACGATTTTAAAAGTATCCTCAATGCCATAAACTTGAAAATTGTTTTAAAGTAGAGATTTTTTTATGTATATATGTATTGCTTTAAATTGTATGTATTGCTGAGTTAAGTCTAATTTTCGGGAACTAGAGGGAGCTCATTTCAATCCTCAAATTTTAATATATATATTTATCTTTTAATCTATTTTAAATTGTGATAGGTGAAAAAGAATTAGCTTAACTGAGAATCGAAAGATGTGAAAAGGGGATATGTTTCATAGACTTAACATAGCACATATACCCTTTTTACATCTTTCGATTCAACTGGCATAAATCTCATGACTATTGTTGTTGCGTATTCAATAAACCTTCATAAAATTGTGTTTCTAAAGAAAACATCACATACCATGTTTATAACTAAACTCTTCATTTTGTAACACATATAATTCCTTATTCCCACACAGGCTCGTTACATCATGGATAAGGGACTCGGGGGTGCCATGGTGTGGACTCTGGACAACGACGACTTCCGAGGCTTGTGCACTGGCGAGCAGAGTCCCCTGGTGCACACCTTGCGCGAGGTGCTGCTCCACTCTAACCTTATAGAGGGCAGCTCCAGCCAGAGGTCGGTGGCGAGGTCGGCGGGTCCTCAGCCCCGGGCGTCGGTGGTGAGGTTTGACGACGACAATGCGGAAGAGGAGGAGGCGGAGGAGGTGTCTTCCACGGAGGCGCCGAGGAGGAGGAACACGCTGAGGAGACTGGTACAGAATAGGCAGTCGGAGAGGAACAGGTCAGTGGGGATATTCTGTCGATATTAAATGAGTACTTTTTTCTTAATAATATGGTGTCTAGAAGTTGCCTTAAAACGTTCTCTGCCGGCCATGCATAGGTGCGTGAAACGAATTTCAAAATCACAATTAAAAGGTAATAGTCGACTTGCATCCGGCAGTGAAAGTGTTAAGTTTGTTGTTGTGAATAGTAGAAAGTTGTGCAAAATAATAATAAAATACAATGTTGTTAAAATATTCCCGTCAAGTTAGAATTATAAAATGTTCTGAAATCAAAATTTGAATCGATCTGGTAAATAAGCATTTAATTTAAAAATGTCAGCCCAGCTCTGAGAAATAAAACCGAAAAGACCCCTTTTGTTATGATTTTTTTTACTTTATTTCAAATTGTTTTTTAGGCGTATTATTTTATCTGTAGTTATTGAGTAGAAGAGTTGTATTGCTGATAAGTCTTCCGAACTTTTTTTTATATTTTCTCTCCAAAATAGCACATTACCAAGCAAAATTGAAGCCTCAGGCATCTCTCACGTGCTTTTTACAGTTCGAGTTAAGAGTACTGAGTATCCATTTCATACGAATTTGTGTTTCGAAATAACACAACTGCTCGACACCACGAATCATTGAACACATCGTTCATATCGCGTTCGTTCATAAACCTTGCTTCAGACAGCAAAAGGAATAATAAGATTGAAAGGATTTCAATTCTATAGAATACTATATTCACTGAGTACCATTAACGCTTAAATGGCAATCCGTGCAAACGCCAAAGAAAACACTGCCTACACCTTCAAGCCGTTATCAATATATATAAGTATGTATATTTGTTGCCTATTTCTATGAACAGTAGTAGTATAGCATGTAAATTTAGATTGTCCTGGTCGCATCATAATTATTAAAACATTTTAATACACCGGCTTTCAGTGTAACCATGTATGGTGCAGTAAGGTAGACATAATAATGCTTATTGTGGGGTGTTAAAGGTTTGGGAAGCCTCTATATCGCCTCGTTGCATCAAAAACAAAAGATTAATAAGCATATTCTGCTTTATTCTTTCAAATATCGATTCATATTTTTAGATTATCTTTTATATATTTCTGGACTATTTCGTTCAGCTTTTGAAATAGTGGTTATGTTTTCGACCTACCAAATTACTTCCTCTTCAGACAAAGCTCGTCCCGTCGCATCAATACTGAGGACAACGAGGTGTCTGCGCCACTGACCACCCCTTCCCCTCCCGCCACCCCAGACCCCGGAGTGGCGTTCGAATGCAACGACGAAGGTTTCTTCAACAACCCGAGGGACTGCAAAAAGTACTTTTGGTGTTTGGACAGTGGTCCTGCCAACCTCGGAGTAGTGGCACATGCCTTTACCTGTCCGTCCGGTAAGATCCTTTGTCACTATGCTTATATGTATCCACTGCCAAAAGGCCCAACTAGCAACATTCGGAGCTCTATCACAATGAAGTCAATCTTTGCGTAAGAGTAAAACTTCGAAAACCCTCATACAAATTTCAATTAAACTTTACTAAAATTCACAATGAAGCATTTTTCTACGATTTCGTTACCGGAACAAGCAGTTAACACTTCATATGTGAGACTTTTTCTTTTATGAATTAAGTCACACAGTATATCTCAATTTGAGTACCTAGTTATTTTTAATGGTTTTTATAGTAGTGTAAACGACCTAATAGTCAATGTGAATGAGAAGAAAAAGTAGACTACACAACTTTTTAAAAAAAAGTGATCTCTATAGACAATAATCCAACTTACATTCTTAAAATTGGAACACATAATTTGAGAGACTCAAATGACGTTACTTTTAAATTTTATCACATTTGAAGCAAAACGCGATATAATATATAATATGGTTTTCTAATTGCTTACAAAATGTTATTCAAAATTATGCTTTTGCTAAAAAATCCTCTTTATACCGTCTCTGTTTAAGGTTATTGACAAAACAGCTGTTGGGCAGCTTTGTTAACCTTACTGTCTTCACCTGCTGATTGACTTCAGAGATGGCATTTCCCATTATTGTAGAAAGGTACGGCTAATAAACTAATAATTGCATTTATTTTCAACCCCTTGTTTTTTATAGGCCTGCACTTCAATTCTAACAGTGAATCTTGCGACTACCCTGCGAACGTAGTTTGTCCTGTAGGCTCTATAGGTGCCTCACCGCCGAAACCTTCCCCAAGGACTGCTCGTCCTAGAACAAGGTCGACGACGACTACCACCACCACCACAACAACGACAACTACGACTGAAGCACCAACAACTACAACGACTGAAGAGCCAGGTAAATAAATTATACATTTATTCAACGTGTTTAAACATTTGTTGGAATTAAATGGTTTATTGACACTTTAATTAAGATAAGCAATGCAAAGTTACGGAACATTTCTACAAACGTGTAACACACCAGACCTGTAGTATTGGTAGGGATCAGTGTAAAAATCAGTAATACAAAATCAGCCATTGCTTTCTAAGCAGAAGCTGCTGTCACTCTAACTGTTTCTTAGTGTTTAATGTTTAAAGCACGAAGCCCATGATTATTAATTATGATCTAAATATGACAAAATAAAACCAAAGATAACATTTGCAGGAATTTAACTCTTGAGAAGAGTGTATGCAAAACCAAAAATGTCCAATGGGTAATTCCACGCGTGACTTACCCTACATTTGACAATTTATACCACATTGTAAGCTTAATTAAAAAAAGTAATTTATGTTTAAAAAAAACTTTTTATGTCAGTTGACATACCAGACATATATTCTATTTTTTGACAATGTAAACTTTTTTCATATTGTTTTACTTTAATTTTTAAAAATAAAAATGTCACAGTGTGACTTACACTACAAGAAAGGACACGATTTTTTGGATTTCATTTCAATTTACGTTTTCTTCCTCATGCTTTCATATAAAAAAAATTATGTTATGCTAGTTTCGTTGTATAGGGTTTGAAGTTTAATCAGGTAAAAAATATATTTCTAGATGTGTTTTCAAATTATTTTAATTTAAATTAATCTGTGTGACTTACACTACAACTGAAACGCGACTTACACTACACTCACAATAAGCACTGGTAAAGTGATATAAATAAAATAAAATTATAACTTTAGATAACTTGAAAAATTATAATGTGAAAACTATAATAGAATTTACAATCAAAGTTTCAGTCAGGCAATTTTTATTTTTTCAACAATTACAACATTTGCGGCACCTGCTTTTTCTGGCCAATGAAAATTATTCCTTGTGCATTGCAAAAATCCACTTTTATTGTAGAGCCTTCTTTAGAAACGAATTGTCCAGCAAAATTTTTCACTTATCTTCTTCCTACAAATGAATCCCAGGCCCGTCGCACCAGGGGGGGGGGGGGGGGACTAGGGGGGAGTCCGATCCTCCCAATAATCTGGAAACCCTGAAAGTTGGGAATTTTAACTTCCAAAAACCCCGAGTTGGGAAATTTTATGCCTGAAAAAATTAATATTATTAACAAATGAAAGGTATGGAAGATTAGAAATTGCCCAACTTGTAAGATTATATTTAAATTAGATCTCACAACGAATACTGCATTGAAATATGGGTGCAACAAATCAATGCTTGTGAGAGAACTGTTTAATATTACCTAAAAAAAATATAAAGAAAATCATGAAAAATGTCGATAAATTGGAATTTGGAAATTTCAACACTGTTGGGAGTTTCGAATAGTAGGGTTGAGAATTTTGAATCGTTAAGTTGGAAAATTTCTTGTTTCAACCCCCCCAAAATATTTTTTGTGTAACGGTACTGATGAAACCTATACCCTATTGCCACTTTTAAGTTCTTCTCGATTGTTATCTTTTTCTTAGGTCTTCTCCTTTTTTGTTCAGTTCTCTAAGAATAACAAAATCCTTGATTAGAGGATTAATATATACCTCTTCATAAAAATCTTTATCAAAGATTTTATTTCATTGCTTAGTGCAGTAATTCTTGCATGTTGAGCAGGCAGGTTGACCTATCTTCGGTGTAAACTGATGTGCTAGTTTCTTTACAATGGCCTGACATTTATTTGGCCTTTAAGGTGGTAGACTTTTCTTGACTCTTGCAATATCTTTGCCAAATGAGCTACAATTTTGACAGGTTTTCTTAGGAGAATCTATACTGAATTTGGATTAGAAGTTCTTGGTTCATTTTACGCGGCTGTGGAAATTCTTTTTTATTGTATTTTTTTTATCTATTCCCTCTTCTTTGCTTTAAAAATTCCTTTGATCAACTTTCATTGTAATTTCCATTTTCTTACACCTTTACTTTTGCTCTCTAGATTAATTATCTTTAACTGCTTGAAATATTCCATTTGTTTTTTTCTTTCTCTAATCTCTTTCTTTCATTTTCCTACTTTTTTCCCATTTACAGTTTAAATAAGAAAAGTATAATAAATAACAATATTTAAAAATAAGATCACTTGTGATATTATTTTTAAATATTGTTACTGTGCATTTTGTAATCGTTGTTGTTCTACAAATACAGCATATAGTTGTGACTTACTCTACGCTGTGACTTACACTACAGTTTTAATTTATTTAATATTCACTAAAAAATTTCATTCTTTTAAAAATCAAAACTACAGTTTGATAGAGATTAGTATAGAGTATTAACTCACTGATTTTTTTTAATTGTGGCTCATTTTAAAAAAAAATTAGAACTTTTGTTATTTTTTGTGACTTACACTACAGTTGAAAAATCCTTATTTCATTTGGTTCTAAATCAATAATTAAATCAAGATAAATTTTCATAAAGTAAGGAATTTGATTGTACATTAGTTGTATTTCTCAAACCCATACTCAAAATATTCTGAAAATTTAACTTATCTTAGGAATCAAGGAGTACAAATAATGCAAATGTAAGCAAGTTCGATTTCATTACATAGCAACCATTTTGAATTTGCACCATTGTCACAAAATATGCGCAAAATTTCTATTAGTGCAAAATATAATAAATTCAATTCTTTTTCTATAAAATATAAAAATTTCAAATTTGTAAAAAAATATTTTAAAATTCACTTATGACACTTTTACGTGGAATTACCCCCAATATATATATATTTGTTTTGCAATCCGACCGACATGCTTGTTTTTGCTTAGGCGCTCCTCATTTACAGAGGTAACATTACAGCACGCATATTTGACTGTACTCAATGACTGAAATGCTCTTTAAATTATATAAAATATATTCAGCAAATCATTAAATTATAGGCCAATGGGTAATCCACTGATAATCGGACTGTTATGAGTTCGATTATCGTCATTGACAGTGCAATGAACTAGAGTTGCCATTTCGTTTCTCGTCCCCCCAAAAAAACACATATGCCGTGTCTAGAGGAGACTGGTGCACGTTAAATATGTCGTGTTTCAAAAGTCCTCACGCCTGTGTCAGATGCGTAGAGTACCAGTTTAGGTGTCCTTGTCGTCTGACCTTGTTTTCTGGACTTTCCTGCCTATTGATCCTGAATCATCCATCACTAATAGCTCATTGTGTACGCAACTCTAGTGCAACGTTTTTTCAACCAACCAAATATTAAATCATAATAATTTGTTGAACATGGGAATTTAATAATTTGTCTTCTAGAAGAAGAGGAGACAGAGGAAGCGACACCTAGCAGCGGCGAAAACGTTGCGGAACTACTGCGTCTCCTCCAGGCCATAGGAGGTGTGGAACGTCTACAGAGCATATTAGGATCTCAAGAGCAGGCATCCAGTATCAGAAAACAAAACACAGCCTTACCTACACTTCCGCAGTATATCACTCCCAAACGGTAACATTAGATCCAGCTACCAGTGCTTTAGTTATTTAACACTGCATTAGTAACAGCCGACAAAATGTCGGGTACTTGCATTAAAATAACATTGACGGCGGGAATATGTTACTAATGGAGTGTTAAGGCTTGTAAAACGAATATTGAAATTTCTCGACAGTATAATCTATTATTTACGTTATAGGATAGAAAAAGCAATGTGACTATGTGTTATAAAACTGCTAGTTGATTTTTCTAATTTTTCTTCTCCAACATTTTTTTCTTTCAAACTACGAAATTCGATTTTAAAAAGTTAATTTCTAATTTTTAAAAAAAGTTAATTTCTAATTTTTAAAAAAAGTTAATTTCTAAACTAATATCTTACATACACAAAATTAAATATTTCTTAAAATGGAAACGCAAATTAACCATGCCAATATATGTATATAAAATAGTAGCTTCTAGTGTTGTTAACCAAACAACTATTTTATTAACACTCCAGTAATCTGTCGCCATCTAGGCGATGCTAAAATAACAGTTTTATGTGTGGCTCGGACAAGTTCAAACTCTTCTTAAACATCTTTTCTTATAGCAGTATATTTTTGTAAAACAGTATATTTACCTCTTTCTTTTAATTTTATTATTAGATAATCAGTGTTATTGTATCGGTTAGCTTAGATGAGACACATACACAGATGACACCTATTACTTTTGCGCCATAAGGCGGCGTGACTAATGGAGTTTTAAAATAATATTATTTACAAAGATTGTTGTTATACACTCATGATTTTTAAGTTCAAAAACTATTTTCCTGTTTATATGAACACTGCCTTTTCTTTGACCTCATCTTCACCAAACTATTTTAATATAATGCTTTTTATTTTTAGAATTCTAGTTGCCTATTCCATATATGGTCTAATGGGGGGACAAAAAAGTGTGAACCAATCATTGTCACTCTTAAAAAAATATATCAGGATTTAATCAGATACGGTAGAGTAAAACCACTTAACTATTTTCCTGACAGAGTTACTTTGATTATAGGATAAATTAGTTACACTTGTCGTCTTTCAGAATTGCATTCAGCTGCTTAAGCTTTATTACAATATACAATATAAAATACATTGTAAAAAAAGTACTTAAAACGAGTACCTGAATCTACTCGTTTTGCTTTGAGTACAATTGCATCGTAAATAAGCGATAAATACTCAAATTTAAGCAACCGTGCTTTCTAAAAATTGAACAGTGTGATTTAATATTGCTGATTTCAGTTTCTGTTTAAGCCATCTTAACAAAGCGACCTGATACACTTAAAATAGTTGTTCAGAAGATGGTTCTCCACATTATTTCATGTTGGTTGCTTAAATGAAAACTGAGTTATTACAACACAGTTATCTTACTTCACATTCTTTTGGAACACCTTTTAAACAAGTGTTCTATTTATTACTTTTTCACGTCGCCCTGGTGGCACAACGGATAAGGAATGCGGTCCCTTAGGATTTGGGTTCGATTCCTGGTAAGTCTTGGTTGTAATTCTCGATATTTATTGATAGAGAGAGATTTATGAAGGCAGCCTATGTAGGCTATTCAGTTTTACTCGTTTTTGAATACATATGTCTTTTTCAAAAATGAAACTTATGCATTCTGAGTTATGATAAGCATCGAATGCAATCAAAAACGAGTAAATTTTACTTATTTTTGAGTATCTATATTTAACAGTTTAAAAGTAAAGTATCTTAGAATCATAATAAAACTGACCAATCGGACTGGTGTATCGTGGAATAATCGCAGGTGGAATTTCTACTGCTTGATCAGTACTCCCCTGTGTACATGTAATAATTTTCAGTTTGATTCCTTATGAATAAAACTTGACTCCTTCTTTCCAACGTATATCACAGGTCATCTGTCGATGATTTCAAACACCGGACCACTTCATCTCCAGCGAGCCCACCCAAGAGGCAGCCCCAGTTCCAACCTGAACTCTATTTAGACCCCTACGACTTCGGTGGTTCCGACGACGTAGAAGGAGATGACATCGAGGACGTCATCGACGATTTTCCGTTCCAGTACAACACTCCCCCTCGTAGTTCAAGTGTGCAACCAGAGGTATGGACACATCTCCTAATGTGTACAGGCGAAATTGATCAAATTATATATTTTTAGTACTTTTATATTAGAGAAATAGATAGCAAATAGAAGCTCTATACTAAACAATCTACAACAATCTTCTTATCGGAATCTATAATTAGGATTTAATACCAGGCTTGTTATGCTAAACCTCGTTATGTCCACTTTTTTTTTCTGAAAATGCATTTTTTTCGTTAAAGTCAACTTTGATGTGTCCGTGTTGTATAGCTAAAATGTTATCGTTAAAAACCCGTTAGATCTAGATTAAAAGAGATGGCTTCAAAGTTGTCCTGTTATGCTACTCCGTTAAATCCTTAGTTATGCTTTTTGCTCTCCTCCCAATTTATCAAAGTGGAATGAAAGTGTTTAGCAATAACATAATCCTTCTTTGATATAACAAACCAAAATTTGATATAACAAACATTTTTCGAATGTTAGAATTTCTCGCAACATTCAAAAGGCATCATCAGAATTTAAAAGTTAAAATGCTTATTAAACTTTCTTGTGTTTCTTGCCTTATCTGCGTACACACGCCAATTTTCATTTAAATCGTCCCACTGCCAAAAGGTATTGCAAGAGTATTCAATTATTTTCGCGTTTTCCGTTTTATATATTTTTTAAAAAACTGACTGTTTAAAAATGAATCATTAAAGGTGAAGCAACCTAAATTTAAATTTCCGCATACTATTTTGAGTTTTAGTTACTTGAGCTAAATGACATTATTTGTTGTGCCATGAAAAATGTGGCTAATGGGAAAAAATAATGATACTTTATTTTTAATATCCCCTACCAAAACCTTCTGTTTTTTGAAAGCTAAGCCCCATTCTGGTATGAATGCTGCGTTGTATGAATTCTTGAATAAAGCACCCGCGCGTTTTCCCCATTCATGTAGAATGGGACTTAACTTAAAGCTTCTTATTTCCCAGGTGGTATACCTCAATGAAGCGGAGAACGATGCTGCCAAGCTGACTCCCGAAGTGTCCTACGAAGTACCCCTTCGACCCTCGTCTCCTGCTTTGTCCTCTTCCACGACCCCTGTGCCCCCAAGAGAACCTTACAGGACTCCTATCAGGGTCCAGGTCGGAAGGGTTGTCAGGGTGCAGAATGGAACGCCATCAGCAGTCACAGGTAAAGAAGTCGTTTTTGTGCAAACCACCTCTGACTAGGGGTTGTTGTTAAACATTACTATTAGCAACATGTATGCCTGCTCCTTCTTGTGATTTCGGTAAACTTTAGATCTCTCCGCATTTAATATGTTTAGACTTTTTGGTATAATTTTGTTCGTCCATAACTGCTCTTTTAAACTGTTTCAGTTCGGTATGTCACAATTGAACTTTATTGTGATATTTTGTCTTCAAAGTAAAATTCTTTAAAAATCGTCACTTTTCACTCCACACAACTTTCACACAAATGGTCAAAATTGTCAACAAGTCAAATGGAATTGTAAAACTTGTCGTTCTCTTCAATTTAAGCATACCCTATCTGTCGATTAGAACTTATTGTCCTGCGGCCAGAGTATGACCGGAATTAGATTTATCGTCCACACGCGGCGCAAGCCTATTTTCTACACGATGACAATAATTTTTTTTCATAGGTTGATGCCCCTGTAGTTATGTAGCTTAAAACTAACAACACTTTTTTTTTTTTATGTCGTACAAGTTTCTACTAATGACTGTGTAACCGGACCGATTTTAAAGGCGTATTTACTATTTCGAAATACTCTTAAAGACAGGATACTAAAATTCGAACCTCCACGAAATACACTACAAAGGGAAGATCGGTTAGTGGTGTTCATTTAGATTCTAACTTTTTAAAATGTCCTTGCAGGCAACAACGTCGTTGAGGCCGGTCGACGACGCATGCTGGTTCGTGTTCGTCCAGTGGGATCAAACAGGACGACGACGTTCGTCGACGAGGAAGCCCGTTCCACCGTCGAGGAGCCGGTCAGTGAGGTGACGGGAAGGGCGGTCAACAGGGACGACAGGCGACTCTCGGGATCCACGATACTGGCCACAAGAGGTAAGTACACTTTGGAACTGCGTTAGTGAGGCTGGTTGACGTTTAATGAGACCCAGGACCCAATTTTGAATATGTTGCTCATTTTTCAGGTTACCAATTGTGTTTATCGATGCATTTATTGATATTTTACAATTTATTGACCATTAAATGAGCCATTTTTATTTTAAAAGATGCGCAAATTGCTTTAAGAGGATAAATGCACGCAAAATTATTAAATCCTTATACTTTACTGAGCCACGACAACAACACTGAGGTGTATAGCAATTCCCTTGAATTTGACCTCGATGTATTTCCACCGTTTCTAGCCAACCCTCTTCCCGCGGCTACTAGCAGAAGCGGAGTCGGTGAAACAAGGGTGGCGGTGAGGAGGCGCCCCGGAGAAGGCTCCGCCGCAGAGGAGCCCAGAACAGGAGGAGCCAACGGTGCCCCTCAAGGTGGAGTGAGGTTGGTGGCAAGGCGCCCAAATGCGATCCAGGACACGGACAGGGGCAACTACGTCACGGTGAGGAGGCGACCCACAACACCTGAGGTAAGGCAAAGGGTATGTTAGGGATCGTTTATTTATCACGTCATGCAATTTTTTATACATTTTTTCTTCGTCCATCTCACTCTCCGTCACGTTAGTCTTATCCTCCTTCCTCCATGTCACGTCACTTAACGTAAATTTTATTCCTTTTCATATATAAGTTATTATTGCAGTATGTAAGACTAGCTGTTTGGCTCCCGAGTTACTGGGAAATCTGTGGGGGGAAATTTGAGTCTCCCTGGTCGGGACTCGAACTGGCGACCCATTGTTCCGAAGTCCCGCTCGGTACCAAATATGCTACAAAGGCACGTTCTAACTAGATCTTGGAAATATTTTTTTTAAAGATGTTTGTTTATGCAATAATTTTTTTAACAAGCCATTGTTATATTTAAGAGACGGTACGTCAGTGCTCCAGAAAATTATCTTTCTTTTGCGACCTCGTTTGTTAACATTCGTCGCTTGTAAGACACATAAAATAAATATATTCTATAGAAATAATATATATGATAATATTGAAAAGTATTTTTTTTCTCATTATTTCAGTTGCGTTGTAGCTTAAATTATTAGTTAGGTCTTGTGCCCATAGATGGATAGATCATATCTATCTACAATGAACACCCAGTTCTAACCAAAATTCAATCATATCACCGTTGACGTGAAGAAAAATCACTATCTCTCATCTATAACAGGGCCTATTCGTATTCTGTTAGCTAATAACAGATAAACTATCCGAGTCTTAGTAACATACTGTAAAACTTTTTTCCGTTTTTCCCGCATCCATATTATATTATAATTGCTTAATACTGCATTAGTAACATATAATGGAGAATAGTGCATGGGGCCGAAGAAGGTCTGTGCCCCGTTACTTTTTCGGACCCAGGCCCCAATAATTTTGAATTATTTTTTTACATAATTTAATAGAAAAAGTTGTCGAATCTTATTCAAATAAATATTTTACCAGTCAAATGAAATTTTTCTGATATTGTCCTCTTAATTTTATACATTAACCATTATTGCCAATAAAATTTTCGGTTCATTCTTTCTCTTATATTTAACTTTATTTAAGTGTATTATTTAACTTTTTTTTCTTCAATTATTTGTTTAAAATTCGAATTAATTCTCAGTTTTATTTACATTTGTATATTTACAAGAAAGGTTTATAATTTTACCATAGTTTAGTTATCTAACTGTTGAAGTAAACCGTTATACTTGAAATCTCTTAGATAGGGCCGTTGTATTAGTGTTTTTGATTAAAATACCTGGTCACTGGTTTTATGTTACCAGCGCAGAATTAAAATGCTTTGCTTTAACCCTTCAACGACGAAAACACCATATATCGGCCGTTGGTGAATGCATTTTCAATTTGCTTAACTGTCGCCTCGTCGTGAGAAGGTTAATTTACTCATTGGCACAATTTCTGATTTTAGACTACAACTCCGGTTACTACACCAGAACCAACGACAACAACCACCACAACCACTCCTCTTCCATTGGAGCCCGAACCGACATACGTCGCAAACAACTCCTCTGCTGGCGGTTCCAGTGAAGAATATGACGATGAATACGAGTACTACGACTACGAAGACGAAACAACGACGCCGGCACCGACAACAACGACAACTACTACCACTACAACGACGACGAAAAGGCCAAGACCGCTCAGTAATAGGAGAAGGTTTACAACAACTTCACCACAGTCAACATTTGCTTCGTCCTCCTTAAAGCCGTAAGTTTAAATGTTAGCTGTAGTTTAAATAATTTGAACAAAGATCATCAATTTTTTCCTTTTAAATAGACTGTCAGAATTAAATCCTTCTTCAGTAACTTTTTTCAAAGACTATGTTTATTTTTTTTAAACTGTTAAGGTGTCAAATTTTAAAGCTTATATAGGCACTTAATTAAAATGCAAATTTTAAAATATTGTTTAAAATTCTGAATCCTACAAATTATTATGAATATTTCAAGGACCCTCTTTGCCTATTTTCCTGCGATTTTTTGCAATTCTGCTACAAAGAAAATACGTGGGAATTAGTTTTACATCCCGTGTTTTGAAATACCAACTGAATAATATGTATTGCTTGGAACCAAATCATCATTGGCAGTTTTGAGAAAAATGGCTTCAAAGTTTAAAGCTCAGCTTGTTGCAATGTTACTCAAATCACGGAATTGTTTGATTTGAAGGATTAGAGAAGCCTGACGACATTGGTTTCTATTTCATTTAGAAATTTATAATTGATATATTCCAAATAAAAAATTTGATAACATTAACATTAATCCTTGTTGTTCCAGTCACATATATTTAAAAGTCCATCGACTTTTTTACTGTCACAATGCAAAAATATCACATTAAATAGTACTTTGGATCAAAGTCATAGTAAGAAAAGTTCACGAAGCACGACATAAAGATACAGTTCTTATTTGCTTTTGATATTTTCTCATGCCTTGCCCTTGTTTGTAAAGGTATAGTTAAATCATTGGTGATGACTTTATTTCTTTAAAGCAAAATTTCCTCAATATTTTCTTTCGTTAATGGATTAGTTAATTGTAACTCTCAATCTTGTCTTCTTTCAGACCCACCAGCACTTCCTCTGGTTCCCGAAGCAACAGTCGCCGTGGCCCCGTCGCATCGTCCCAACCCTCTTCGACCACCGCTAGTCCCCAGTCGACCGCAGCCCCCGACGGCCCCCCTGTCGAGGTTCGCTCGGACAGCGACGTCGAGTGCTTCAGACGTGGGGTCTTCATCCATCCCACTGAGTGCAGCAAGTTTGTGGTGTGCGCCCCGGCATCCCGCAGCGCTGGGCAACAGCAGCCTTTGAAGGGACGTGTACTGCACTGCCCCGCCAACCAGATCTATCTGGTAGACATAGGGCGGTGCATGAAGGGGGACAGGACCAAGTGCCAGAAACTGTGATTGAAAGAACTAATGACTGGAATTTGATTGACACTGTATACCGACCATCACACAAAGAACATTCTGTTGTTTGCGATGGTTGTGTGCTGTATATTTGTTGCCAAAAACTGTAGCGGCAGATCGCTAAATGTACTGTCCAGAATTGAAGACTTGAAATCGAAAAGGGTCCAAGTGCCATTAAGATGCAGTTTAAGATATGCTATAGAAATAAAGCTATTGCCTTTTACAAAAACAACAACCAAACGTGTTTAGGATATTTATAAACCTTTTAAAAATATTTTTTTATTAACAGCTTGGAACACTTTTTTTTAAAGATTTATGACGATTTAATATTTTGACACTTGAACTCTTCTTAATTTCAATCAGTTATTGAACTCTTTATTTCTGGACAGCACTCTGCGACAATCAACATAAACTAAATTTCGTTCTTCGCTTACAAGAAAAACCATTCTGTTGTCGGCACTAGGACTTTCATTTTATTTGGTTGAATTTCTTTCCGTAGCATGATTGGTCTTTTTTATAAAGACTTCGCTGGTGAATATTTTGTAGAAAATGAAATTGTTATAAGATAGTTGAACAAGATCTCCCGCAATGCTGTTTAAAACGAAAGAATATCTCCACTATAAATGGTACTAATCAATGCCTTGTTAATTGTCAAAATCGATCAAAAGGATGGTATATTTTTATATAATTTGTAATTAACATTCATACTGAAATATTACTGCCTTAAAACGTGTTTATGAGCTAACGTTATTAACTTCGAGATATCTACTGCTTTTTAATATTAAATCTACAAAAAAGGTATAAAAATATTTTGCTTTTGGAAAGAGTACATTAAAAATTTCAAAAAATGCTAAGCACATTTTCGAAGAGTAAAGCATTTGCTAAAAATATTATTAGTATTAACTACAAGTCTTCCATATAAAAGTTGTCCTAACTATTATACAATTTAAGTACTAATTTTCAAAGATTTTTCCGATATCAATTTTAGCTTTTGAAACGTAAAAAGAGTCATAAATGTAGATAGAAAAATTGGAGTGGTGGCAGATTGATCTTTTTACTGTATGTGCATACCTTTCATTAACCTTATAACGTTCATGTGTATCATGTAAGTCTATATTTTTCACAAAGTTTAAATTCAATTTTACATGATATTTTGTACATGGCAAATTGATCATTTGGATTCAGAGTTGTACTTTTCTAGCTGTGTGGGTACGCTCGTTTTGACCTAATACTGATTCTCAAATAAATATAAATTCCCAATTGCCATGTACAGTGGGATCGATTTCATCGTTGGTCGCCAATATCTAAAAAAGAGGGCTCCATATGTTTTAACAACCATATAATTTTATAGACAAATCATAAGTAAATATTTTATTTTAAGATCAAGATAATAAAT
Organism: Troglohyphantes excavatus; assembly: GCA_963932185.1. Taxonomy (NCBI): domain Eukaryota; kingdom Metazoa; phylum Arthropoda; class Arachnida; order Araneae; family Linyphiidae; genus Troglohyphantes; species Troglohyphantes excavatus. The sequence goes on from OZ010668.1 coordinate 53,452,973, forward strand.
GCTAAAACACTCGATATTTGACTAAACGGATGTTTTTGTTTAAACAAAAATCTTGTTTAACTTTTATGGAACTTTTAAATGTAGCATTTACTATTATTCAATTGAGAAGTTTTCTTAATATATATTCGTCGCATATTTATACTATCTAATACTTTTTTCGGAGCTTAACTTTTCTTCCAATATCAGTCCACGAGCCAGAAAGAGCTTCCATTTGTTGGGGAAAAGACGTCAAATTGTATGTTGCATTTAATAAATCATTTGTACAATACTGTCGTCCTGTTTCTTTATTCTAGCCTTGTCATCTCAAGTTTTTAAATGATTAAACACATTTTCACATATTTCACACTGAGCGTTGTGTGAACTGCTACAGGAAAGTACCTGCTAAGTAAAAGTAACACCTCTGCTATTAATTTATACGTGTGGCTCACGATCTCTCGTCTAAAAAATATTTTTTTAGAGTGTACATCGCTTTGTCTCGAAGTACCAGCTCATTATCACCCGTATGAAAGTTCTGTTATGTAACTTTCTTATGGGAAACTGTGAGCTGGTAGCAGAGAGCCAAAGCGTTTTACTTTACATAGTACCAAGTAGGTGCGTTTATACAGTAGGTAGCTTTTTAATGAGCTCTCTGTATGTGATAGGTTTTTAGCTACAAACCTGCCCACGTCCAAATTCTTAACTTGGTAAATTTTCATGACTGCCCATTTCAAATTTACTATTGCCATTTTTCAATTTTTCGAATGCCTAATTTAAAGTCACGATTGCTCCTCTGAATAGACCCTGGGCGGTTTACAATCTCACGTGACAGTTGACTTTAACTTATTTGCAGTTCATAAGCTTAAACTTGACAGCTGTTTAATTTACATGCATCCAGAAAAGTTGGCAGTCTTGCATTTCTATTTCATATGGTATTAATAAAGAACACGTTGACGACATATAGCCAAATTTTGGTGAAGACGTTATTTGTTTTCCTTTCATTGACAATACTATGCTGCCTTAGTATAGGCGCAGTTCTGCATTTGTGTAGCATAATTTTAGTTGGCAAAATTTAAATATTTTCACATTCTGCGGAATTTTGATACATTTTTACTCTTTATTTCTTTTTTACTATACTTCCCTTACTTTAAATGACAATGAGCGCCTAAAATACATTTATGTTTATTTCTGCAAAAATTATTTTGGAAAATAAATGAAGAAAAGAACATTAGTTGCAATGCGAATCTTTAGATTATTTACTCAGACATATTATAAAGCGAACATTGATTCACCATCCAGAACAACAAGCATTAGTCTTTTTAGCTGACAGATAAAATGCCTTTGTTTGGGCACTCAATTCATCGGCTTTGTTGACTAGATCGTCCAGCTTTTCTCCTCGTTGCAGAATATTCTTAATAGTCTTATGGAAGACAATCCTTGTCTCGTCAATCTGTCCTTGCACTACAGACAATGCGTTTAAATTCTTTAGATCCGAGAACTTTTCGAGCTTCTCCTGCACATATGGGTACTCTACAGACTCGTTTGTGTTTTTCCATACACGGGGACGAATTTTGGCTGTAAAATCGGCGAGAAGCTCCTCCAGACACATGTGAACTACTTTCGTCGGATATTCATCATCAGTCATTGCAACAGCTGCTAAGTTATCCTGTTGCACAAATGCACTGCAAACGTATTTGCCCTCTTTCACGCTTACTTTAGCTCCAGTGTCTGTTCTTTCGACTAATGTGAGAGCCGTGAAGATGATAAATTCCTTTGCTCCTTTTCTACGGAAGTAACTAATGTCCGATAGATCGTAAGAACTGCTCAATATCACACTCTTTGGAGTCCGTTTTCTTATAACAGCTAAAAAGTACATTTTTACCATGGTTGTAGATATTCAGTGCATCGGTCTTGATATAAATTCTATTAACAGCTGAAGTGACAGAATAAAATGCTAATTAAATTTAAAAGTCAAAATTTTTAAAGGGAAAGCTTTGTGTATTCGAATTCATTACAATAGTTATAGTTTTTTTTAATTGTTAAACACGTGCTGTTATAAACGTGTTATTTATTCAAAGGTAATTGGGTAAATTAATTTCAAGTATATATAATATATTTTTCATGAACAGAATGCAATGTCATATAGCGGTCCTACAGTCCAATACCAATGAACTTACGCATTTGCGTGAGATGAGGTGGCTCTTGTTTGGATTCCATACACTCTTTACGTATGTCGTAATGGGGAAACTTAAGGATTGAGCTGAGAGAGGGACACATAATGAAACTGTTTACAGTATCCCAAGATGCATTGCGCTGAGGCTTCTTTTGTTCGCTACTGCACATGTATCACCTGACGGAAACAAATATCCATTCCAGTATCTCCAGTTTCTCCAGTAGTACACATAATTTAAAAGTTCATAAAAAATATCTTTTTGAAATAATTTTCAAATTAAAAGCATTAGGAGGACTTGTAAAAACCTTCTCTACTGATATAATTAAAAAAAATATATTTTCGTAAAAAAAGGCATGTGTCGGAAACCTAAATTAATCTTTTCCTTATCCGCCAGGCGGTTAAGGCCTATTTTTTCCCTTCTCTTATCTTCACTATTTCGTTTGTTTTTCTATCAGGATAAATCCCTAACCGTTCCCCAATTGATTATTATTCTGTTACCAACCACTAACCAAACTATAGTGTAACCACTAAACCAAGCCGCGGTCGAGATTAAATGCATGGAAATAAAAAATCGATTTTGTATGGTGAATAAAAGTCGCGTGCACACGAAATAGAAAATATTAAGTATTCACGTTACGATGCGAAATTTACACTGTAGTCGGTATAGTATTTAAATCATAATCGGAGGATTGTGAGTTCGAATATCCACGTGGACTAATTTCTGACGTAGGGGCCCCCAGTTGCCTAGTGGAAAAAGGCGTTCGGCTAGTAATCAGAGGATTGCGAGTTCGAATCCGACTGATTGTCTTGACAAATAAAAATAAAAATGTATTGTTGCAGTCAGAGGGTTGCCAGTTTCGCTACAAAAATACTAGAAAGTCGTCCAGAACATCCAACAAATTATACTGGCGTAGTATACACGGGACTGGTGCACGATAAATTTAATCGGTGTCATGTCCTGACGCCTATGAAGGTTGTGTCGGGTGCCTGCTCAGGTGTTGTCTCTAATGTGACGTTAATTAACCAAACCAATCAAATTCAATCAATGTTTCAAAATTAGGAGGCGTTACTTGGCTTTGTTAAGTCATTTAAATAAGGACAGAAATAGGCTGCTAGAAAAAGTTGCAACAAATATGGATAATTTTGAACAGAATGCAGCATTAGAAGAGGTATATTACATATATTTATTTAATATTAGATTGTTTTTTACTTTGAAGTAATTTTTGTTGGCAGACGGAATCAAAATTTTACTTGTTAAAAGTTTGGCGAGAAAAATAATAAAGGCACACTTTCGGTAACATTGTATGTAACACTTCACGTCAGTAGTTACACTTTTTGATTTAAAACATTTCAAGCTATTAACAAGTTGAAAGCCCAGCTAAGTAGTCTATATCTCAAAACTATCCCTACTGCAAATCCAATTGCTAAATGTTTAGGCCCCAATTTTTTTTATTGCCATATTATTTTACAGCAACATACTCAATATTCCTTTTCTGTTACATTAAAAGGAAATACACTTAAAATAATTAATGTGATATTCCAAGAGTAATATTAATAAAATTTTAGTGTTTCTTACTTTTTATTTCACGTGCTCCTTATCTGAGATGTTTTTGGTTAAATTATTCCTGCATTAGTAATCTATTGCTGCCACAGTAATTTCAAATACCTGTCACTGTGATTGGTGTTACTATTACAGTGTTAAAGTAACTTTGTTTGTGTAAACTATTAAGCCATTTATAGTTTAAAGTATCACAGCTAATTCATTTTATTTAGGTAATTCTATAAAATGTACAGATATTTAACAGGGAAATTGGTTATGTAGTATTATTTTCAAATATTTTTTCTTTGTGTTAAAAACTTTTTTGAACCCCTTCAAAAACTAAATACTGGTTATGCCACTTTGCTTCTCACCACAAGACCCTCTATCGCCTGATTGATAAAATACTTAGACCATAATTGGAAATGTGTTATGGTTTTGTTTCCGCATTTTGAGAGTTTAGCAAACTGAGAGTTGTGATTTTGATCTGACTTGTAGATAGTGCTGGTGTACATTATATATGTCATGGACCAAGTTTCCTTATTGTTGGCTGAGGTGTGGAGTGCTAGCTCAGATGTTGTCCTCAGTATCTGACCATTGTTTGAAATTACTAGGGAATGTTTCCGGGACTCTCCTTCAAGGTAGACTCTGGACTGTTGCCAATAGTTGATTTTGTAGCTCTATTGCATGATAATAACATATATTTAAAGAAATAATTGGTACTTTACTTTCACCAAAAGTTAACTTTAAAAGTTTTGTGGCACTTTTTAAACAGAGCTTGACACTTTTGTAATGGTACAGAGTTAGCTACAAAAAATTACTTTGTGCAGCTATAAACTATATGTCAATAGTATTAAATACTTACCTAATATAATGTATACAGGGTGCGTTCCATAAGTAATGTGACCAAATTCATAAAATATCATTTATTGGACATATTCATACAATTAGTTAAAAATCTTCAAAAAATAGCACCCTCTTGCTCGATGCATTTATGGAGGCAGTGTTTCCAGGCCTGGAAGACCTTCTCTGTGAGGTCCTTTAGAGCCGATGTAACATGAGCCTAGATGTTTTTAATCGTGTCCCAATGTTTCCCTTTCAGGGCTCCTTTTAAGTGAGGAAGCAAAAAAAAGTCTGAGGGAGCTAGGTCAGGACAGTATGGAGGCTGGGGAACCAGTGGGGTATGGGTCCTGGCCAGAAAGGAGGGTCTGGTGCTGCCTAAGTGACATCAAGGACGCATGGAAACTTCATCACGATAACCCGCCAAGCCACAGGGCCTTCGTTGTCAACGATTTTCTGGCTAAGACCCATACCCCACTGGTTCCCCAGCCTCCCTGCAGTCATGACCTGGCTCCCCCAGACTTTTTTTTGTTTCCTCGCTTAAAAGGAGCCCTGAAAGGGAAACATTGGTATACGATTGAAAACATCCATGCTCATGTTGCATCAGCTCTAAAGAACCTCACAGAGAAGGCCTTCCAGGCCTGAAAACACCACCTTCATAAATGTATCGATGCAGGAGGGTGTTATTTTGAAGCTTTTTAACTAATTGTACGAATATGTCCAATGAATGATTTTTTATAAATTTGGTCGCATTACTTATGGAACTCACACTGTATAGAATACTTAAAATAGTTGTTAAATTGTAATTTTGCTAATTTACATAATTGTGTTTTTTTTTATCTTTTAGAATTTACGAACGTCTTTGCATTATTCTGTTGGTAAAATATGTGCCAATACAGGAGAAGGATTCAACGTGAAGTTTAGTAAAGAATCTATAGCAACATTGTCTGATTTGGCATTTCACCAAGTTGGTATTTTCGCAGAAGACCTGGAAATGTTTGCAAAGTAAAATACCTATTATCTATAGAATACTTGATGGATTTACATTCTTTGGGCCAGATATACTCAGGTTCAAACATTCACATTGCAACTTTAAACTATTATAAAAGATATATATATATATATATATATATTGCACATTTTGAAAGTAAAGTAGATAAATGACATATTCCTGTACCTGATCATATAAATTTTTATTTGTGACATCTGGCCCATATTGAATGAAATTCATCCTATTAAAAATCATTGCTATTTTATAAATTCAATTATTATTAAAAAATCTCATTTTGTACAAACATCTTTTCTTTTATAAAAAGAAATGGAATTCTTCTCAATTAGGCATAGCTTAGTTAATATATAATTGACTAATTCTTTTTATTGTTGCCAACTATTAGTAATTATAGAAATTTTATTATGAATGCCTATCAATATATTGACTTTGATGTGAACAGTTCTGTATACTTTTTATGTTACAAACTATTTCCTTTTATTTAACAAGTTACCAAATTAACAATAATATTCCTAGTGATCATTTTAATACCAGGCTCAGTTTATTATTTAAGTTAAGTTGGTTTGTGATGGTCACGTTTTGCCCATTGCTAAGTTTTAGGTTTTGTGTGGCCTGGTTGGTTTCGTCGTAATCGCCGTTGTTTCCGATTAAGAAGACGATCGTATATGCTAATTACGACACCCAACCAGTGCGCATGCGTGGAGAAATGCATATAAATGGGATTATTCACATCTCTCGTCGGTCTCGTAAAGCCTCGATGGTCGTATAGAGTCTGTATCGCCGAGTACAGTTGGAGTCGGGCTCCGTGCAACTGGTATGTCGTGTGTGTGTTTGACGACTTGGAAGCAGCTTCAGCGTCCTTTGCTGACGATCCTATCCAGCACGGCTCGGGCCCTCCGACTACTGTGACCCACAGGTATTCCCCCGAATTGTAAGAGTGGTTAATCCGCGCACTTGTTTGTTGTTGTGGTATTCAATATATATTTTGCAATAAACTAATATTCGCTACTTTAGACTTACATCTTAATTTATAAGTAGCCCTTCTCAGGTTGTTCTGTCAAGTTGGAAGCAGTTAGTAAAACTATCGGTCAGTGAATGCATAAATAGGCCAGTAACTATGTAAATAATGGAATTGATCACAGTTCAATTTTAAGATCATTATAGAGATCTAGTAATACATCTCCCATAGTTTTCAGTTTGAAACCCCAACTAAATTTGTTAAGGTATATATATATATATATATATACTGTTGAAATTTTGTCTACATTTTTTTTATGACAATATGTAAATTATACTGCTGTTTTGAATGACCATCTTATACACAGCCTGATTTAAAAAGTTTAGTATTATAGGCACAAGATTACTGATGGGGTTCCCACTAATAAAAAGTAATATTTATAAATAAAATTAAAACATTGTAATTTATAAGTTTATTATTTATTTAAAAACAACGAAATAATAAAAAAGTTATAACAATGATTTTTTTTCAAAATATAGCCAACTTTTGCAGAATTTAAGTGCTATTAAATAATACATAATACTCTTACTGGCAGGGGCTCCTAGGCCCAGGCCTAACATGCCCATTGATAAATCAGGACCTAGACTTATGACATTTACTTGAAGATTTGTTTTATAATGCCTTATATCAAGCAATGTTTCTCCATGCATAATGTTAATTTGATATTTTTGCTAAAATGATGCATCTATGTCAACTTTTATTATTTTTTTAATGTGAAACTAAAATATATTTCCTTTTTAGGCATGCAAAAAGAACAACAATAAATGTAGAAGATGTTAAATTGCTGGTTAGAAGAAGTAAAACATTGGTATGTATAAAACCATTATATAACCTAAATATAACTTGCATTAAAAAAATAAGTTTTTTACAAATTAAAATTATTCTGCTTGCTATAATAATAAAACACTTTTATTCATTAAATAAAAAGATTTGCTGTTGTAATAAATAAGATGTAGTAAAAAAAAAAGACAAATATTGATTGCAATCATATCAATCTAAATTTATGCTTTAAATAATACTTGCATTACATAACTTTTAATGTAAGAAATTTGTATTCTTAAGCTTAATTTGAAAGAATATTTTTGTTTAAAAAAATTATTATAAAAATGAGGTTTGTTTTGATGACAAAAAAATAAACTTTATATTATGAATATTGTCTGTGAACCAAATTAAATGTTTACAATAATGGTTGCAGTTCACTGTTCCTATCAAATTAACAGAGTTGTAGGAAATTCCTAGAAATGCCTTGATAAAACTCAACCTCTAAACAGATTTTTTGTATGATTAATGTCTAGGCGTTTAAATAGAATTTTTGTATGATTAATGTCTAGGCGTTTAAACAGAATTTTTTATAATTTTCTTTCGCGTTTGTTGAATACAATAATTGTCTTTTTTTTTTTACTACATCTTATTTTCTAATAGTATACAAATGGCTATTTTAATCTGAAATATTTTCTTGTCTTAAGTATATTTCTTGTATTATCGAAAGTTCTATTTCGCCCGTCCTAAATTTAGCTAATTAATATAAATGATTGAAAATATTACTAATATTAACACTGTTTTTGTTAAGATATTTTAACTACATATTTATTTTTAATATTCACAGCATGACCATGTGAACAAAACAGCTGCTGATATTGCAGCTAATTCTGCTAAAATAAAGGGCAAGAAAAGGAAAATTGATGGTGAATCAAGTAATGCTGTAGATACATGAGATATTTCATTTTAAAGAAATGGTATGGAACAATGTCAAACTATATTACATATTTTAATACAAATTTCTATTAACATATAGAAATAATTGGTAAAATTTCAATTACTGTACAACTTCTTCATTATTTATTCTTTTTTGTAAGCTTTAAGTATTTTTACATATAAAAATAACTTGCATTAAAAAAATAAGTTTATACAAATTAAAATTATTCTGCTTGCTATAAAAATAAAACACTTTTATTCATTAAATAAAAAGATTTGCTGTTGTAATAAATAAGATATAGTAAAAAAAAATAGACAAATATTGATTGCAATCATATCAATCTAAATTTATGCTTTAAATAATACTTGCATTACATAACTTTTGTGACTGCAGTAGTTGTTGCATTACTACAATCTTAAAATGTATGCATGTTTATAAAAGGAAGATGCAAAAGTAGAGATTACTAAACAGTTTATATAAAAAAAATGGTCCTATCTTTTCAAGTTTCAGGCAAAAGTAATTCTTTATAGTATTAACTTAATAGAGATTGTAATGAATGAATAATTTAGTTAAGTAATCTTACGTTATCTAAATCTCCTGTTAAAGAAATGGAAATCAAATTTGAATTTAAAACGGGTTTTAAAATGAAAAAATGTTTTCAAAAATAAATTAAACAAGAATTAAGAAGTAAAACAATTTTTTTTAAATTCACACTATGAAATTAGTGCTGAATTTAGGCCTACTTGAATAGATTGACCAACTTTAAAGATTGGCAACACCCATAAAATTAATATTGTTTGAAGATGCTGTAATTGTTATATTTCAGAATGACTAATTTAATAAATTAGCAGTAAATTTCTAGTAACAATTTTCGAAATCTGTCAAATTGGCAAGTACCATGAAACAAGGATTCAGTAAATTTTCTTTACTTGGGTATTTGTATGTAGAAACTCAATTTGTGTCAATTAACAGAAGAAAGACAAGTGTTAATATACATCTAGACAGCATTGAGTAAAAACACTTCACATCAGTTTGTAAAATCGTGATTTATTTCATAAAAATAGACTCTTATTTACAATATTGCAGTTATTCAAACAGCTTTATATAAAAATATGAAGTTATACTAATATGTCCATTAGTATTGTGAGGCAATATGGTTGACACACCATGCAGTCAATAAATAACAAATAATAAATAACACAAATTAAAAACATCTGATGTGAGTTTACAGGGATGAATAAGCTCTTAGGTCAAATGGTAGATTTGAACATTTCCTTTGCGTGTCAGGACTCTTTGTATGACTTCTTGAGTGTGTAGGTAATTTCAACTAATTCGTCTGTGTTGCTGAACTGGACAGAATTCAGAGTGGAGGAATTTCTACACTCAGCAGTGAAAATGGGTATTCTACGAAAAAAGAAGATAGGTTAATGCATTGTCAGTGCAGTCACAAGCAAATAATTTGTATTCATGACAGACATTTCATTAATGTCAACCCAGCCGACAGTTTAAAATTGTGCGGGGTAAGATTTTGTATTCAAATTAATGCTACGAAGACATTACCATGGTTCTTAAAACAATACTATATATCAATGCTTAGTTACACAAATTTATTAAATGCCATTTTTTGGCAATTAAGGTTGAAAGCTCATTTTAATCCTCAAATTTTAATTAATACTTTAATTGTGGTAACTATAGATAGTAGATGTATATTTATATATTTAAGCTCTTGCATTCATCGTAACACTCCTTATAAGAATGTTACAAACTTTTAAATAACTTCTGAAAAAACAATTCGGAAATTGTCATTACCATACTCCATCTGTTCACCAAAGACTAACATTTTCCATGAATTTTAATTGCAAATTAGGTAGAAATTATTGACAATTAAAACAAAGCAAGATATTTCCTAAAATTGGTCAAATTGATGAATTTAAACCACAATATATAGTTAATGTTTCAAGACGTTTAATAAATCTTCCTTTCTGGAAACAAAAAAAAAAGTTCCGGAAAACAATCTAAACCGAGAAAACCCAATATTTTCTCTTGAAGGAATAAAATATATAATCAATAATAGGAAGTAAATATCATCTTGAAAAACCTGCACCTAGTTTTTGCTACAAAAATATACCTTTGCACAGCTGCATTGCTTGAGTTTCCTCCACTGTACAACCTCAGAGTATTGTCCAATCCAGCTGTAGCTAAGACTGTGTTCTCCACACTACTATTGTAACAAAGATGCCCAACTCCCTCTTTTGTGACTGAGAAGGAGTTGAACCTCTGCCTTTTTTTCATATCCCATACATATACAAGGCCACTTTTATCTAAATAAGATAACACATTAAAAAAAGTTGTAATATTAAAATATTATTACAATAAAAATCAACACAAATGACATAATTTTACATTTTTATAATAATACATAGATCATTATAAAACATTTGACATAAACTAAAACATTTGTTAAAAATTGTGGAATTGTATCTTTATAAAGGATTTTATAACGCTAAATTTCTTAATTTTTTTTTAAAGTTCAATCTTACTTATAGCATTTGAGCTTATAACTTATTTAGCTTTTTGTTTTTTTACAAGTATACCCTTTAAACCACAAAAATATATTTTGGTAAAAAATAATGCTTCAAAGCATGATTACAGTAGAACCTCAATATAATGGACAGTTAAAAGAGTTATAATAACGATGAAGGATGCTTATTTTTATCTAACGAGTTCTTTTATTAAAAATATAGTACTACTCTATTTGTTGATAACAAATGCAATTTTTCTGGAGTTGACTTTTTATATCTCATGTGTTCTACTGGACCTAGAGTTATTCTGTACTTTCGACTAATCGGCAAACCAAAAATTACAAAATTGAAATCGCAATGATTTTTTACTTTGGGGATTTCAATATATAGAGCCTGCTTGCATTACAACCCCATAAAAATTATTTGTGATAAACAAGACTTTAATTAAAATAGAAAAAAATATATGAATATGCCCAAGAATCAACAAACATGGCAAGAACCAGTATTCTATTATAAGAATAGATTAAAATGAAGTAAACCATGGCCTACCCAATATATAGTTATAGTTAATCCAATAGTTAAAATATTTAGAGCAAGGCAAGAAAAAACATACATTCTCAATTTTTGAAGAGGATTTTACAAGTGCTGTTGGTTAATATATATATATACTTTTTATTAAATGCAATCAACTCTACTATAAATGGTTTTACAAAAGATAAATTAAAAATGTTGCAGTTTAGGTTGATTGGTTGAGTTAACGTTGCACTAGAGATTCACAATGAGCCATTGCAGGTTAGGAAAGGTAAGGATGCATACCACAGGAGGCTAAATGATCTCCACTGGGTGAGAAGGCAATACCGGTTATATCAGCTTTGTGGTCCTTGCACACACTTTGAGAAGAAGGACTCCCTTCAATCCAAATGTGGATTTCACGAGAAGTGGCTGTAACTAGGTAGGGGCACTTTGGGTGGACAACGGCCATCTAAACCAATTTTATAGATATAACATAGAATTCATACTTCAAAACATGTAGTAAGCACAATTGTCCATTAAAACACGAAATTCATAGACTCATTGTAATCATTAAAAAGATAAGAACATTCTCATAAATGAGTTAATAAAAGACATCTCCAGTTCCTTTTCTCTACAGGGTTCCCACTCTTTTTTCAAAATAAAAAATAAGGACTTTTTAAGCACTTTCTAAGGACTAAAAAAAAGTTTTTAAGCACCCTTTGTTATCGCGATTCTTCTGTAGGTAAAAATTTTTTAAAGACAAATTGAAGCAGTCAATGTTCATATTAACTTACAAAAGACATCCAATACAATGTTTTAAGGTATGTCAACATACATCCTCATATAAAATGAGCTTAAGAAATAATAATAAAAAAATTAGGACTTTGCTATCAGAGGGTTTAAAGCTGCATCTATGTAAAAGATATAATTTTTAATTTAACAAGTTTTAACAGAAAATAACACAAACACATTGATTTGCAAATGATTATACAGTAGACTCTCGATAACTCGAACTTCGATAACTCGAATTTTTCGATATCTCGAAAAAAATCGATTTCCCTGCATCTTCATCACTTTTTTAATGCAATTTTAACTCGTTAATTCGAAGTTTTTCTTCCTTATTTTCGATAACTCAAAGTTTCCACACCTCAATTTCCTCAAATTTTGGTTTTCCTCTCAAAACTACGGATGTTGAAGAAACTTTAGAAAATATGCAATTGTCGTGGTGTTGATTTGTCGCTGTGAATAATGGTGACAAAACAAAACTGTAATACACTCTCTATAGCAGCTTTTAATGAGAGATCGCTCTCGGAAAAAGAATACGACCCTCCTCTAAAGATAACTTTGAAAGAGGCTCTATCTTTTATAAACACTATGCGTGCATTCAGTGAATCGTGGCCGGAAATAAAAACAGCGACACAGCAAATGCAATCATGCATTTGGAAAATATAATTGATTCCGAAATAAATAGAAATACTCACCAAAAAATGTTGAATAGATATTTTAAATAAAGTAGGGTTACGTATACTTGTATTTATTTTTACCAAAACAGCTTTTTTATAGGATTTTTGATAACTCGAATTTTTGATATCTCGAATTTTTATACACTTCCCTTCGAGTTCGAGATAGCGAGAGTTGCCTGTATTTAACAAGATTTACATTTGTTATTGGCAGTTTCTGCAGAAAAATCAGTTGATATCTTTCTTTTTGTCAGAAATAGTTTTTTCCTATATCCTATCTTTTATTACAGATATTTTTTTTTTATTTCCTTATGCAAACTATTAGCTTTTATAAATAAAGAAATGTCATTGACAGTTTCTGCCTCGTTAGCTAATTTTTCTGCTGTGTTTTCTAACGTTAAAATTTCTTTTCCAAGCGCATTTTCTTTGACTTCAAGTGATTAACTACTTCCATTTTGAGTTTTTGTTTCTTTTGCACTTATGACATTTTTAAGTTATTACGAAGTTCTTCCATATGCATATGACTTTTACTGTTTAGAGTTATAAACAAATTTTCTCATGTCTTTTGAAATTACAGTTTTGTGTATTTCATTTGAACTGTTTGTGTTCTGAAAAATGAGTTTTTATGCTATAAAGGATTTTCCTTTAAGATTCTCCACGTCTAATGATTTTTTGATACTCAATAGCCTGAAAATGATATGTAATTACCATGATTTTGACATCTCAATAATTTATTTTTGGATTCATGAACAGAAATAAAGTCCTTCAAAAAAGAATCCAATCAAATAGTTTTAGGATCAAAATTCCGAAATAACGAAGTAGATTTCATAACTGTGTTTTGTAAATAGTCTTTGAATAGAAATAAGATGTTATAAACAATCATTTTCGAAAAATGTAATGCAATTTTGTTAAGTTGGTAGACTCAGGGGTGGTACTTCCTAGGAGTAAAAACCTTCAAAGTGTATTTTGCTGTTTATATTTGTTTTATACAATAAATCGAAACTGTTAGGCTTAAAATGAGACTATTTAAAAGCAGTTAAAAATATGCAACCAAAAAGAGAATTAAGAATTAATCAATTTATATAATATTTTACAATATATACTTAACTTTCATATGTTGCATGTTTTAGTAAAATGTGGTTTATACAATAAACCAAAACACTAACAACGTATTACAAATTTGCATACCTTGTGAAATGAAGTCAGTTAAGAAGGTTGCCACTGTTTAACGGATATAAAATTCCATAACTTTTCCACTCAAACTAGATTTATTAAATAGTAATAAATTTATAGAAAGCATACCTTGGTACTTATTATAAGCATGTTAATCTAAATCATTAAAAATTACATTAAGTTACTTCCTTAAAAATTAGTTTAATAAGAAATTTGAGAAACTTTCAAAAAGCTAAATAAAAGTCATTTTTTTTTAAGTGGGAGGGTTTGTGAGAAAGAAAAGTTTCAAATATAAATATTTCATTTAATAAAATATACAAACGGTTAAACAAAATACAATTAAATTGGAATTATAATACCAGTCCAACAAAAAGAAACAAGCTTCTTTAAAAATAAATCCTTTTATATTACTAAAAATGACAAGTTCTAAACTTCAATTTCGTGAATTAAATGATATTTTCGAAAAATGTAATGCAATTTTCTTAAGAATTGCAAAACAAATCATGATAAAACAGGAAGTAATGGAATACATGAATTTGTATATCAGATGCAAAAGGATGTGAAAGCCTTCTAACGACGATCGTAGCAGATCGCGTTTAGTGAATTTCTAAAATTTCAAGGTCCCCGTGAATGAAAAAAAATATCAAAAGAGCGCCAATTGAAGGTTACATTCGGCAGATACACGACGAAATTATAGTTATAATCATCTCTTCTATAGACCCCGATCCCCGTTTGATGAAGATCGCAAATATTTCTACATGTTAAAGATGCTAAATTTTTGTGAAATTATGTTTTTTTAGATTGAGCATCGATTCTTCATAAAACAACAAACAAACTCAGATTTTCCAATAACACAGTGTCTTTTAATAATGAAATAAAAAATCGGACAAATCTCAAAAAGTTATTACCTTAAATTTTTTACAAATGTTACTTTAGAAAAATTTGCTTAAAATTTAAATGTTGAAGAAATTTTAATTAAAATAAAATCTAGAATTCTGCATTCCTAAGTTTTTCATACCCCCTTAATTCCGGGTTCCGAAAATTAAAAAAAAACGGGTTAGGTAAGTACAACCCCTTGGTAGTGCAAAGCAAATCACGATAAAATTGAAAATACTGATAAATAAGTATTTATATTTATCAGATGCTAAAGAATTGTAAGCATTTCAAAGACGATCGCAACAGAAGGTGTTTAATGATTACCTCCATTTGACGAAGATCGCAAATATTCCTACATGTTAAAGATGCTATATTCTATTGAAATATCCTTTTTTCAAGATTGAGCATCGATTCTACATACTTTTGTCATAAAGCAAACGATCCGATATTCCAATGATGAAATGTGTTATGGTAATGAAATGCCCTTATCTAAAAAATTGGACATCAGGAAGCAAGTCCTTTTATTCTGACACACAATTCTTATACATTCACGCGTTTCTCTGCCTTCCGTATTGCATAATTACAACACCCGTACAACAGATAAAAGCGTGCCATTCGTACCTTACATTCTTACAAACACTATTTAAACTTTAGAAAATGTGCTTACATTTTTTCCCCCATTTCCTCTTCATGAGGCAGCCGTAAATTCATTAAGTGCCAAACAAACTCAAACATGCACGAGTATGAAGGCTCATTTGACGCACATGTTTAACGAGGATTTAAAACAAAATTGGTGGAGAATCACACATAAATGTGGTTTTGTAGCAAGTTAGCGCAGGATACCACTTTTGGAGCAAAATTCCCATCCTTTTTGCACATTTGCGCTGCGAACAGGAAATCGCACTTGCTCAAGGCAAGACCTTGAGACTCGATCGCTCTCAAAACTCCCACACACTTGGCGAAAATATAACCGATTTGTACGATATTCATCGTTCAATAAAATTCCGTATTGCTGAAAAGCGGCATTAAGCACTTGTTTGTAGATAATGTAGGAATTGACAATTCAAAAATTCCAACTTCGTTGCGAAGGAAAAAAAATAAGGAGTTTTTAAGGACTCTTGATCAAAAATAAGGACTTTAAAGGGCTCTTAAAAATGAAAACCAAAAATAAGGAGTTCTTAAGGACTTTTAAGCACCCGTGGGAACCCTGCTCTAATGTTTTCAATGGTGCAAGTTGTTTTCGATTGTTATTCGTCACCTTCCTTCATCCTACAATTAGTTAAATTAAATAAAGTGGATGATGTATTTGCCACTTCAGGTTTTGGAAAAGTTGGTTTTCAATGATCTAATATTGAAGCTTCTATTTTCATACATCAAGGATGCTACAAAGATAATGTAAACTGAAAGTAATGAAGACATAGAAAGCACATTAATGATGTCCATTTTCAAATAACTTCCAGTATGTCAAACAATAACCACCAGGGAGGGAAGCTAGCAGTTTGACCATTTTATATATTTTTGTGTTGGTTAGGATTGGCCCTTATGCCATTAAACCCATTCGTTGGATAGCGAATGTCTCATCACCTTTTGTTACAAGTATCCAGTTACCCAGCATTCTCAATTATCGGACCTTTAAAAATATTGTTTGATTCCGAAAATTCTTTTTCTGTTTGATAAAAATCCATTTTGGCAAAAATAAAATAATAATAACTGGCTTTTATGCAGAAATATCAATTAACTACATAAAAAAAAAGGATTTTGTTGTTTAAATTTGGGAAAACTCCGAAATTTGGGAAATTATCACAAAATATATTATCTGGGGCTAGGGGAAAAATAGGCAACAATTTGAGTTTCCTGGTTAATAATTTAAAGGGGTGAAGCCCCCTGCTATATTAAAAACTAAAAAAAGGGAAACAAAATAATCTTTAAAAAAAAAAATCGAATATAAGGATAAAAGCTGTAAAAAGTAATTTATTATTTTTAGAACAAGTAGAAAAAATGTAATTATATTTAATTGATACTTATAACAACTTTTTTAAATTGGTGCCAATTTACAAAAACCATATTTAAATTTTGGTGCTGATTTTTTTAAAAAAGTTTTAATATAATATATAATTGATATAAAATACTTAAATTTTTTCTACTTGTTCCTGAAATAAAAAAATATGTTGTACTCTTTAATATTTTTTTCTTTTTAAAGTTTATTTTATAAGTATCGCTATTGCAGAATTGTTACAAACAGTTAGTAAACATCTATTGTTTAAATTAGGAGTAAAAAGTATTTTATTCTTGCACAATTTAAAATGCTCAAATTTATACACATATTACTTTGAAATGCAAATAAATTTTAACATTAAAAAAATAATCCTGTTTAATTGGATATTCACTGTTAATAATCAACATAAAATTAAACAGGGTACTTTTTTGGAATTATCATCAAACATTTAATTATTGGATAACACAAAGAACAAATTATAGAACTTCACAGAATGACTTATAAGAAGGTTTGACAAAAGTTATAAAAAAAAATTAGTTAAGGTACCACATATTTTTTAAATATTAACCATTTCTTAAAACTACAATTTTTTAAATGTAATATTTTATTTTTCAATAACGGATAAATTCTTAACAAAAAAAAATATTTTCTAATAAAACAGGAAAAAAAAAATATTTTCTCAACGATTACCTACCTTTACTGCATCATCATGAGAATATAAACACTTTGGAATGGAAGTTTCAAAATCCCAGACAATAGCTCTTTTGTCCATTGATGTTGAAATAAAATCAGTAGAATTTGACCTACAAATTAACATTTAGTTAATAAATATTGATACATTTTGTCTAAAATGCAAATATTTAAAGTCTTTTCTCTTAACACTAGAACTACGAAGTGGGTCAATTTGACCCAAATCTAATTTCGTTTCTGTTTTTCTCAAAAACTTACCAGCCGAATTAATTGAAATTCCTTGACTTTTCCTAAAGTCATGCATATAACAGCCTGAAAAAATATTATTCGTCTGGCAGTTATTATAGTGGGTGTGTTTAACACTTATACCTAGAACGACTGAATGGGTCATTTTGACCCAAACACCCTTTTCCTATACAGAAAGTAGATAACAACGATTTATGAAACTAAAACACACTGCACCCATGTAGTGCGCATTCGGCTTGACTCATCCAGGGGGTGAGTGACCTTGACCTACATATATAATGTCACTGGTCGAACAATATTGGATTTTCATTCGTTCAAACTGTTTTAATATGAGAAAAAGCGCAGATGGCATTTTTTCCCCTGATGGAGACGGGACTGCATCTGAATAAGTACAGATAGGATAAAGCTTGAGTAAAATGTCTCGGAAACTTACTGTTAGCGAAGCATTAGAATACTTTCAACAGTTGTCGGAAAATTAATCCGAAAACTGTAGAAATAAAGAGTTTGCTTCTAGGGATGAAGAATTTGTGCCTTCAAATACTAAAAGTTTATCTTCAGATAATGATGGCAATTTATCTGATTCAAGCGAATTACCTATTGCATGTAGTAGAAATGAAAACGTTTCTAGTAAAACTGAAACGTTTCTAGTGCAAACAACCAAGAAATCAAGGTTTCATACATAACAGTTGATGAGCAACTGTTTCCTACAAAATCCAGATGTCGATTTACACAGTACATGGCTGACAAACCAGATAAATTTGGAATTAAGTTCTGGCTTGCAGCTGATGTTGATACTAAATACATAATAAATGGCTTTCCATATTTAGGTAAAGATGAGCGTCTTGCAAATCTAGAACTCGCCAAACACGTCGTTTTACGTTTAGTGAAACCTTTTGAAAACTAAGGAAGAAACGTCACCACTGATAACTTTTTCACAACACTGAAACTACGGAAATTTTAAAAGCAAAGAACACCAGTTTGATAGGTACTGTAAGGTGGAATCGAAAGTTTTTGCCTGAAATAGTGAAAACAAATAAGACATAATTGTCGAAACATTGTTACTGAAACATAATGATAGTACGACTACTATGACAGTTTACCAAGGGAAAAATAATAAGAATGTCATGTTACTCAGTTCATTTCACCCCACAGTTTATGTTGACGATAACGGGCCAAATAAATTTCCATAGACAATGTGGTTTAACAATTCTTCAAAATTCAGTGTAGATGTTGCTGTCAAATGCACGAAAATACTTGGTGAAGGCAGCATCAATGTTCTAGACCTTGCTTGAATAAATTCCTAGATTTTGCGTAAAAGAGTTATCGGTAAAAAGCTTTCGAGGCGAAAATTTATCCAACAACTTATTAATGAGCTTCGCCATCCTTATATTGAGTCTACTCGTAAAAAGAATAATTCAGATTTACAGAAACAAGTGAGTACAATCAGTAGCACGCAAAAGAGTTCGAAGTCAAGTTTCTAAGTGTGTAAATAAAACAGTTGATATTTTTTCTAATGTGTAACAAGTGCACAAATTACGTAAAAAAAAGTTGCCGCAACTTTGTATAGTATATGTACGAACATTTTCCTGATAATAACTTTTAAATAATGAATAAAAAAAATTACATATCAAAAAGTTCAAATTGAATATAGTGTAAACAGTTTTTAAACATAATTTTTTGTTTATTTTTAAGGTTTATAATTTAAATATTCTATTTTGTACTCTTAATATTACTGTCAATGATATAATTGTCATTACTGAAAAAAAAAGTTATATTTTTAATACTTAAACATGGTTTTTTGTACTCTGGGTCAATTTGACCCATCCCGTCGTTCTAGGTATACCGAAACTGCCGTCGTTCTAGTGTTAAACAACTATCGTTATTAACAGCCATCATTTATCATGTGAGATATGACACACATACATAACATACAAAATTTGAGATTTAAATATTTAATTGAAACATACCTAAAATGTATATTATTAACTTGATCTGTGTGACATTTGTATGTTGAAAGGCACTTGTTTTTCATTGGACACCAACATTCTGATAAAATTGAATAAATATACATGACTGTAATCAGTAACATTGTATAAACAAACACACATTAGTGATAAATCACTTATTCAATATTAATATCAAATAAAGTATACCAATTAGAGCCACAGTGGTTAAAGAAAATCTTTTTGTCTAAAACACACATTGTTTGACACATTTCTAATAAATAATAATAACCAACTGAAATAGAATAACAGATAATCAAAAGTTAAATAGTTTTTTTAATATCTTATAGATTATGTCATACATTAGAAATACAATGCAAGCCATGCAATGTTATAAATGCAGCAAGCAAAAACAAATACAATACACAAGAACAGTTCATGAAGCTTTGTACCCCCTTTTTGGCCTACTCTTTGCAATGTTAAAATTCTTAAAAAAAATCAGAATATAAGTAAAGTAGAAACTAGTGAGATCTAAATTGATTTCACAACTTCATAGGGATTTATTTTTACCATCTTGTTATTTTTGTACGACTTACTTTCTGATGACAATTCAAAATAAGACAAATGTTAAATTACATGTTACTTCTTGCACATATTTTTTGTACAAGAGTTTTTGTACACTTTTTAAAATAATGACAAAATATTTGATGTAGATGACACAGAGATGTAAATGTTTAGTTAGTTATTTAGATAATATTTTTAAATTTGTAAGCACCAATCTCTGAAACCACAAAACACTTTTAATGTTATATTTGACTATATTTAATGCTGCAATAGTAATCAAAGCATGCAAAATAATAAAACCTAACGATTAATCCCTAATAAATAAAATTTTTTATTTATTTTCACAACCAGAAAAATTAAAGACAGTATCTAACCAAATGATTTTCCTTAAATTTATGTTATCTTTTGTATATTAATTAGTATAAAAATTCTCATAGTCTTCTTATGGACACTCCAACTCAGAAAGTCTGGTAATTGTTTAATATTTTATAAATATATTCTGGTTAACATATTTGGAAGTAAATCAAAGTAGGGATAAACCCATAAAGGGTTTAGCATGATCTCATCTTAAAAACAATTTTGGCTTAATTTATTTCATAAATACTCTATAGACACTTGCGTTACGTAATGTGCAAAATGTACGTCCATGACTAACTATAGCGTAGTAGTAGTAGTGTTGTTGAATTGGTCAGTGATTTTTTACATTTAATGGCGATATATTGCTTAACCTTTATTTCAATACGTGTTTTCCCGACAATATTATCTCTCTATGCGAGTTCAATATATATATAAAATAATTAGCAATGATTTAAATACATTAGCTTACCAATTGTACTTTCAGAGCCTAATAGAAATGTATTAGTAAGAGGATTACATGCTAAGCAATGCACACTCCCCAAATAAGGCGTTTGAGAGGATGCGGAAACTCCACTCATCCTGGAAGCAAATAATTCATGATTATCACTGATAATTTTAGGGTATTTACTATAAGAAATTATAACATACTCGCAGAAAAATACCAGGTTGCCAAGGAAATTATATAAGTACAAACTCATAAAGTGTCTTATTTAAAAGAAAATGGCTATTTTTTTTTAATATGAAAACATGATTTTATATCGCTTACTTGGTTGTCACATCTTGCAACTCAATTTTATATGCCATACCTGGAAACTTGGTATACTTACAGAATCCTGATATTTAATCATAATGATTAGCAATTAATAATGAGTTTTTATTTTATATTGAAAAGTTTCAAGTTAGCTTTATCAGAATGCTCAGTTTATGTGCGATATGGAAATACAACTTCTTAGAGAACAGCTTCACAGGGAGCATGAAGTTTTAGCCAATTCAACTAAAAATTTTAAAAATTAAATGCTGACGTCATAAAAAAATAGCTTTAAAAAGTAGAACTTTGGAACTTTTTATTTGTGTAAAAAATACTAAAAACAATATTTGATATTGCAGGTTTCATAAATAAAATGTAAACATTTCTATAAGGTATGTGTTTTGCTATGCATTATCCGTAATTAATATTTTGTACAAAAGTTGCAATTACTTGCTTTAGTTTAAAAGTTAAAACTTTGACACTTATAAAATATATATCTAAATATAGAAGTTAAGCCAAATCAGAGCTTAAAAAATGTAAGTATATTGCAATAACTAAAATTGATAATTACCTTTTATTTTTAGGAACAAAAGCATTTTCTTTACTCAACTCTACATGTTTTGTATATAAAAAGTACTTATTAGGAATTTTTTCCATAGATCTCCATATATACATAGATTTTTCAAAAGCACAGGCAACGTAGGATAAATCTTTAGCAATAACGGAACAGTGTAAACTGAAATAAAAAAAAATTATACTTTGAGAAAACAAAGGTCAACTTTACAAATCACGACAACACAAATTAACATTAAAAATCACTTTAATTTGTCTTTACTTTCCCTTCACATAACAAAATAAGTTGCTACCTGAACTTTGACAATGTTTAATTTAGCAGTTAAAAGAAATTAGTTAAATAAAAAAATATTAAAAGTTTTAATAAAGCTCACTTTTCTTAGCAAATATTGAAAATTAAAAAACATAAAGCAAAATATTTTTATAAGTATCTTTCACTAAACTTTTAAGTTCCTTAATTGCATCAAATTTCTAATTTCTGGTTAATACTAAAACAATGGCTACTTGGTGCCTGCTTAAACTGATAAGCAATAAAAGTATTTAACTTGTTAGAAGCTGCAAATTTTGGCAACTTTTACTTAGTCGGGGCTTTGATTCAGAGAATTGTAATATTAAATAGAGAGCGCCTTCAATACCAGACTCTTGTAAGGCCACAGTGTCAACATCGAAAAGAAAAACTCGCATCACGTGGTTATAGCGCAGCCACATTTGGCGTTCAGATATCTGCAGAAGTTTCAAATTTGGCGCACTTTCTTCTCTTTTGGTGATAAGGAGTTCTGTCCGTATTCAACTTCTTAACATATATGTACGTATTTACTTACTTTCAAACAATATGCGCTAAATATTTCCTCTTCATTAACGAAACGAAAATATTTTATTTGTGTTCAATACTCGAAGAAGCGACTCTTTATATTTCTCAGGTTTTATTGTTCATATTTTCTTATTGAAGTATACAAAATAACAATTGAAAGAACTTCGCTTATGGTAAATTTTTTACATAAAAACGTAATGCAATTATTTCAAAACTACAAAGTAAGAAAAATCTCCTTAATATATCTGTTAAACTTCCTTAAATTGTGCCACTCGTTCAAAAAAAATAAATTATATTTAAATACAAAATTAAACACAAAACCTTATTACAATACTTCGATCTCGTTTAGTTCTTAAAGTCGCCAATGCCTGCCAAGTAATATTGGCGCATGAATGAATTGGCATTTCCACATATCACGTGGTTTCAATGATGGACACACGGAAATCAGCATTTTTATTCCTCTATTTGTATCATTACTCTATGCTTTGATTTAGTTGCTTTTTATAGTTAATATAGTAATGAGTGGACTATTAAAACTTTTCCACTGAAACTTTTAGTTGCATACATTTTGTTTTATCCTGGCCATTTCAGGGTGTCCAGAGAGAAAACAATGTGAAATTTACTGATAATTCCCTACCATCTACTTTTTTCAGTGTGATAGAAACAATACCGATTCACACAAATTAAGAATGGTAACAGCTAGTATGATATGCCGCAAAATATTCAGCACTACATATTATTTTACACGTTTTCAATATTAACAATTTGCTATTTCTTAAAAAAAAAAATGCAAACTTTTATTTATTTTTCGAATTTTTTTTAAATATTTACCTTTGAGCATGAATGGACTATAGTAGAGCGAATATGACATCATCATCGTGATGCAAACATCACAGACCGATGGCACCAGACACGTGACTTCCTTTCAAAATTATGAATGAAAAAACGTTTGCGATTGGCTTGTGATTTGGAAATAATAGTAACATGAAGTACAGGATATTTTTATGAATGAACTAGAAAAAGTTTATGAATGGATGACATAGTGAACCACATGTCTGAGGCCATACATGTCGGCCTCACGTAGATGTTAGCGAGATTATAACCTTATGATTTCTCTACTAAGAGGGATCCATGCTCGAAGATATTTACCTACTCACCAGCTTATTAAATGTCAGGTTTATTTTATTAATGGTGTACTATATAATTTAAAGTAATTTTATTTAGTGAATACATGATCAAAAGTGAATACATATCCAAATAAAATCACAATACAAGACACCCAAAATTGAAAGCCTACATATTCAAGGAATGGCAATCTAATGTACTCTAAATGTATACCTAAAATCTAAACTTCAATGTATCCATAAAAGGGTAAATGTAGGGGTAACTAAGAATCATATAAAAATTAAAAGGCCTCTGTACATTCAATATCAAAATTGAAATGTATCTCCAAAAGCACAAGTCAAATGTACCAGCAAGATTTAATGTCAAAGTACGACTAATAAAAAAAAGTTCAACGTAACTTTAGAATCAGGAATAATGCTATGATGTTCTACTTTAAAGTTAAAAGTCCAGTGTAACCCCAAATAAAATTTAGAAAAGTATTTGAAAATTTGCAATCAATCAACGATGTTTCATAGTAAGAAAGCAACTTGAAATTTATTTTGGTTAATTTACCTTATTTTTTAAAAAGAATCCCTAAATCCCTGATATTACCAGAATGGTCAAATTCCCTGTTGATGGACACACCCTGCATTTATAATCACTCCACTTTGCTGAATCTTCAGATCAAACTGAAAATGCCTACTTAAGCTTTATTTGTTTCTAGTAATTTTACTTAAATTAAATTCTTGTTATACTTCTATTGAGCCATAATTTATGCAAGACTATCCTATACAAAATAGGATGCAACTCATTTGCCATTTTTGTAAGACAGAAAAATACTCAGATTAAAATGTAGATTTTGATATAATTTTTTTGTTTCCTATTACAACTGATTACTAAGACTACGCAGTCACAAACTAGCATACAATTAATATTAAAAATAATGTTACATATATAACTTGAATCATTAGCTTACTTTTCATCAGATTCGATGTTTAATACACGTATTGGCACTTCTGTTGGCAAAAAAGGCGATTTGTTTGATTGAATTTTACATTTTTCCAAAATTTTGTTCAATTCACTTTCATCTGCTTTGCTTGTTGGTAGGCAGAATGTTTCGTTAGATAAGTGGTATTCAAATGAAGCTGGAAAATAAATTCAGTGATTTAATAATTGATTAAAATTAAAGATAAAAGTTTTGAAAAATAATTAAATTAATAATAATAGCCTTTAAAGTAATACTATTATAAAAATATATATTATTCTAATAAATTTGAGTATTTCAATCTTAATTTTGTAAAAAGAGAAATAATTATTTTTTAAGGTCTACTCTTAAAATAAAAGTATTGTCGAAAAATTTCATGAAAGTAATACGTACTTTCCTTTTCAGCAGGATCAAGCGAACAAAATGCTCGAATTAAGTTCTTTGTAGCCATATCTGTTTGATTTTCTGCATATTCTATTTAGACATAATATTGTAAAAAAAAGAATGAATCACACAAGAAATGAACATTTTAATTATTTTATACAGGAAAACAAAAAGAAAATTATATTAACAATAAATACCCACTTTGTCACCATTACTAGGTACTCTAATTTTTTTTTTGTCATTGACAGGTAAAATTTAATATTTTAATTTAGGTAATAAAACGATTTCTAACATGTCAATATAGTAATTAATCTAGGTAATGTATAAATTTGGCATGCCGGCCCCAATAATATTGTATCTTAATTTTAAAAATTTGCAGGAGTGATGACCCAAAAGGACAAATATGTTATGGAGATCTTGAAGAGGCAAGTTAAAAAATCTCTATGATATATTTGTAGCAATGTGTGCTGGGATTAGGTTTGAACTTGGGGCATTTCACTCCGTAGCCGAATACTTTACCTATTGATCAAAATGATTGCCAAGATCATGTAGTCGGGTCTGCTATTTAAAGGGACCAATACATATTCAATATAAGCACATTACATAACTGAAATCAGTCATTCAGTTAAATGAAATTTTCTTATTTCTGCTAGTTTGCAGACAAATCCTATGTCTGCAAAATTGTCAGGAAATTTATATTTTAAATGTTGTCAAATTATGTTTCATTAAAAGTTTTTGAGTTGAATTCTACCTTCATAAATGTTAGAATGTAATTTTTAATAAAATAATCTTTTTTGAAAAAAGGGAAACCGACTTTAATGAAAAATGAGCTAAAAAGTAACAAGTAATTTTAATTTTACAAATAAGTTGAAAAATTTGAATTTAATAAAAAAATTTATACTTATTACAAAATTTAGGTATGTTTTTTTTTTTTGTAAATTGGCCCCAACTTCACAAAGTCGCAATAAATATAAAATTTATATTAAATAATTATATTTTTTCAACTTGTGCGCAAAATTAAAAGTTATTTCTTACTTTTTAGAGCTTATTTTTAAAGTTTTTAGTTTGCAAGAACCCCTGCTATTATTCATCAAGAAATTCAAGTTCACATTTTTTCATGTCTCGGACCCAATTTAATAAATGCAGAGTAAACAAAACTATATGGTTTCATCAATCTAAATCATAAAACAATCCTTAACCATGCTAATAAATGCCAGGTGAATGTCATTGTTGTGCAATCTTTATACGACAATGAAAATATTTTGAAATCGAAGAAATTGTTTTTTAAAAAAAGGCTGGTTAATCAGTATTTTCGAATATATAACAGCAGATAACCGATTTATTAAAAAAAAATTGTATAAGTGTATTTTTCACTATTTAACAAAAAAAAAAAAAAATTAAATAGGACAATATTTTTTTTTCAAATGGTTTGTTAACTGACTTTAAAGAATTATAGATAGTTAAATGCCGGATAATCGGATATTTTTTTCAAAGGGAGACATCCCCTATCCAACAAAAAGTATTTTTTTTAAATATCTGAATTATAACAGAAACCTTGAGCGAACATACATAAAAAAAAATCGATAACCTCTCTTCCTCCAAAAGTTTTGGTTGGCGAGCTTTCTAGTCGGTTAAAAATGAATTTGCATTAAGGTTTTGTGAATCTAAGTTACATCAATTAATTTTATAAAAGCAGTTTTATGGACATAGAGAAACATTTCTTGCAGTTCCTCAACTATATTGTAAAACATTATAAAACATTGTAATATAAAATAGATTAACTAAAATAAGTTATATTTTTAATAAAAATTCAAAAATGGTTAAACAAATATCTATTAAAAGTGATAAAGCAAATTTGAGAATATATATACCTGCACTCTGCTCAGATTGACTGTTAATGCGACTTCTAAAGGCTGAAATAATTAATTGATTTATAAAAATCAGTAGTTCAATAATATTTTCTTAGAAAAATATTAAGTATAGAATAATCCACACTAGTACATTTACAGAGCATGTGTTTGATTGCTGATATCTTAAAAACTAATTTTTCAATTTTAATCATACTTGGTAAAATAATAGTTTCTACTTGGAAGATGTTTTTAAAGCCGGGTGTCAATGATTTAAATCGATTGATATTAAAAAAAAATCAGTGATTTAAATAATTTTTTTTAAATTGATTAAGAATCCCTGTTAATAAAAATTTCACACATAGAGGCTTTTCATGGTCACTTCCACTGTCTTCCTTATTCTGGTCTTTTCTCTAGGGTTTATTTTCATTTGCCCATTCTTATCTATTCAAAATCCTTACCCTACATGCCTCTGAAATAATGACAGTTTACAAACATTTGTCTAAAAAAATTGTTTTCCAGTTTTCTATCTATAACACGAGTGGACATTCCCAGTTGCAATTCCTTGTTATCATATGTTATAATCAGCTGCGAATGAGTGTTAAGACTTCTGTTACTGAATTATCTTATTTTCTTAAGAAACCCCTAATTTGAATTAATAAAAAGTCTTCTGGAATTTTTTTTAATTTGATTTAATTTTAATGATACATTTGAAGTAGATAAAAAAGAAATTAGAACCATTTGTAAAAAATGTTGAATTCTTATAATTAAGCTAATGTGATAACTTGTTTGTAAATATG
This sequence comes from Troglohyphantes excavatus, assembly GCA_963932185.1. Lineage (NCBI taxonomy): Eukaryota > Metazoa > Arthropoda > Arachnida > Araneae > Linyphiidae > Troglohyphantes > Troglohyphantes excavatus. The sequence goes on from OZ010668.1 coordinate 53,480,814, forward strand.
TAATATGAGTTTGTTTGAAAAACAAATAGCTTTAACTTCAGAAAATTCAGTTTAAATACTTGAATAAATAGAAGTTGATATATATATCTCGAATACCCGAGAAATTTTTCTTTCATAAATGCTTGAAATATGTAAAACCTGTGGGTACTTATAAAATATGTATTCAGAATGGTCTGTAAAATGTAATATACTACAAAATGAATACAGGCAACGTGTATTCGTTGTGATTGATTATTGTGATTAAAAAATATCATGATTTTTTTTTTACACCTTGGTAGGTATGAAAGTAACAGAGAAATGATACACAACACATAACGAATGCACGAAACATGTAATTTGGGGGGGGGGGGGGGTATTTACACGAGATAGGGGTGAGTAGAAACCTATTTTTATTTACCCTAATGGAAGTAGTTTTAAAAAAGGGCAGGGGGGATTTGTCAAAAAGGGCACTTTTTGTTAAGTAAAAGGGCACTTTTTGTTATGTAAAAGGGCAAAGGGTACGATTGGGATACCAAGGCAATCCTACAGACCTACGTTTTTGCAGAAAAAAATATTTTTTTTAATTACAGGACGCAAAGAAGATATTGAAAAAAAGGCAGGGCACATTTTTCACTTCTAAAAAGGGCAGGGCGCATCTGCACTTACAAAAAAAAGGGCAGGGCGCGGCGCCCTTTGAAAAACGCATAACAGGAACACTAAATGGAAGTATATTTACCAGACCACATGTGTAGAGTAGTTAAACATATTAAAAATTAAAAAAAAAATTCTGATTTAAAATTTTAAAAAATTGATTTAATTATAAAAAAAAGCGATTCAAATTAAATAAATCCAATTTTTCTGATTCAAAAAAAAATCATGATTTTTTTACCAATTGTTATTTGTTGGTAAAGCTACTTCCTCCTACTTTTATCTTTATGAGAAGAGGAGTTATTACTATAAAATTTTTTACCAAGGTGACATAAAAGTCAAATTTTGTTTGTGCTAATATCAGGATCTGTTATACTGATCTTAATAAAAGCTCTTAATATAGTAGTTCAGATGGTTTTGCGCTTATGAACGGAGTTATTACAACTTGCTTTCCATTCCTTAGCAAACTTTTTTATGTTTGTCTGAACATAATTTTTTACTGCATTCACCTATTTTGATGACTTTTTTGATTGATAGAGGGTGATTCTGTGGTAAAAATCTAGAGTTCCCCCCCAAAAAAAATTAAATTTCAAAATCTTCTATATATATATATTATTTTAAATTAGAGCAAAGACCGATTTTTTATGGGGCGTCATTTTAAACAACCATATGCAAAGAACAGGTATCTTTGTTATTGCAGAATAAAATGTACTTTAAAGTATACTTATTTTATATCTTAGGATTAAAATTTCTGAGGTAGTAGAGCATATAACATAAGATAACATAGAGCATTATAACAAAAGTATGACAGAATAAAAATACATACTCTTTTTGACCAGACAGGGGGCGCAGACTTTCCACCTCGCTATAAAATACCATGTTTTTAATCAAAATTATATAAAATAAGTTAGAAAAAAAGATGACTCATTAATTGAATAGTTATAAGGAATATATTGAAGACTAAATGCAAAGGTTGCAAGAATTTAGAAGTAAATAAAACATATTTTAATCAGTTGGTATCAGAAAAATGTTCTTTACTTTTAATTTACAATTGATGTAAAATAATTCTACAAATATATACATAAAATATTTCAAAACATAAAATTTTAATAAAAGCATTTTAAAGTACAAAATAAAGTATTGTTGAGTATAAAAGCATGCTCATATTAAATGAATTAAAAGATTATGAGATGCATCCTAATATATCAATAGCCTACTTTTTTACCCTTCCAATTTATAATTTTTTTTATGTATTAATAGAAAATGCACCTTGATTACATTACATACAATTAAAATTTATAATTTTGTGTTACAATAAAACAAATGGAAATTTTAGGAAATATGCAATAATAGGTATCAATACATCTCCTAACTTTTTTTTGTAGATGCACTGTTTATTTTAAATATAAATAATAATTATTAATACAGTAAAACTAATTATAAACATTTCTTGAAGAATGAGGTAGTTTTATTACTTTTACTTTTCCTAACTGCTTGTGTTGAAATTGAAGATGCACCTGGTGTATCTTAAATACAAATAAAATATATCAATTTTGTTTTACAGTAAAAATAATGAAAATATTATGAAAAATTAGAATATTTACCTTTACTTTTCCCAACTGCTTGTGTAGAAATAGAAGATGTACCTGGCGTATCTTAAATACAAATAAAATATATCAATTTGGTTTTACAGTAAAAATAATGAAAATATCATGAACAATTAGATAATTTACCTTTACTTTTCCTAACTGCTTGTGTAGAAATAGAAGATGTACCTGGCGTATCTTAAATACAAATAAAATATATCAATTTGGTTTTACAGAAAAAATAATGAAAATATCATGAACAATTAGATTATTTACCTTCACTTTTCCCAACTGCTTGTGTAGAAATAGAAGATGTATCTGGTGTATCTTAAATACAAATAAAAATTATTAGTTTGGCTTTATAGCAAACTAAGGGAGGAAAATTTTATGAAATATTCAATTCAAGTACCATTACCTTCCTTATCTTTTTGTGCAATAATTGAAGAAATACACTTTGCACCTAAAATATAAATTTAATATTAAGTTCGACATTAAAACTAATGATAAAAAATTTAATGAAACAGTAAGGCAAGTGTGAAGCAATTTAGATAAAATGCCTTAGGTTAAAAAATTTAAGTTCAGTAATCTAAGAATAAAAAGTTAAAATCTGTACATTAAAAGGACAATCCATACAAGAAGGCAGACACAGTAGTGTGTAGCATGAGAAAATAGATGAGAATATAAAACGATAGAAACTTTTAGATTAATATAAGATGCTGAAATACCCCTTCTAAAGGTCGGGTAGAGTTAGGATGGGCTGCCAGGGAAATTTTCATTACAAAAAGCCTTAATTTGTATGTGTTACTTTTAAAAGAATTATACATAAGAACCTCACCATTATTTTCTTTATCTTTTAGTATGGAACTAGTAGGCATTTTTGATGTATCTGAAATAAAAAGTTAAATTTCGATATGTGCAAATAATGAATTTTTCAGCTTTAAGAGAATAAAAATAGTCTTAATATTTATATAGAAGTATATGCTAATAATTTATTTGGAAAATCAATAAATTAAAAAAATCACCTTTTAAGTCAGATCCAACTCTTGGCATTGCTGTGAAATTGAATCAAAATTTTGATTATTAAAATGATTTACTAAAAAAAAAAAAAATTTGCGTAGTAAAAGCATAATTTATATATATTGAAAGCATACCTTTTTCTGTCATCACTGGTTTAACTTGGACTAATGATTCTTAAAAAAAAAAAAACATTATAAGTTGCATTTTGTTTAAATATTAATATATTTTTATTGGTAAATTTAATTGTATACTAAGCAAATAATTAAGAAAAAATTTTAATTTGCAAAATTAACAGAGTAAGAATTTTATAAAATATACCTTCTTTTTCTGTCACCGATTCATTGCTGTCCAGTGAACCTATATAAAAAGGACATCATTATCCATTTCACAAAATAATTAATGTAATTATTACAGAGGGAATAAACTAATCAAAGAACATTACACTTTTTTAAAAATGTTAAGCCCATCAAATTTCATTCTATTTAAAAATGCAACTGTACATACTACTCTTGTCTAAATTTTAATTACCTTACTACATTAGACTCACGTGTCATAAAAAACATATCATCGAAATATGTCATAGTGAATGTCTTGATTTGTTAACAAGCAGGATCAGTGTAGTATTTTTAGCATTTAGTTAGTTTAAATTTTCAACTGTCTAGAAATTTTATTTTTATAAATTTTAGACCCATGGGAAGGGTAAGTATACAAATAGGTAGTTTACGAAAACATTAAAAAATGTAGCTCAGCATTGGTTTATTAAGTTTACAGTTCGAAGAAGCATGAAAAAGTTGTAGAAATGCTTTCTTTCCGAAATAATTTATTTGAAGCAATTTAGTGAAGAATATCTAACCAATTTTAAATCTTTAACAAGAAAACAGGCAGTTCCAAATGAGGATTAGAAGAAGTTAGTTGGTTGATAAACATTATGTGGGCTATTGATGATGGTGAAATCAGGAAAGAGGAAGCATGATAAAACTTTTTTTTTCACTGAGATATCCGAAACTGCTCTTCCTTTCAAATCATTGAAAAAGAAAAGTTACTGTAGATGTGGTTACTTGTTAATACTATTTTGAGATCCTTATTTTTTCTAAAATTGCATATCAAATTTAAAGAAATGTACTGTTTTGTTCTTGCATCCATATATTTAATTACACTATCATCAGTAAAATTTAATAAACTGCAATTAATGCATTTATACTAATCTTTAAAAAAAATAATCTTATTTTATATTTATTGCAGCTGAATTTCAAAAGTATTAACTTACTGCTTGAGTCAGCAAAACCGTTACAAAGTGTATTTGAGCTACCAACTGCACCATTACAGTCTTTATATGGCTCTGTAACATGAAAAAGCGTTAAAATCGAAAGCTAGGATAATACAAGCATAAAAGTAATGTAATTTAAAAATTTCAAACACGCAAAATATTTGTTTCATGAGAACAGGAACAAACATAAGTGAATAATTAAAAATCAATGTAAACAAGACCCTCATTTTTTTACAGATCTCCTGCTGATAGATAACATTGCTGGTTGGTTATAGTTTTAATTATTCTTGTTTCAACATTTTGATTTCTTTTGTCTGTGGAATCATTTCATTCTAGTTCTCACAATCAAAATCGTTCCATATATATATATACATGTATCTATATGCACACGCACACACACAAATCGCCAATAGACCACTGGGCAGCTCTAGTGCGACGTTAACCTTTAGAAGGCGGGTGTTTGATTTTAACATGGGATTTTGGCCGAAATATCGGCCACCCGTCCTGTAAAGGTTAATGGGAGAGTAACTAATTTGCATATTTGATATAAAAATGAACATGTTGAAACAGAATTTGGTACAACAAATACAATTTCAAAGGAATAAATTATGAAAATTTGTTTGTGTAATCTGACATTTTATTTTAAGTTTTTTCATGTATAAGCACAAATAAATCAACTTTTTTTTCAATACTTAACAAAAAGGACTGCAAATATTGTTAGATTTATCAATAGTTTACATCAAGCATTTTTATATTAGCAAGGTTTGACTGTACTTTGCTAAACTGATTACTAATAAAAAAGAACTCACTCTTCCCTTTAACTTCAGTTGTTCCATTTTCTGCTAATGAACATTTCCCTAAAGTTTAAAGAGAAGCATAATTTTATACAAACAGAAAAATGTTTTATTTGATATTGCAAATTAATTATTTTTAAAATGTTACAACTGGAGTTGTCCCTTTTTATAATGACCCCCCACAATATAGTGATCGATATTAAGGCATTTAGTGAGGGTTGTTATAAATAACAACCCTCACCTAATTGGTTGATTAGTTTTGATGCACTACTGTTGTATGGGGGTCATATCAAGGGAATAATGTATATGTCAAATGAATTAAAAAAGTTTTCATACTTTTTCTTTCTGGTAAATTGGTTGCACGCTTGTGTGAGGAAGAAATGGCTGGCATAGAATCTAAATTGCAAGTAGAATTATTCTTGCAGAATATTCCATTGACCCCATCGATTTTTTGGATCAATACTCTGCAATGGCGCAAAAAAAAATTTCTTTGCCCAAAAGTTGAAATACCTGAAAAAAAGATTTAATTACAATTAAAACAAAAAATGACAATTACAGACATATTTTTAATAACCGATTTAAAATAAGTTACTATTTTGAATTATAGGTGCTCAGTGACTACTATACTGGACACAGTACCAAATAATCATGGTTCTAATAGATGTTCTACAATACATACTTGGTAACTAACCATAAAAATCTTTTATACATTTCTAAAAGAGCCCCAAAATTATGGAGAGTACTTTGGTCATTCTTTATAAGCTCACTAGATATTTTTAAATTTATAGTAATTTTTAAATGAAGCTTCTTTTTAATGTATTTCGTTTAACAATTTATTTAAATAATAAACCATAAAAATATTTGATTAAAGCAAAATATATATTTACATATATATAAAAAATGGATTCATATACATCAGCATTAATTCTAGAAAAGGCACAGGGTACTATTTAGAGGAATAGAGCAATTTTTTTTTGAAGGGCACTTTAATTAAAAAGCAAAATCCACTGAAAACTATAATTACTTTTAATTATGAATTTGAAGAAATTGTAAAACAAAGTGCTGTTTTTTTTTTTTTTTAAATATGACAATAAAATGTCTAAAATCAAACTAAAAATAAATGGCAAACTTTTTGACACTAACACAGTGGTTAAAAACCTATAGTAAATGGACAATTCTTGATCTGCGAGAGGCCCCAAAGTGGACTGTGAAGGTTTTTGTAAAAAAATCCTTCCACTTATAGCTTTCACAGAAGATGTGACTTTCACTACTATTCTCCTATTTACACTACAAATATCGAAGTTTGTGCAAGTTTTAACATATCTTTGTTCTTTGAAAGCAGACACTTATCAATAAATTTGAATGCTAACCTTGTATAAAAAAATTTTAGTTAACTACAATAAATCTGTGTAATTAATAAATTTGCAAAAAATTCAAAATTTAATATTTTAATTATATCTAGCATGAAAATAATATTTGACTCTTTTGAATTTTATTTAGTGTTACTTGAAGATTTGTGTGTGAGGGGGGATTCACCCTTTTTGTCTAACTTTTAACTCAATGGTCTGAGGACACTAGGAACTATTGCACTAACATCAAGAAAAACTTTTTTATATTTATTTTGAATGGAATATTAAATAGTGTTAATGATATAAATTGTAATTTATCTTTTAAGAAAGCTGCTAAATTTTCCCATTGCAATGAAAAATACAAATTTTAACATTTGCTTATGGAGGAAAAATCAAAGCTATGGGTGTGATTATTATAAAATAAAGTGCAACTGCTTAATATATATATAAGTATAAGGTAGTTTAAATTTCGTAATGCAATTGTTATGGGGGAAATAAGAGTGTGTAAAATGGGACATTGCAAATGACACTATACTAAATTTTGTTAAGAAAAATATTATATAAAACCTGCAAAATGATTTAATAATAATAACCACAAAAATGTCAGATCATCAAGTGATAATTGCTTGTAATGTCTGAGTCTGTTTAAGTGTATTTCTTTATCCAGCTGTTTAATTGAAGCCAAAAATCTATTGTGCAAAATCAGAACACTATCAATTAAAAAAAATGTGATATTTTTGTTTATTTTTTTATTGGGTTGTTGTTTGGTCTTAAAGCCTAGTGGGTGGCCAAGTTACTATTTCTGGTGTAAGTTTCATGAAAATAAAATATATAGTTTATGACTTTCAGAAGACAGAAAACATCGTAATAAAATTCACCCAAATACATTGATAAGTTAAAGATTCAACTTGAGATTTAGTCTCAATATTTACGAAAGCTTACCATTACAAGGGTGGAAAGGTGCTTTGTCCATCACAACTAAAAGATAAAAAGTCTAAGTAATGCAAAACCAAATTACGCAAAACTATAATAGAATTACATGTAAAAAAGTAATGTGCCCTTATATGAAATCATAAAAGAAACAATTGTTTTTTTCATTCATATAAAAATACAATAGAACAATTAGACATAAAAAGTGGTTTAGAAGTATATTTTTATTGCGGATGATTTGAGTAGGTAAGCGCAAAAATGGCCCAACCCACATTTTTTTTAAAACTCATTTTATGATACTAAACTTCTTTACAGAATACGAATTTACTGAAGCAATATCGGTCTAACCCATTTTCCCGTAATTTCCACTAGAAAGCGTTCATAGTTCGTTTTTAACACTTGAACGCTATTAAAAATTAAAAAAATACAGTAATCCCCCATTACTGGCGGTTTTAATGGATAATAACAATAACGGTTTACATATGTTCTCCATGTATTAATTCAGTGCCACAATTATTTTAAATGAAAAAAAATTATCAAAAACATTCAAGCTCCGTTTTTTTTTGGAAAGTATATTTGGGGGTTGGGCCATTTTTGCGCTCATTTTATTGAAATAATTTTCAATTAAGCTTAGTATAGGTGAAAATAAAATATGCAGAGAGTTTAGAACCAGTGTCATAACTACAACAAAAGATTTGCAATTTGATAAATTTAAATATATGTTAAAGAACTAGCAATTTAAATAATTTAAATTTGTGAAAACGAACAAAAAATAAAATGTTTAAATTATTGAGTATACCTTCTTTTTCTGTCGCTGATTTATTATCTATGGAATCTGTAATACAAAAAGCAATCATTAGATATTTCAGAAATTAACTGTCAAGCAATTGTCATTTAACAGTTACAGGACGATTAAAAGAAGAATGTTTACATATACATTGCTGGTAAAAGTAAGCAGAGTGCAAAACTAGCCCCAGAACATCAAATATATCTGGTAAACTTTTATGCAAACACAAATCTGATAATTTTTTTTTCTTGTGTACTACAGTAATGAAAATAAGCATAACATAAATGGAACATTTATTTTTAAATACGTTCAAATTGTAAATTAAAGAAAAAATCTTATAATGTGAAAATTCTGTATATGTGCTTTTAATTAGTTTTTAAAGGCAGTTTATGTAAATAAAAAAATATTCTCAGAGAAACAAAATCAATTTTAAAACCTCATAGCAATGTTTATCTATTGTAAAAGTACAATGGAGTGTCAATCTTATGAGAGTTATAAAGAAATAACTTACAGATAAAAAATGTCTAACAAATTAAATTTTTTTGATTTTTGACCAAACATAGTGAAATACTTAATCAAATTTCAAAGGGGAACTGAAAAACAGACTATAGGAACTAAAATTAAATACAAATAACTGACAACAAAATATTGATTTTTCATTGCATTTCATACTAATAATTAACAGCTTGCCAAATCAGAATTAAATTTTAATGTGCATTATTAGAGCATTTTATATTAACTTATTACGAAACTTCTGGATATATTTAATGATATTTTTTCATGCCCAATGCTGTTTAGCTTTAAAATCTAGTGGGTAGTCTATCTGTTCTGGTGTTAAATTTTGTGTACCATTAACCAGGACAAGTTTGGCTGTTTTTAAAGACGATTGGTACTCTGTGAACCAAATATAGAGGCAAAAAGTTTTCTTTGCAGGAAGAAGACATTGAATTGGTTGGTTCAGGAATTTGGCAAGGTGCCAAGCATAATCTTTTTAATAAACCAGCAAATTTGGCTAACTTTGTAAAGTTGTTCTAGTTGATGGTATGAGAAAAATGTACAGTTTTTGGTTTTTAGTAATTTTAAACTATCACAATTATGTTTACCACAAGTTAGAGATTCAATTTAATATTTAGTTTCAATATTTATGTTAACTTACCCTTACAAGAAAGCAAACTTGCTTGGTCAACCACACCTAAAAGATAAAAATTATATGTAATGCAAGGCCAACTTAGGCTAAGCAAAAGATAACAGCCACAGCTATTAAAACAATTAATTCACTTTCACCAAATCAGAAAACAAACTTCAACAAGAGATTCATAATTTGATACATTTAAATGTATGTTAAAGAAATAACAATGCAAATAATTTAAATTTATGCAAATGACCAAAATATAAAATGTTTAAATTATTGAGTATACCTTCTTTTTCTGTCACTGATTTATTATCTGTGGAATCTATAATACAAAAGGCAATCATTAGACTTTTCACAAACTTAGTAATTTTCATTTGATAGTTACATGGAGATTAAAAGAATAATGTTTACATATATATTGTTGCTAAAATCAATCAAGGTGCAAAACTAGCCTTTGATATCAAATGGTAAACTTTTAAACCAACTAAACCAAATTTGCTAAAAAAAAAGGTTTGTTCACAGGGATGAAAATGGAGTAAACATAAAGAGAGCATTTACTTTAAAAATATGTTCAAATTGCAATAAATTTTCAAAATATTATAGTGTAAATAATCATAAATTGCTATAATTTTTATTTACCCGCTTTTAATTAAAACATTCCAAATATGTGATTTAAATTATTTTTTTAAAAGGTAGTTTACATAAATGAAAAAAAAAACTAACAGCAGAAACTAAATCAGTTTTAAATCCTCATAGCAATACTAATTCCACTGAAGAAGTAAAATGGAATCTCAGGTAGATTATTAACAAATAAGTTGCAGATAAAAAACGTCTATCCAATTTGCTGATTTTTGACCAAGAATAGTAAAATATTTGATTGGAATTCAAACAAAAACTGAATAGTTTTGCACAAAATTACGGCACCAAATAAATAACCTGCTAAATAAACATTTTGACTCTTGAAATAAAAGACCAACTATTTCATTTGAAGCTAAAACTCGAATGTACAATATCAAAGCATTTTCTATTAACCTCCAACAAAACTGATATGTGTATTAAATAATTTATTTTTATGGCCATCATTGTTTATATTTAAAATTCAGTGGGTAGCCTATCTGTTCTGCTGCAAGTTTTATGTACCGTTAACTGGGACAACTCTGCAGTTAAAAGAAGATGTTTGGCACCGAGACAAACCAATCCGACCAACAGAGGGGGCAATGTTTTCATAGCACAGAAAAGACCTTGAATGATTAGTTGATTCAGGAATTTGGTAGGGAACCAAACAACATAATTTAAAAGAAATTGAAAAAAAAACAGAAAAATATGAAGTTTCTGATATACACTATTAGTTTTAAATTATCACAATTACATTTACCCCAAGTCAGAGATTCAACCTAAGATTTAGTCTCAATATTTATGTGAACTTACCTTTACAAGAAAGCCAACTTGCTTGGTCTACCACATCTAAAAGATAAAAAATTATATATAATGCAAAGAAAAAGTTAAGCCAGAACATCTATTTAAAAAAAAAGTTATGAACATTTTCAATAAATCAGAAAATAGACTATTGTACTTTTCTTTTGTATAAAAATACTGTAGAACTAGTAGACATAGAAAAATGTTTAGAGGTATATTCTTATTGGTGATGAATTTATTGAATTTTTTTTTTAATAAGCCTTAATTTCTTAATAATAGGTGAAAATGAAATAATAATGAATGAAAAAAAAAATAATCTTTATTTTTACACTTTACTTTTTTGGGTCTGAAATATGGATTTTCGTTCAAGTTTTGAAAACATCTTTTTCTATTCAATCTTTAAAAAGGGTACTTCACTGTTGTACTTAGTAAGCGAATTTCTGAATAGAAAACTTTTATGATTTTAACGCTTTCTCTGATATTTGAAAGATAAACATATAAAGAGAAAAAATGCACAAACAATTAAAAAACTTAGCTGAACAGTGTAGCTGGGATATTTAGCATCTAAGCACAAATACAAACAAAACAGTAATTGTAACAATATGTACAACTAAGAAAATATTCAAAAATTGGATGCAATTATTGCAGTTTACTCAGGATTAAATGTTAAGATTTGTACTTGTGAGTTTCCTTCGGGACGAATCCAAAATGATCTTAAAAACCTGTCTGTGCAGCTGTTGTGTGATGTTAATCACAAAAAAGCAGATTAACTATAAAATGAGTTGTACAAGTTAGGTTGATAGCCATGTTAAGATTATTAACCACAGATATTTATCAAGTAGAAGTTAACAATTTGAGTAAGTAAATAAAAATAGATGGCATATTAAAAGCAATTTTTAGAATTTTGTAGATATGTTCATTGTTTATTACACAAATAAATACATGAAATAAAAAATTTCGTAAAAAATATTTTTATATATGAAGAAATAAGAGAAACCAACTTTTATTTTTTGATGTTGAGCATTCATTCCTTGATTGACTAAAAATGGAATTGCTGTCACTATCTATAATAATACAGAAAATAGCATTACAGGGAGAAACAAGTTAACATTTTCAATAACTTTTATTTGATATCATTAAAAAAAATGGTAGAAAAAATATAACATACGATTCAGACATTGATTAATATAAACATGGAAATTAAAAAAGAAAACTTTAATAAAAATCTATTTATACATGAAAACATACAAACTTGAAAGGAAACTAAATTTATAGATCTGGATAATCCATTTAAATTACAGGAAAGTTGGGAACATAAACATTATCACAGTAATCATGCATATATCGATATAGTTTATTATTTTTTAACATTTTATTTAAAAAGTACATGATATTTCTTACCATCCAATGACAATGAGTCACCTTCAATTTCAGAGTATCCTATTATATAAGAAATATACATTTTAGCACAATAAAACAAAGTGGTAAATATATTAGCAATTACAAATAAAATGGGTTTGCTTTTGCTGACAGAGTTATGTTTTACAAAGTAATTTTTTTTAGAAAACAAAAAAACGGAAAAAATATTTAGAATATTTTTAATGTAAAGGTGTGTTTGAAATATTTGAACAATATAATTTTAATGGTTTAGCAACCGATAAGAAAACCCAATGCAAATGCGTTTATTAAATATTGAATTATAATATTCTAACAAATAGGCACAAATGATGTTTATATTAGTTTATGTATACAAATATATTTAAATTGTTTCTTAATATAACATTTAATTTTTAAATTTTAATCAAGTGAATTTTTGTAAAATATAAAAATACGAATTTTAACATTAGAATATCGTCTGCCCTAAACTCAAGATTTTGTATTTATGTTCTTTAAAACACACAAAATCAGAACAAAACTTTTGTTTATGTTCTTTAAAGGTTCATATAGAAGTAAGTAAAATCATTATTGTGTAAACAGTAATACAATTAAAAACATTTTAGAATTTAAATCTAAAAATATTGTTTAAAAAATCAAATTTATTTCCGCAATCCATACAAAATCAACAAATTGTTGATTATTTGCCAAAGTTGTTAATGCAATAGTGAGCAAAAGGATATTTTGTATAATAGTTGCATGCCTTATAATTGCTAAATGACTGGATAAATTTTGAGTTTTTCAATTGCAGGCAACTAAATAGTTGCATGTCGGATAGTTACCAGTGTGTGGCTAACCTTATAGTAATTAATTAAGATAAATTTTATTATATAAGAAGTTCAGAACAATTGGCAACAGTTGAACATGTTTGATTTTGTAACTTGTCTACTATACTTCCTAGAAACAGGTCACCCTAAGATAATTGTCTATGTCTGAATCCCTTCTCATCAACAATGTACAAACTAATTTGCAAATATTGTCTTCTGACAAAGAAATTTTGATCTTAAAATTCAAGATCAAACATGAGTTATTAATAAAATAAAATAAGTTATTAATAATTAATGTGAATTTGCCTATTGTCTTTTGGCACACTATAAAAAATTCAGATAAGAAAGAAGTAAGTATGATCTTACCTCATCATATAAAACGCAGATGATAACTTTCATTATATTGTCACCCAATTAAAGGATCTCCCTACTTTTATATCTTAGTTGTAATTTGTGTCCACTCAAACAAACAAATTAGATAATTTTGAGCAAACGTTTAATTTGTAGTTGAACTAACTGTTGCAGACAAGAAAGTAGTAAAAAATTAATTAAAAAAGTATAAAATGGTTAAATAAATTTTATTACCTTCATATTTTGAATTTTTTGCGACATTGCCAAAATTAGGATCTGAAAAAAAAAGAAAAATTAAACATATTTTGCAATGGTAAATATTTTATTTGTAAAAACATTTTTTGTAAACTTAATGATATAGTATAGATTATTATACCAATAATGGAATATAAATAAAGCATTATACCACACAAAAAATTACAAAAGCCCTAAGGACAAGTTTTTTTTCTACTTGGTAAACTAACAAATAAAAAAAAAGTCTACACTTGACAATCAGAAAAAAAGTACTTTAAATAGTTGTTAGAGCAATAGTGCCAATTGTATATTAATGATTTATATTTACCTTCAAATTTATCTGACTATAAACAAAATTTTTAACAAAAGATTCTGAAGTATGTTTTTGGTCCTAACTGTCTTACAGAATATATATATATATATATATATATATATATATATATATATATATATATATATATATATATATATATATATATATATATATATATATATATATATATATATATATATATATATATATATATATATATATATATATATATATATATATATATATATATATATATATATATAATTTTCTGAAACTAGAAGTAGATTAAATTGAGATAAGAGCAGTGGTGACCATTAAATGTAAACTATTTATATATATCTTCAAATATCGAATTTTTATTGACAATGTTCAAATTAGAATTTGAACTAAATTAGAACTTGAACAATTTTTAAATTTTGTTGTAATATATATTTAAATTTCTGAGTATTTTGGTAAATATTGATGGAAGATAAGTTAGTATACTTGTTGGTAATTCTATTGAATTATATGAAAATTAAAGGACAAAATAATCAAAGACAGTTAAGAGACACAACATCTACTTCTATTTTCTTGTGCACTAATCATTAGAAAAATATTCACAAAATGATTCTGCATGAATTACGAATAAAGAAATAAAAGACAATATAAAAGCGATAAACATCTTTTTAGGTCAATAAAATTTATCTTTGATTTAAAAAAAAAAAATTATTACTTTAGTATTTGTGAGCAAAGCAGTCACAGCTTATACACCTAATATCACTGAACTTGAATGTAATGATAGTAATTTTACCACAATTTAATTTGGTGCACACTTTGGAAAGCATTAAATTATTCATACTTATTATTTTAAATTAAATAAATTCCTTTTAAGGTTATATTTTACTCTAAGTTTTAATTTGAAAAATTAAGGCAAACAGTACATCAATAATTTACATACCTTCACAGTTTGAACCAACTTCAGATTTCTCAGCCTCACAAGACGCTGAAATATAATAAATACATTCATTCATAACTACAATTACTATTAAAAAGTTTGATCACAATAGATTTCATTCATAACAATATTTGACAGGATAAAAATATTAGAATAAATATGATTAACCACAACCTAGATACTATTTCAATATTTATAAAAATAAAGGAAAAATCCAGAGAAGTCTAGTAATAGTAAAAAAATACTAATAATGAATAGGTTTTGCTTTTTGATTTACTTCATCATAGAATTGTAGCCAACATAAAAAATAGGATTGAAAAATAGAATAATTATTTTTGTTTTCTTCCCATTTTTTTTAAAGTATCTAGTTTTTATAACAATAAAACATATTTTGAAACAATTACCAACACTAATATTTTAATAAAAGGTCCTGAACAACCTTATGTATAAGTATCAAAAATCAACAAATTATAATCTTATGTAGTGCCTGTTAAAAAGTAGATACTGTATTTTATTGCATATTCTGAAAGATTGCAAGCCCATATATTAAAAGCAAAAAAAAGTACACATTTTTGCAGAAAAATTGTTAAGATACACATTATAGGAGCTATCTGATTGGTAACTAAAGACTTTAGCAACATGTTATAAAATGACTGTCATGACTAACTGAAGCCTAGAACGTTATTGGTACTGATGAAATGGCATCAGAAGAGTTGCAAGTGTGGGTCAAATACCCACTTCCCCTTTACCACATCACATGAACAGCCATAAATGCAGCAGGCTCGCATTTTGTACAGCAATTTTTTTTTTAATAGTATGATAGAACATAATTTCATAGTGGTTATTAACCAATATTTGTGGGTAATATCAAGAATTATAAGTTGTTTTGGTATATTAAAAACAAAACTGTAACCACAAAGGCAAAAAATAATAGTAATGCGAGAGGATGAATTGGTAAATAACAAAACTTAAGATTCCAGAAAAAAATAATTGTGAATTCTTCATAATTATTAATAAAAGCATAACACAGCTCTATTTACAGCTGCAAACACAGCAAATTACTGTTCGATAAGATACATATTATTGGCGAGTTGGCTGCCATTTTCCAAAATTCAACAAAAAGGTACCACCCCAATTTTTATTATTAGGTAGCTAGATCAATCCTTTTGCGATGAAGGGTGGGTCCTAGTTCAATAGGTTGCCCCCAAAAAATGAGTTCAACGTTACTACAGTAAATGAAGGCGTTAAAAATTGAAATTTCTCTTCTCAAGATACTCTAAATTTTGACCTACACTTTTTGGAAGCTAACATATATGCAGTTAACTTCTTTATTCACAAAAAAAAAAAAAAAAAAAAACCTGTTGCTTAAAATTATTTCCCACCTACTCCTTTCAATTGTCGAAAAATATATATAAATATTTATTATAATTATTTTAATGGTTTAATTTAAATTAAAGTAAGAAAACATTATTGGTTTCATATTGAAAAAATTCTGAAATGGACTTTAGCAGTTTTGGAACTATAGTCTTTATTTATTGTTATAATACAATGCAAAAATATATTAAAAGAAAAATATGTTGAAAGTTATAGGTTTTACCTAACCAAAATTTTATTTTTGTCATAGCAGCAGTTTTAAACAGCACAATTACTCTAGAAAACTTATTGAGATGGTGCAAAAAATATATAATATTTGTTATTTTGCTTACCTATGGAGTTTGAATCCTCTTTAATAGCAAGCCAGCAATCTGTTAAAATTAAATAATAAAAAAAAGAATAAACATAAAAATATTCTTTGTAACAAAAAAAAGTTTAGTTTGTCAATAAAAATCTTGATTCTAGCTACAAAAAAAGTTTAGTTTGCAGTTTTATTATTACAGATAAGTGTATTTAAATATATGAGATAACTGGTAAAATTTAAATTAACAGTTAATCTTAGAAAAAAAACAAGACTTTAAGACAAAACATGTAGGCTAATATACCTTCAGATGTCAGACTTATATCATCCAATAGGCAATCTGAAACAAAAAATAGGCGTATATTCTTGAAATGTAAATTGAAATAAATATAAGTGTATCACAAAAGGGTAACAAATTAATAAACAGAGTACGACACTTTACACTAAGACTCGTTTGCACAAAAGGCAAGGAGTAATACGAGAGAGGGACAAGTCTGCAGTAAAGGAAATGAGAGTAGAAGCAACAAACAAAATATATTCAGAAGTTTGGAAAACTATTCCAATGTATTATCCATATTTGATTTTATAAATATTTGCCATTGGTAGTGCTTCCTTTCCTATACTATTACCTAACCTTATACAAAAATAACTGACATTTTGTCTAAATGAAAAAAAAAATATTATTAAAAAAATATATTGTGTTTATAAACTTTGTGTTAAAAGTACCAGTGGACCACAACAAAAATTAATTCGATTTAAACAAAAGATACTAGAACACTAAAAATTCAATCTATCCCTATAAATTGGGAAATGTTGCACTATGGTATTATTAATGGACAGTAGTGGTAAGTGACAATTCACTAATATTTCCAGGAGAGCCACTATGAGGAATGGGGAGCAATGATTATCTGCCAATAAAAATGCTTATTTTTCACCTACCACAATAAGCTTCTTAGTGATTACAAAATAAGGATTCATGCAAGTTCTAAAACTCAAATTCACGAAAAATGAACCTAAACACATTGGTGCATTAAGGCGTCAAAAGCAAGTAGAACAGAAAACAAAATAAATATATTAGCCTATTACCATTTGCAGGAATAACTCTAGTAGAAAGATCATCAGTTTCCACATTATTTAGTTCTTCGGAATCATACATTTCAATGCCTATTAGCAAAAAATAACACTTTATATGTGTTTTTTATAAAATTGCAATAATACTATTGCATATTATTAAATAATAACATTATTGGGCTTAAAAAAAAAAGAGGAATAATTAAATATAGATTTTTTTATATGTCAAACTATTAAAAATAATATTTAAATGATCACAATTCAAATTCCCCTAAAAAAAAAAACGTAACAGTTTTTAGCTTATTCGGTTTAAAAAATCTAGTTATCTTAACAAAATATTGTTTATTTGAGAATGGAAATAGAAGTTTAGTAGAAAAGCCAGTAGAGAATGATTTTGAATTCTTGCTTATGAACTTAACACATTGGGGCATTAAGACGTCGAAAGCAAATAGAACAGAAAACAACAGAAATATATTAGCCTATTACCATTTGTAGGAATAACTCTAGTAGAAAGATCATCAGTTTCCACGTTATTCAGTTCATCAGAATCATAAATTTCAATGCCTATTAGCAAAAAATAACACTTTATTCATTTTGTATAAAATTACAATAATAATATTGCACATTATAAATTAAGGACATTATTGAGTATATCATGCTTAAAAAAAAAGGAATAATTGAATATAGATTTTTAACCTGTCAAACTATTAATCTAAATTGAAAATAAAATTAATTAAAATAAGTTAGCTAATTACCATTTGTAATGGGAGTTATAGTAAGAATATCATCAACATCCATGTTACTTAGTTTTTGACTTTCAGCAGTTTTACTGCATTCTAGAAAGAAATAGGCTACATTATTGTAAAAACAGCTAAAAAAATGATGTAGCTATTATCAGGTTCTTTAAGTAGAATAATTTATTGAAAATAATGTATAGCCATTTTATACACCACTTTTATTGGCGTGGTCTTATTTTTCAATAATAATAATATACATATATAAACAAATTAAAGAAAAAAAATAGTAATGTCAAAGTATGTATCAAATTTTCATAAAAATAAACAAATTGATTAATTAGTTACCATTTGTAACAGAAGCTTCCGTATTCAAGTAATTCGATTCTTCAATATCAGAAGATTTCCTACCTGCTTGCAAAAGACATGATTATTTTATCAATAAAGTACTATGAACATAAGTAGCAATATTTTAGGACTAAGAAATATCTTTTATCAGTATTACATTACTTGAGCTAGCATACCAAGATTTTATAGTTAAATTGACTGTGAATAAATAATAATAAAAAAAAACATTTGCACACTATAGCATATCTGCTGATACTACAAAAATAAAATCAGTATAAATTATATTAAAACAAAAAATTGTGCAAAAAGTTCTGTGTTAACATCACAAAAGTATGCAATGTAATTGGAATCAAATACGAAATAACAAATATTTCACTGACTAAATTTCTTCCATTTTAACTCGAAACTTGCCACGCATATTGTTATAAAAACCAATAGCGTTTAAATAAAAAATAGGATTTACAGTAAATTTATTTTAATGCAAACTAAATAACATTTCCTGAACACATTAATTGTATTTAAAGCTTTTTCATGTCAAAAGAGTAGACTTTGAAAACAAAAAAAAATATTTGAAATCCGTAAATTTAATACGATAATTGTACCAAATGGTTAAAATCTGTTTAGATAACTATGAAAATTCAACAAATAGAAATATCTTAATATGTTTCCTTTCAATATTACTTAGTAATATTGAATTTAACTTATAAAAGTGATGTGATCGACAGCTCATTTAAAAAAAAAATATTTTAAGAAGTTTGATGTTAAAAGCCAACAAATTAATAAATGCAACACTACGTACGATAATCATCATCTGGGCTGGCTGTGGTGCAAGTCCAAAAAACAAACTAACACCATTTTCCATTACTAGGTATCATACATATTTTTCAAAAATAACGAGTATCTAAGGACTTTTAAAAGGACCTTATTTTTTAATGTAATCAATTGTATACATTTGTTAAGTTAGTTCTAAATCCGCAAATAGCCTTTTTAGTAAAACAATATTACAAAAACTAAAAAAATGAAAAGCTACCGGTGGCAAATAAGTCATGGGTTTTTCACTGATACAAAGTTATGTTTATTTAACAATAAGATCAAACATTTTGAATAGAAGTTTAGTAAAATTATTTAAATGTAGTTGTTTTAAAGACTTTTTAAGAGCCTTCTGCAACTTGAAAGTTTATAACGATCTTCTAAACAAATATAAGGAGTTTCTAAGGACTTTTAAGGACTGTGCAAATCCTTAGACCTATCATTTTCCCAAGTGCTATAGGTCCTAATTCAATAGGTTGCCCAATAATGCGGAACGCTATTCCACTAAATGGTATAGCCAAGCCAAATTGAAAATTTTAAATGCTCTTTTAAGGGACAGATTTTGCATTCAAACTGCAAAACCAATTGCTAATGTAAATACTAAATAAAAATATATATTGGCATGTTACCATTTGTAAGAGTAACTTCAATTGATAGATCATCGACATCCATTTCATTCATTTCTTCAGCATCAGAAGTTTCAGTGCCTATAAGCAAAAACATAGTGTTTCATTGTATTTCAAGCATTTTACAAGTCACATATAGCTACTTACTTTCGTTTTGAATATGCACAATAAATGCAATACATCAAAAATTTAATATGTAATTAATTAAAAAAAATAATAATTTTACTGTAATGCAAGTTGGACACAAAAGTAATCTAAATCTGTTAGTAAATTACCATTTGTAATGGAAATTTTAGTAGGAACATCAACTTCCATGCTACTCGGTTCTTCCATATGAGAAGGCTTGCTGCATACTAACAAAAGATAGAATTGCTTTATTTTGAAAGAAATATTTAAAATTAAATATTAAAATAAATTAACCACTCAACCCACTGAAAGTCACAGACAAGATACAATGTTCAGGGATTTTTAGTTTAGCCAGCTATGCATTCGAACTTTAAAAAACTCCCATTTTAAAATAGAATGTTTTGGGGTACTACTTAAATTAATGTCAATGTTCACTCTAGGCTTTTTTTTAAGGATGGCACACCCTGCCCTCCCTTTTTCCATATAAATAGTGCCCTCGTGTCCTTTTTTGCAAAAATTCTGCACCTTTTCAGTCAAGCACAAGCACCCTTCTTTTCCAGATGACTTTAAAAAAGGCATTGCTTTAAACTTTTTGTGCAAATCAAAATGAAGTTATTTATGACAGCAGAAGAGCTGAGCAGCGAGGTATTGGCAGCGGTTCTGAATCTATCCAAAAAAAAAAAAAAAAAAAAACGAGAACACTGTTTTGTAATTTTGGACCATGGTTACACGGCGACAACACCTGAGCTGCTACCTCACATAACCTGAATAGGAGTCAAGACCACAACGGATATTCCCTCTACACGTCGGATTATTTTTGGAGTGTGCAAAGTTTTCTCCCATGATCAGATAGATTGCTACGAGTCAAGCACCCATTTCTCCAGATACAGGTCCGATGTGCCAACAGGTGGCCACAGCGCTCACCCCAAACTTTTTGACCTTTCAAAAACGGGGTGCCCTTTTCCCGCCAACAGCGTCCTGCCTCTCTTTATTTCTAGAGTGAACACTGTAACATACTACTTAAATTACTTTGAGGCACTATGGTTACAAATAATTAAATATATATATATATATATATATATATATATATATATATATAAATTATACACAGAAAAAATTACTTAAACTTTGAAGGAATTAAAACAATTTGTAATTTTGCTTGAGTATCAGTGGGTTAATGTATTGGCTTTAAATAAAACGCTAAAAAAAATATGTAAAATATGCAAAAAAAATTTAAATCATACTCATTGCTCAGAAAAACTAAAAAAATATGTTGATAAGTTACCAATATCATTAGAAATTTTGGCAGGAAGCTCATTAACTTTTGTGTTACTTGACTCTTCAATATCAGAAATTTCACTTCCTATTAATAAAATAAAGGGTTACAATATTTTCACAACAATTTAACTAATATATTACGTAATTTTTATAAAAAGAAAATTATGTTGATAAACCTAATTATCAGCATTTAATATTTTTACTTGTGAAAGTTAAAATGAATTATATTACAAGATAAATTAAGTTTATGTAGGGCTGTATTTTTTATATAGGGTATTGCAGTCTTAAAGGAGAGATCTTGCAATTGATTTTTTCAATGGATTAATTCTATGTTAAATTTTTATAACATTTAAATAAGTGCTTAACAAATATACATTAAAACTTAACTTAATTGTACAGATAATCATTATCTTTAATGACATTATTAATTAAATATATTGGTAGCTTACCACTTGTAATAGAAGAAATATCATCAAAATCTTCCATACATGTTTCATCTTCCACACAAGACTCTTCACTGCCTAAAAGCAATGAAACAATAATCAAACAAATGAAAGTTCAATATTTTGCCATTATTCTTATAATTTAAGATTATAAAAACATGATGAAAAATATAAATATAGGATTATATACGGATTTAAAAGGCTGTTTGACAGGCAACAACAAGCAATATTCATGATTGTACTTACTTTCATCTGAAATTTCGGGATCAGGCGGCCTCTCTGTAAAAAAATTAAATATGCCGTTAGTATAATTTATTTAAACAGTTCACACAATTTCAACATTTATTTTAATTTTGTGGCAATAGATATACATTTTATATTTAAAAGTGAGGAGCAAACAATCCAAACATGTTTTGTTCAAAATTCCGTTACATAACTGAATTTGCACACGAATATTGTATATAACTAACCTATTTAATTCGTTGAGTTGTGTCATTAGGAGAGAACTAACTAAAACCAATTTTGTCATATTCAATTTAACTAGCAAAAATTGGATTCTGTAAATGAGTCAATGCATCTAGGAATAGTTATTTGCATTTTCCAACGAATCATCTCAATGTGACAGAATATGTTTCGAATATTTACTTCTCTAGTGCAAACACACTTTTCAATGGTTTATTTTGTTTTTCTTATTATAAGGAATGTTTCCACAAACATTTTAATAGAATCACACATGAATAATCCTTACTTTTACTGCAAAACAAATATTATCTAACCCTTAATCTTATCATATGAAATTCGTGTAAATATTAATAATTTTAAACTACTTTTTAATTAAGTTTACTAGTTATGTAGAGCATGTTTAAATAGTAAAATAATTACTTCTGGATATTATCAACTCATCAAGTGTAATGTCTTCTTCTGATCTCGCTATAAAATAATATGCATAAGTAGGATATTATAACTGGAAAAATGCCACAAAAGAATACACATTATATCGTGCTAGAAAAAAAAAAGTGACATTACACAGGAATTAATCTATTTATATACATTCACAGAGTGTCTGTTATTTAAAAGAAAACTAACTAAAAGGTTAAATAACTTTTTGATTAACTGCCTGAAGGGTGAGCAAAATATCAAAGGTGTAAAATTATTTCTAATTAAAAATATTTTAGCAAATATAACTTTCAAAATCTCCTCCAATGTTTTAGATTTTTAGCATAAGGGAATTAAATTTTTTTTTCGTTTTGCTGTGAAAACTATTGATACATTTTACGGATAATGAGATCATAACATTTAGAATAAATTTAAGCTAAGAATACTTTATATATGTTTTCCAATATTTATGCAGTTAGTATGCTACAGAACGAGTTTGTTCAAACTAATAATAAAATTGCCTTGATATTGAATAATAACTTATGTTCATTATAAAGTAAATAATGTATACTTTTTTATATAAGAAAATAAGTACCAGAACCTGATTATCTTTAAAATTAATGTTGACACTTCATATAATGAATAAAATGGAAAAATAATTAACAATTTAAGTCATATAATGGCCTAAATAGGTTTTTTCATAAGAAAGGTTGTCTGCAAATTTATTTACAACGACTATTCATATCAAATAGCTTATTTAACTGAAGAATAATTATGTTTACCTTTCTCTTTTGGAGGAATAACTGCATCTGCTTTTCCCAGTCTTTCTGAAGGAAAAAAAACAAGATATAATATTATTTTTATTTTCATAACAAAATATTAAGTATTTTTCTTTTAAGATAAAAGCATAATTCATAAATATTTCTTAATATACACAGATATAATATAAAATCTTGAAAGTGGATTCTCATATATATTGTAGAACTTCAATAGAATGACCAATATGAGTGGACATTATAACAACATCATTGAAATAAGTGAAAACACAAATTGCTTAAAATAATAAACTAACAATTGGAACTTTAAGTGGCGACCTCTATAAGTAAGTTGCATATGCAATTAAAAATATATAAAATCTGAACATGCTTCGAGAGACACCATCTACCCACACCGGCAGGAGTAGGAAAAATTCTGTTAAGTAGAATGAATCCCATAATACTATGTTGCCAAAGAACAGACAAATATTAAGTTAAATATGCAATTATGTTCCCATGAATGTTTCGCGATGGAGGACATTTTGATTTCTGAAGACTTTAAGAAGTCAAAAAGTTCTCCATTGTCGAATCTTGGGAACATAATCACATATTTAATTTTTCGAACCTTTAATTTGCAAACCTACATATTCAGTCGAACTTGACTTTCTGGAGGTTTTTTAGCAATATTGATATGCTAATGAGACTTTTGCCAGTCCCATTTTTCCCATTTGCTGAGACCTAATACTTAAATAAAACCAACTTCAATAATTTGTTCTTCGGCAACAATTTCATTACTGATTTATTCTTATTTTGCTTTGCACAGACTTTTCTTACTTCTACGAATGAGGGGAGATGGTATCTCTCAAAACATGTTCAGATAATATATATTTTTTAATTGTATCAGTATTTCGTATTTCATACGGTCAAAGAAACAGCTAGTGATAAAAAAATTGCAATTGCCACATTCATTAATTTCAATTAAAGCTTTTATTTCTTAGTCTTTGATATACATTTATAAATATATTTAATTATGAATGTAATATAGATTTTATGATAATTTATTTAAACTACCTATGTTTGTGTATATGAGCAGGTTAGAATCAAAACTTATAATTTTCGTCTTGCTTGATCTTGTAAAAAGGGTAGTTGAAATATTTACATATAAAGGGAATATTTAAAAAAAACAATTTTAGCTAATCTCAGTCAACTCTTAACATACGTTGATAATTTAAAATTGAATTTATCATTTTCATTTGCTGTCAATATGTAAAACCTAACATGATTGCCGAAATGTAAACTGTTCTAGGCAGCATTTTTTGATCATTTAGTATTATTGGCTTTTATTAATAATTAGATTAGGCAAGTTTAGAAAAAATATGAGTTTGATTCTCACCAACTTATGTTTCAAAAACAATTATTATAGTATACCATTGAGAATTTCTTTGTGGAAATTTTCTTTCAGCAGCTTGCTAATAAGAAATGGTTGGTTGACCTGGAAAGAATAAAATGTTCATAAAGATAAAAACACATAAAAAAATCAATATAAATTAGATGAACAATCAGGACCATTTATGTCTGTATTCAAAATTGCAGTTTATAGCAATTAAATATTACGGAGGCATAAATGTATTTTTTTTATACTTCGTTTATAAAAGACTCCAGCAAAATTGTTTAAATTTTACTATCCATACATGCAACAAATAAGAATTACAAATCTCACCTACAAACCAATTCAAAGACTTATTACTGTCATGCAACTGGACTATATTGTACATTAATACTTACTTGGAAATTGTAGCACTAATACATAGTTTATGGACTAATCAAAATTTTATGGGTTAAAAAGGGTAGTATACAATAAAATACATATTTATGAAAATTAAAAAAAAATGCTATAAAACAGATGTGCATAAAAATGTTCACTTTTAATACATGTTTAAATTGGAAACAAGTGTATTTTCAAACTGAAGGCAAATTAAAAAGTTTTTTTTATATTAAAAAAAAGTTATATAAATGAAAGAATTGAAAGTTTTACCTCTAACCATTTTTGAAGGTGATCGTAATTACTTTCTGTAAACTTAATACCGATGCTGCCTTTTCTGTAAAATTAATGAATAGGTATATTAAAAGAAAGAACATCTCAAATAACTTAAAACATACATTCCATTAACGAGTGCACAAATCTTAAATTCAATTTAACAGATGGAAAAACTATAAATAATTATTTATTTAACATGGTTCATACAGATTTTCAAAAGTAAAAATTAAGCAGTTCTTAAGGACTTTTTAAGGACCTCTCGATAATTTTTAAGGACCTTTTATATTTTTTGGCGCCGTTGGAGAATTGTAATTTGTTGGTGTAGAATCGCACGTAAATGCGGTTTTATAGCGAGTTGGCTCAGGATACCACTTCTGGCAAACACTGGCGCAGAATTGTTAAAGATGCTACATTCTTGTTAATTTTCTCGATTTTCTAGAGTGAGTATCGATTCTTCACAAAACAAGAAACGAGCTGAGATTTTCTAACGATGAAGTGTCGTGTATGATAATGAAATACCATTGACGAAAAAATCGGAAAAAACAGATCAAAATTGCACTTTTTTTCTGTCATTAAAACCGTCTATCTTCTTGCCTTGCCAATTTACACTTGCGTATAACGGTTAAAAATGTGTACACGATTAAAGTAAAATCCGGAATTCTGCATTCCGATATTTTGAATACACCTGGAATTCTGGGTAACGAAAATTTAAAAAAATTGGAATTTCGGATTAGACATGAAAAAATACCACCATGTGAATTAGTAAAAAAAATTCATGTTTGACAAAAATTAAGGACCTTAGTTGAAAATTAAGGACTTTAAGGGCCCTTAATTAAGGACCTACCTAAATTAAGTAGTTCTTAAGGACTGTGCGAACCATGTTTAAAATAAAAATAATTCAATTAGGTTATTTAAAAAACAAATAAAAAGTAACACTTCAAGAAGAAAAGTTTTCAAAAGTAAAATGTAAGATTACACTTATAGCCATTCTTCAAAATTAGTGATACATTTCAAGTACTATTGTACAGATTAGTTCCAACTTTAAAGAGTAACAATAAGCAAAAAATTAAAATTAGATCTTGCTTTTAAATGCTTGTTTGAGACAATATTTTATTATTGATGACATTATATATATATATATATATATATATATATATATATATATATATATATATATAATAACATTGAATGCTGTTATTCTTGAAGTTTTGAAATTTTATTTACCTATTTAAGTGTTTACATTTAAGAAACACAGGAGTTTTTCTGTCTTACAAGAGGAAACACTAAGAGGTTTCTCCTCTTACTTACCTCTTTCCATATCCAGGACATAATAATAGACAAATTATTAAAAAAATAACAAATGAACTTTGGCCTTTTGAAGTAAAGTAAACTATACAAATATTATTAAAGAGAAGAAACAAACATACATGAGAAAAATTAATAAAATTAATTCTTACAAATATAGAATAAACTTCTACACAAATATGATAATCTTTTATATGTGTTCTTAAGGAGACACTGTAGGGCAATTACTACTTTTTATTGAATTTATTGTGTTACAAATATAAAACTCATTATACAGATAAAGTACCCTAATATTAGCAATATTCTGTAAAAAAAAAATAGTGGCATTTTTTTTTCTACTTAAACGTATGTTACATTTATATTAAAGTTTCTAATTAAAAAGTTAAAACTTTTTCTTTTTTTACAAAATACTGTTAATATAAGGATACTTTAATTGCATAATAAGTTTCATACTTGTAACACAAGAAATAATAAATAAATAGAAAATGCTTTACATATTTATCTTAAGATGAAGTTTTTTAAACTACAAAAAATAATCGTTTTTTAAACTTGCAGAATTTTTAAACTTAGCATGTGTTTTCTATAATATTTAAGAAATTATTTTATGCAATAAAAATATTAGTGAATTTTGAGGTACAGTGTCACCTTAATTGAGTTAATTCTCATATTTTAGTTAGATATTAGGTATTTTTATATTAAAATCGATTGTTAGTAATAAATTTTGTAACTTATTCTATGATCCTGATCCAAAAACCTTGAACTAATGCAAACAACACACCAAACATTAACACACTTTTTTTTTGTTTGGATATCCCATTTTAAGTATTACATACCCAAATAAATGTTATGCTAAAACATTATATTTTATTATGTTAAGTAAAGCTTGTTGAAAAGAATTTCAATCAACTTAACTTTGTCTATGGAAATAAGATTGTTGCTCAACAAAGCTAAAAATATTTTTGATAAAATTAAATAAAAAAATTGAAAGTAATACAATATAATAATAATTTTTCTAAGTAAATCATTTGTAATAGAAATAATTCTATTATTGTAGTTATTACATTCCCAAACACACTCCAGAATAAAAAGTTTTAGATAAGCAAAAGATTTTACCATTTTCGATCCATGAAGAAGAGGACAAAAGGTCAGGCTTATCTGATTGTGTGGAGACTTGGAGCACGCATCAAGTAAACTTTTATTTAAACAGGGAAAAGCCAATATTCCACAAAATTTCAAAAGAAACATACCATTTATAAATCTTACGATTTTTTTTTTTTTAAACTTCTGATTATATCAAACCCCACACAAAATACTTTGCTCATATGCATTTTGCACTATCGTGATTTCCCTAGAACAGTGCGATAGTTGTAGGAAGTTTTCAATAGAAGATTCTTATGTGTGTGAGCAGATGTACATAAAAATTTCTTGATGCTCCCCTAACCTCATTTCCCTTCATTTTATTTGTTTAAAACATCAATGTAATAAAATGTCTTAATGTCTATAAGACAAACTTTAAAAGAAATTCAACTTTGTTCTCGCCACAATAAACTAGACTTTAAATTATCAAACTGTTGCATTTGTACAATTTTCTAATTTTCAAAGAAACAAAAGTTAAAGTCAATCAGTTTATAGAGTC
Source organism: Troglohyphantes excavatus (assembly GCA_963932185.1). NCBI lineage: Eukaryota > Metazoa > Arthropoda > Arachnida > Araneae > Linyphiidae > Troglohyphantes > Troglohyphantes excavatus. Next base: position 53,509,473 of record OZ010668.1, read on the forward strand.
GATAATGTTACTTAAAATATGTTTCAGATATTGTTTTAATTTTAATGAACAAACAAGCTGAAATGTGGTTTAACCAAGTAACCATAAACAGAAATATACATACCTGTAAGACTTAAACTGAAAGTGATAAAAAACATCTCTAGCAGTTGAAGAATTTCTCATTATTTTGATTTCCTGAGGCTTGGTATGAGCAATAAAATGAAATTTTTCAAGAAATTCCTGGGCTATTAAAAATAATAAATGTTCAATATTAGAAACATATTTGATATTAATTCATAAAGCTATCACACAGACAACAATATAAATAATAAAATATGTAGATCCATATTACAGTTCTGACAAAGATATTTTCTTATGATGGCAGCCACTGAAATACCCAATCCATTGATTAGTTTGTAACGAATAATAACTTTTTTTTAATTCATTATAAAGACCATTCAATAACAATTATGTTCTATTGATCACTTGAGGGTCTAGTGTATGAATATTAGGTATTTTAATGCAATTATATTGTGTGACTTGTTAAAGCTATTTTTGCATTAACTTGAAAATGAAAAAGTTTAATATTAACCTTTTAGTCACTGTTAAGCTTAATTCCAATTGGAACATAATAGTAAATATCTATGATCTCATGTATAATGTGAAAATAATTTGTTTTGGTTTGTGATTTTTATTCTTATTATAATTCAAATGTAAGAATTTTTTTTATCTGACTGAATATTAACACAATTGTTAATTTTACTAAAAAGTTACTTTTAAAAGGACAAAAAGATAATGGCTTTAACGTGATATTCCATATTTTAAGATTATGTATAATTCAAAACTTTGAAGATGAAAAAAGATGATTTATGTTTAATAATGAAGACATCATTTAGGTGAAGACATTTTGAATTAATGTATGATCAAAAGATTTACCAGTTTAATAAATTCTCATCAAATATGCCTCATTGCTTAAGTTGTATAAAAAAGACAATGATTTTCAAAATATTTTGGGTTAAAATAAAATAAACTAAAGAGGAGTAACACCCTTAACAATTAATAGCACATTGTTAACACACTTACCATATTTGGAACATTTATTCTCACGTAGCAAAAGCAGAAATAAATGAACATATAAAGGGTATAATAACTCAGACAACTGTGTCCTCAATAAAGATGGCTTTAGACCATTAATATGTTCTAAAAACCTAAAAGAAATAATGTCATTATCATTTAAAAAACCTAAGTTTTCTAAGCTTATAACTTTATAAAGTGCTAAGTAACGCTAATTTTTATAAAACAAAACACATCTTCAAATTAGTTTAAATTTTAGATTGATGGACTATCATGGACTTCTACTTATTTGCGAAAATTCTTTAGAAATAAAACTTTTAATCAAATCAGCTTGTGCCCTTATAAGGGCTAGACTATTCCTTTCAGGACAAAAACCAAACACAAACTAAAAATAAGCTTTTATTTTGAAGAACAGAGATAAATTACTTGTGTGGATGCTTAAAATATCAAGTTGGAAACCAGGGAAAAATCCTAAATTACAGTATAAATAATTTTGTTTTGCTAACTATATTTAGAAGACTAAACACAGTAGAAAATTCAAGCTAAGAATCAAGAGGAAAAGTATAAGAGTTAATACATAACGCTTGTAGATAAAAAAAAATTTAATGAGTTTTTTCTATAAGAGTAGAAATTGATATTTTTTTTATCAGAAAACTAAAGGTTACTACTAATTAAGTCTGGCAGTAACAGGTTGTATTTAGACATTGTTTTGAGGTGACTTCATTCAATCACGAGAGCTCCGTGTTAGGTACGACATGTTCGCCAACCAATCTCATTCTGTTTCTGCCGGTTCCTCCTAGAGGTAACCCTGTGGTTGCCAAAGAGACTTGGCGAATTATCACTTAGTCGGCGCACACCACAGTTTAAATATACATCAAATTAAATATATGTGTGTTGATTCAAACAAAGATGTTGTGTTCATGATTGGCCCTTTACGTAATATAAGAGCAGTTCAGCTGGAAAATTAAGGGAGGGGGTTTTGTTACAGCTTGCGCCCTTGTAAGGCTAGGCTATTACTTTCAGGACAAAAACCAAATACAAATTAAAAATAAGCTTTTATTGGAAGAATATAGATAAATCACTTTTTTTTTAATTCAGCAATTTAAAACTTTAATGTGCAATTGAAATCTATATGGTGATTTTTTTTATCTTGTTTCAAACTACTAAAAACCGTGCAATTGAATAATATATTTTCCCTAGATTTTTATACAAGCATACTTACATCTTATATTGATTACAGGCAGACAGTGAAGCTTCTTTGTTTTCCTGTACTTCAGAACTCTTTTTACTTTGGTCCATAATCCAAACTGGAAAGAAAAGAAAAACACACTATGCATAAGCATTACAAAGGATTAAAGTTTAGATACGGGTGCAAGGCATCTTTCAGGAAAACAGTAAAGGTGAAAATTCACAGTCGCCACTCGCCACTAACTTTTTAAAAGTGGCGATCGAAATTTTTTGATCTAGTCGCCACCGTGGATTTCGACTTCTTTTTAATCAGAAATTTAACAATTTCGGAAATCGATGGCATGATTTTAGCTCTTTATGCCACCTTACTACTCTAGACTATAAAATTGTCTAAAATATAAAGGCATGGTAGTGTAGGTCGGATTCGAGCATCTAAATCGCGCCGATCGCCGATGTTTCGAATCCGAGGTAGCCGCAAAGCTCGCTACGCATCGCGTAGCAATGAAACCAAAATTGACGTTATTACCAAAACATATAAAAATAAATAAGCAAAATTTAGGTTTTTTAATAAATAATTAATTGGTTTATATAATCTATGAAGATAGTACACATTACTTAAAAAAAATTTGGATGAAAGACGAACTTTAAACATAGCAAACGCCCCAACATTTTCTAACTTAATCAAAATAAACAATCATATTTCCCCCCCACTGCAATAAAGGCTTTATTCGTTGATAATGATATGTAAAGATATTAATGCTAGCTTTAGAATTTTGGATGCAACCAATTTGATCAATAAAATCGGATCACTACTCTGCGATTTTAAGTGTTGTTTTAAAATTCTTAATACTAATTCCTAAGTTGAACTAAACATTTCAAAATAAAATGTATTCATTCAAAATATTTTAAATAAAAGGTTACTTTTTATTTCAAAATAATTTGTCATCGGATCGGCGGCAATTAAGTTTCGTGGGAAAATATTTCAAATGACTTTTGGCTATAACCCTAAATCTTTCCACTGGCCACTATCACTATCAAATTTTCTTAATTTTCACCTTTAGAAAACAGGGAAGGAAGGGTTGTTAATTTATGAACAATTACATGATCATAATTGTTCATAAATTAACAATGGTAATAATAAAGTAACAATTAAAAAGTAATATAAGAAAAATTATTCTTAATATTTTCCTTCCCCTGAACCATGACAATTAGCACATTCAAAGAGTAAAAAAAAATGTAAAACTTAATAAGATATTTTTAATTCTAAAAAAGAACCGGCAACATATAAAATGCAAAGATTAGAGGGAGAAATACAGTATAAATACTTTTCAGCAACTTAATTTTTGACAACATCCTTCACATAATTTGAAGATTTGGTGACATTTGTTGCCAAAGCTTCAAATATTGCCAAAGAGGAAATTCATACATTTAACTTTAAAAACATGAATATATATATATATTACACAATGAACAACAAAACAAGTGATGGTTTAAAGTAAGTAACTACATTAAAATAAAATTTTCATGACAACTAAGATGTTTATCTTTCATTAGGGTATGCTTCCCCCATACTATTCATACACATCCCTCCCCAACATCGAACAGTAGTTTAGAGCATCTTCTCTCTCTTGGAGCAGTCTAGTATTACAGTACCTATCCATGTCAAATGCATGTACCTTAATGTTTTATTGGGAATAAGTAAAGGATTTCACAAAATAATTAATTGTATAGAGGTATTAACTAAATCCAATTAAAAAAAAGATTACAAAGAAGAGCAAATAATTTTTACATTTACTTGATAAATGTACCAGCTACCATATTGCAAACAAATCTTCTGATAAACATATGGGAACGTCCACCAAAAATGAAACTTTTTACTGAAATTAAAATTTTAACCAAACTGTAAGTGTGGTATATCAATTTAATCCTAGAAAGTTGCTGGATATGAATTTGTAAGGTATTATTTCATAAGAATAATAGTCTGCAGTGAAATTGTTCTGAAAGTTGACTTATTTCTTCACTTTTATTGGGGCCAAAAATGTCACTTCGATAATAGTATATTATTTTCTTAATTTTGTTCATTAATTGAAATCATTATATATACAAATTCATAATCCATTTACATATTTATCATATATATATAGTTGAAATATTTTAGATTAGCTTTTGAATTAAATTTTAACTCTATTTAATAGTGATGTTTAATTGTCACAAGAGTAACAAAAAACATATAAAAGTTTCAAATTTGTAAAAACTACTTAACATTTTTACTTGAAACCTTTTAATTTCTGATTTGGTGGAATAAGACATATTTTACACCATTTATTTTTTGTGTGTCATGCATAGAACATCCTCTGTTGTGTTGTCACAAGAGTAACAAATAACTGTGTCACAAGAGTAACAAATAACTGTGTCACAAGAGTAACGCATAACATTTCTGGCAAGTAAATCAAATAGGTTGTCTTCAGACCAAAACAAAAACAATATTTAAAGTTTATTTGGTTTTGCCCTTTTTAAGAATAAGTTCTTGAGTAGTTTTTCCATAATTAATTGTATTAATAATTAATTGCATAATTAATTTAAAACAAATTAAATTGCATTCATTCATGTTTTTAAAATGAATGAACTTAATTTTTTATTTGTACTTTAAAATTACAGAACAATTATGACAGCAGGTCCTCAGAATGTGTGTATTTGTGGTTTTCATAAAAACTTTCAAAGTAATTCATAGGACAGTTGCAGATATATTTTCTCAATTCCTAAAGATTTATTGATTTAGAGTGCTGTGCAGGCCCGTTGCACCGGGGGGAGCACGGCCCCACTATAATCTGGTAACCCTGAAAGTTGGGAATTTCTACTTCTAAAAATCCTCAATTTGAGAAAATTTATGCCTGAAGAAAATTAATATTATTAGCAAATGAAAGCTATGGCAGATTATAAATGGCCTAACTTGTATCATTACATTTAAATTAGACCTCAGAACGGACATTGCATTGGAATATGGGTGCAACAAATCAATGCTTGTGAGAGAACTGTTTAATATTACCTAAAATGTATATAAAAAAAAAGATGAAAAATGCTGATAAGTTGGAACTGGGAATTTTCAGCACTGTTGAGTTGGGAATTTCGAATCGTTAAGTTGGGAAATTTGTTGTTTCAATTTTGTTATGTCGCTAGTGCTTTGATACTTGACTTGAATGTTGGTAGACATTCAAAATGTGCATTTTGAAAAGATATCATAGAACGGCTATTATATAATACAAGACAGATTTTCTGTAAATGTGTTTGCACAATATTTTAATGCAGCATCTCCAAGAAAATACATCGGTCAAACGTGTATCCAGTTTTTTCTGATGGTTGCACAGGCCAATTTAAACAAAAATAGAATTTTGTAAACATGTCAGCACTTAAATATTAACAGTTTTCATTGAAATTTTTTTTTTAACAGCTTGTGATACGAGTGCTGTAGATGGAATCGGTGCTGTTTTTCTTTTTTTAAGTGATGTCTATGAAATGAAGTGTATGGTAAAAATCAATTATACAAAAAGCTGCTGATTTTGCAGAACTTGTACATGGTGCAACAAAGGTAAACATACTTTATGTACCAAATGAAGAAATCATAGACAAAGAATTCATTTGCGTATTACCCTTGGAGAAATTGTATAGTGAAGGGCACACAAAAACACACTTTGTCGAAGCTACCAAAAATGCCACTATCTACCATTGACCATAACACACGATAATTCCTACAAAGAGTTCATATTTTATAAAGGAAACAGCAATAAAACTGCAAGTGAAACCGATGAAGAGCAATTGTGCTCAGTAACAGAACGCAAAGGTGCCGAGAAATTGCAATATAACCAGTAGGTGAATGTAAACTATGTTGTGGTCCGTTAATTCTAACAGTATATGATGAATAATCAAATAAGGTGCTTTAATACACACAAAAGTAAAAATAATTCAAATGTTTGAACCTTTTGATCATGCTATTTGATACAAAAGAAACCAAATTGTGGCTTATTTTGTTGCTCTTATATTTGTAAAATATTTTTTTAGTAAACTATTTTTAATATAATAATTCTATACCCTTTTAAGCTATTTTAGACTCCTATCAATGTTTAAAACTGTTGTATATTAAAAATATTGTGAATTAGCTCATATATTAATGATTTTTTGAGGTTTTTAAGCAGAAATTCAATTGTGGACAAAATGTCACAAGAGTAACGTCACAAGAGTAACGCTTAGCCTTTTACTTAAAACAATGCCATTAATTCAGATTTTGTCAAAGAGATTCAAAAGTTTTTCCCTTTTGAAGAGATATAATTGCTCTATTATATTTGTAAATTTGAGTTTTGTATTCTCATATAATTCACAGGAATTCTACCTTAAAAACACTTTTTGTATTTTGCCTTTTCCAGTGGTCACAAGAGTAACAAAATTTTGATTTATTCCCTAGACAACAAAAATATACTAAATTACATATTAGATATGTTTTATGAAGCGGAATGACATGAACTTTTAAATAGTAATTTTGAATTTTATCCTAAATATATTTAGTATTGTAAAAAATGTACGTTTTTATGAAAATTTTCTCTGACCGTCACAAGAGTAACAATGGACGTTCCCATATCTGAAAGTACATAGCAATTTTCTGAGCCAAGGGAAGAACAGTAAAAATAGTCTAAACCAATGACAAACTAAAGCTGAAGGTTGGTTGTTTGAATTAACATTGCAACAGAGCTACATATTAGGCCATTGAATACAGTTCAGGGTTTATCATGAAGGAAAGACCCAGTCATACTGCCTTGCATAATTTTAAACCATGGTCACCTGAAAAGGACAGTACCTAAGAAGACACCTTACTTTCCAATTTACATAACACGAAGAATGGGACAACATTTGGACTGCAACATATTCAAGATATACCAATCTCTTTTACACCGTGGATGATGAGGATCGATTTCACAACCTTCTGATAACGAGTTTGCTACTCTATTAAAAATATATCGAACCTACAACCAACCATATGAGTTTAAATTTGTTAATTTTTAGACAAAGGCCACTGAGGTCAGCTAAGGCAGAACAGTGGGAAAGTTTTCATCAAGATCTAGCAAAAGAATATGTTTAGAGTGATATTTTAGAAATATACAATCATGTCTATGTTGCAAGAAAAATAAATGTGTCGAAATTATTCAGTGGTAATATATACACTTTGAATAAATAGACATTCAAAAGTTATACATTTAAAATATTTTGTTTTAAATATGTTCATATTAAACAAAGGAAATAAAGTTGTGTATAAATACCAAAAAGACAAAGACTACAAATAGTATTTATCTCATCAATAATTAGTCTTCCTTTTCATATTAATGACATTCAAGTGTTGCAGTGTGGCATGGTTTATTGTAATTATGCTAAATGTTGTGTGCTGAAATCAAAATATTAAATATGATGCTTTTTTTTGTGTATATAATTTATATAGTGTAACTACCATACGAGATATCAACAAAGTACTAGGAAATTTGTTAAAAAAATTACTATTTTTTTAAAGAAATACGAATAAATAAAGTGTTTTAGAATAAATAGGGGAAATCTATATGAATATAAGGCATTATTGCGCAAGAAAATTGAATCATAGCTGGAGGGCATGCAATAGCCTCAATTTAATTAATGAATTTCACTCAAATTATCAAGAATTTATAAATTGTATCTATAGAACAATCACTAATAATAAAGTTTACTACGCATATGGTAGTTAGAAAACTTTTGTCAACTGTTTAGTCGCGCCACCGTTGTAATCTTATTTTACCGATTAAACAGTATTAAAACATTTTCTTCTACTATGGAATCTATAAAAGTGCAATTGGTTCCAATTCTGCGATGTCTGTTTATTTTGTGGATTGAATTCAGTAGTTAATATATCTGTAAAAAATAAATTACCTGAGAAAATGTAAAGTTTAGGATTTTTGCATCGAAGACGAAAAGTGATGGCATAAAACATACGCATCCTTCACTATTTTCACGACATCAAATTTCGAATAATTAAATTCCTTTTTCTCATTCTGATCAGTCAAATATAGAGATAAAAAAGTTCATGGTATTACATTTCTTAACCACACATCGTATAAATGTTTTGCTTACATTACCAAACAGACTTGCTTTACTTTTTAATTTTAATTTACTTTGACGTTGCCAAATTTTGATAAGCGAAAGCACACTTTTAAAGTTGTGAATATATTACACGGTTGCTTGAACTCACAGTTGTATTTGACGTCATAGAACTTTTTTTTTTTATAAAATCCTGTCAGTATTTAATCATCAGAAGAAGCTGTTGATTCACTTCTTTGAAATGATGATTTTTAAACTTTATTTAATACTCTGTGTGTGCGCATGTTTTGTAACTTTTTGAAAACTTTTCTTATTTGCTTGACCTTAACTGTACTACTTTTGGCTCTGCTCCTGCTCTTTTCTTGTTTTTTCTAGCTGTTCGCTCCCGCTCGACTCGGTCATTGTACTCCTCGATTACTATTTTTTATTTTTGTAAATTTTTTAACTATGCACAAACTCTATGTAATTGCAAAGGCAATCACACACACGATTCTGAACTTGATTAAAATATAATTATTATAATTGTCATAGGTAGTCTGTTATTCGTATGTACTTATACTTATTTTATAAATTCGTTTTTTCAAATTGGCGTCTTATGTCGATTGGAATTTGTTTCAATATTTACTTATTTTGTAAGTTTAAATAAAAAAAGATTACCTGGTTCACCTGTCTCCTGATTCCTGAAACATACACGAAATTACTTTGACTTACGTGGATGTAACAAGAAATCTAGTAAGTACCTAGTGTTAATTTGTCCTAAAAAGATTATAACTTTAATTGATAAACTTTTTTCTATAAATATCTATTTTATAAGATAACTTTTAAATGTACGTTTGTTATCGAAAAGTATATTTACACTCGTAATATGACAATTTTTAATATTTCTTATTTTCAAGTAATTAAATATTAGTAACGGTTAAACGAATTATATATGAGATTTTTATTCAGGAATTTATTAGATGTCAGCTTTATTTTTCAATGGTTATATCGTGTAATAATTGTAAATAATCATAGCAGAAAAAAAAACTTAATTTAAGTGAGTTTTTTTAATGTTGTATATAGAAAATACTCAAAAACAAGTCTTGTTTAAATACAATTAGTCAAGTAACTATTTTATGTTATAAATATATTTTTTTGTAAAATATTATTAATCCAATATTGAACAGAGAAAGGTTGAATGGATGTTTACTGAATCTCTTTTTGTGAAAGTGCTGAATTAAATATGAAAGGATTGTTAAGCTAGCTCTACTGATTCCTAGGCTTTTTTTTCACAAGAAGTTCAAGTTTTGTAATTTGGTGTTAGAAAACAACCATTTTTATTTAATTGAATGCTTTTACTTTCCCTTTCAACCTCGCATCTTCCGTACTAATGCTGTGAATTAATTAGCCATTTCTCTAATGCTGGTACTGTGTAAATAATGAACAATCCTTCATTGTCTTACTGCACAATGTCTACTATGCAACTGCTTCAGTCTCGCCTTATTTGTTTCTCTAATAATTTACTAATCTCCAAAGTATCTTGCTACAATTGAGGTTTCCATTTATACCAATATTTTAATTATACTATCATATGTTAAATTATATATCAGCAAGTTTTTATAACTAAAATCTCTCATATAAAGACTGTTTTTTTAAAAAAAGTGAATGATTTTCATTCACTTTTTATTTATTTTAGGTTTATTGATGATGTGCTATGCAGCCCAAAGTTATGGCGGATGCTTTCAAGAAACTGATACAAATTTGTAGCAAAAACAATGTTCTCTGCTACAAACAATTGGAGAGCAACAAATCATCAGTATATTATGGTCCTTTAGGTAGCCTTTTGAAAAAAAATATTTTCAATGAATGGTAATAATATTTAATTAGAGTTTGTAATTTACTGTTTTGTTTATATTTATAAAATGATAAATTGTTCTTTAGAAAGGATACTTTAAAAAAGAATAAATTGAAATTGTTTAAAGAAAGAATAAATTGAAATTGTTTAAAGAAAGAATAAATTGAAATTGTTTAAAGAAAGAATAAATTATTCTTTAATGTGTGAAACATTTGGCTTAAATAATAGTAGCTACACGTTATGATACATGTTAACTTGCATTTTTATTAAGTTTTGGATTGAGGAGAATTTCGTAATTATGAAATATGCAAAATTCTACAGCAATTCCTTTGCAGGTTTGACTAATTGTTTTTGGCCTTACTACCACAATGTTATAATTACTAGATGAAAATACTATACCTTGAATAATTTAATATGATTTATTTTCTAATAAATTAATATTAAAGACTGATTTTGTAGACATTTGTATTTGTAATCAACTACATTTCAAGAAACAAAAAGGAAAATTTTGATAAATGGATTCCTTGAACTAGAGTGTGTCTCAGAGCCTAGATTGATTTGGAATAGTAAGCTAATATAAAAAACCCTGGGTTTTGAAAGAATATTTTAAATGTTGTTACTCTTTACAACTCTATTTAAACCAATAAGTTTACCCCCTTATCTGAGTGCTTAATACATTTAAATAATTTTGATTCTGAATATAAGAGCATACTTTTAAAAATTTAGAACCAATTTTGTGATAAAAATAATGTTAATTGTACTATTCTCGTATTCTTACAATAGTTTATTTTTTAGGCTGTGTTCTCATTTAAACAATACTGAAGTTAATGTATTTCCTTTGGAAATTTCAAATCCCAGAGAAATTTTGCATGTTTCTTCTGCAACTTCAGATCAGTCGTCCTATTCTGTGATACCAGGTAAATAAATTAAATATGCTTTTCTACTCCATTATGTTTTTTTCAGTGTTTTTTGTAAAAAATAAAATCTATAGGTAATAAAAAAATATTTATCATTAAAAAAAAGATTTGATGTTGCATCTAACATAATTATTTTTTTTCTTCTTAGAGATCTAAGGTATTTTATTTAATACTATAAATAATTATTTATAAAGCATTTTCACCCAATTGTATAATAATAATTATTAATAGCTAATAATCATTCTAAGAATAATTTGAATTCTAAAAATATCTTAATTAACTTCTAATGTAAAAATAAATGCAAATAAATAAAAATAAGGCTTTTATTTTCATAGTTTATCTTTATTTTTAGACTTTAGATGTTAATACTTTTAAAGTTTACAGGTACAAATAATTTCTGAAATCCATATTCTATTTTTAAAGATTGGTAATTTTGGCTTGATTTTTTCTGAGATAGGATTTGAAATAAATATCAGGTGGTAGCATAGTTAATAGATTGACTTTATGTTGCTAAATGCTTATACATTCTTATTAATTTGTTTTGTTGTAAAAGTGTATTTAAACTTTCTTTAATCCTGAACAAAATGCACTAATATGAAAATTGTTTTACAGTGTTGTGTAAATAAGACTCAATAACTTATAATCCTTAAAATCAAATTACTAATTTAATTATTATTTATATATTTTTATTAATGAACGACTTTTCTTGTTTTTAAGTTAAATCTGCAGGCACAAAGTCTTTATTATTTTATAATACGGTAATCTATTAAAAACATTATTTAAAAATAATAAATTTCCATTAAAATTTTTTTTTCTAAATTTTCTAAAAATAAGTTTTTTTGCCTTTAATACATTGGAAAAATTAAATGTTTTAATTATAGGTAGCTTAATTACAACCCCTTTTTTGTATCAGCTAAACTTTATATGTGTTGCTTATTTATTTAGTAATTAAAAAATATGTAATCTACTTAATTGTTTTTAATTGTACATATTTTAGTTTTGTTTATATAAAAATACTATTTTCTTATTTAACTCTAAATGAAATTGGTTTCAGCACATTAAATACAACTTCACAGTCATCTGTTGAATGTCCATTTTAGATATCTTGAATGATTATGATGCTGTTTGTTCTCTTGGTCATACACTACCTGTAGGATTTGCAGTTTATGGACCCTGTGTAAACAAGGATATCAAGGAAAATAATAATTTTACAACTTTGTCAGGTGTGGACATGTTAAGGTATTTAATCAATGTGCATCCTAACTCAGACTAACAACCAGCTGGATAATTTTAGTATAATTTATGCACTAGTGCCAAATTTTCAGATGGTTTTGAACCTCTAAGCGATTTGGACGTCTATAGTCTTTTTTGGATCTCCAGTTGATATGCTTATTAATTAAAAAAGTATTTAAAAAAATCAAATCAATCTCAAAAGTTTTAAGATATATTTTAAAATCTATATCTATTAAAATATTTTTTTTAAATTGTGAAATACATGTATTGAAATGAATTAAACTCTCTTAAAGTAAAAACCACTCAGCAATTTTTTATATTTTTTCATTTCTGAGAGGATTAAAGAGGTTAAGACTTGGTTATCTATTATTTTCAAGCTTGGAGATTAGGGCGTTGCTGAACAGTATAAATAATTAAGAATATATATAACTTTTTAAATGTATATCATAATAAGCACGGGAAAACTTTTTTTTTTAAATCTTATACTTTCGGAAAAAATTATAACAAGATTTTTTAATGAATTGTGCAATAATTAAATAATTTCTAAATTTCATTGTATAATTTTTCTAATTTTTTTTTATTCCTAGCAACTTGCAAGCATGGACTCATCTATCTGTGATATTTTTTTGCCCAATAAAAAACTCGATGAACTGGTTTTACCACTGGTCAAAGCAACGATATTTGTGGTGGAGAAAGGTTTGTTTATAGTTAAATAATATTTGTAAAATATTTTTTGAATTGTAATTGATTTTAAAAGTATTTACTTTTAATATTTTAATTTAACATTCCAGTTATGTGCATATATAAGTTATTATAATAGTTATATTTGCTTGATTATCAAAATAACCCATGATTGTTAAAACTTATGTAAATATTGCAGTTTCATTTATTTTTTGGTATTTGAATTATTATGTCTATAGTTTCTACTTTTTATAAATTATAGCGAAATAAACATTTGTGTGGTATTGGTTACAGCTATTTTTTTAATATAGTGTTGTATATAACATGTTTGCAATAAGTTATATTACATATAAGTTTTAGTTTTAAAAAAATACTGCATATTTGTCAACTTATTCATGGAGTACCTGTAAGTTTATAATACTCCATGGCATTGTACAGTTGTATGAATTTCTTTTTAAAAAGATTATATAGAATTCAAATGTAATCATCTCTTTCCTTTTTTTTTTGGAAACAAGAATTACAATTACTTTTACCAAAAAGTTTTTACTTATTTAAACTAAATTTGAATTCTTCAAAAACCCATTGCATAACACACATATACTTTAAGTGTATGAATTTTTGCTATATTTAAAAGTTGTTAAAAAAAAATTATAGAATTTTTCCTATGTCATAACCAACTTGTAATCGACCAGTTTTATTTAAAAGTGAATTTTTAGATTTGTTTTAAATAAAATTATAAAGTTACTCTAATTATAGTATTCCAGTATACCCTCCAAGTTTTCCATGTCTGACGTGACAACATCCCCAAGTGGTGATCATCATTTATCTATAACCCTCGAATTTCCATGGGGAAAACACCATCTGGAAACTGTAACTCTGCACGCTGCTTATCAGGCTGAAATACCATGGAATAAGTTACACATCCACGATGACACAGTCGACAACAAAAAGGCTACACCTGCTGTTCTGACTTGTGAAACTGAGTTGGATCTGGCAGTACTTGCATACTTAGCAAATTCTTTTTCTGAGAAATTGAGAAGTGGTGAAACTAAAAATGTAGGTGTAGCTCATTTCTCATTAAAAATTTTTAGTATTTGCATTCAACACAGTGATAGTTCTTGCTATAGGGCAACCTTTCTAAGGTTTCAAACTTATTGTCTAAAATTGATATTCTTCATTTAAAGGTGTGTTTTAGTTCTAAAAATTACCCTCATAATCAGTGGAAATTTAATTGGCATGTGAATAATAGAACTATTTGGGAAAAACGTACCATATAATTTTGAGTCATTTTAATGTAATAGAGAATAGAACCTAAGCTGACACCAAATTCCCTAAAATTCCATAATACAGCGATTTTAACAGACTGCATCAGGCTCTGTGTTGTTTGCACTCTTATAAATTTTGTTTTTGCGACGACTCTAAAAAACTCTATTGTTCAAAAGTTGAGAAAAAAAGTTAAATTAAATTCTGAAAGTTTTCAAATTCTGAAAATTTTGAATTTAATCAACTTCCATTCATGTTTATAACCTAATAACAGATATTTTAATAAAATTATATATTGTTTTGTATTATATGCTACTTAATTCATATCATTATTTTAAGATTAAATCACAGTATATTGAAATTCTGTTATTGAAAATGACATCAAACATATGAGTTGCCCCATTCCAAAACGTCTTTTGTCCACTTTGAAGAACAAGCCCATCAGATTTTTAAATCATGTTTTTTTCGTATTAAATTTTATTTCTACACCTGGAATTGAGCAGAGTATGTAGTTTAATGTGTAAAATAACACACATTTCTTAATTCCTGGTGTAGAAATAAAATGTAATCCGAAAAAAATATTAACGGGCTTTGTTCTCCAAAGTGGATATTTTGGAATTAGGCGACTCGTATGTAGTATAGTTAAACATAAACTAGAAGGAAATTCACCAATTTTGAGTGATTTTGAGTTTGTTTATTAAGTCTGCTTATCAATTTCAGATATTTCATTTACATTATAAATTGGCTCCTTACAAAGTCTGCTTATTCCTAGAAGAAAGAGATGCTGAATCATCGAAGAAATTAAAAACTGTAGCTGCTCACTTGACAAAAGAGCTAAAAGACACCGGCATAAGTGTATTCCCATCTTCAGAACTAGTACAGTCTGATTCAATGTCAAGCAGATTTGATAGGTATGGCTTATATTATGTGTCTTCAATTAATTGGAGAAATTTTATATTTTTGAAATACATTTGTACTAAAAAGTATTAAAGACTTTTGTACTGATACTTTTTGTAGACTTAAAAGCCTCGAAGAAAATTTTATATGAAAAAAAATAATTGAATTTTAAATATATCCTATGTGTTAGAGATAGTTTTACTATTTATATTTTATATAAAAACTTTTCTGTGAGATCCTATATTACCAGGGGACCATTGAGATATTTAGCTCCCTTTCTATGTAAGTAATAGATGAATAATTGACATTTATAGAAATTCAATGTTTTTTCTTTTAGAAGCTTTAAGTTTTTTTCAAACTTAACAGTGTTTTATTTTTTACTACAATTCCAGCAACAACGACTCTCACAGCATATTTAAGTGTTTCTTTATACTACACCGATATCCTTAAACTGCTCTATCTAAAATTTCAGGTATTTTTTTTGCAATAGAGTTTGAATCAACTTAAATTTAAGTTTACATTAGTTTGGGTGATTTTTCTTTTAGTATTAAGGATTTTAGTTACATTTTATATTAAAATGTGTATATTTTTGGGAAATGTGTTTAGAATGTGTATATTTTTGGGAAATGTGTTTAGAAAGAAAAACGTATGTTCTCTTATCAAAAATGAAAATGTTTGGGAAATTTTTGGGAAATGTGTTTAGAAAGAAAAACGTATTTTCTCTTATCAAAAATGAAAATGTCACCATTAAATTACTTTAGTTATATAGTGATTTTGTTTGTTTTACAGGTTGGATGAAATGGGATTGCCATACACTATTGTATTGAATGAAAATTCAATACAAACTGGAATAGCTGGATTAAGGAATAGAGATACAACATTGCAAGTAAGAGGTTTAATACTTTAAATATTTTTTTTAAATAAATTGTAATATAGTTTACTTTTATGTTAAAGTATTTTTTAAAAAAATTATTTTTATTTATAACCTAGTGTTGAAGTGTTTCTACATTACTTTGTATATGCTTAACTGTTGCAACATTTGTCTAATTTTTTTTGGAAAAACTTATTATTATAATTTTGTATCTGTTATTGATATTTCATATTTATCTTGGTCATTTAATAGAGCATATAGTAAAAAACTCATGTTAGAAAAAGATTCAAAATGTAATCAGGGTGGTAACATAACCTGAAAAACCGGGAAATCAGAGAATTATCATGGAAATTTTTTATTCTGGAAAAGACAGGGAAATTTTCAAAATTTCACTAAAAATCAGGGAAGTTTTCAAATTTGGATCATTAAAACGGCAATTATCGTTTATTATGTCCTCTTTTCTGGGTAATTTAGTTGTCAATATTTCCTTTTAGTTTTGAAGAAGAAGAAAAAAAGCATGGCTATGCGTATTTTTGTAAAAACGTTAACCACTGCTGGTTGAAGAAGCAAAAGCAAAGCACATTAGACTTTGAATTGTAAGCAACATGTGAGGGGCTAATGAATATGTGATTTATTGAAGATCGAAATACGAAATATGAAGCATTTAACATTATCTACAAAAGAAACAATTTGAAAAAACTTGCTTTTTTTGCTAATTATCAACTAACTGCTTAAGTGATTTGTAATGATGGGTGGCTTAGTCGCCAAGTGGTATAAGTGATATAAATCAGGAAATAAACTAACATTTCCCCCTACTATGCAGCTAGATATATTATTTAGACAAGTGGTGTGGCTCCAAGTTTAATAGTTGCCCAATTATGATATTAATGTAATTTCACTTAACATTATAGGCAAGGTGAGTTGCAAAATTTTAACACCCTTATCTTGGAACTCTGTTTTTATACTTTCACTTGGCTGCAAAGCTGCCCCTAAATTTTTCTGTTAGTGTTTAAAACCATGAATTGTAATAAAATCTATATCAATGATTTCAACAAACCTTTGTTAGTTAATAAAATTCATTAATTAGTACATACAACCTCTTTCTCCCAGTTTAATCCATTTTGAAGGTAAACTCTGCACTTCTTTAAATGATACAATTTATACTATGCATATATTTAATTATATTTATTTTTCCAGGAACAAGTTCACATTACAGAATTAACATCAAAACTGGTGAAGTATCTCAAAATTAGAATATGAGAAATTATACTTTTTTTTTGTAATTAAGTAGAAGAGTTAAAAGTATTAAATATTTATTTTAATATTCAACGGATCTGTTTACTTTTATTGTTTGGTTGTAATACAAAGTTGAGAAATAACTTGTATATGGTAATAAAAGTGACTTCAAATTTAACTTAAATAGCAATGAACTTTCAAATTTAACTTGTATAGCAATAAACTTGCAAATTGATGCTTTATCAATTTTCTGAATATTTTATGGTATTAACGCTACTGTAATTTAAATTGAGTAAGAATAAAATATAAACATTTAAAAAGTTTTATTAACTATAATATAACAAGAACAATAATATAACACTGAGGTCTTTCTGCAAATGCGACTGAATTGCATTGTACTGAAGGTGTACATTTTTACATACATCTGATCTTATTTACACAACACCTATAATAATCATAAATGCAACTATCACACAATTTATGAAAGCAACAATTGTTGGTGGATATGTCTTTAAATATCTAATGAGTTAGTGATTGTGTATTGCTACTTTACAATACTTATGTGCAAGGATAGTGAAGACTATATATAAAAGGTGTGCTGGTACTCCCGCTTTCTGATGCAGGGCGGGGAAAAGTATTCTTTTGACGTCATAGTGACGCCTCCGACTTCTGTGGGCGTGTCTAATGCTCTCGTTTGTGCAGTCGTTTTAGGAGTGTACTTAATTTAACAAGAATTCTTGTTTTTAACTAATAATGAATTTATTTAAAAAAAAAACAGTTAAAATTTGCTTCAAAAAACAATTTGAATCGATTTGCAGAGTTGTTTAGTTATTAAAATTTCTCGAAATTAATTGTAGCCAATTTTAACCAATGGTTCGTGACGTGCTGCCATCTAATAGTTTTTTTTGCGAACTATTTAAAAGTAATTTCACTAACTGAATTTAGTATTTGCTGCATTTTATGAGTTTAAATTTTATTTTAAAAATTGCATTTAGTATGTAAAAATTGAAAAAGATTTGCTTAATAAATTAAGCGTATTAAAATAATATTAGCTGCGACGGGAGCATGTCCATGAATTTTGAAAGAGTTAAATAGGGTCAGAACCATCATGTCAATGCATTTGTATTGGACATATTAAATGAGTTACAATTTCAATCACGTAAAATACGGGGACATAACAAATTAAGGACGGATTAGCAGTGAAGCTACCTGAACACAATTTTTTACAGATATTTACATTATTTTGCTTATTAAAAATTAAATCACCAGTTGTTACCCAACCGGGGATCGAACCTAAGTAGCAATGCTTGAAACATACAGCCAATGAGAATGATCAAAAACTCATAGTAAGGCGGAGCTAAAATGACGTCAAAAGAATACTTTCCTTGCCCCTTTCAAAAAGCGAAACACGAGCACACCTTATATATATATGGTCTTCACTATCCTTGAGTGTATCCTTGCAAGTGTATTATACACTTGCAAGTTTCAGTTGCCAGTAAAAAGTTCCAAAAGCCAGTACATTCTGAAACTTTTTTTGTATGCCTTTTTCATTATTTTGTTTCGATGTTTTGCTATTGTAAAATGAAATTATATTTTTAATACTATGGTTAATATCGCTTGCCGAACAAATATGTAAATTGATGTAAATTTTCAAAAATAAAGAGTCGAGTATGACTAATTTTACATATTATAACTTTATGCAAATGGTATGACTTTTTTTTTTGTCATTGACTTTCGGTCTATAAGTAAAATAGAGTAACTTTTGAATTCAGTTTATCTCAAAGTGCAAGCCTTGTGCCTTTATTTACATAATAATGTCTCTATTTTTATAAATTTATGAGACATTGTGTGAAACTTTATTTTGTTCTCTGTCAAATTTTTTGCAAATAACTTATTCTTCCCTGCTTGTGATTCTGATTGGCTGAGGCCAAACAAAAATTTACTTCTTATAACTTACATTGTGCTATTTGGTGATGAAAGACTTAAAGTTAACACACTTCTTTGAAACTTATTTGTTTAACTTTTTAGAACTATTCTTGAAACTTATTAGAACTATTCTTTGAAACTTATTTATTTTTACAGTACTAAAGGATAATGCTTGGATTATCGCGAAAAATTATCTCGAAATAATTGTTTCAAATTCTATTTGGATTTTAATAATTACATATTTTTACATATGATTATTGCCACACTTTTTTATATTATATAACAATTAAAATACATTTTTTAAATCTGGCATCGTAAATCATATTTAACTGTAATATATACTTTAGAACTATATATGGAATAACTGTATTTATGCTGTTCTTAAAGTAATAAATTATATTTTGTTATATTCTGGCAGTTCTCATAGCTGATTTAGCATACTAGAGGAAATACATTTCAAGTACGTTTACTATATTTGAAAATGTTTTTAAATGATTTTTATTTTATCTATTCTATTCTGAATTATAACTTAAAAATGAGCACCTTTCAAAAAATTATTGATCTTCAAAATTAATGTAATTTTAAATTACACTCGGATATGGATCAAAATATTTGAGCATACACCCCAACCAATGACACGAGTACATTTCGTAAATGACTGATTTAACATGTTTTAATAAATTTTATTTTACGTTTTTTTGTGTTTTTATTTAATTTTTGTACAGACTTCTGTTTATTTACCAATATAATTAGCTTAAAAAATCTGAATTTTTTTTAACAAGACTAATATATATCTTCATAAAGGTCAGCGAATTTTAACATAAAGTATTCAATTATTAGTTTTAATTTCGTAATATCAAAATTCTTAATACAATGTCTCAACATTTTTTTTATAACGACTTAATTTTGTAGCTCGATTTTTGCATTAACGAATCGATGTTTCTAAACAAACCATTTTTTTACAATGTGTGTGTAAAATTTATTTCTCACAATAAATACGAACCGAACAGTCCATTTGTGTCTTATCAAGAAACTCTCCTTCCGGTTTTTTCAAGATCTAAGTTATTCGTACAATAGCAATACTTTCGAAGTACAACGTGTTTAATGCACTCAGATTGATGTCCGTATGGATTGATTCTACTCACATCAACCAAAACCCTTGTTTCTTTTTCACCCACCACCACCGTTGCTTCGAAGATTGCTCCACTTGGCTCAACTTCCACCACCACTCGAACTTTCTCACCTCCAGAATCGTTTGCGTCTTCTGCAGGTCGAATAAGATGGGCCCTCTGGATGGTTTTCAAAGAGAGAACGGAACACTTGCCCCTGACGTCCGATCCACCATCTTTGATCAAGTCATTGATATGGCGGACGGTTGCGTCTGCAGCGGACATGACTCTTGAGTCCGATTGGGGGATGGGTGATTCTGATTCGCAGATGCAGAAGTGGGATGGTATGGAGGCGTCCTCGCAAGTGCGTTTCAGAGACACCTTGTTGAAGAGGGATTGCCCGAGTGAACCCAGGGGTGGAGGTGACTTGCCCAGTGTGCGATTTCTTGTGGCGAAGTTCAACAGGTCCACCAGTGTGGAGTATGTGTCGTATGGTGTGACTAGGCGGCCGGTGTTGAGGGATAAGATTTTGTCGATGTCTGGTTGTGTACTTGAGATGGAGGTTGGCATTCGAATAGCGAAAAATGGCATTCGTTCTTCAATATGGCCTACCTAGAAAAATAAAATAAAAAAGTTACTTTAGGTGGATTCTAGCCTCCTCTTACCTAGATATTTTTAGGCAAGCAATAATTTTTCTGAAAACTTCCTAGAAATGAAGGTTAAAGTGCCAGAAATGCTCAGTCAAGTTAACAAAGCATCTTTAATAGACCAAATAAAAATATGAAAAAAAATATCTGTGAATGTAAGAAAGACCCGTTTTATGGTTAGCAGAATATTCGAATAAGTTATAACCGTAAAATTATATATAGTAGTTTAGTTTATAAACTTTAAAGAAATAAAATACCGAAACACCATTAACGGTTTCTTTTTGCTGAAAATTGCAGTTTTTAGAATAAATGCATTTTTGAACTTTTCGGCATTCTATAGAAAAATAAACTTTGAAAAACTAAGTTTTTGATATGCAAACTTATTGGTAGTTATTTTATGTCGTTTGAAAAACAAAGTTTATCAAACGTCATAAAATTCTTATGCCTTGAAAACAGAATTTCCTTATCAACATAAAGAAGTACCAAATAGCGATTTTAAAGGTTTTTCAAATATGAGTTTTTCCCTGGAAAAACTTGATATTTTTAATGAAAAATATATGAGATGGCACCCACATGGGGGTTACCTTTCATTTACAAAAACGGGATATGTTCTATGATAAGTCTGGAACATATCCCATTTTTACAAATGCCGATTAATTTATTTAAAAACAACTTGGTATATATAATTACAAATTATGATCATGCAAACTTAAAAAAAGGGTGTGCCAAAGAATGGGAAGCAATTTGAAATAACTATTTTACTTTTTAACGAGACACAATACTTTATTCTTTATATATAACAATACACCTACTATTCAAAATACTTTATTCTTTATATATAACAATTCACCTACTATTCAAAATACTTTATTCTTTATATATAACAATTCACCTACTATTCAAAATATATAACTTTTATCGACACAAAATACAGTGAAAAACCTTCTGAACTATTTTAAGCTTGTCGAATTTTTTTAAAATCGGTTAAATAGGCTCTGATATTAGTGCTAATAAAATGTGTCTTTTCCATCAATTTGAAAAATACGTAAATAAATGATATAACACGTCTCTTAATAAAGCTCGATTTTAAAACCTCTTCCTGAATGATAGCTATGGCTACCATCTCTAATCAAAATCGGATCCTTAGAGCTGTTACTGACTAAGCGGATGCATATGGATCTATGATTCGATAATATAAACCATGTGGTTATCACGTGGTTTGTACTCTCGAATAACAGATTTCACACTGTGCCCGCTCCGACTGCAACATCCCTAAGTTTCAGACGTATAAACAAACCCAGCCCTTCCCTTTATCTTTTATTAGTACAAATTGCATGAAAACCGTAAGATTTTACCTTTGTATTTCTGATGGCGTCAAACCTATGTCCGTGATCTGACATTACAATTAGAACAGTGTTCTTTAAACGACCACCGTCATGGAGAAATCTGAAGAAATCTTCGAACTGCTCGTCTGCCGAAGCGACGCGGGATAAGTACTCGTGGCTCAATTCAGATATAAAGGAGAATCCGAAGTAGGGTCTCCCAGCATCTCCATACGAAGTAATAAATTGTTGAAAGTAATTCATCTGAAACAACACACGCATTTACATCTACACTATTTTTATAGTTTGGGATTACATAATCGTCATTTTCACAAATTTGCATAAATTCCGAATATGCTACAGAATGTAATAGTATGTATCTGAATGAATGTAAATACAATAGAACTTCAATTATTCGAACTCCAGTTATCCGGATCGATCGCCAATTATCAGTATCGTTTTGAGAAGAAAAAAAAAAGGAGGTGGGTGATTGTGCTTGACACTTTCGATGTAACGTTGTTTTCACTGCGTTAATCTTCCTATCGCAGTGAAACAATTTGTACAGAAACTCCATGAAGGAGAAATAACAATGTTGTATTGTGCTATTTTATGAACTACGTATTTTTCGATTATTTCATTAACTTGAATAATAGTTTTCGTAAGCAATGTACCATTTTAAATATATAACAGATTCCATTCTATTGAAACATATCGTTAAAAAAACTAATAGAAAAGTAAAAATTGTATAGAAATTAGTAGAGGTTCTTCTCTTCAAATATGTATATTCAAATATATTAGAATATTGTCATGTGCAATAAAAAAGTATAATAAAGTATAAAAGTATTTATAAAATGTATTGCCAAAAGGGTACTATATACGAACTTTTTAGAAATCGTAAACTGAGGGATTAAAGGTAATTTCTAGTTAAACTACTAAATCGGATGAAATAAATGCGATATATGGATATATTTAAGGTAATTAAAAAAAATCTTTGTAAATTTTTCACAGCATCCACAAACGTTTAAACAATCCAAATGTTGTTTTAACACTAACTTTTCGACAGAAAATTAAGTAAATGTTCTTATTGATTACTTGAAACTGATCTATGTTAGTTTTTAATACGATATTAAAGAAAATGGCATAAAATGGAAATTAGAATCTAATAAGAGTTATGGGGTCGTACACAAGCTTTTACTAGTTTTGTTGAAAACGCTATTAGATAAACTAGGTGTCGGCATTAATTATTTTTGAAATAAACTTTTCAGAAATAAAGTAAAAATAACAAAATACTTAATGTGAAATCACGATATATAATCTGAGTACCTAAATCGTCTGAATTATTTATATTACTTAACCAAGTCACCTCTCACAAGGGAATAATAATACGATATTAAAAAAAATTCATAGAAGGATTGTTACTATATTATTTACTGTGGGATTTCAAATTAAAGTAACTTTTAAAGGTTGTATCTTCGCAACTAAACAACTTAAAGCACCATTCTACATATCATTGTGAAGAAGACATTCTGAATTTGGTTGCCAAGAAATGTTTCTAAAAGCGACCTTCATTGCACTATAAAAGAGTTTATTGCTTATCGTCTGATCGCGGAGAGATGCAAATGCACAACAGAAGGCTTTCGCAATTGAAGTCGCTAAAAATGGATCGGTCAAGATTGTTTCAAGGTTAAAAAAGAATGTTCTTTTCGGAAAAACAGAATTCTTCCTGTCGGTTGATGGATTTTCTACGATAGTTTCGCCATTTTAGTGAAAAAGTGTGCTTTTGCGAAGGCTGAAGTTTTAATTGAAGTTCTAATCAAGTCTGGTGAAGATAACCAACCAAATAAAACTTCAAAATATCTTCTTGAAATTATATATGGAGCTCTAAGTTGTTTATTATCAGAAATGTAGCTTTTCAAAAAAGTGATTCTTTTGTAATCACCTTTTGTAATTGAAAAATAATTTACCTGCAGCATGTGTTTCGGTGCAGAACCGTAACACATGTGAGAACTAAACTTTAGAAGTGAGGATTCTTCGACAGCCAGCCAAAAGGGTCGGAGATAGTGGTCGGTCGGTGGACGGCGGAACCCTGTGGCGAGGTAGTTGAACAACCCGAATTTCGGGAAGTCCTCAGCCCACAGCGTGGCATATCCAGCATCTGAATAGTTATACCAAATCAACGGCCAATTGTCGAAACCTTCCGCGTAACTTGGTAGACCGCCACCATATTGTTTCTTCCCTGTAAAAAAAATTAGATTTCACAATGGTTGGTGCATTGAGTTAATGTCGCCCTACAGCTGTAAAGTGGGCTATTGGCGACGGTTCATGGTCTATCTCGAAGAAAAGACGCGGAAGCACTAATTCGTAATTTTGAACCATGGTCAGAAACGAGGACTATCCCTGAGGTGGTATTCTACGTAATCTGAAATAGCATGAATAAATTGGACCACGACATATTTAACGAGCACCATGTCCCCTATGTATATATTTTATGGCTTGGTTTTGGTTAATTAACGTCGCACTAGAGCTGCACAGTGGGCTATTGGCTACGGTTCGGGGTCTATCTTGAAGGAAAGACCCGAGAACACATACACACACAGATTCATACATGCACCTCGTTATTTTAGAACCATGGTCAGATGACGAGGAAACACCTGAACTGGCACCCAACGCCTTCAATAGACGTCGGGAATTTGGATCCCGATCAGATTTATCTTGCACCAGTCCCGTATACACGCATATATTTTATGGTTGCAGAAAAAGAAAGGATTTTATTTGCAGATGACCAGGAGTGGATAGAGCGTTGAACTTTGGAACAAGCTTTCCGCGGTTGGAGTCAGCTCGTCGATATTGAATTATTATATAACTTAATTTTTGACGACATAAATTTCGTTAAATAAAAAGACAAAACGAATTTCCTCATTTTGACAAAATATTGAATTGGAAAATTTGAATAAATATTGAATAGCAGGCGTCTGTTTCGTCAAAATTTTTGTCAAATATGAGAATGCCATTTTTAACAGTGAATCCATCGATTGCGAGTCGCATTATCTAGCGCTGTTCCACCCACTGATGACCCTTATTCATGCGACAGAATAAATTCGATAATAAACACTTACCAGTGAGTAATGCAATGAGATTCGGATAAGTGTTGTCTCCAACTTTGTTCATCCCCCGAAGGATGGTCATGTTCAGGTCCTCAGTTAGATATCGATAGGTGCGAGGCAGAAGGCGTATGAACCCCAGCCTGGACATGGAATCGATCCCGAAGATCAAGACGTTGAGTGGGTTCTTGAGCGACGTTTTCTGCGGATGCTTTGGGGTGGTCCGAATACAAGCGTGCAGTTGTTCGTTCACGATGATCCCTACGAAGTTTCGGCAACGTACCTGGACAATCTCGACGTTGGCGGGGAGCAAGGATCCATCTTCATGCAAGGGAAACTAAAATTTAATTAATGTTTCAAATATTTTCAAAATAATATTTTAAATATCTAAACACCTAAATAAAGTTTTTGTTATATAGGTTTGAACGTTTTTTATCTCATCAAAAAACTTTGGAGGCATCTGTAGCTAAAACCAGTAAACGGAATAACAGTCGTCAACTTGTATATATCGAGATTTGGAAGGTATGGCGGATAAATTTCTCGAAAAAAAAAATAGTACTTAAAATAGTTGATAGGAGTAATTTTGATGCTGTCGGAGTCAACACATAGTCAAGCATGAAACTGTTAAAATGGATTATTATTATTTTTTAACTGTCACTAATGAAGAAAAGTTATTTTACGGTTCCTGGTATTTGGCAATAACACATTATACGATTCGCCCAAGGAAATAGCCCAATTGCGGCCAAAGGGAGCCGGGTTACCATATTCTCAGAGAAGAACACAATTGTTTATCTCCCCGACAGAAGGTTGCCGTGGGCCGCAATTGGAACTTTCCGTCGCCCAATTCCAAAACGTCTCTTGTTCACTTTTTTTAGAGTGTTTATTTTATTGCTTACTTTTGCTTATTATCTGATGTAGAATCAACAGCATTAAAAAAAAAACCGTCCCGTATCTACTTGAAAATAAATAGAAACTTATTTCCAAAACTTCTGTGCTCCACAATAAGAATTGAAACATGGCGGCCCGACAATTTATTGAAACAAATAGTCCTTTTTGCAATTTGAAATCTAGATCTAAATGGTTCTCCAGTTCCAATGTGTATCTTGTCCAAATCCGGGTATACTCGATTTCATTATTAAATTATTTTTAAAACAAATGCTATTTATTATGTTTATAAGAAGAAATGTTGTGTCGACACTGTTTAGTAGCTGTAACATGATTCGACTCATTTTAAACGAGGTAATTTAGAAAAAAAAATACGATCACACATAACCTCTATTTTTTCGTGTGTGTTATGTTAAGTGTATTAGTTTATAAAGAGTGAAATAGTTTTTTATATACTAATTTTGAGAAATATTTTTTCTGTGTTTGATTGGAAAGTGAAATTTTTAATTAATAATTTATGTTAGTGCTTCATGTATCTCTAGGTTTTTAAATGAGTATTCTTTAACTTCTATGGGCAGTTTTTGAGAAATTGCAACGTATGTATGTGTGTGTGGGGGGGGGGGGCAGAGGGTTGTTAACGCGATAATTATCTCACGGGCATCCTAGTTTATATATAAAATATTTTACTAATACAAAAGATAAAAAAAGAGGGGATATTTTATCTAGTTTTTAGTAATTAACCATAAAATACTCACTTCTTCTCCATACACCATTTTAAAGTCATCATCTTCCTTCTCTCCCGCCCTCCTGACTCTTGCCCAGAAGCAGTACAACGAAGCCCCCACACGATACCCGCTGTCCTCCACAAGGGAACTATTGAACCTGAGCACACCATCCTTTCCTACGTAAGTGAAGTCCCTGTTCCTCGACTTGCAGACGATCTTCTTGGAAACGGTGAAATGCTCCCAGATGGACGGGTCCAACGGGTGCACTCTGGGCAGTAGGCACTTCTGGCCCGGAGGTCTTCTGGGCTCGTTCGCGTCTAGGTCGTAGTTGAAGTACGGGTGGCTGGATATGAAGGCCGGGGGGGAGTTGTGCGAAGAGAGGGAGAGGAAGACGACGGACGTGATGAAGAAGTTGAGGATGAGGAGTCCGATGAGGAGTGGCCGACGGGATGTGAGACGACGGAACATGCCTCAGGTGTCCATTTGAGTAGGACTGGAAAAAGAAAGGGGAATTTATGTTTATGTCTTGACGGGATGGTTATTCGTCTTTAGTTTTAATCTCTAATATTTTCGATTAGAGGTATTTCTAACGTGAAACAGGGGGCCTCCGTGGCCGAGCGGTTAAAGGCGTCAGCTGGGAATCCGAGGATTCGTGGTTTGGGCCTAGGCGATGGACTTGACAAAGAAAAGTAAAAAAGTACTGATCTAGCGATCGAAGGGTTGTCAGCTTCGCTACAAAATACTAGAAAAGTCGTCTAGAATATCCGCAAAAATTAACGGCGTGTATACAGGACTGGTGCACGATAAATCTGATCGGGGTCCAAAGTCCCGAAGAAGGCGTTGGGTGCCAGTTCAGGTGTTTCCTCGTCATCTGATCATGGTTCTAAAATAACGAGGTGCATGTATGAATGTGTGTGTGAATGTGTTCCCTGGTCTTTCCTTCGAGATTGACCCCCAACCGTCGCCAATAGCCCACTGTGCAGCTCTAGTGCGACGTTAATTAACCAAACAAACAATCTACCGTGGAACACGTCAGTTCGTGTGCTACACTCATCAGTAGGAATATAGGTTTTATAATAGATAAGCCTTTTATAAATTTCTCTAAGTGCTTTTAATTGGGAAAAAAATGTTTCAACATGGTACATTTTTATTAATTAAAAAAAAAGTATATCTATTACTGGGAAACCTGGGGATACACATTTCTATCCCTTAGATGTTTTTTATATACTGGAATTTATAAAGATTTTTTTATTACATAAGTTTATAAATTATTATTAAAATTAATTATATAGATTTTGATTATCCCTAAGTTCTGATATTTGTTAAAACTTAGCAGCATATCTCAATTACTCGTGAATTTGCTTACAAGTATTGATTACAGTGACTAGGCGTTGGCGTCGTTTGATAGAATAATAAGGTATTTTGATTTAAACAAAATGCAACAAGAAGTAATACTTAGTTAGATAGGATTAATGGTATGTGTTAACTATCTTTCTTGTAATTTTACGATGTATCATTATTTTTATTCAGAACAACTTATAAAAAAAACATTCTATTTATATATACTATGTTAAATAATAATCAAACTTGGGCACTTGCTATTTAAACAATTTTTTATTGCACACATGGTATGGACATAATACATAAGGTACAACTTAAAAACATTTTGAGGGAAAAAAAATGCAAGTTTTTGTGACAAAAAAAATCATTCCATTAACAATATAACATTCTTAAAAATATTTATCTTAAATAATAAATTATCAAAAATTACTAAATAGTCAACCTATGTAAATAAGATTCTAACGATTAAGCAAATACATTTTATAATTTGTGAAGTATTCTTACAAAAGAAGAAAATATGCTATGGAATACCTTACAAAATTAAAATTTTCCACTTTTCTATAGCGTTATTGCTAAAAGATAGAAAAGTATAACAATCTTACAAGTAAGTTCAATTTTTGTTTTGTTTTGGAGAATGTACGATTTAAAAGATTTTTTAAAGTTTTAAACCAATGCTTAAATATACATTCGATATAGAATAAAAAGAATGTTCAACAAAATAAAAACCAACGAAAAACTTAAAATAAAATTAGTTAAATATAACATATAATAATGAAATTTAACTTATTTACTGAACATAGCCTTGTTTATATCCAGATAGAACCAGAACTAGTCAAGTGGAGGAAATTATAACTCGGATAATTTGTAAAATTATCTTAACCCTTTGCACTCCGCTGTCGCCTCTCAGGCGCCAACTGAACGACCAGTTCTTTGGTTCCCTGTTCTTTAAAATAAACGAGAACATGATCTTGCTTTTTTTTTTTTAACTCATTGTCTTGCAGATCCAAAATAGATTATGCTTTTGTTTTCCTCTATGAGCAAAAAAAATATATATGGGGAAAAGAACATAAAGATGAATAACTGTTCCGCAAAAAGAACGCAGAACGCAAAGTGTTCTTGGAGTGCAAAGGGTTAAACTACATTGTAACTGAATTAATATAAACGTTCTTAACACTTGTTGCAGCTATATGGATATTTCTGGGCATTATAGGAAGTGCACAATTATACATCAGATCATTTAATATTAATATAATGCCTAACAATAAATGTATTATCAAAACCAAACGACTTGTATATACTTCTTTGCAAACAAAAATAAGAAAATAAAATAGAACGGTCTGTTTATATTTACTTCCATATATCTGCACCCCACATCACATAGTGTATCTTCCCTGCCAACTTTCACAAATATATTTTAATAACACAAAAAAAATGTATTCGATAAAGCGAGCAAAAAAAGAATGTTTTGTGTCTCCATAGCTAATGAGTTACTAAATCGCTGGCAACTACGATAAACCCCGTATAATAACAGGGTGCGGTTCTTTTCGACTGCCGTACGCAGCTGACGGAAATTGTGATTTATATCACATTTCCTGCTAGCTACATTGTTGATCCTAATCTTTGGTGTCGCATAAATAGTCGGCCCCTTTTGTCAAGGGAAAACCCAAACAAATACAAGTTTTTCCATTAAGTATATTTTCATCGTAGGAAATAATGGATTAGGTTTTGTATATTATTACAAAGGGAAGCGTGCTAAAAGTTTCGGTGATATATTTGTGTATTGAACGTATTTAGCTAAATATAAGAAAACTGTAAGCATGTCTTATTAATATTGGTATTAGAATAAATAGGTCTTATATTTATAAATAAAAATATATTATATTATATTAAGTTAAGGAGAGTCGGAATCTTTCATATCGCTAACGTTAAACTGCTATTTTTCGATGTATATTTTCTCAGAATCTTTTATAGATACCAGCTTAAATTTTTTTCTGTGTAAACTAGATACACTCTTTAATTTACTAAAATAAGATTTTAAAAAAAAACTTTTATGTTTTTAAAAATATATTTTTTTAATGAAAGTCACTCTTCAATTACTTAAAAAAAATCCTTTTTAATTAGTAAAAAAATATTTTTAAAAAATAACCTTTAAAATCTCATTTCAGTATAATATTGAATATATGTATAGCATAAATTAAAATATTGCACATATATATTGGAAAGTTTCTGTAAAAACGTACATCAAACACAAACAATCGTATCTATCTTGAGAAAAATGGATTTGAAGAAGATAAATGTTACGTTACCTTTTAACAAGGGTAAACATATATATTTTTATTTATTTTAGTGCTTTCTAATTCGATTAGAAACAAAAGTAATATGTCATTTTAAAGATAGTTAATTGGGGAATAAAAATATGTAAAATCTCAAAAACGATATTTCGAAGTATTTGTAGTTCTTACTCCCCTCTCTGGTCTCATGCATTTCTATAGCGCTTGTAATTAGAGAATCTTACTGATAACGTGGATTCGAATGTTGCTTTATGCTGTCCGATTTTTGAAGTAAAAATCTCTCACTATTAGTATAAATTATTAATTAATAACTATTATGACTAAGTATCACTTTGTAATGATGTCTTGCGTAAGTATACCAAGTTTCAAGTCAATATGATAGTGGCTCAATGACAAGGTTTGATATTATAACAACACAGTGTCCCTATAGACAGAAACCAGACTAAAATGAATTGTAGAAAAGCAGGTCTGACATGCATACTATTCTTACGTTGTGATTCATCTCAAATATTGCTACACAATTTAAACCTATTTGTCATATCGACTTGAAACTTGGCATTAATACGTAATCCCTATGACAATATAATATTGACAATATAATAAATACTAATTAACAATGAAATTTCTTTGAAATTGATAAAATTGCAAGTGACAAGATTCGAATGAGACGCCAACAGCAGAATATTTTTAACCACTAACAAAAATAACACAAATTCACAGAGAAGTGTCCTTAATGGTGTGCGACGTGTGCCACCGCACAGGGCCCAGCGCTCATTAGAGAAAAATTAACAAAATGAAAATTTTACATATAAAATTGATTTTTTATGTTTTTACTTTTGAAGTGAAAATTATTAAAAATCAGTTACATAGGTCAGTGATTCTAACCTTTTTCTTTCTCCCACGTACCTCTTCATAAAACTTTTTCATTCATTCATTCCTTTCCTTATGCATCCCTTTCTCTTATATCCCTTCTTATTCACCTATCTACGTAAATTAAAGTTTGTTTTTATTAGGCAGTAATGTTTTTAGGTTGGCTGGCAAATTAATCATCACACGACTCAAATGGATGACATTAACAGGCTTTTATTTTCGATTTTACTTCTTATATATTTTTTTGGTACAGATGTAGTATAGGACATTTGGCGCGCGAGGTTTTTTTTTGGCCACTTGACATGGCTGGTATATACCGATTCTTGTGGCGACTTTCAATCTGGTAACCCTATGACGTCATAGCGCTGTTTAACGGCAACTTTTCGTCGCCAAAAACAAAAACCCGCCAAATGTCCTATACTACATTTGTTCCATTTTTTTATTATTTTACTGGCTTTCCGCTATTTTTAATATTATTTTTCGTACCCCCAAACGAACCGCACATGCCCCCAGGGTTGAAATTACTAAAAATGTATTTGTGTTTTTAATTGGCTAAAACGGGGAGAGCTGAACGGAACGGCTTCAGAATTTCAAAGTGTGTGTCTTTCCATGCTTTTGTGTCCGCTTAGAAAGCTTACTTATTTATAACTATTTTGTAGACTTATAACCTTTTTGGCTTAAGTAGTGAATCTCAGTCATTACCTTTTTCTATTATTAATTACAAAAGAAATTATTTTTTTCTGTCATTCATAATCACCGAACATATCAAGGGAAATTGCACGCACGGAAATAACTGTTTCGTAAAAAAAACGTATGTAAAAGAACGGAAATGCCAAAGACGTTCTTTAAGTGCAAGGGTTAATGTAATAAAATAATTTTTTTTTTAAAAAGTTTGGTTGATTATTTATTTCAAAAATATTTTTAAACACAATACATGAATTGTGAATGTAATAAATTTTAGTATCATAGAAAATAGAATATATTAATTCCAGAACTAAACATTTCAAATATAAGAAACACCATATTTTAAAAATGTACTTACCTGAACAGAAAGGGTAAACCACCCTTAAAGGTAAACGATTGCACCAAAAGTACTTAACATTCTCCGACGGATTCCACGTAACGTGAAGCAAAGCTACAAGTGACTACTGATATTTTATTTTTTCTCTGGAAAATAATTTATATTCTATCTTGCGCTTGTGTTACTAAGGTAACAGCGTGGAACAAATGCCTTTAGTGCTTCGCCACCATAAATGTCAGTTTATTAATTTTTTACGAATATTCGTTAAGAATACGTTTGGAATATTTCCGGAAATTTTTGCTTTTAAAACATTTTTAAGCAGTTCCCAGATTTGTTTTCCATGTAATATTAAATTGCAAACAGTTTTCTCATATTTGTATTACTGATATTGAACAGGTAATAGTAATTTCATACTGTAATATAATACATACTTAATATTACTTATAATTTGTTTGATGCATAAGAGGACCAGTTTTTTTTAACTTTAGTTGAAACCACATTGTACTTTATATAATAACCATTTTAGATTTTAGTACACATCTTAAAGAAAGCGCAAAATTTATTATTTTAAACAATTTAATATTCAAATAAGGTGAACAATTAATGAAATTTAAATTTCGCTTTTAATTTTTCTTTAATGTAAAAATTATACTCTCAGAAAAAGATATTTACAAACCGTTATTTCATAAAAAAAAATCATAAAAAAAGTTGAACTAAGAAACGTTTTTGCATTTTTTAGAACTTATTATCCTGATGAAAAAGGTTATGAATTCACAGAAATGTATGATCCTTCCGTCAAAGTTAGAATGAATTACAATTTATAATTTCTATCAATCATATAAGATATCAAAAATGTCAACGTTAAAGGTTTTATTGGTATTATTTTAGATCCTTCCCTTTAATACAATGAATATTTTTATACCACCTTGACAATTTTTTTCATAAAGAATATTATATGAGCATGACCTATTCCTACATATACATAAAATACAACATACGTATGATGTGTTTCGAACTTATAATAATTTTAGAAATTCATTAATTTGTACACACCGTTACCATATTACCATACCACCGGATTTACACAAAATATTTTTTTTGTGCAAACTTTTCCGATACATAAAGCAAACGTAGAAGATTTTTTATACATGTTTGATAATTCAAAGGAGAAATTTAAAAATTTGTCAAAGTAAAAGTTTAGAATTACGAAAAAACCGTGGTCAAGTATTTGTACTATACACTTTTATAATTTTTCAAATTTTATATGTCATATCGATGGCTAAAGTTACAATGATTGCGACCAGTTTTGCCAAAAAATGAGATATTGGTATCAAAATAAAGGTGGAATATAGCTCTTTTCTTCTACAAAAAATAATGTATGTCAATTCCAAATAATAATTTTTTGGGGACGGTTTAAAAAAAAAATTCCCCATAGGAATTCATTTCATTAAGTTTAAAATCTTCTTTTCGCTTTTCAAAAGTTTGCTTAAAGTAGACATACAGCCATAGTGTTTTTAATCATCGATATGTTCTTATTAGCCAGAAAGTTAAAATTTTATATGATATTCAGAAATGTTAAAATGCACAAATATTATTATATTTGATATGATTGTTTGAAATGAAAACAATTTTAATAACTTTTGGGTAACATTCGGTTTAGGTAAGTCCTAGAAATTAATTAACTTAAGAACAAAAAACAGATGCATTTATAAACTTTGTTTCTTTTTTTTTATCCTGAAAATCGTATTCAACAAAAATTTAAATGAATCAGTGAGAATAATAGTACACGTCCAATGAGTCATTGTACTAGTACTGTTCTTCTTCGTCGATTTTTAAAATAAAATTCAATATTCCTTTCAAGGATATTTAGTACGATTTCTACAGATCTAATATGACATTGTTCACATTTCTTTTAAAAATTAATTTAAATTTCAAATTAATAGATTTAATGTTTTCAAAAATTTTGGCTCGATATGTTTTTTATCTATTCATACTTCATTAATTGCGAATGATAGATCCAATTGAAAAAAGTATTCCGAAAATTGAAATATTCAAATAAATAAGAATACTGACCTTCTTCCAAACATCTGTGTTTTGTCAATAGATTGACTTTAAGAACATCTGCGTGTGATATAAAAAAAAAATTCGAAACATAGAACACATTTAAATAAAAAAAGTTCCTTACAATTCGGAAACTAATCGTAGTAGGAATATCAGATTATTTTAATAAACCATTTTACGGAATTTTAATGAATAGAACGATGATTTTTGTTATTTGATTTTCGACATATTCTTTTCAGCAGTTAGGCAATATTTTGGGAATGTGATTTGGCAACCCTGCAGCTATCTCCCCCTTATCGAAAATCGCTGGTAAGCAGAAATATCGTAAACTGAAGCAGAATTTTATAGAATCGAATTCAGCAATACTTGTAAATGTTGGCAATTACGTAATAAACATAACTGGAAGTTTTCAAAAATGTAGACTATTATTTTTTAAATTTTTAATTTTGTATTGACCAAAAGTCAGATACTACTAATATTCTGATAATATATATATTTAAAAAACATATTAAAAATGCAAAAATTTTAAATGTTTTTATTCATAGAATTGAATATTTAAACTTCATGTATGAGATTGCGAAACTCTACTGAGAACACGCAACAAGTATACCTAATCGAATTATTACACATAGCTTTACACGCTCTGCCGTGTGAACCCGCTGATTTAATGCAATTTAAAAACCTTGGTACTCTGCAGCCTGTTTAGATTCTCGCGTGTGAAGGCTGCTTTGGTTTCGAATGCAATCATATATAATATTTAATATGGATCCCTTTTACACCTCTTATAAGCGATGAATCTTAACAAGTGAAGTCTTAAAAGAACGAGAATTTCCCACAGCAGTGACGAATCGCATAATATAACGGTTTATTAACATTAACATCAATGATTTATTTGGAAAATGAGTTTAAAAGAATTATTGCATTAGCAAACATCTTTCTAAAAACTATTTCCAAGGTTTAACTGCTTTGGTAGCTGTTTTGGAAGCGCGTGGGACTTTGGTAACAATAGGTCGTTGGTCCGAGTCCTAACGGGGGACAATAAAAATATTTTTTCAAGGTTCACTTGTGAGCTAAAAGTAGTTTTGAAAAGTATAGTTAATTTGTAAAGAATTTTTCATCAGAAAAAAAATAATAAAATCGTAATTTGAACAAAATAAATATAAAATCTGAAAAATTAGCAAATCGTATATTTTCAACACAGTTATCTATAACAGACATTTCAATTGAAGGCGTGGGTGGAAGAACCAGACAGTTCCAGTTTTCAAAATTGTTCAGGATGGACGAAAAACACTTTAAAAATACTTAACGTTTCATAAAACTTATCACATTTGGGTAAAATATAGAAAATACCTTCGTCTATCAGAGACCGGTTTTACTTTTTCGACTTTCTGTCTGTTTTTTTATTGAATAAAAATAATGGATATATCTTTTTCGTTTACATCTAACACTGGAATTCTGTGGTCAGACTTACTAATAAAATCCTTGTAGATACTTCTCGAAAATCATCAATGCGACTGTGAACTTCAGACAGAAGAAAAAAATAGTTTATTTTAAGGAGATTGCATACTAAAGTACACATAAATATAGTATATCACTGAATTAGATCTAATTGGATGTGTAAAATACAGCACACCTTTCAGCTGTTTCAACAAACGACTAGCTGATGCCTGAAACCCAGCAAAAAAAGTCAGCATAAAACCTTCATCAAAATTTTGAAATTGAAGGTTTTATGCAGGAAAACTGCAGTTTTTTTGAAGATCTATAAAATTCAAGGTTTTTGTTTCAATGTCCTTCATAAAAACTGCAAAAAACCTTCATAAAAACCTGCAAAAAACCTTCATAAAAACCTGCAAAAAACCTTCAATTTTTAACCATGAAGGGAAAATGCAGATATTTTAAAGGTTTTATGCAGAAAAATTAAAAACTTCAAAAAAACTGCAGTTTTTGTTTTAATATCCTTTAAAAAACCTTTAATTTGACAATTTTGATGAAGTTTTCATGCTGACTTTTTTTGCTGGGAACACGAAAAGCGATCTAATCAAGTGATCAAACATTGAGCTAATTCGGTGCAAAAGCAAGACAGCTACTGGAGCTGTACGTTTTTTGTATCGTATGAGACAACGGTACAACTCTTTTTCCTTTATATCTCTACAGCCATTGCTTACAGGTGTCTGGTTCTTGCACCAACTGATAGATGATTTTTTTTCTTTATAGGAAAAGCAAAAAAGTGTAAATCAGAAAAAGTGGAGCTGCCTGGTACTTGCAGCTACGTATTCAATTATACCTTTTGAAATTGTTTGGTTTAAGTAACGATATGCGAAAATTAAGGAGAGTTACAAAATGCACTGTTACAAAATATCCATTAAAATCCCCATATGCATCACCATAAAATGTCCCATGGCGATCACGATTTTATACGTCATATATGTAAGGTATTGAAATGTGAATTTATACGAGATGAATGACCACGGTTAATTGGATATTAGGTGGTCAAGCATGGGTAAAAATAAAACACAATATAATGCTTGGAAGAGATCTGATAAAATTCCGGAATGACCCCCAATTATATGATAGCGAACTTTTAATAGAAAGTTTGCGAGACTGAACTTGTTAATCACAACTTAAAGTTATGATCATATTTAAATTTATCTTTTTAACTATTTACTGAAAGATAAATTTTATTTTTTCGTTTCAATAATTTGTTTTTAATTAAACAAAATTGTAAAAAAAAAAATGAATTGAGAATTAAATATTTTCCACAAATCTCTTTGATTTTAATGAAAACAAATCTATTCAAAATGGATATTAGTCAGTTGAGAGATAACTCTCAGGCGCCACTAGGTTTTCTGTTCTGTTTACCTGAAAGAAATTAAGCAAATATACAGAGGTACCCGTATCACCGAGATTCCCGCGTCGGCTAGCAACCAGAGGGTT
Organism: Troglohyphantes excavatus; assembly: GCA_963932185.1. NCBI lineage: Eukaryota > Metazoa > Arthropoda > Arachnida > Araneae > Linyphiidae > Troglohyphantes > Troglohyphantes excavatus. The sequence goes on from OZ010668.1 coordinate 53,546,987, forward strand.
GCTAGTTAGAATACGGTTGATACAAGAGACCCGAACCGTCGTCAATAGTCCAATGTTCAGCTCTAGTGCGACGTTAATTAAACAAAAAGTAATCAATATACAGAAAATCGACTCGAATTGTTTGGCCAAGCAAAAAAAACAATACCACAAGGCGTTAATTGAAATTATATACAAGATAAAATTGTTTAAAAAAAACACTTAAATCGACAACATTCTAAAGAAATTTTAATAAAATGTTATTTAAAAAAAAATTAAACTGATGATTTACTTACAAATCACTATAATGATAAACATACATAGGTAAATAAAATGTAAGAACGTGTGGCAATAAGAAATTATTTGTTGGTTTTCTTTGCAAGCTGGCTGTCTATTTCTGTTTTTATTTAAAAGCCTTAACAAAGCTTTGTTTGGTTAATAAACGTCGCACTGGAGCTGAAAATTGGACTATTGGCGACGGTTCGGGGATTATCTCCAAGGAAAAACTAGGGCCACCGTGACCGGGCGCATAAAGGCGTCAGCAGGGAATCAGAGGGTTCCTGGTTCGATCCTGTGAGGCGGACTTGACTAAGAAAAGTAAAAATGTAGTGATATTGTGATCGGAGGGTTGCCAGCTTCATTAGAAAATACTAGGAATGTCGTTCAGAACATCCAAAAAAATTATAGGCGTGTATACGGGACTGGTGCACGATAAATCTGATCGGGGTCCAAAGTCCCGACGTCTATTGAAGGCGTTGGGTGCCAGTTCAGCTATTGTCCTCGTCATCTTACTATGGTTCAAAAATACGAGGCATCGTTCTCGGGTCTTTCCTTCGAGATAGGCCGCGAACCGTCCCCAATAGCCCACTATTCAGCTCTAGTGCGACGTTAATTAATAAAACCAAATCGAGTAAAAAATCCGGTAACAATGCCTCGTAATTTGTAACTATAGTCAGATGTTGATTGGTTGAAAAAACGTTGCTCTAGACCTGCACATTGGGCTTTTGGAGACGGTTTGGGCCTATCCCGAAGGAAAGACCCGGGTACAATGCCTTGTAATTTTTAACCATAATCAGATTTGTTTGGTTTGGTTAGATTAAGTAACGTCGCACTAGAGCTGAACAGTGGGCTATTGGCGACGGTTCTGGGCCTATCTCGAAAGAAAGACCCGGGAACGATACCTCGTATTTTTGATCCATGGTCATATGACGAGGACAACACCTGAGCTGGCACCCAACGCAACCACCTCGATAAGCGTCAGGACATTGGACCCTTATCAGATTTAACATGCACCTGTCCATATACACGCCAGTCCCGACGTCTATTGAAGGCGTTGAGTGCCAGTACAGGTGTTTTCTCGTTATCTGACCATGGTTCTAAAATAACGAGGTGCATGTACGAATGTGTGTGTGAATGTGTATGTGTTCCCGGGTCTTTCCTTCGAGATAGACCCCGAACCGTCGCCAATAGCCCACTGTGCAGCTCTAGTGCAACGTTAATTAACTAAACCAAACCAAACCAAACCAAACCAAACCGTATACACGCCAGTATAATTTGTTGGATGTTTTGGACGACTTATTAGTATTTTTGTAGCGAAGCCGGCAACCCTCCGATCGCAATATCAATACTTTTTTTATACCTTTCTTTGTCAAGTCCATCGTACGGGCTCGAACTAAAAAAAAAATCTGATCGTGGTCCAATGTTTTGATGCCCATTGAGGCTGCCTCGAGTGCCAGCTCAGGTGTTGTTCTCGTCATTTAACCATGGTTCAAAAATGCAAGACATCGTTCCTGGGTCTTTCCTTCGAGATAGGTCCCGAACTGTCTTCAATAGCCTACTGTTCAGCTATAGTGCGACGTTAATTAAACAAACCAAACTAACTTGCAACACTAGGGGCCTCCAGTGGCACAGTGGATTCACCTGGTAATCAAAGGATTGCTAGTTCGAACTCGTGCGATGGACTCGACAAAGAAAAGTAAAAAAGTAGTGATCTTGCGATCGGAGGGTTGCCAGATTCATTACAAAAATAAGAGAAAGTCATCCGGAACATCCAACAAATTATGTTAGCGTGTATACGTGATTGATGCATGACAAATCTGATCCGGATCCAATGTCCTGACGCCTATTGAGGTTGCGCAGGTGCCAGCTCAGGTGTTGTCCTCGTCAGCTGATCATGGTTCAGAAATACGAGGCATCGTTCCCGGGTCTTTCCATCGGGATAGGCTCCGTAACGTCGCCAATAGCCCACAGTTCAGCTTTAATGCGACATTAATTAACCAAAACCAATACCTTTTAAATTACATCACAAACAATACAACATTATATAAGAATTTTTTATATGATTTGATATGAAAATTGTAAAAAAAAGCGAGATTAACAACTATTTTTGATTCATAAAACAAGTATACTTAGTTCGTTTAATCTAAAAAAAAAAATTAAAACTATTTACATTATAATTTGTAGTTTCAATTAACTACTTTACGTTCTTAAAGTATATTTAAAAGCTGAAATTTTAGAATTATGTTAAGCACGGATGTATATAAAAAAAAATTGCAAAAAATTACCTCTTTTTTTGTGATTCATAGACTGAATCCAAATCTATATAAATCATAATATAATTTTTTTTAAAAATTATATCAATAAAATACTCAATTTCTGAAAACTAAAAATGTTGCTAACAAATTTCATTACATTATAATAAAAAGTACTTTTTAACTTATACTACGTTAAAGTCAAAATTCTTGATACGAATATCTCATAGAAAAGGACTTTTAAGTTTGAAACTAATTCTAACAAACCATAGATGATATCATATTAAATTCAAGATATTGACATTTTTAGTAATCCTAGAGCAACAATTTTATTTTTATTTTAATTAAAAGCATCTATATGTTTTTTTTAAATATTAATAAAATCTACAGTTTCAAAAATATTGTATCCTGGATTCCTTTAAAGTTTAACAAAATGTAAATAAATTTATTTTTAAGAGCTATTTCGGAAATATTATACCGTAGTATTAAAATCAAACTTCCTGTAATTTCAGAAATCAATTGTTCCATATATTATTTTATGCTTGCCACCCGATTGCGATGTTTTTTTAAAAAAACTATATATCCCTTTAAAGTATTCCACTGTTCACATATTTGTTAGAATATTTATTTTTGGTTATTATATATGTAGAAATAAAACCAATTCTTCCCGGGGGCTACAGAATCCTAATTATTTCACGCATTAGTTTTAAGCTACATTCGATGGCAAACATACAAAATTTGAAAGAAAAAAATCTGATCGAAACAAAATCCAGAATACAATAGGAGGACATTAAATTCTCTAAGATCAAACAACAGGCTTACCTTTTCCCCACGCTCAAAATTGGCCCTCGCTCATCTTTTTTCCCTCCTTGCAGAGTTAATAATCCTGAGGTGGGCGAAGAGGCGCAAGATGAGGATGATCCTAATAGATGCTGTTGGATGCTTCTCCGCTTGTCCTCAGAATGATTTGATCCCAGCATCTCATTCCATCTATCCAACTTCGATTACTGCGACAGCGCCATCTACCGACGGTCGGAGACGTCACAGAAAAAATCGATTTCCTTTTCCGTTAATTTGTTGAAAGCTTGCTTTGCAAAGAAGCGCTGAGTCTTATTACTTAGGTGAATGGCTTCGGGGGATATAGAGTACGGATTAAGGTCGTAAATTCTTCTTGTCAATGACAGGGGGTCTTAAATTAAGAACTCATCTAAGAAAAGAGAAATACTTTATATTGGCTGGCATGTTAATTTTTTTTTTTTAATTATACAGTATAGTAATGGCGGTTTTTTATACACCTTTTACTTTACGGTTTTAATATATTATATTAGAGAAATTACTATCCTTTTTAATTTTAAGGTTCTTCTATTGTAGTGGCCTTCTGTAACGGTTATTAGCTAGAGCGGATCCAGAAAGAAATTTAAGAGGCAGCGCAAAATTTTAATAAATTATACTCCTTAAATCCATTGCCATATTTGAGTTTAGTGCAGACTTCAGGTGGAGGTTTTTTTTGCGCCGAGAAAAGAAAGTTGGAAACCGCACCATGTTTGAATTGGAAAATTATATAGAGCAATTTTTTAGCAATTAGAGATAAAACCTCATTATTAATTATTACTTAATAAACAAGAAATGCTTATTTCGATATAGTGTAATTAGTATTTTCTTATAGTGTAATTTTTTTATAGTGTAATTTTTTTATAGTGTAATTTTTTTATAGTGTAATTTTTTTATAGTGTAATTTTTTTATAGTGTAATTTTTTTATAGTGTAATTTTTTATAGTGTAATTTTCTGATAGTGTAATTATTATTTTCTGATAGTGTAATTATTATTTTCTGTTAGTGTAATTATTTTCTTTTTATTGTGTATTTTCTTTTAATAAAATATATAATTTTCTTATAGTGTAATTATTATTTTCCGATAGTGTAATTATTTTCTTCTTATTGTGTATTTTCTTGTAATAAAATATGTAATTTTCTTATAGTGCAATTATTATTTACTGATTGTGTAATTATTTTCTTCTTATTGTGTATTTTCTTGTTACATAATATATAATTTTCTTATAGTGTAACTGGAGCGTATAGTTGGACAAGAAAACTTTAAAATACACTGTAAAAAAATTGTACTTAAAAATTAGTACCTAAACCTATTAATTTTTCTTTGAGTACAATTGTTTCATAAATGAGCGATGACCTACTCAAATTTAAGTAATCGTACTCCCTCAAAAATAAGAAATGTGATTTAATATTGTTATGTCAGCCGGCTTCTGTTCAAACAATATTAATAAAGCGATCTGACAAACTCAAAATATTTGTTCAGAAGATGGTTTTCCACAATATTTTATGTCGATTGCTTAAATGGAAACTGAGTTATTACAACTCAATTATCTTTCTTCCCATTTATTTGGCACACTTTTTTAAAATAAGTATATATATAATTTCTTAATGTCACCCTCTTTAACGGATAAAGCACCGAACTGCGGTGCCTGAGGATCTGATTTCGATTTCCGGTAAGTGTAGGTTGTAATTGTCAATATTTATGGAAAGTGATTTATGCAGGCTATCATCTGCTCTTTTTATTCAATGTACTCATTTTTGAGTACATGTCTTTTTTTAAATTGACACTTATGTATTCGGAGCCATGATAAGCATCGAATGTATTCAAAAATGAGTACATGTTACTTTTTTTTGAGTACCTATTTTAAACAGTGTAGTTAATAAGAGTTGTGCCCAAAATCTTCAGTAAAATTTACCACAAAATGTTTACATTATTTTAAAAGGAGGCAAGCTCACCTTAAAACCTCCCTTTGCCCTTATATAAAACAAATAGTTATTACTTTAAAAAAAACTTTAGAAAAATTAATGGCAAGAAAGGAAGGGATTTCGAAGGGATTTTAAAAACGTAAGAACACTGACATGACACCTTACTCATGCAATGAAGTTTTTTTTTCAATGAAAAACATATCTTGGTCATTCACAGTTTTATCAGCTTCGTTTGCTGCTTTTATCGCTCAATAAAAAGTAACTGGTCATATATCCTTATTAATCATTTTGATGTCTTTATTTCATTTCTCCATATAAAGTATAGAAAATAAACTTATATTAATATTTGATTTTATAAATGAATACATGTGTACAAAAGTTCTAAGTTGCTATAGTTCTAACTTGACTTGGAACGTTTTTGTATAGATGTGGTCCATGTAAATAAACAAAGTTTTCTTCTGTTGTTACCGCCATGGGGACAGAATAAAACATAAATAATAAATTGTGTTGAAAGCGTATTAACATTATGAGATTTATAACATTTTATAACTTAATGATACTAAAAAAAGCTTATCTGCCATGATATCTTTAATCTTTATTTCTTTAGAACATAGTATTTTAATGCAACTGATACAAAATCGCTGGGGTCACAACTACATTCGGATTATAAAAATACTATCACATATGCCTGGAATGTTAGATTTTGAAATATTTTAAATTTATTAAACCAGAAATATTTTTATATAATTAAGTAGCTTTTGTCATATATTTATACTATTGAAAAAAATAAACACTTTTCGTTTTCCGTCGCTGGCCAAACAGTTTATTTTTAGAATTTTAAATGGTGGAGCTTATTGAATTTTCCAATTGAATCTCATTTTAAATCAATTAAATGCATATGATATATTTTCCATTACATTCATGCAAATTGCATATTTTGCATTCCATACAAATTACAATAATAGTTTAAGTAACAGGAATTTTAATATTAATTTCAAATATATCAGTTTAAGATTACCGTTGGAAACATTAAATGGGTCATGATATTTTATTACAAATCTAAGTATAAATTACAGTCTTCAACTATAATACGATATTTTATACTATTTTATTATCGTTCCTATTCTACATTGCTTAATTAGCATTTGTAATCTTCGACTCGTTATTAGTTAACGATTTTACCTTTCGTTGAGTCATTTCACTATTTAAAATATAATCGACTTCTTTAAATTAAACTTATGAATTTCTGCTGAACCGAATTGTAAGATTATTTAATAAGAACATTGGACATTTAAACGCCGAAAATCTTGCAAAATTTTACTTAATTTTACTATTGATTAAAATTAAAAATACTTTAAAAATATATTATTAATTTTATACCTATTACAACTTTTTGAAATCGGCGGCGAAATTTAGATATGGTTTGTGTAAATTGGCACCAAATTCAAATTTTTTTTATGACTATAAAATTAACATTAAGTATTTAAAAAAATATAATTTGTTCGCAAAATTAAGAATTGTTTTTCACTTTCAGCGCATTTTTCTTAAAGTCTTTTTTTCTAAAAATATTATTTTATTTCCTCATTTTTAATTTTTAATTTAACAGAGGGCTTTGCCCCTTTCTATTAATATAGTCACTTGGAAACTCAAGTTATTGCTAATTTTTTTCCTCGCGCCTGATAGTACATTTTGAGATAATCCGGTTTAATAAACGCTGGATGAATGACATTTCATTATTGGACAATCCGGATGAAAATTCCACAATGAAAATATTATGAAATCACAGAAACATTTTTAAAAAAAGGCAATTTAATCGACGTTTTTGGAGAAACAAAAGCCGGATAATTAATGCTTTTGCATTTTTTTTACCTAAGTGGATTTGTCTTTATCCAACAAAAAAGAATTTTCGAAATCGTACAATATTTTTTTTCAAACGGTCTGGTTAATTGAGAATTCCGGATAGTCAAATGCCGAATTACAGGATATTTTTTTAAAAGGTTCTAAAATGATACATCCTCTATCCGACAAAAAATAACTTTCCAACTATCTAAATTAGAACAGAAATTTGGCGCGAACATCCATAAAAACAAATAATAATAAATGCATAAAAGTCGAATTGATAATCGGTCTCTTTTGGCGGGTGGTTGGCGCACTTTAAGTCGGTTAAAATTTTGTTGCAAAAATTTACCACGATACATATTTTGGATTTATAATTTCGATTTTATTTTATAAATCGGATACATTTCGGGAAACTCCTACTACTATACTCTTACCTCTTCTGATCCGCTCGCTTCGAAGTGCTTGTGAATCACTGTTTAACCGGAATTACATATGTGTCGATTATTGTCATGGGTTTCACTTACAGGAAATACCATAACTACAGGGAAACCTGTAATCTTGCTCTTTTCCTGTTGAGCGCTTCATGCTTTTCACAGTGGAATCGAACTTTTAGATAAGAAAACGTTCGCAAACTGATGGTGGCTAGATAGAAACCAGAACACAGATGAAATTATTAATAAACAAAAAATAATTTACTATCATATTCTGAAATAGTATTAGAAAGAACTCGCCATCGATTGGGTTGGAGGGAAAGTTCTGTCGTATTTTAAAGAAAATATTTGAATTCATTTATAAAAATATGTGTTTAATATTAATCAATTATATATGCTCCGTTATTTGTTACAACCTGTTGCCATCTTTCAGGTAACCTGTGAATTCCTGTTTTGTAGAAGTTCTCATCCTTGGAGTTAAAATAGTCAGCAACTGCCTTAGAAACACTTTCAAAAGACGTGAATTTTTTTTACCGTTAGATAATTTTGCAGTAAGATTTTTTTCTCTTAATATTCTCTTAAAGAATCCACTTTTCATCTCCAGTAACCAGCCTGTCCAAAAACGGTTCCACATTGTGTCTAATCAGATGTGATGAACACATTCTTACACGATCAGACAAATTATTTTCCGTTAATTTATGTGGAACCCAAACACTTTGCTTTAACACAAACCCAAGATATTTAATGTGATCTCCAACAGTTGTATGATAAATGCCAAACTCTTCTGCAATTTCTCGACTTGTTAAATATGGATTATTTTCCAACATGGATCGCAAAACATCATTATCGATCTTGGATGGTCGTCCAGATCGATCACTTTCTTTGAGGCTCAGATCCCCGGAACGAAATTTGCTAAACCATCTTTGACAAGTACGAACATTTACAATATCTTTTCCAAATACCGCACATAAATTTTTACATGCAACCGATGCATTGCTTCCTTTTTGGAATTCATATAAAATGCAGTGTCGTAAATGCACTTTATCTACTGACATGTTTTTCACTTTAAATATCACAAGTAAATGATGAACGGTAAAAAAGGGCACCTTTTATATTATACAGCAGCTAAAAAAACAAAACAAAAATCCGATTGACTCACGAGCCAGATGTTCTTCTTATTTACAAAAAAAATTACCTGCCTATATAAAATACGACAGAACTTTCCCTCCAACCCAATACTTAAGTACTCTAATTACACTAAGCAACAAAATATATATAAAAAAAATGTGATTCCAAGATGAAAATACTTGAACTCGATGGTGGTGTTGCCCTTTACCAATGTTATAACTAATGTCAAATTGCAGATTTTTATATCCACATGAGCAAATTTTACATAATTTGCTATACTTTAAAAAATATTTGGAATTCTATTCACATCAAGTTTCCTTTTCGCTTTTAAGTAAAATCATTCCAAACACACACTTACCGAAATTTCATATTTCATTTATCACTCATAATATCATTGAAACGATCCCATACATTGAAAACATCATCTAAAAATTGCTTTTCCCATTTCAAACTTCAAAAAGTTGAGCTGAAATTTCACCGCTTGAGAACAATTTATTATCCCATTCATTTTACGGAATATGCGGAATATGTGTGACCAACCTACAAAGGTCACCCATCCCAAGCTCCATCTATTTAAGTACTTGAAAAAGAACTTTTTTTCTTCCTATGGAGACATATTTTCAAATGACCACGCTATCGAGATCGATAGGTAAAAAGGGGGAATTTAAGCATAAAGTAGCTTAAAAATAGCCTTTCTGTGTTTCCCTTATAAGTTTGAGTCGATGTCGAAAGCCTGGCTTAATGGGAAATAGATTATAGAGCTTTGGGTTGACAGTTATCGATGACATTTAGCCTCGTATGCGGAACTGATGTCTTTAAGGTGGTGAAAGTCTTTGTGTTGTAGATGTCTTCGGTTGCTTAAACTTTCCAGAAATATCTGCATCAATAGTGTAATTACAAAATGTGTTTTTAGGTAAGTAAATGGATCCTTCTGTTTTCCATTTCTTATGAACATCTTTTTATTTATGCTGTTGACAAAGGAGATGGTTGACAGATGAAACTGATGGCTTGGTGAACAGATGTGGTAAGTGACTTTTCACTCATTTTTCACCACAGCCAGTTCAAAGTTCGAAGCGTTACATACAGAATGTGTTGACTGGGGCTACTATATATATATATATATATATATATATATATATATATATATATATATATATATATATATATATATATATATATATATATATTATTTGTTTTAATGTATCTTCACGCAAAATTTCAATTCAAATTCAGATATTTGAAAAGTTATTTGTTGTTGGATAGAGGATGTATGACTTTGGCACCTTTTGAAAAATATATCCGGTTATCCGTCATTTAACTATACGGAATTCTCAATTAACCGGATCGCTTAAAAAAATATTGTTCTATTTCGAAAATTCTTTTTTGTTGGATAAAGACATATCCACTTAGGTAAAAAATGCAAAAATAATTTGTTATCCGGCGTTTGTTTATCCGAAAAAATCGACTAAATTGACTTTTTTTTAAATAGTTTCTTTGATTTCATATATATATTATTATGGGATTTTCATCCGAATTGCCCAACAATGAATTTCATTCACACAGCGTTTATTAAGCCGGATAATCTTAAAATGTACAACCTGGTTCGTGGAAAAAAGCTAGCACCAACTTGAGTTTCCAAGTGAATATATTAATAAAAGGGCCGAAGTCCTCTGTTAAATTAAAAACTAGAAATGGAAAAATAAAATAATATATATATATATATATATATATAAATATATATTATTCAATTTAAGGATTCAAATGATCACTTTATAAAAAATTAACGAAAAAAGCAATTAACACATAGTAAGTCAATGTGATGAAATATGATGTGTTAAAAGTTTCAAATTTATAGTAAATTCTTTCATACCTTTTTTGAAGAAGCACGTGTAGCATATATGCCCCTTTGATTGATGAACAGAAACCACATGATTTTTATTCAGCAAACAAAGAGGCATGCATCTGTTACACGTGCTTCTTTATTTATATCAAGACTTCTTATCAAGACACGTTCAATTCTTCTGATTCTTTATAAGTAGTTAAGAGAGTAATATTAATAAAAATCTTGCATTGCTTTGGCAATTTTTTGAAAAGATGAAAACAATCGATCGTGGATTAGTATGAAGTACCTTAATATGTATTCGTACTTTTCTTACAGTATTCATGGAGTTTCCTTTTTTTTTTATACAATTCTTAAAAAATAATCTTTCTAGAAAAAAGGAAAACCGACTTTAAGGAAAATGCGCTAAAAAGTAAAAAAATAATTTTATACTTAGTGCAACTTTTTGTAATCAGCGCCAAATTTTATGTATGATTTTTGTAAATTGTCACCAACTTCAAAAACTTGTACTAAATATAAAATTGATATTCAATCATTTAATTTTTTCAACTCATTCGTAAAATTAAAAATTGTTTTTTACTTTTTAGCGCATGTTCCTTAAAGGTGGTTTTCCATTTTTTTAGAAAGATTATTTTATTTATCCCTTTTTAGTTTTTAATTTAGCAGGGGGCTTCGCCCCCTATTATTATTCACCAAGAAATTTAAGTAGCAACTTGTACGCAACAATTTATTTGTAAAACAATCCCTATCAATGCCAATAAATGCTGGTTAAACGAAATGTCATTGTTGTATAACCTCTGTTAAACAATGAAAATATTACGAAATCGGATAAATTGTTTGAAAAAACTCCGGTTAATCGACATTTCCAGAGGTATTAACAGCCGGATAACCGATTATTTTTTGCAGATTTTGCCTAAAAATGAGAATTCTTGATAGTTAAATGCCTGATAACCGGATATTTTTTAAAATTACTCCCAAGTGAAACATCCCCTATCCAAAAAAAAATTTTTGGGGCAAATATCTGAAATAGAACCGAAATCCCGCGAGAACATACATAAAAAAATACATAATGGTCGAATCTATAACCTCCCGATTTAGTGCGCGATTTGGCGGTTTAAATTTAAAATTTCTAGCGGTTTTATTTTAGAGTTTTGGTTGCGTGCTGTTCAGTCGGTTAAAAAGAGATGAAGTATTGTTTTCTTTCACGTTTTTGAAATATAACAATACACTGCAATTAGTTTTTATATTAAACAGCATTAGGGCCTAAGAATTAGAAAATAATTTTAAATGATTGTAAGTAACAACAATAAAATATTAAATCATAAATGTCAACAATGTAAGTTTAAAATAAAAATGTCTGATAACTTACATCTGATACTTCAATTTTACATTGATATTATGAAACAATATCCTTAAAATCATTAAAGCATTTAACACTGCTACTATCATCAATAATTTGTATTCAAAATATTTAAATTGTTAAAACCTCAATAATACTTATAATATCAAAATAAACTGCAAGAATGTTTTAAAACAATTGTTTTGCGTTTTGAATTTTCAATTTTTTTTGCGTTAAATCCTTTGTTTAAATATAACTCATTTGGACGACATTTTGCAGAAGTTTCTGAAGCATCTTTGAAAGCATGAAATTATTCTGTTTTTCAGCAAATTAAATTTGACGAGGGCGTCTTTTTGTAACTAAGTAAGTAACATTCTTTATTTCATATAAAATATAAGAAGTTTTGGCGTGTCAATATTTAAAACTATCTTGAAATAAGCTACTCAACACTTAGTTATTGTATGCGATTTTTATATTTTGTTAAAAAAATCTAACGTTTACATATCTGTTTATTGTACAATTCCATTACCATTTAATGATATTTTAATGCATGTTTCATTTGATTTCAGTATTTTTATGAAAATAATTTAATATAAATGTGGAAACGTCCCCTAAAACTGTTGTTCATTCAACATTTATATTAATTAAAATGTTTATAGAATATAAGCTATTAAGGGCTCAAAGACGATAATGTAATTTTGTAACTTTTTAAGTAGAATATGATTTTGTAGGAAACGATTTAGAATAGAGATACTATTTGACAAATCAAGTTAATTTAGTCAATTTAGTAAAAACAATTGCTACATTTGAAACATTAACTAATATTTAAATAGATTCAAAGCAATCTTCCAATATTTCGTCGATATTTAAAAGTAAAGATTTACTTAACATTTCTTTACTTAGGTCGAGTGAAAACGTCCCAAAAGTTGTTTATGAGTAAAATTTGCATTTAAAATTAAAATAATTTGAAACATCAATTGAATATAAGCTATCATGTGCTTTATAAAGATTTAATATTCATTATAAAGTAATTTTCTATTTTTTTTTTCGTAGATTATGAACCGCTCACAAAATTTAAATAGATATATTACTTGTCAAAATTATGTTAGTAAAACATTTGCCACATTTGAAAATATATTCTAAGCAATTTAAAAATATTTTGTCCATATTTAAACATAGAAACTTTCTAAATTCCCGCTTCTTTCCAGAGAATCAATTTCAAGTTGTTTGCTATTACATAAGATTACTTTTGTTTTGCAAATATCGAATATGATTTTAGATAGAAAAATTTTGTCAGTCATGTTTTCAAAGTTAGGAGTAGAAAAAAAAATACATACCACTCGAATTGATAACCTCTCTCCTTGGCGCGTGAATTGGCGATTTTAATTAAAAGTTTCTGGTGGTTTTATTTTGGAGTTTTGGTTGGCACGCTGTTCAGTCGGTTAAAAATTAGCGTGTGCCATATTCACTATGAAGTTTCACATTGTACGTGAGGAATGTAATTACAAAACTTGTCTTATTCTCAATTATGAAATCTGAGCAAAATATACAAATGTGAACACAGTAAAATGAAGCTCAGATTTTTTTTAAGTGTATCAAATTAAAGCTAACTTATAAATTATAATGATCTTTCCAAAAAATGTTTTATCCACATTTCAATCTCTTTGTGTCTGCTTCTTTTCTTCTATAAAGTTTATTCTACCATTTAATCAATTTCAACGTTATCAAATTTTTTTTTTTACTTAAAACGTCTTTAAAATCAGCTGCATTGGGTATTAGTATAGAAGCATTATGTCACGCTTTTAGTGTGATAAATCCTGACAATACAAGTTCGTGACAAACAGCATGATTGACCAGCAGATTAGCATGGTAGATTAGCCCAGCAGATTAGATGGTGCTGCAGTGTATAGTCGCGTCAGGAAAAAATTAGTAGCACTTATGGAACGCACCATGTATGTTTGTAGTTCAGCATTAAACTAATTATATACATGCATTTAAAATAAATTAATATTCAATTTTATAGGTCAAAAAGACCTTTAAAAATATTTTCTAATAATTTATTTAACATAAAATCCTTTATCTAAACACAAAAATTTGTATTTAAAGTCTATTACGCACAAAAATATTTTGAGGGACTTTTTTCGTTGTAATTTATACACTGTATTACAACATTTATGTGGCATGTGTGACGAATTTGTGAACAAAGTAAAAATATTTGTAATTCATCAATGCTAGGATGATGAATTAAAGGAAACTTAAATAAGAGTTTGTTTTTTTTACTAGTTTTTCTAACATAAAAAGGTAATTACCTTGCATTATTAATTAACATAATTTTATTTCAGACCAAAATGGACAGGTTACTGAAAGAATAGAAGTGTAATATATCATCTTGATGAAGGGAAAATGAGAAATTGCAGTTTTACGTCGTCAGAAGGAGGTAAGCCACTAAAAAGTAATTTATCAATGCAAAAAGTAAGTTTGAATAAGAATTTGTTATAATTACTATTATTTCTAATAAGAAACATAACAAGTTAATTAATATAAATTTATTATTAATTTTTTATTATTAATTTTTTATTATTAATTTTTTATTATTAATTTTTTATTATTAACTTTTTATTATTAATTTTTTATTATTAATTTTTTATTATTGATTTTTTATTATTAATTTTTTATTATTAATTTTTTTTAATTAATTTTTTATTATTAATTTATTATTATTTCAGGCTGAGATGGAAAGATTATTGCAAGAAGTTGCAAGAATGGCAGTAAGTAATTCATGCAAAGGTAAGTTGGCATAAGAGATTGTTTGATTGTTTTTAATACTATTATTTCTAATATCAAATAACATATATTTATTTCAAATTGCGATAGAAAGATAAGAAGTGCAATTTCTCATTGTGATGAAGGCAATTTGAAAAATTTCACTTCTTCATCACAACGAAGAGGCAGGGTACCAAAAAGTACTTCACCAACGCAAAAAGTAAGTTTGGAAAGTTTTTTGAATACTGTTTTTTGTAATATAAAAAAATAATTAACATAATTTTATTTCAGGTCGAGATGGAAAGACGATTGCAAGAGAAGAAGTGCAATTTCTCATTGTGATGAAGGTAAAATGAAAAATTGCACTTTTTTTACCACAATAAGAAGAAAGGACATCTAAAAGTAATTCATGCAAATGTAAGTTGGAATAAAAGTTTGTTTTTAATACTATTATCTTATATATAAAGCAGAAATCTCCAAAATCTGTCCGGATGTGTGTTTGTATGTTGGTTTGTTTGTTGGTTTGTCAGTATATTATAGGTTCCGTAACTACAAAACGCAGAGCTTTGAAATTCACAGAATAGTTAGTTAAAAAAATAAGAATTTTAACGCGACTATTTTCAAGTCTCTACGATGTTCCATTCGAATGTTATGACATTTTTTAGCATGCGTCCTCAAAGTTTCACGAAGTGGCAACAGTAAAATCAGTTAAAATCAACGGAGAAAAGCGAAAATATAATATAAAAAATTATAAACCAATTAGAATGCCGATCTTTTCACGGAATACTCCATAACTACAAAACGTAGCTTTATAAAATTTATAGAATACTTTACTTGAAAAATTAGAATTTTTTTGTAATAATTTTTAAGTTTGTACGATGTTTCAATCGTATGTTATAAGTATTTTAATGGATTCCATTGACTTAACATGGATGAAAATATCGTTTGCAATTTAAAATAAAATTGTTCGTTATTGGCAATATAAAAACGACGTCATAGGTTTGTTTGATTTAATAATTATTGAAAAATGTATATACATTGGGCTTTTTGCTACAATACGGAACCATCCAAAAATTAAAACAACCAGAATTTTATCTTAAAGAAATGGTTTAGAATTGTATTAAAATGTTATAATTGTTTTATCTTTTTTGTTTTATACAGGTTTATTGTAAGTATATTTAATTATCTAAGATCGAACTTTAGAACAATTCATCCAAAATGCGAGTAATTTGTGTATGAACGTCCATTTTATTTATTTGAAAAATATTTTATGCAAGTATTTTTTTTAATGTACGAAGCTTGGTTTCATTGTGAATTTTCAACTCTATTAGACTTTTTAATGTTATTAAAGAATAAAATTTCACAGATACCAACTGATAATTTAGAAAATATTTTATTTAATGTGCCAATGAATATTTCCTTTTAAAACATTGAATAGCGATCATTAAATATTAAATGTAAAATTATTGAAAGTACATGGTGAGATTATAATATGCTGCACCGTTTGCTAAACTATCGCCAAGTTATAACAGTGTATTCTTTGGATGAAGTGCGCCTTGGCTGTAATTTGCTGTGGAAACTTACTAAATATTTGTATGACAGGTATTTTTCGATGCGAATTCTATAATAACAGTATCACAAAATCAAAATTTTAGGAAAAATTGTTTAACAAAATGAGTAAATACCGAATTTTTAATAAATTGATCCGTAAATAAAAAAAAATGAACTTAAAATTAAAATAGGTGGTTATTCTTCTGTAATAATATTATTCAAGGGAATTCTTTAAAACATGGGCAGGGCGTAGTAAAAGAAAGTTGTGTAGTATTTCAAAACATACTATTTTTGGTTGAGTATGTATGCTGGGCTGTTAATTTTAATCTTACTTTGATAAAGAATTTGAGGCAGTTTATTTGCAAAAAACGTTTAGGTTTATTCTGGCTGCAATTTACATTCTTATGTTCTGCATTATTGAGGACAAAAATGCAAACTATTAATTAGATACACAAGTTGTTGGTCGAAGATATTGCAAAGATGTAGCCTAAACGATACATTGGAACGGGCATTTGGTAATAATCAAATCAAAATTGCAATACTGGGAACAGGGAAATTCGGAATGTTTGAAAGTTAAGTCATTTAAGTTCTTAATCAAATTTATTAATTTGGTCAGCTTTAAAAAATTATGTTATCTGTTTCTGCTGCTTTTTTCACTTCCATGCAGCTTCAGAACATTTCAATATCGAAATTGATTCAGAAGTTTAATTAAAATTCACGCTTGAAGTTATTTTTTTAAAACTGCAATTTAATGAAACCCTCCTTGATGAAATTATTTTTAAAAATAATATAAAAATGAAGATCACAGCGCTTAGTTTATTATTTAATTTAATATTTTTTTCTTTAGATAAAAAAAAATCATAGATTTATGTAAATAATTATTCATATAAAATACCAGTTATAATGCACATTATCTTTCAATAATGATGACAACAGTAATTAAAATTTCATCGATTAAAGTAAGCACTGTAAACTAAAATATAATTATAGTCATTTCACAAATAAATTGCGGTATCCGTGTTAAAAAAAATCGGTTATGTACAGACCGCGCTGTATTGGGCACCTACTCGGTACAAGGTTGAGAGGGAGAGAGAATAAATGGCCTACAATGATTGAAACGGCCTTCCTTCCTTTACACGATGGTATGTCATTTATCCATATAGGCTAATTCTACGTTGAATTAATGATAGCGGTACACTTATTTTCACCTGGTACAAACGCAAAAAGGGGAATGGCTTAAAAATCGGCATGTACGAAACGTCTGACTTTCGTCTACACAATAGTATATTATTTATACCCATCAACTTATTCCACTTGGAGTTAAGGATTTTAAAAACGTCGTTTTTTATTATGGTATTTAATGTAACTATGTATACCCATACCGAAAAGAAATTCATATTAATTTCTAAAAATATGTTCGTGCAGGAATGTTTAATTTTTAAAATTCCATACCTTATGAGAGATAAACTAGAAATTATTCGATTTTTATTGGTGTTTTAGCAACCAAGTAGTATAGAGATATTTTTACTTTTTTTTTAACTTCTAATTTATTAAACATAAAAATATTTTAAATTATAAAAAAAAGCTTTATCACTTTTTAAAGAGGAATTCTAAAATGGTATATGCGATTATCCCGGGCAGGAGAGGAAATGTATATATTTTCAGTTATTTGTCGTTATTTTATTTATTTCCGTGCGAAGAACGGGTACTTTTGCTAGTCTTATATATAAAGCTGAAATCTCCAAAATCTGTCCGGATGTTGGTTTGTCAGTATTTTATAGGCTCCGTAACTACAAAACGCAGAGCTTTGAAATTCACAGAATAGTTAGTTCAAAAAATAAGAATTTTAACGCGACTATTTTCAAGTCTCTACGATGTTCCATTCGAATGTTATGAAATTTTTTAGCGTACGTCAGCAAAGTTTCACGAAGTGGCAACAGTAAAATCAATTAAAATCAACGGGGAAAAGCGAAAGTATAATATAACAATTATAAACCAATTAGAATACCGATATTTACACGGAATACTCCATAACTACAAAGCGTAGCTTTATAAAATTTACAGAATACTTTACTTGAAAAATTAGACATTTTTTGTGATAATTTTTAAGTTTGTACGATGTTCCATTCGTATGTTATAACTATTTTAATATATTCCAATGACTAAACATGGATGAACATATCGTATGCAATTTAAAATAATATTTTCGTTATTGACACTGTAAAACTGACGTCATAGATTTTGTTTGATTTAATATTTATCGAAAAACGTCTGCACATTGGGCTTTTTGTTACAATACGGATTCATTCAAAAATTTAAACATCCAGAATTATATCTTAGGGAAATGGTTTAGAATTGTTTTAAAATGTTATAATTGTGTATTATCTCTTTTGTTTTGTTTGTATACAGGTTAATTGTAACTATATTTAATTATCTTATATCGAACTTTTAGAACAATTCTTCCAGAATGTGAAAAATTTGTGTATGAAATTTGTTTATTCATTTGAAAAATATTTTATGCAAGTATTTTTTTTAATTATACGAAGCTTAGTTTCACTGTGAATTTTCAACTCTTTGACTTTTTAATGTTATTAAAGAATAAAATTCCGCAGATACCAAATGATAATTGAGAAAATAAATATTTTATTTAATGTACCAATGAATATTTCCTTTTAAAACATTAAATGGCGATTATTAAGAATTAAATGTTCTGAATTGTTGTTCTGAATGATAGAAAGTACATGGTGAGTTTATAATATGCTGCACCGTTTGCTAAACTATCGCCAAGTTATAACAGTTTATTCTTTGGATAAAGTGCGTCTTGGCTTTAATTTGCTGTGGAAACTTACTAAATATTTATATGACAGGTATTTTTCAATGCGTATAGTACCACAAAATAAAAATTTTAGGAAAAATGGTTGAACAAAATGAGTAAATACCGAATTTTTAATATATTGATACGGAAATAAAAAAAATATTCTTAAAAATAAAATAGGTGGTTATTCTTCTGTAATAATAGCATTCATAGAAAATCTTTAAAACATGGGCATTTGGACATATTAAAAGAGGAGGGGGAGGGGTGGGAGGGGGAACGGCACGTAAAAAACGTCTGACTTTCGTCTACACGATTGCATATTATTTATACACATCAGCTGATTTCATTTGTAGTTAAGGATTTTACAAATGCCGTTTTTTATTATGGGATTTCATGCAACTATGTACCGAAGCTACCTATACCGAAAGGAAATTCCTATTAATTTCTAAAAGTATTTTTGTGCAGGAATGTTTAATTTTTAAAACTCCATACCTTTTGAGAGATAAACTAGAAATTATAGGATTTTTATCGGTGTATTAGCAACCAAATAGTATAGATGTATTTTTACTTTTTTAACTCCTAATTTATTAAAAATAAAAATCTTTTAAATTATAAAAAACACTTTTAACTTAACTTTTTTAAGGAGGAATTCTAAAATGGTATATGCGATTATTCTAGGGAGGAGAGGAAATGTATATATTTTTAGGTATTTGTCGTTATTTTATTTACTTCCGTGCGAAGAACGGGTACTTTTGCTAGTTTCTAATATAAAATAACATACATTTATTTCAAGTAGTGATATAAAGACAAATATAAGAGAAGAAGTGCAATTTCTCATTGTGATGAAGGAAAAATGAATATTTGCACTTCTTCATCACAATAAGAAGAAAGGACATCTAAAAGTAATTCATGCAAATGTAAGTTGGAATAAGAGTTTGCTTTTAATACTATTATTTCTAATATCAAATAAGATAAATTTTTTTCAGGTAGTGAAAGAAAGACAAATGAAGAGAAGAAGTGTAATTTTTCATTGTGATGAAGGCAAAATGAAAAATTACACTTCTTCATCGCAATAAGGAGGCAGGACAGCAAAAAGTAATTCATCAACTCAAAAAGTAAGTATGGATTTTTTTTAATACTGTTTTTTGTCAGATAAAATTTTAAAGTTAACATAAATTATTAATTAACAAAATTTTATTTCAAGTCGAGGTGGAGAGATGACTGCAAGAGAAGAAATGCATTTTCGTATTGCAATGAAAGGAAAATGAGAAATTGCATTCATTCATTACAATAAGAAGACACGATATCAAAAAGCAGTTGATCCATGTAAAAAAAGCAAGTTTGAATTAGAGTTGTTCTGTTTTTATGAACACAAATTTCAAGGTATGATATGCACACTGAGAAGAGCCAGAAAAACTGGTTCTCCTATCTAATAAGTCGAGCACGCAGAACTGCCTAAACACGACGTGGCTCAAGAATGTATCTTAAATATAAGGAATACGAAAAAACACCACGCACGTTAAATCTGTCGTTGACTAAATGCCTTCATACCAGCTCAGGTGTTGTTCTCGTCATTTGAGCATCGCTCATATTTATGTGAAATTATTCTCATGTCTTTTCTTGGGGTAAATCCCGAATCGTCGCCAACAAACCATTTTTCAACTTCAGTGCAACGCTAATCCAATCCATAATATAGAATCCTGGAATGTACTAATTTCCAACCAGTTTAGACCAATTTCCGAGAAGTATCGAATAGAAAAAAATCCTGTGACTCCTCCGATTTGACTGTAAAATGAAATTTACCTACATTTTAAAAGCCGAATGATATGCTCTTAGTTTTAAATATTTTAATTTCTTTCAAGTGGTCGGTAACTGGTACGTGATCATTAACCGGTGTGTGATCTGTAACTGGTACATTCATCCAATATACGATTATAATTCAAATAAAAAAAATAAAATATTGTATTCAATTAAATAACCGGTATAATTATTGCCAAAGTTTTATTTTTCATGAAATTATTACAAGTTAATCATCATTACACGTTAAAGTTTCAATATTCGTTCTCGCCATCGCAAAGGATCCTTCTCACCCGTCGATAGTAATCTCCCGGAGCTCTCTCTCCAGGCCCTCCTTGAGCGGGCCCTGGATGGCCCTGGCGATCGATCTCTGGAAGATGCCGGACACCAGAGTGGTCATCTCCCCCACGGTCCACGAGAGGAATCCGAGTCCGGTGGTCTCGATCCGGGCGTCCTTGAATCTCTGGATCTCCAGCTTCTTGAGCTGGGGGTGAATCTTCTGGCCTTCGAGTTGGTCGATGGTGACTTCCACTTCGGCCAGGAAGTCGTTGGAGATGAACACCACGTACCCGCCTTTCTCGCCGTGGAGCTTACGTTCCTTGGACCACGTGTACCTGCCCTGTGGGGAGAAAGAAATGGAAGATAAGAACCCTATATTAAAGAAGTAGCTGTGTTCGTGAAATATTTTATTGATTTTCACCAAAAAATAGTGTGCTCGGAAAATACACTCCAGTGGCCTGAAAAAATGTTAAAAAAAATATTTGATAATCAAATGTATCCCTGTAACCCGTGTTGGGTCTCAAGATGATTAGTAAAGTTACGCAACAAATAAAATAATTCGTTGTTTCTTAAAACATTTTTTATAAACAACTTCATAGGATAAAAAATATTTAGTAAAGATATCGACCCAATGATTTGGTTTGATAAAGAAAAAATGTGGTATAAGTGACATAATCTATTCCAATGTAGAGTTCAAGGCCGCTTTTAGGGGTGTGCGATAACGCGAGCAGCCGAAATAAAAAAAATAATATTAAAATATATGAAACGAAATGAATTCGTATTTCTAAAACTGCTTTACTTGCCTCTTGTTTTTTTTTGCATTTATTCATATATAGAATCAACGATTATTAATGATGCTTTATTTTACACCCTAAAAGAAAGGATGTAATATACAAATTG
Source organism: Troglohyphantes excavatus (assembly GCA_963932185.1). Lineage (NCBI taxonomy): Eukaryota > Metazoa > Arthropoda > Arachnida > Araneae > Linyphiidae > Troglohyphantes > Troglohyphantes excavatus. Next base: position 53,568,933 of record OZ010668.1, read on the forward strand.
ATTCATCATATTTTCTTCTGCAAATTTACTATCCGTCAAAATACACATTTGGCAAATTTTTGTAAAAGGTTGGCATTATGTTTTTATGGAGAGAATGGGGGAGGGAGGGCGACTAAAGGAATTCGCAATCGGCCAAGCGGATTCCACCAGGGCGCCATGGTGAAAACCTCTTTTTGACATGTGTGCTAGGATTTGGAGGATGAAAATATCCTAAAGCTAGTCAAAAGTTTGGGGATCAGGTGAAATGTTGTCTAGTTAAGTATAGTTTTGTTTTAGCCGTCTTTAGATGGCAGTTACTTGCAGCGCGCTTAGAAAAACGAACAATATGGTCTTAAACTTAGTAATAGAGTCAGGGAAAAGAAGGGCAATATTTTTTTTGAATAAAAACAGATGAGTTCTCCGAAAACTGTAGCTGAAAAGTTCATTTAAGTATTATTTGTCCCAGGAACAACTTTCAAACAAATTAATCTGCTAATCTAATATATGAAATTTTTACATCCACGTCTTATCTGGTATTCGTATCCGGACGCATTGCGTGGCAGGAAGCTATACTTACTGTTCGGCGACGAATGCAAAATGGACTTCATTGCTATTGGCCCTCCACTAGTCATCTAAAAATATTTAAGTTCGTTTTCACTGCTTTAACATTTTTACTATTCCCGAGCAAGAAAGGCTTACTGAGGGTATAACAACCAGAGAAAATGAGTTTGTCAGAAAATTATAATCAATTATAGTAATTTAGTTTTGCCTGTAGTTGTTTGGGAGATAATGTCAATGGAAACACCAGCTTTAAGTAAGCTTTTTGCAACTTCAATATATATCCCTTTGCATATGATCGTAAAGAGAATTCACTATGGGAAAGTATTCATGATTGTTCTGTGGTCACCTACAGGGAATTAAACTATCTCACAAGAATATCCACTTGCATTACTCACGCATATACTGCACACAAGTAAGAAGAAATTTGCTACAAGGTTAGGTCTTCAGCGCTTCAAGGTCCTAGACGAACTGAACCTAGTGTTGCAGTTTGAAAACCCATCTGTTCAAGCATTTGTTTAGTGGATCAAGGAGAATAACTCAGAGATTAAGAATTACACATTGATTCCCATACGGAATCAATGTGTTAAAAAAATCTGTTCGATTAGAGTACAGAAGTAACAAAGTCAATACCTTCAGCTCGTCCGTGGTGAGCGTGAGCTTCACGATGGTGGTGCTCCCCTCGCAGCTCACTTCCGCGCTCCCTGTCCTCGTGAGGTTGGACAGTCCCCACAGAAGTCCGTCTTCCAGCTCCACGAAGGAGGAGCGAGGGGGTAGGCGCATGGGGTCAGAGAGCTCCTTCCGGACCTTCACCAGAACGTCATCCAAATGCTTCTTCTCGTCGATGGTCAGGCATTCGGAAGACTTTTTCGCTCCCCAACACGTTGCTATAGAAAGAGACATAAAAATGCTGATAGACGGTTTTGCAGAATGAGTCATTTATTTTGTGATGGTCACTTAAAATAGTTTCAAACCAGACAGGTCCATTTTCATAAATTTTACAAGACGTCAAAAAACGATTGCCACATTCGTATTTTTGGATCTAAACCCATGACTTTGAATGTATTTTTAGACTGGATTCAGACACTTTCGGTTCATACCGCTTTGGAATATGGTGTACTGCATTGAGAACTTGTGTCTCTTTTTGCAGTAAGGGCAAAGTACTCGTACTATGCTCGCGTAATCAAGCTGTAACTTTAAAAGATAAGGACTAGGTGGTTATCCAATTATAAAAACGTGACTGTCGCCGGCCTATTTACCTCAAAACTTGATGGTCATCGCTACCGTGAGAGGGGGGAGGTGCCGGCCATTTAGGTGGTGACGTGACTATAGTGATCAGTTGGCAAAAGAAAGAGCGAGTTTACTGTATGTCATACTGCTAACGATTGCTTACTGACGTTATATAATAGGAAAATAATCAAGCATGAAAATTATTCTGCCTATATAAGTGTTCAAAGATTACAAAGAAAAAAAAAGAAATAATTACATCTAGGAGGGGGGGGGGGGACACGGGCCTTTCTCCTAAATCCGAGGATGATAACGCCTAATGTTCGATTACTGGCACATTCAAAACGTTCAAAACTACAGTTTTATAGCTTTCAAAATCTGTCGGTTATTTCTCATTTGAACGATGACTGACGACCTATAAAAAAGCATGTATTCTATAAATGCTCTTTTGGCTTCTAAACAAACCAATCCTGCTTTTGATGTGGAGTTTTCATAACCTGTTTTGTGTATATGTTAGAGTGTAAGTCGGGAACTCACTGTTAATGCAGATACACTAGGCCAAAACGTGTAATTGTTTGATTTCTCACATTCACTAGTGTATCTGCAGATTTCATAGTGAATCTACATATATACTGATAATTGTAATTGCTGACATATATATTGAACGTTTCCTAAAATAACTTATACATTTGTTTTTAGGATGATACCTTAACATGAGTAGCAGTAGAAACAGTGCAAACTCGATAACGAAATTTTAACCGGAATACAATACTTGCATTACTCAGTATTTTATATTGAGTAATAGAAAAAGTAGAAAGTAAAAATTAGTTCACAACACTTTTTCAATTATGTTATAAAAATTCATGATAATTTAAAAGTATTTAAATTTTATCCATATTTATAAAGTATGGTACATAGTGTGATTTATTTGAAATTTAATGAATACACTAATAATTTTATTTGTATAGATAATATCATCCTTAAAGCAACTTTTTAGACAATAGTTTAAACCTGCTGTCTTTTTTGGTTTGTAACTTAAAAATGACTACACGGCTTTATTTGTTATCAAACATATCGCATATGTAAAATCATAGGTGGGATTTTAGGCACCTGCATTGATATGGAATGTGAAATAAAGATAAAGACATATAACTTACATTGCTCGAAAGAGCAAAGGAGCATCTTAAATATATATTTAAAGATACAATCCTAAAGGTTGCTGGAACTGGAACATTTAATCTATTTCGTCATGTAAGCGTTGAAACTATGCGTAAATATTACAGAAGTAGTTTTCTAAATATCACAATAAATGTACATACTCGTAGTAGTGAAATTTGTGTCTGCACGTTAAATTGCCTCAAATATTGCATCGTTTCAGAGCAAGGGATTTGGTTTTTAATTAACAGTCAAATATTCTTGGGTGTACTTCAGGATGTCTTGTCAATACCATGGAATAGTTTGGTCAATAGAATAGTCTTCCTGAGTATGTACTATTAGTACGATTCCATACCAAGGCAATGGAATAGTTTGCCTGAGTATGTTGTTAATTTTTCAGGAGTGGGTAGTTTAAAAAAGCAATTGGATCAGCATTGGAGAATCGTCGAGGATGATAGATTGGCAGGACCAACCTTACTGGGCATAGAGACTGTAGATGGTCGACATTATTTATATTTGTATATAAACTTTACAGAACGAGAATCTTCGCCTGGAATACATAAATAACAATAAGAAACCTACTCCTGCGATCCATAACATTCCAGAAAATATGAACAACGAAATGTGAGTCAAATCCTCTGCACAGGAATTTTTTTTATTGAAAACTTAAAAATCTGGCATGACGTTTATGACGTTTAAAGGACGTCATGTAATATTTTAAAATAGTACATTCTTGTGTTTAGTACACATTAAGATGATCAAAAGACCCCACAAATGTCGCTTTTAAGTGTAATAAACGACGTCTGTTCATTTGCATAACATAGCTGTTAGCCCTCAAGAAAAATAAAGGGTTATAGTTTTGGGTGTTGTTTTTGGGGTTTAAAACAAAATAGTGTAGTTTTTAAGGTTGACAAAATAGCGCTTTAGTTTTTCTAGCCCAGGATTTGACTTCCAACTATTTCGTTCGCATTTTCATTTCTCGAAAACTATGAGTTGCAGTTGTTCAGAACAATATAAAAAACCTTCACCGTCTATGAATAACAAACATTAAGTTATTATAATTATTAAATTATAAGTAATTTTAAAATTAGATATTCAAATTGCGTATCGCAATAAAATACGTTGTTTTACCTGCTAGGAAGAGGCATGAAAATAAAGTGATTCCTAAAAGGGGCTGCATAGTGAAGTTAGACGGATAACCTGAAAATACACACATATTGTTAAAGTAAGATACGGTTTTTAGTTGAGCTATATAGCATAACTTACTAAAACTGTTTTGTACAGAACATATATAAAGCGTTTTAGATTGTTAAAGTATTTTCATTAACTTTTATTATTACTGCAATAATAAACTTTGATTTAGTTTCATCATCTAACACTACATTTCAATTAAATACTTATTTTATTATATTTGATTTATTTTATCAAGATGATTCTCTGATAAATATCAAACTAAACAGGACACTAATATATTTCTTGTAAAATATTTAATAATCTTATGGGCAAGCAAGGATATTTTTTAGAAAATGTTGCTCTGTTATTCTAATCACAATAAAAATAAGTAGCACACTGTTTTTATAAGTTTACTTTAGAAATACATCTTGTTTACAAAATATCTTTACAACTAGCTGACTAACTGGGCCACGTTATGGAGCGTCACGGCCAGATGGTTGTTGCGTGTCAAAGTTGTAAAGATAATTCTGAAACACCCTGTATATATTCAAGTATTACTAACGACATATGTCATCGACAGTTAAGGAAGGGAAAGTAAAACCAAGGAAAGTAGCATAGATTTTTTCTCAGATATAAGTGCTTCATATATTTTACAATTATTTAATTAAAATATATAAAATAGTTTATTCGATATGGATCGATATCCAGAAAATGTTCTTTTTCTAGGTAATAGGTAACTTAACCCATGTAAAAGTGAAACAATGAAACTGCCTGTTGTTGTATAATGAATGAAAATAATAATAACATCTACGCGATCACCATTCAAATTTCCTTAAAAAAAACGTAATTTTTTTTAGTAGTTTTATTTCAGTAGTTTGATTTTATCTTATTCTATTCAAAAAATGTTTTGACATTAACAAAATATTCTTTATTTGAGAATGACAACAGAAGTTAAGTAGGAAAGCCAGTAGGGAATGACTGTGAATACTTGCTTTTTTACATGACAATATTTAATTCGTCTTGTCTGATAATTTTGTAGACTTATCGAACGTTTTCACCATTTAAATCCCCTTGTAAAAGTCATATTGACTAGAAACTCGTCATAGATACGTAATCTTGCAAAAATAAAAATGTCGTTTATTCAGAGTGTTTGATTCTCCCAGATTAAAAATAAAACGAAGTACTCTAAAAATACACAATCACCAATGATTAATGTAGTTGTATGATGTGGCAACTGATTACGCCTAAACGTTCGCTTGAAATAAGTTTCCGTGATACTAATATTCGTTTTTAAAAAGTTAAAAAAACATAAATTTTTTATTATTTTATTAAATAGACCGTGTTATGTAACAACCGGTTAACCCACAATTCGAAAAAAAATGTCGTTTTTAACTTAATGGAAGCCCACGGTATGCATACTGTGCTAAAAAAAACCAGTAGCTACGTTGGACATGTAGCGCCGACTCTAGACATTTAGCGAGTTGCTGAAGCATGGAATTTCCTATTGACTGGTTTGCTTTAAAGCCAATTTTTCTCAAAATAAACATTATGTGGTTTGACTAGTTATTGCATAACACGGTCCAAATATGATTAAAAGTTATCAAATAAACTAATATTCCAAATTAAAATTCCCGACTAAAAGTAGAAGAGTGTAAAACTGAAGTAATCAAATTTTTAATTATATAGAGTCGAGCTTTTTTTGTATTAGTTTTTAGTCAATTTAGAATATTTTTTTAAAAATATATTTAATTTAATAAATTTTTTTGTTCTATAAAAGTATGTTTATTTTTATCCAATAAAACTATATTGTATTTCGTCTAAATTTCATTCACTTACCTGTCACTGGAAGAAGGTGGATGGCAGTTGCTGGTACTTGCAACTGAAACAATCGTCTTGGAGTGATTTGTGGTTATCGGTGACATTTTCCTTCGTGTTGCAGATGCCTTAAGCAGCTGTTTAAAAGACACGAATGCTCTCTGATAACGACTCTGAACTTTGCGCCTTTCCAATAACTTGAATTACATTTTATCGTTAATTTTCCTTTGAAATGTATAGTAATATAAATTACTTACTGTTGTTTCTTAAAACATTAGCTTTTTGCAAAAACAAAATTCGAAGTTGTAATCGCGATATCATTACGAAAAGCATAATTTCGTAATGAGGGCCATGAAATTTTGTGCATATTAGTTTTAGAATATCTAAAAGCATTGGAAGCCTTTCATTTCATTTTTTTTTTTTAAATTAAAGTTACACCACTAATGTATATTAAAATTATACTCTTATATAAAATTTAAATTTAAATGTAGTATTATTAAACTAAGTACTTTGATATGACTTTATCTTAACCCTTTGCACTCCAAGAACTTTTTTCGTTTTCCGTTCTTTCTACGGAACAGTTATTCATCCTTATGTTCTTTACCCTAGAATTTGTTATGCTTATAGAAAAAAAAACATAATCTGTTTTGGATCTGCAAAAGAACGAGTTGAAAAAAATATCGATGTTTTTTAAACACAAGATCATGCCGTTCTCGTTTATTTTAAAGAACAGGGAACCAAAAGAACAAGTCGTTATGTTGTCTACTGAGCGGCTCCAACGAAGTGCAAAGGGTTAAATGTTAATGCTATAAATATATATAATAAAAATGTATTACTGTAAAAAATTAATTTCCATGAATATTAGTTTTATACTGATGTTTGGCCTCGCGCTGATGGGGAACCCGTTAATGTATATGCATTTAAAAATGAATATCCCTCGTCAAGACTCGAACCCGCAACCTCCACAAAGTCCCATGCTGTATCGACTAAGCTAAGAAAGCATGATCTAGATATAGAAAATATATTTTAAGATGTTTATGTATCCAATATTTTTAAAATTGTTAAAATCATTAAAAAAATGGAATTTTATATATCTGAGCTTCAGATTCACATCTTAATGATGAATAATAATTTATATGTATTTTCAGCGTTTTATACACTGCGGAAGTAAGTGTTTTGCAATCCACAGCATACATTTTTTATTATTATAGATATACCATTATAAAAACTAGGTTATTTCGTTTTCTTAAAATATTACTTTTATTATTAATAATAATAATAGTAGAATTTATAGAATAAAATTTTGAATATGTTCTTTTAAATTTGTAATTAAAACTTAATAACTTATTGATCCCTTTTTGCTTTTAAGAAAATATATAGATTGTCTGTACAAAATGTAATAGGTTTTTTTTAGTTTCACTCAGAACTATTAAAACTTAGATAAATAGATATATAGATAGATAAGTTTACTGTAGTGGGCCGTAGCCCATTTACAAAGGTTCGCATCAAAATTAACAAAAGCGGATACAAAATTAGGTAACACAAAATAAAAGATAATTTGTACATTAAAAAAAAAAATTAAAACACAATTTGAACAAATATGCAAAAAAAGACAAAAATAAATGACATGAGCAATTAGAATTAGGGTTTAATCTGTTATTCCTGCACAAGTTCACTGATCAAATCCTCCCGGAATTTTAAAACAGAGATTGCGTAATTATAAAAACAAAAATATTCTTTTTTGTAAAATTTTAGGATGGTTGAAATGTTACTGGATTCAATTGATGATAAGTATTTTTGTCTGAATGCATCGTAAATTGGACAGACTAAAAATACATGATCCCAGGTTTCATTTTCTGTTGTGTTACAAAATTTACAGAAATTATTAGAAAAAATTACTCCTTTAAAAAATATACGTGATTGATTGCAACGAATTTGTATAATAATTATTTTTTATAGTGATATCTATATTTGAAATTAAATAGTCTTCGATTAAATGTGAGTATTTGATATATTTATACTGTGAGTGGTTAATACTATTGTTCATTGAAGCAATATCATTTTGGGTGTATTGGTCATGGTATACTTGTACAATCGTTGAAATGTAACGTTCAGCGACTTTATAGGCTTGCAAAAGCCAAGCAAAATAAAAACCAGAGTTTTGTAAAATATTTCTAGAAATATTATATTGAAATATAGAGAGAAATATTAATTTTTGAGGTAAAATACTGACATTTGATGCATAATAGAACTTTTAAAACTTATTGCTTATTTAGTTTTTATTCTCTAACTAATTGACACATCCCATTAATTTAAAACTTTTAGGAATTCATAGGAATTTGAAATTTCACATGCAAATTTTAAGATTTTATGGTTAAATAAATTATAGTATGACTTATTTATTTTATAACTAATTGCCTTACTTATTCCGCTTGTTGATGTGGACTTACTAAGTCCATAAAAAACAATCACATTATTTGACAAACAAAATTTAAAGGTGCTCTAGAAGTAAAATTTCGTTCATTTACGTTTTTTTCGATTTTTTACACAAATTTGTTTGCGTTTGCTTTTATTATATTGAAATAATTTTAATCTTCTTTATTGTCATCGTTGTTTTATATTTCGAAAGTTAATTTTGTTATTTTTGACCTTGAAATCATTTTTTTTTAGTTTCTGTTGTAATTTTACAGTTTGGTGTTTGGTTTGTCAAAATATAATGGTTTCAAATCATCCTTATAACCTTGACAAATTCGTAAATTTCATAAATCATTGTTTGATAGCTCAGAAATTGAATAGTCTACCTAAAATTCATCAATTTTAAAGTATTCATTTGCTTATCTAAAAACTACTTTCAGTAGTGGTTTATTGTTTAATATATAAGGTACTTTAGATGAATACAACTAAAATAGATATAAACATTTATTATTATTAATAACGCAGAATTTTTTTAGGACAAAGTTCAAATTAATAATAATGCAGATTATTAAAAACAAATTTAATTATTTTGTCAAATAAATCTAGTCAAACATTAAAATTTAATTTATTCAAAATAATCTAATCAGGTAATAGGCTTATGATAAACTTGCATAAGTATGGCAATTTGTTATTATCGTATCATGCTGTACCAAATTGTAGTATTTATTTTAAAGTTATAGAATTATTTAAACATACATTCATATGCAGTTACACATAAGCACGCAATTAGTTTTGATAATAAGAATTTAATGAAAATATATTGTTTCGTTAAAAGTACATCATGCACATTAAAAACAAATGGTAAATGTTTTGAAGACTGTAGTTAATACATTTAAATAACATTACGGAAGTGTGTTCCTACTAACATATTATAAATATTAAACTATAATATGCGATTCTAATACATTTAGCAATTGTGTGGTTTTTGTAAATAAATTTCTAAAATTTTGCAAATTTTTAAGATTTTTTCAACTTGATTTAATAACAACCTGTCTATAATTAAATAAAATTACAATATATGACAACTAAACAAAATATATATTTGAAAGATTTGAGAAATTATATATTTGTGACGCTGAAATGACAATATCGTAGTAGCATTAAAATCACTATATTTTGTGTCATTAATGAAATATTTAAATTTGTGTGTGTTGCAGAAAAGATGTTAATGCGAGGTTCATTTAGAGAATAGTTCAGTGCTGTCTGAAGCCAGATGGTGCGATGCACACAAAAGCGATCCACATATCCCCAAAGTCAATGTATAAATCTATGTTTATCAATATAAATACATCTTGAAATAAAGTTTTTCTCGTCGAATTTATTTTACGAAGTGGTGAACTCGTATCTGAGCTCTAATATTATCTTGATTTTTTTTAGTGGGAGTGGAATGAAAAGGGTAGTTGTTTTTAACTATTTAAACAATTAATGTGTCCAGATATTTAAAATTGATGGCAGTTTTTTTACTTGTATCAAGTTGAAAGTGTTATTTATTGTACAAAAGAAATGAGCCAATTATATATTTAAATGTATACTGTAGTTTTTTTAAAAAAAATACAAATACAACGTTAAAATACGCAATAAAAATCCATCAAATTTGGACATGTTTCGGGAGATACATCTCCCTTCATCAGCAGTCCCCCATCCCTGCTGATGAAGGGAGACGTATCTCCCGATTTGATGGATTTTTATTGCGTATTTTAATGTTGTATTAATTCTTAACGCAATGTTCTATAAGACGAGTTTTTATCTTATACTGTAGGTTTACTTTACTTCGAATAGGTGTTCCGACAAGTCTAAAATGATTTTTAAAAATGTGTATGAGCGTGCATCTATGTTATCTCAAGAACAGATAACGAAACAACTATATTTGTCCTATTATTTATGTGAATGGTACGTAACAGTAAGTTTGGTAAATTTATTTATTAGATTTTGGTAAAGTTAACACAATAAAACAGGAAACACCTTTTCTTGTATTTATATAAATTAAAAAAATATATTTAAAAAAAACACATGTGAAATACTAGATAGACAATAAGAAGCATAATTATACAGTTAAAGACGTGGGTGTACGAACAAGGCAACTTCACTTTTTTCTGATTTACATTTTTTCACTTATTCCTACTTAAAAAAATTCCAATTAGTGAAAAAACAACCAGATAGCTCTAAGCAATAGCTATATAGATATAAAGGAAAATGAGCTGTGCTTTTGTATTGTACGATGAAAGAAACGTTCAGTGTTTTTCGTACTTTCCGAACAATTTTGAAAACAACTGGAGCTGCCTTGTACTTACACACACATCTTCAATTATACAATTAGTTTTTTTCTTTAAAGAAACATTGGTATTATCTTCAACGAATATTACCTAGTAACATTATTCAAAATATTGCTTTTTGTTAAAACCCAACAAAACTACACAAACACAACAAATAAACCACACAACATATCTCACCAAAAATAACACTTTTTAATCAAAGAACTAACAGCAGGCAATAATTCAATACATTACAATCACACATCTGACTCTTCACCGGACTCTCACTCTATCGCCATCTCCCTCATGTGCCTCTCGATCGCCTCCTTGAGGGGCCCCTGAACGGCGCTCGCGATCGACCTCTGGAAGATGCCGGACATGAGGGTGGTCATCTCGCCCAGCGCCCACGTCAGGAACCCGAGTCCGGTGATCTCCACTCGCGCGTCCTTGAACTTCTTGATCTCGAATCTTTCGAGTCTCGGGTAGGGGGGCTCGCCTTCTTTTTTCTCGATCACCCCTTCCACCTCCGCTTGGAAATCGTCTGAGATGAACACCACGTACCCCTCCCAATCAGTGTTGCGTCTCTCGCGCCTCCATGTGTACCGACCCTAAAACGATGAAGAAGGTGTTGTTTATTTAGGGTTTTTATTAAAGTGGATAATTCGTTTTTGATTTAAATAGTTTTGAATAAAAGTCTTTTAATTAATTTATTATCTGAAATATTCATATAGGCAAACCTCTTTATCGAAGAACGCATTTTGAAAGATACATTATGTATTGCAAATTGATAATAGATAATAATTAATAATAAATACTTTTAAATAAATATAATAAAATATCATATTTTTTTTTATTTCTGCTTTTCAGGGGGTCACACATTGTTGAGCGATGATCATTGTTTGCTGTTTAACTATACATGATAAACCTTTTTTTAGCTCTACTTTAACTATTTCGTTTGTTTTACTAAATCTATGAGACTTGTATAAAATATAAGTGAAGTAGTTGATCAAAAATAATACTTCTTAATGGCATTACATATAAATGTGATATAGTCAAACGATGACCACTACCTCACACTGTATAACAAACACCCTGTGTAGCTTTACTAATCTGTTCATTGTTATGTCATTGCTTTATGAATAGTGGCCCTAAAGATCTACAATAGTGGCTATGATCTTTCCCTTAAGGCAATTTTTACCTTGATCGTGGTTTCTCTTCCTTATCTCTACCTACCATTGCACCCTTATTCAATCACATGTACCCTGTAGAGTTTGGTGATTTAAGAAGGCTTACTCAAGTTACAAATACAAACAACTTTTCTCCATCGAAAAATCAGAACCCCTAAAAAATTAGATGGACATAATCTTGCTATTACTATATTCTAATTGGTGGTAGCATAGAGTCCATCTACTTTTGAAATTATCATTCCATAGGGCTGGCCAATTAAATTAAACCTACTGGCAATAGAGAAATGGGAAATATTACCTTCTCTCTTCCTCTTTAGGAATCTAAAGTAGGGGTTCCCAACCCGCGAACCATGAACCACTGGCGGTACGTGTGAGGGTTTGAAGTGGTCAGTGTTTGAAGTGGTCCGTGAAACTTTTATACAATCAGCATATTTTTGTGTTGCTTTTTCAATAAAAAATGTAGCATTGTTTAAGAATGTTGTCCTTTTCCGAACAAAAAATATTTCAAAAGGAAAATCATACTTTTTGCAATAAATACAATTTTATGCATTACACATTCATTTTTAAACTTTCACGTGTATACTGATTCTTTCAAATGTTGTTGTAAATGCTCGTAATACCTGAGCTTAATACCTGAATTGCTTTTAATTCCGGAATTATTTCAAATAACTAACTTGTATTAAGTATTTGAAATGCATATATATTTGGTACTTGTATTTTTTAAAGCGTTAATAGAAAGTGATGGTCCGCGCTTTGTCTAAATTTCCTTTTGGTGGTCGTTACCGACGGAACGACTGATCTAAAGTGACGCCACTTTTGTGTTATTTCTTATGTTATACACTTAACTAGCACCCAAAAATAGTGTTCGTGTCAAACTGGTTTGCCCTACCTTCAGCTCGTCCGTGGTGATGGTAGCTTTGATGTGGATATCGTCCCCCACGCAGCTCACCTCCGCGTCGCCCAGCCTCGTGATGTTGGAGAGCCCCCAGAGGAGCCCGTCCCCGAGCTCCACGAAGGAGGAGCGGGGAGGAAGACGAATGGGGTCGGGCAGCTCCGCCCTCGCCTTCTCCAGCAGCTCGTCCATGTACTGGTGGACATCGCGAGTCACGCACGGGAGGTTGGGGGTTGTCACCTCGTCATCCTGTCCCTCGTCACACCGCACTGTATGGAAAAAATTCATGAAATCTAATACTAGCTGTTGGGGTACCTTTAGTAGGCGGGTGTTTGGTTTTAACGTGGGATTCTGGTTGAAATATCGGCCACCCGCCCTGGATGTCTCTTACATTAAAATAAATGTAGTATCCCCCGTAATGTAGTATGTAAATGTAGTATCCCCCGTCGGAATTAGAACCCACGGCATGTTGTGATAATGTCGTGCACACTATCGACTATACGGTACAAAGACACAATCTAGCTAGAAATATTTTTCAAAAGTTGTTTCTTTATGCAATAATTGAGGGGCTTATATGGGGAAGACAGTAAGTCACAAAAAGCAAATTTTAAAGGGGAAGCAAAAAACGGGTTTTACAAGTATCGTGGACTACATGCAAGTACCATCTTCCGTCGCTCGTAGAAACTAAACCATTTTGCCGATTGACTTACTGTTTATTCCATGCCATCGGCTTCAGCATTTACTGTTTTTTCCGTGAAAAAAACGAAAAACTCGAAATTTGTAACTTACTGTCTTTCCCATGTCAGCCCCTCAATTCTTTTAAACTCATTTTTAAACATACCGTTAATACTTATTAGATAAATGTACGATTTTTCAGTGCCCCGGTAAATTATATTTCTTTTGATACCTCACTTGTTAAGATTCGTTGCGTGTAAGAGGCGTAAAAGGGATCTATGCTAATGTAATAATATATATCATGAAATAACGTTGCATTAAATGTAGGCAATGGTTTGGTGTATAATATTGACCTGCAGTGGCCCGTTCAGAATTGTATCGAAATAGTCGGAGAATTGTGGATTCAATTCTCGTCTTATCGATGTACCGAACTCACAATTGGAGGATTGAGAGTCTCGTTCTTCGTCATCTGCCAAAACATATTCGCAGTGCAGAGAGGGCTGGTGTACGTGCTTGCAAGATGATTTACATATGTGTTTTTAAATGTAATAAAGGTTTTAAATTAATGCCAGATAAATGACGATTAAATATTCTTTTATAAATTCAAACAACTCGATTCAAGCAGCTCATTTATACGATGCTTTAGCTACAGTATTATATTTTATTTTCTAGAATAAACCATTGTAATAAAAATATAGCTCTACTCGTGAAAAAAAAATTTTAAATTATAAAATTTACACATGAATATTTTTGCTGTCTTATGTTATTTAAATAATACGTAGTTGTTTATATTGAGACGAGTAACTGCTTTACAATAAAAACATTCCAGAAATGGACTTACGCGGTTATAGAAACAGAATTCTTCTGCATATTCTTAATATACAAATATTCTTCATTAAACTAAATAGCTAATTTTGAAGTGTCATTGCACTGTTAAAGGAAAGCAATGGTGATTATTTTTTAACATTTTAAATATTACTTTCCCTTCCCAAGTACAGTAATACAATATTTATTTGCGAAACAGAAGACTTATATCCTTTAAAGAAATTGACGAGTATAGTGAGGTCCCTTTACTTAATTCCTCATTTAGATTACGTCTCTTGGATTGTTGATGTAACAGCGAAATGGCCTTCGTGTTCGTACTCGAGCATAAAAAGGAGGAAGTCGTTTAGGAATTGTTCTTCTATTTCAAGGTTAATGACTCATTTGAATTAAATTGAAAGCGCTGTGACACACATGATGACAAATTCGAATTTATGGTAATTCCAATTCCAATTTGACGATCTATTAAGCATTCTTTTTTGTATTTGATAGATCAGTAAATAATGTTATGTTTATTTTCGTGAGTGTATTTTTAACTCTAACAAAATGGTTTTTCTTAATTGCTCGTAAGTTTTAGAAAATTAGTTTGGATTATAACTGTTGTAAATAATTGATATATAAAAAGACAGGCCAGTTGCAAAACTAGTTAAGCGGCATCCAGATTTTTTTTTACTAAACGTGAAATTTTTTTTGTAGAGATTAAGACTGCTTGATATTTGAAATTTTAACGAAAAGTTTGTTCTTAACTCGATTTCATAAGTACATTCTCCAAATTTGGTATAGTGTTTGCGTTATTTAATACTTTCGTTTGGATTTACAGAGTTTTGCTGTCATATGAAGGATTTATTGTATTTTGCAGCAATGTTTTCCTCACGTGAAAAAGTGTTGTCATTCTCATACACAAAACTAAATGACCTAACAAAAAAATAAGAGGCTCATCATATTGCGTATATCCTCAAGAGGCGTATTGATAAGAGGCTCATCATACCGAAGAAAACAAAGGCAAAGTTTTAACGAGTTTTGCAGCGATACACCAGCACCAAGTGCTTACAGATGAGGAGTTTTGATTCTGGTGGAAAATCAAATAGATTTAACGGGTATGGGTGGCAGTAGATTTAAAAAGCTTAGGCAGTGGTATCAGATTTTCGAAGCCATTTTTCGATAGTGTTTACAAATGCTTTGCAACTATTTGCGCAACGGACCCTACAAAGGTTAGTTCAACGAACAAAAGTGGGCAAAAATCTTGATTTTCGATTTTTTTTTATTAAACGAGTTGTGGAATTGGGTGATTAAATTTTTATTCATCGTTTTTGTTTTGTTAGGTACAATTGACATTTGTTATTTTGTATATGAATTGATTCATATACAAAAATATTTCAAAATTATTTATACTTAGCAATATATACAAACACATGTGTATATCAATTTTAAACACAAACCTTCGTTTAATAAATAATATGCAATATTTAAGTTTCTGGTAGGTTATTTACTATATAACATCTTAACCACATAAAAAGTAATTCTTATGCTAGGTCAAAACAAAATGTGTCTTAGCCTCTTTCAAAAAATAATTCTTATACTAGGTCATAACGAAATGTTTCTCAGTCTCTTTCGAAAAATAAGTCCTGAACTTTTTTTGTGAATTGTTATCGAGAATTTAAAATACAACCTATGAATAAAGTGACCTGACCCATTATAATAGGAAACTAAAACATATCTCCAGTTATATTAGAGTAATCGAGAAGAATGGATTAGAATTGAGTTAAAAAAATAAAATTACATTACATTTTTTTAAATTTCCATGAACCTGTCTTTACACGTCTAATAAAATAACAATGCTAATTTGATTTTTCTAACCCGTTTATGCGGCCCGTAATTTTAGATTTATGAAATTGGGGAGGGAACATTTTAGGCAAATATCGAACTTAATACTTATTCTGTTATTTATTCGAAATTGTTTCCGATGCATTTGAGAAAAAAGTATTTGAGAACTGGGAATGGGAAAATATCTGAGAGTATAAATAACTTAGCATTAACTTTATGAATAACATCTTAATTAATGTATGTTCAAAAAATAGTTAATATTCGTGATCTAAATGAATTATTTTTCCTGTTTTTTGAAGTTGAGTGCGATTACGTGTTCTTGGTAAAGCCATTTTATGAAATCACATGAAACTTTCTAGTATTTGTTCAAAATAATAAACTGGTTTTATACTAGGATTTAAAAAAAAATCTAAAAAGAACTGCAATATAAACCAAAATTATGGATTTGAAAACTGTGTAATGTTTTGATATAAGTCAAACACAAATATATATATATTAAAATTTTATTAAGAGATTTTTTTTATTTTTACTATTTGGTAACAGCAAAATATTTTTGTAGTAAAAAATCCCAAAATAAAGCAAATCATTGGAATGTTATCTATAATAATAATAACAACAAAAATATTTTTTTTTGTTTGTGGCACTCAAAACTCGATCTTCCACTGTACAAAAATGCTTGAAATTTTAAACTTTTCCATCTCTAATTGTGCACTTGAGAACTATTGTTTTAAAATTTTATATAGTTATTTTTTTTAATTAATTTTTAAAGTTTCTATCCAATAGTAATCGTTGTGCTGTAGTGCGGAAGAACTGAACATGCATTTTGTAGAGATGGGGAAGCGAACTAACTTTGTGAGAAACTGAGCTAGCCTCTACAGCATAGTCGATAGCGCGTTGTACTTCGGAACAATACTTCGCGGGAATTAGTCCTGACACCGGGAAGAACTAATTTTTTTAATGCATATGCCTTTACGGGTTCCCTATCAACGCCAGACCAAACACCTAGTTAGTAATAAATATCATTCGTGAAACTGCATTTTTTTTATATGCATACACTTTAAAGTGAGTTCGAGCATTTTACTTAGAGAAATCTAACAACTGCTTAAAATAATTCGACTCAAGTGCAATGTCCCAAGCAGTATATATTATTTGTTAATTCGAGATAACTATATAAAATGTTAAATGCCTTCAATTTGAACATAAAATTTTAGGTATATTTAGAGGGCTGAGAAGAATACAAACAGACCACGTCCGTATTTTTCTGTTTCGAGTTATAGATATCTATGGATACACATTGACGAGTTCTATCACATCATAATAAGACATGGTGGATAACGATAAGAAAACAACAATACACACAAAGCTGTTTTTGTGCGGTGGATAGGGACCGCATAAAAAAAACACATAAAAAAAATTCGCACAAAACTTTACGAGTAGATATAAAAAATAGTTTTCGCAACACAATTAAAAAAATTTTATGCGGTGAATAAGGACCGCATAAAAAAAGTCTCACATAGAAAATAACACAAAACCTTACGAAATAAGTAGGAATTGCTTTTTTAAACGAAATCAAGACACGAGGCTTGACAGCTACTTGGAATCTCGCCAAACCTTTTGGAATCTGATTTAGAAAATACACATGCGAACATTTTTAAATATTTTATTTACATATGCACTTATTTTACACATACTTTTCAAAACGTATAACCATTATCCTTCGTAGTCTGATAATACGCGAACTTGGTTCAAAATCGCTCTTTCGTCACTTGAAGATACTTTCTCGCACTCGTTTAGAGTTGACTTTTTTTCAGTTACCATGTAGTCAGTGATCAGTTTTTGCGACGACTGTTCTTTCACTAGACGCTTGTATATGTCTCGGTTGCCATATAATCAATTATGTTCCAATTTGATTGAAATTTTCATATACCGCACAAAAAAAATCGCACAAAACAAAATCGCACAAAAAAAGACCGCACAAAAACAGGTTTGAGTGTATATGTTACCGTTAATGTATGAAATCCGTTATTTCATAGAATACCTAGTTATTACATGAAATAACTGGTCGTGTCCGTTAAAGTGTAAAACTCTCTTGTATTTCATGGTTTAACTAGTTATTTCATAGAATAACGATCTGCAGCCCGTTAAAGTGTAAAATAATCTGTATCATGCATCTGGCACGACCAATACATTTACCTTCCGCCCCTACAATTCACGAATTCTCATTCACAAATGTACGGAGCCTGTCCCTATATCATGTTCGGAAGATTATGTTTCAGAAATGTTATTGTTCAGATTATGTTTCGGTTACTAATGTTCTTTGTAATTCCAAGTGTCATTTTAGTAATCCTTGTTGTAACAAATGATTTTATGGTACGTTTCCATAAATACCATTTATACGCTGCATAAATTAGATAAATTGCTTCTTTTTCATTTTAATTGTCTATCATTAGTTTAATTTCTTTTTAGATAAATTGTTTATTTTACACTTTAACTGTCACTCATTAGTTAATTTATAGAATACCTAGTTATTTCATAGAATAACTAGTTAAAGTGTCAAATTAATAACATATTACACACTTTAACGGACACGATCAGTTATTTCATGGAATAACTAGGTATTCTATGAAATAACTGCATTATGTACTTTAACGGTAACATATACACAACAATACAAATTTATCAAAATGTCGATGTATGAGAAACTCAAAATTTAGATATTATTTCTTGAAGAAGATATTACATAAAAATATGTAATAAAAAGAAAAGTCCTTTGTTTTGTTACAGCTGGCAGGCCATAAAAAAAATCCTTTCAGGCTGAGTAATTAGAATTTATGATTTAAAGCACAACATTTCAGGCCATATGTAAGCTAATTAATCTATAAACAAACTAATTAACCTATTATTAAAGTTGTATGTACAAGAGACGCTACTACTCACCTGTTGAAAGAGCGGTGACAAATAATAACAAAAGCAGCTGCTTCATTGTTATCTCTCAATCTGAAAAGCAATGCAGTAATCTGTTAGTGAAAGCTAATTCAACGTCTAAAAATTTCTATTTCAAACGTATTTAATTAAAATTAAAAATGATTTAATGAAGTATAAGCGTTCTATTGACCTAAAATCATAAAAAATATTTATTTACCAAGACATTTTATTTAAATTTTGTAACCGAAAGACTGTTTTAGATATAATGTATCCAATATGTCAAACAATACTACTAGAGTACATTTCTATCAACGTAAATAAAGAAGTCATATCTATAATTAACATTGCTTTTTCGTTTTGAACGACATGTGTTTAGCACTTAATATGCATTGGGTTGAGATTATTTTTATATATTATTATAGAATGTAATTATTTTTAAATTACGTACTTTAATATATTTATAAATATTGCAAGATAGTCAAAGATAATATAATATTTTCAATGCAATTTTGTAAACGTTTATAATTCTTTTAATTAAGTATTTAAACGTTTGACTCGATTTTGGACAAATAAATTCCTATACACACATTAGGACCTATTAAAAAATAATTTCTAAAATTATTAGTAAAACACCTTGTCCACATATCTTGATATTTTCATTATTCGACTTCTACAGTTTAAATTGAAATATAGATGTCTTGTTGAATGATATAGTAAGATGTTTTTTTACGGAGAAATTCTCAAAAGTTCTTCAAAACTATTTTTAGTATCACCCAATGTTATTTAAGATCAACAAATATTGCACAAGCGTCCGTGAAAATCTGTAAACAGAGTAATAGCTTCCATCTATTCACTCAATTATCTTTTATTTACGAAAAGTTATCTCTTATCTTTTGAGGATTGTAAATGATAACCCTTGAAGTATAATCTGATATAAGCTGTATAAAAGAAATATTTACCGTAACGTTGGTGTTTGAGGACGATAATAATAAATTAATATACGCAGGTGACATGCATTTAGGATGGCAAAAAAAGTAATGGAGGTTTTTGGAATTTTAATATTTTACTTTCAAATTAATGTCACGTTTTCCGAAATTTAATATGATATGCATACTGCTATATATTTTAGTGTAAAAACTAGCATTTTCAGTAACAGTTAACTCCTAGGAACTTTTTATTATTGTAATGGATAGAATACATAAAAAAATTTATAACGTAATGCATGTTTTAACGATTGTAAATCCACTTTTTTAAAGAAATAAAATATGGATATTTTAAAAATCAACTTTTCTTTTAAAAAATATTTTTTTCCTTAAAGAACCAACTTTCCCTAAAGAATTTGCATAATCCTTTACATAGAATATGCACAAAAATATATGACATACAATATATTTTCATTATTTAGTTTCTAAGTAAGTTAAATATTTATTCTGAATTCTTAGGAAAGGAAACAAATACGATGACTCCTTGTGAATATGTTTTATTAAAATGGATAAAAATACATAAACTATTAAAATAAAAATGCCTTTAATATGGCAATTATTTTAGAATGAACAAAAGATCTGCTCCTGCCAGGGAAGAGAACTCCCAATTTCCATGTAGTACCTTAACTGAAAAAAAAAGGTGCTTAAAAATGAGTACATGAACGTACTCGTTTTTTTAGTACAATTGCATCGTAAATGAGCGATGACGTACTCAAATTTAAGTAATCGTACTTTCTCAAAAATGAGCAATGTGATTTAATATTTCTAATCTCAGCTCCTGTTCAAGTCATCTTAACAAAGCTACCTGACAAACTTCAAATAGGTATTCAGAAGATGGTTTTCCCCATCATTTTATGTCGATTGCTTAAATGGAAACTGAGTTATTACAACTCAATAATCTTACTTCTCATTCTTTTGGCACACCTTTTTGTTTAATTACTTCTGTTTATAACTTTTTCCCGTCGACCTGGTAGCTTAATGAATAAAACTCTGGTTAGCGGTGCGTGCAGATTTGGGTTCGATTCCCGGTAATAAATCTTGGTTGTAATTGTCGATATTTATTGAAAGTGATTTATGAAGGCAGCCTATATAGGCTAGAATCTGCTCTTTTTATTATATTTTTAACCACTGTACTTATTTTTAAATACATGTCTTTCTTGAAATGGAAACTTATGTATTCGGAGCAATGATAAGTAGTTGAGTTCAAACTGCAAGTAAAATATATTTGCTAACTTAATCAATTGTCAATAAGTTGCAACTTTAGTCAATTGCAATGTCAAACTGAAGTAATTTCAAACTAGTATCTTACAAAAATCAAAATTTTAAATATATTAATTCTGATTGAAAAGGAACTAGGCCATAACGTTACATGTATATTATGCTTGAATGTGTTGATGTTGTATTTGCTATTATTATTAATTTTTTTTTAATTTTCTACTTATGAAATATTAAATGAACTAAATATCGAGTGTATTTTTTCTGAACACAGCTAAAGTGATTTGTTTTGCTGCAGATTATAGAAATACTAACTGGTCGCCGAAAATACCTCTATAAACGAAGGAAGGTAAGCGAGTTGTTACGTCGGGCATCATGTACCCCTATCCACTCCCCATATATGCTTTTTTCCAATTCAAAATTATACACGCATTGCCACTGAATTTTCTGTCGAACGAGACCAAATTCATGCCAATCGTGTCATTTGTTTGTCAGAAAGTTATAGTGTTGAAATAGATCACCATAAAATATAACAAGATGTTACTACCCAGGTACACCATATAGATGATATTAAACACATTTCTTATCAAAACTTAAAATTAATTAACTGTGATAAATATTTAAATATTCAAACGATCAAAAACGTAATCGAAAAGGTGTACAATCTAAATAAAAAAAAATATCACTCAGTCAAATACAAGACCATACAATTAATATACTTACGACTGGAAGAACAGTAATCAATGTTCGGTTATTATCCAACTGTTCCAAAGGCAGCTGTGATAGGGGGACACTTGTCAGTGTATGGAATGCAGTTTATAAGTATTATCAGAAACAGATGTTTAAAGTTACAACTGACAGATTTGGGAATCTGTCGACTATCATCTCAGACTTCGTACCCCTCGGAAAATTTTAACGTCAAATAAATAAATCACTCGTATTAAAATGATATCAATATCAAATGAAGTGTGAGAAATTCGAATTCCTTGAAGGAAAATACTTGTTTGTCTTCGTATAAAAATAACTCCATTTTCTTATCGCTATTTAGAATAGGATATTCTACGATTATAATGTAAATGCAAAGAGTTTGCACTTAAATAATCAAGATAATAATAATAGACAATTGTGATCGTCGGAAAATAAAGGACATAATTGGATGTTACAAATTTAATTGTGAAAAAATTATAAATTTTATTTTCACATTTAAGATACTCATAATTGTTGTATGCATTTATTTAAGAAAATATCGATATATTTGTATATCAAGTTTGAATATTTTTACTAAAAATCGTATTCTTGTTATTATGATCCATGCTTTCACTTTTATATCTTTCTCACTTTTGTATCCCAGATTCTCTATTCTAAAATATAATTTTATTTTCATTGTTTTTAACGTTTCTTTCTCTTACAAAACTATATTTTGAATCAATGTTTCATATATATCTCGATCATAAATGATATTTTTTTTTATATTTTCGTAGAAAACATCTTTAAGAACAACTTAATTAATTGTTTGATTGCAAATATTTTGTACAATTTTTTTATGCTTTTATATTAACTATGTCAGTGGTGCAAAGAGACCCAATTATTCGTTACATACCTGTAAAATATTGTTAATTTTGTGCAAAACATGCCGAAATATATTGTTTTATTGAAAATAGGCAAACTATTTAAGGGAGACCAGAGCCGCAAATTCCGAAACAAAATACATTTTTTTTTGTTTAAAAGGATGATATGCATATTTAAGAAGGTGTGTACAAAATGTCAAAGTTTTTGAAGAAAAAGAACATGCGTATTTTACATGTGTATAAACCATTTATCATCTACGTACCTACTTTTCGTCTGCAACGTTTGTCATTTACCCAAAATATTTTTTTTTTTAAATTTTGGTCACGTTTAAAATGCTAAAGCTTTGTAAACAATTTACTTAAAACTACACTGTTAATAGTTTTTGAAACTTTGATATTTGCTTTATAAACATAGAAAGATCTTTTTTAAATTAAGTTATAAATTAATTTTTTTACGAATTAATGAACATAAAAATGTGAATATTGTTTAGGTTATGAACTTAAAATAAGTTTTTGAAAACAATTAAAACGCAAATTTACAAAAACCTATTCATATGTATGTAGTATGTACTTCGACGTTATTTAATTAATTAAAAAAATATATTAAAAATTGAAAGAGAGATTTAAATTATTATCAAATTTGAAAGAGAAAATTTAGTGTTTTAAAAAAAGAATATTTAACCTTAAAAAGCGTAATATATATTTTTAAATATTACTTTTTTTTATTTGAATATTGTCCAGAAACACATGTTCTAATAATGTAAAAAAAAATGGTATTTCAGAATTCCTTAATAAAAGTATTAGGATTTGAAGCTCGTGTCTCCCTTCATTCTTTCTATGATTCTGACCTCGCGATTGGGCAATAGAAAACATAACTTAACTTCATATCTCCAAAAGAGGCTCAAGACTAAATAAAAACACATTAGGTAACACTTTTATGATTGAAAATTGGCGATTGTTTTAAGCAATTTTAACTGAAGTCAAAGACGTAGTTTTTAAAATTCGTAACTTTTCATAAGGTGACACGCGGAAACGCTTTATCAAATGAAGATGATCGCATATTGGTTACAATTCGCAAATAGAACATATTAATGACCTGGAGATTAAAATCAAACAAATAGCCATAAATATGAAGTAGCTCTTTGACAGAATAAAATGTAAAAATGATTTAATCGGATTTGACGATTTTTGTTAAAAAAAATGATACAAGTAAACTATTTTGTTTCCAGTTATTTTGAAACAAAAGTATTTTTCAAATAAATTTGTGGAATTCGAAAATTTAACTAAATAAAGCTACTTAAAATTTTGTATAAATGAAATTAAACTTTTAACTGAAATTTTCAGTAATAAATGGCTTAAAATATGTACAAATTCTGAAAATTGTATATTTCTGATTTTTTTTTTTCAAAATAGTAATGAACTTACCAACATTTCCAAGGAAGTCGGACAGCTTCTTGAATAAATTACATAAAATCGGTCTTGGCATATGGCTTTATATTCTAAATGAAGATTGTACTATTTCTTGTATGAAACAAGAATTAAAATATTATCGAACTTAGAAAAAAGGTCAGAAGAAAAACAAAAAGTTTAATTTATTTCACTTCCGCCTTCGTCACTGACCTAAACATACATTGAACACCGAAAAATTAATTTTATAATTAATTTTGTTTGCAAATCAAAATCCGCCTTAATAGCTCAAATTATAGACTTTTTAATGATATTTTGACATTAATTTTTTTACATATTCTATTTCTTCCAATTATTAAATTAAAAATTTAATTATATTCAAACAAATCTGAGTCTTCAATAATAGTATTATTATTTTTTAGATACCTTTAACTATGCATATTATGAGCCGTAAGCAAATAGATAAACATTTTTCGCAAAATAATTTTTTCATATTGCAGATATTTCTAAATGCATTTTATCACCTTGCAAAGCGGCATTGACGAAAAGTGTCAGAATTTAGTCTAAAAATGCATTCAAAGTTATGGCTTTAGATCCAAAAGTACTTGGCAGTCAATTGTTTTTGGCGTCACCAGTATAATTTATAACAATGGATTTATCTAGTTTTGAAACTAAACGGCTCATTTTTCTTACGCCATTTCTCTGTTGTGATAAATATTGATATTTCATTATTTGTGTTTAAAATTTTCTCACACCAATACAACTATTTTTTGTGAAATACATAAGAAAAACCAAATTACTCATGAAACATTTTATTCCTATACATTTTTACATATGATAATTGAAGAGCTAAATATACAAAATGCATGATTTCAATGAAAACCATAAATAAATCACATCCAGTAAATTCTTTTATGCTCATTTGACAGTGTGCGCAATTCGCTTCATAAGTAAAAACTCACCGTTGGCAATAAAAGCTAAATACTGGCTAATAACGATACTACATTTCATGTATTTGATAAAGTTGAAAAAATTACTTTATTATACTAAAAATAAAATATGAAATTGACTTAAAATTTGAACTCCGGAGTATAAATATTTCAGTTAAATTTTGATTATTTTCAGATACCGAAAGCAAACAATGTATGAAAAATATGCAATTACACTTATGAAGTTCTCATAAAACTTTCAAAGCATCATGCATTGACACAGACAATAGCATTTACTGATATTTTTAAAGAATATTAATTGTATTTATCGGTCCACAATATCAGGTATCATGAGCAATATGTTCCATAATTATAATTTAAATTAATTTAATTGTGTTTGCAATATATTTCTAAGCAATAAGATAATTTCTCTAAAAATACTAAATATTTTTTTCCAGAATTTTCCACTACTTTATTCGATACAAAGCTGCTTAAACCGCTTACACACACATACAACCGTAAAAGCCTAAATTCATAAGATTTTGCTAACCATAGCCATAATATGGTTTTTGTAGAGTTTTGTAGAGCCCCAAGAAGAAACAATTTTTCTGATTAATTCTTTCAAACGCCAAAAAGCAATATTTTAGGGTTCTCTTTACTTGAATCTTATTTAGAATAAGCACACTTTCATCGTTTTAAGACATCAATATATTTTTTAATTAACTCTAATAAGGTAGCAGCAAACCGCAGGGAAGCAAACGAAACCGATAGCACAAATGGAATGAGTTAGCTGGAAGCATTTCAAACGCTTTTTTTTATATCCTGAAGTGTGGTCTGTACTACGACTAAATGATGGAGAAGATGGGGATGGTGATGTTGTTGAGCTGCTGCCTGATGACGTGGGTCACCTGGGCCTCGGCAACAGGGATGACGGCCTTGGGGTCCTCGTTGATTTGGTGGGTGAGCAGCATGGAAAGAGCGGAAGTCAGATTACCTAAGCCCCTCAGTCTCACAGTGACGTGGCCCAGCTTCCATATCTTCAACCTGGAGAGAAAATGGCAATTTCAAATGCATTATTGCGTAAATAGACATTATGTGTGATCATATTCTGTTTTTAATAAAAAATACATATGAAGACGGGTATTTTCCCCTTATTTCAGAAATTACAAATCAGATATTTAAAGAGATATACCGCAATCAATTGTTATGGAATAATTATTTTATTTTATCAGTGTGATGTCAGATCAAAACTTTATATATACATTTTAAAGAGCAGATCCCGCCTTGTTCCTTGAGGCACTACCCAACGTTTCTTTCAGGATTGCATTTAAATTTTCTATGAAATGAAACTAAATTAATATCAATCGTGCTGTTTGTCACAGAGTTAAAGGGTCTGAATAATGGATCTCCCTAAAAGATGTTTATATCCTCAGATGAAATGCAGCTGAAATTAAAGATGTTTTACGTTATAGAAATCTAGGGAAACCAGGAGTTTGACAGGGAGTTCATGAACACTTTCGGGATCACACCCTTATTTAAACGGAATGTTACTAACATGAACAATATATTTGATATCCATGTCAAAAATTAGTGCTTTAATACAAAGCTGTAAAGGAAAATCGCATTTTTTCAACAGCTATAAAATTTTTCATACATGTATTCAGTACCAAATCGATTTTAATGTATTGAAAATCATTTGTGAGTTTAATCGTGATAGAATTCTTCTCATATGCATGTTCAATTGTATTTCAGTTGTGATGTGTTCAGGAATGGTTGGGTGATTGATTTGTTGGTTGACTATAACGTTTCACTAGAGTTGTATATTTAGCAATTGGCGACAGTTCAGGGTTCATCTCGAAGGAAAAACCCAGGACCCGATTAAAATATTGAAGGTAAGAAGGCCTGTCTTTAAATGGAAGCCCCATTGCCCTGAAACAGACCCTGGAACATCAAATCGAACTTTTGCATGCACGATTTTTTTTTACCTTAATGGCATTAAAATGAAACACATCATAAATAATTATAACAAACTAAATAAATAAGTATTCCTAATATTATGTATGTTTCCATTTTTTTTTCAATATTCGAACAAATTTAACACAAGAGATAAGTTATTTTTTAATAAAGTTTATAATACACTTTTTATAAAGTAAAAGTTAGAAGCAAACTGATTTAGGGATATTAAATATTTATATAAAATGTGTGAATTAGGGGCGCCCTCAAAACGTTAAGTATAAGCCTGGACTTCACGGGCATATTCGGTAATCAGGTCCTGGAAAGACCTGAGAACATTGCCTCGTAATGGTCAGCAACACCTGAGCTGATGACTCTACCAAACTTGAATAGGCTTGGGGACATAGGAAAACAACGGATTTAACGTGAACTGGTCCCCAGATGCGGGGGAGGACGAACGAGGACGCGATTACATATTAAAGAAAACACTTTCTCATTTACAAGTGGATTGTTTTAGTAGTGAATTCGTGGCGTGTCATCTCACCTGTCCAGCCTCTGCCTCGTCTCTCCCCCCGGTAAGGTGAACTGCGTCAGTTGGACGAGTGTGATCACCTCCTTGATTCTCACTTCTCCGTCTCCGTTGAAGAGGAGCAGGCGGTAATCCTGGAGCACTCTGTACTTCATGCTGATGCGGAGGTTCTCCAGCCTCACCACCAGGCCGAGGGTCGTGCTGGAACCAATGAGAGGAACAGTTTAAGTTCAAATATCAAGATTATTTTCGGCACTGTGACAAATGATGCTGAAAATAACTAGAAATTGAATTGTTCATCAGGTGTAAGTAGAGGGAAGGTCTGATAGTGTGTAATTTAAAACCATATTGCTGGGTTTACCAACTAAACCACATAAAACTTTTCAAAATTTGCAAAGTCCAATAGTTTGTAACCTGAAACCCAAAAAAAGCGTACATATCTCTACAATTCCGATAAATTGTTTAATTTAGACATGATTGTTTAGTCTAAAAATTAATAACTATACTTTTACGTTTATACTAGTAGATAACTATTATGTAATTAATAATGTGTATTAACATACTTAATACAGTTGAAATGGAGCCTGTATATTTGATTTAGACCAGTCCGCGATAGCATTTTTGAAAAATAAATATCACACAGCAAAAATTGATATAAATAATTTTGAATAATTTCATATTGGCCCTCAAAAAACAAAACGTTGCAGAAATGTACTTTAATTACAATTATGTTACCTATAAATTCAAATGGAAGTTTTTACGAAAGCATTTTTGACTTCATAGGGAAAAATAATTGAAGACGTGTGTGCAAGAACCAGACAACTCCACTTTTTTTTGATTTGCATGTTTTAACTTATTCCTGTAAATAAAAAATTCTCAATCGATCGGCCCACGAACCAGACCACAAAAAACGTACAGTGTTTTTCGTCCTTCCTGAACAATTCTTAAAACTGGAGTTGCCTGGTTCTTTCACCTACGTCTTCAATTGCTGATTCGTACTCCATGTGAATTTATATATGTCACGCGCTTCACTGCAAACGTTTGAGAAATTCTTTGTAGGGCCATAAGGCTATCAGTGCTCTTGATGTCTGAATAACAATGAATCCCTTACCTTGTGTTGGTGCACTTGACGTATGCATTTTTCCTTCTAGACAAGTTGGAGGCACCCCTGATTCCCCCGTTGTACAAGAAGACTGTCAACATGTCGTCGATCTTCACTGTCGTGTTAGGGAACGGAAGGGGTTCCTGAAATATGTCACAAAACAGTAAGATGCGCAAGCATATTTTTAAATTGCAGTAGGATTGATTGTAACTGAGAAACTTTTCATTTATTTGTTTAGAGAAAAAATATAAAATTTATCAAACCATATTAAATGTCGTCATTGTATCAGAAATCGTACATAAAATGTTATCATTTTAACTCTTTCTTGTATTTCTTTTACTTGTCGGATTACCATAAAATTTGACTCCTTGGTAAAATTTTGTTTGTCTTGAACTGTTCGTTCAACCTGCTTAAGTTTCCTAAGCAGCAATTAAACATTAGTGAGATGTGTTGAATTCAGAATGAAATATTCTCCAAATCGCCACATTCCCTAACACGCAATTTTTACACAAATGGTTTAAATTGTCAACTATTTAAATGGAATTGTAGAACCAACTCGCTATTCTCTTCAAATTGAAAACGCACTCGCCGCGACCCATCGATTAAAACTGAAATTAGAGTGGTTAGATAGGTCAGCAATGTCCAAAATGTGAATCATTTCCCTTTGCACAGTAAAAATATCATAGAAGCATTGGATTAGTTGGCGTAATCGACGCAGCTCACTAACCTCTACACGATGGTAGGTCATTTATCTCCATATGCTGTTTCTACCTGAAGTTATGGGGCTTTCAAATATGAATCTTTTTTTTATTTCGTGCAAGCGTCTACCAATGACCGCTGTACCCTGACCGATTTTAAAGGCATATCCACGTTAAAAATGTATACTTAGAAATATATCTTGGCACAATGGATCCCTTACTTGGAATCGGATGAGTCTCCGTCCGAAACGAAGCAGTGTGTCCACATACTCGTCGAGGCCTTCTCCATTCTCGCAAGGCACCTGTCTCTTCTTACGGGGGCTCCTGCCCTCTGGCACGGTCTGTCCTCCGCTGTGTTCGTCTTTAGGTGTCACCGGCTCCCTCTCTCTCACAAAAGGAGACGTGTCTTCTGCACATAAAATAGAAGGACATTCATTGGTAAACAATAGGTAAAGTACCAGTGTTGAAAATATCCTAAATTCATTGTGAAACAATTTTAGGTGTTAGGAACAGGAAACATTCAAGATATGGCATTTGATAGTTTTTATAGTGAAGTTTTAAGTTTAAACAATAATTTTCCAATCCTAGAATGAATGTTTGAAAGTTTAGTAATTAATATATGGAGGTATGAAAAAGATTTAGTTTTTAACACTTAAAGATCCAATTTTTCAATATATAAGCGACATAGCACTTTTACATATTAGGCCCAATGCCCCGTATAAGTATATATGCCCCGACTTCTTTTGCAGATTCCGGACGAACTATTCGTCGTACGGACTATTGCTTGGTACCGTTGGAAGCGCATGGATTATACCTTACTCCTCCAGCAAGAATCTTTTCATCATTGTGATCATTTGTCCGGAAGTTATGAGCCCATTTGCCGGATATATAGCCGATTTTTTCGGATTTCAAAAGGTCGCCACGGGCAAAATAAATTTTCTTTTTCAAATCGGCAGACTGATTCGGAATGCAGATTTTGCAATGTATTGTTTAGTAAATGCCATACAAATAAACAATTTAGTAGACATTAAAAATACCCTGGATCCAGCAATAAGTAAACTTGAAGTAATTATATTCCTTTAAAGATTAATTATTTAGTTTATTACAACAGTGTCTTTGTGCATCTGAAAAGCATGTGTATTCATTCATAAGTAAAATATAACTTAAAAACTGTTTCTCACCTTCCAGTAGTTCAAAATCCGGATCGATGACAGAAGTGGTGATCTCCCCAGTGGGTATCGGCGGATACATCTCGAACCACGAGTGCTGCTTGGACCTGCCCATGACGTGAGCGATGGCCTGCTCCAGCCCCTCTTCGGCCAGCCTCTGCACCTTCTCCACCACGGCCGTGCTGACCGCCCGCAGGAGTTCCGTGGCATGGGCCAGGGCGCCCTCGTTCTTCTTCAAAAAACTGGAGAAGGAGTGGGTGGCGGCCTGCCAGTAGGTCCTGAAGGTCGCCTGGCTCAGGTTCAGAATAGAAGCACCTGGATACACAGGATTTACTCAGGAATGGTAATTAATAATGCTCTTAAAGAATAAATTTTCAACTATTTTCGATAATGTAGTGATAACCACGAGAGTAACAACCTAGGCCACAGGCCAGCGAGCCTGTTATTCATAAAACGGTCACTCGTGAGCGCAGTGTCTCTTTATTTGGATCAACGCCCATATTTCATGTATATTCATGTATAAAAGATATTTAAAATCTGCCATAACAAAACGTATTACTGTCAGGGTCAAAGAATCTGTAGCATATTTATTTTTGATAGTTTTAAGTTCTATATCTGGACATATATTGATATACTTTGTATTTAAGAAATTTTGAGCAAATCAATAAGTAATTATTTCCTATTTTTTTAATAGATAGATAATTGCTCAAGGTTAACGCCGAACTGAATGCATTTGACAGAAAGTATTCAGGTTGGTTGGATTTAGTGGTGCAAGGGCTGATAAGGATATGCTGCGCCAAACACTAGGTACCGCGGTATATAAGGTTGACAAGTATAAAAGGATTTCGTCATAAAAAAATGATTACATAAATAACGATTAAATCAAAGAATAGAAACATATTTCTGTTAAAACAAGAAAATGATTGACAAATAGGAAGTCAGGACAAAATTTGTTGTATAGTGGGGGGAGGGCAGGGGGAAGGTCTTTAGGAGTGCTTAAACAGCTGCTAACCATCACTCTAAATAATGACACATAAAATTCACACCTATGTGTGATATGTAATATATTCTGAATTGAGAACTATGCCCTCAGGAGAAATAAATTGGAAGATAAACTATCATGTTTGTGAAATACATTGAATAACATATTTGAGAAAATAACGGAAGAAAATGTACTAATCTAAAACTGAATTATTTGTGTTAATGTGTCACTAGCGCTAAACAAGTGAGCTTTTGATAGGGTGACCGTAACGTCCGGATATCGTCCAGAACAGTCCTGATTTCAAGCTAATGTACAAGCTCACTAAAACTCTGTTCTTGTATTATCAAAGGAGGTCGTTAGTAGGCAGCTATTATAATTTTATATTATATTTTAGTTCCCTACACGAAGTGTCCGGATTTCCCTAAAATAAATTATGGTCATCCTAGCTTTTGGCAATAGTTCGGGATCAATCCCCCCAAATTAAAACCCAAGGCAATTGCGTAGCACATTTTAAATCATAGCTATAGGATGAAAATAACAAATGGGATAGCACTCCACTTTCCAAACTTCCACCCCATTATAATGACATCTTTATCCCACCAATTTAGAGAGATTCTTTTCCCTCTAAACAGTGAGGCCTTTATTCACACGCCGGGGAAACCGTAGCTGGTGACGGCACAGGCGAACGGAGAAAGTGATATCCAATTACAATTTTTTCACATTGTTTGGCATTGTATACTGTAACATTGCATCCGGTGCTGGTGTTATCACCGGCATGTGAAAAGGGTGTGTGAAAAAGCGGCCTTATGCTTATTATTTATACAATGCCATGCTTTCATATGATATTTTCCCTCTCTTCTCTGGGCGTGTTTACCTGTGTTGGGCGATTCCTTGATGTCTATCCTGCCGATCCACGTGGCGGCGGCGTTGTGCACCGTGGCCTCGAACATCCCCTCGTCCGCCAGGGACTGCGAGAAGGGGGGGTTGAGGAATCCCTTCAGCCTGTAGGTGGCCTTCACGCGGATCTCGGGGAACCGCAGCAGCACAGACGTCCGCAGGATGTCCAGGTTGGTGACGATGTCGCGCAGCTGGAAGTTGCCCAACCCTTCCACGGACATCTGCAAAGAGGGCGAGAGAAGGAATCAGATGAGAAATGCGTGGGAGTACACTCACAGAAATGACACTCTCGTTTTTGAGAATTCTACGTTTGTCAAGGCTACTTTCGTTATATTTGACAATGGTTTAGTCGTTTTTGAATCACGTGACTTTTGACGAAACAAGTATCCTCTAATTTTGAACGAAATTCATTTACTCATATTCTATTTCAGCTCTTTTCTGGGTCATAAGCTCTTGATTGTTTCTAATACTCAATTCGTTAGCATTCAAACGATCCTTATTGGCCGAGTGGATAGAGCGTTGAATTCTAGAAGCGAGAGGTTTGCTTTTCGAGATGGCTCAGCGATATATTGTATAAAATCGTCCTCATTTATGATTAAATAGATTTCGTTTAAACAAAAACAAAATTAATTTCATCAGTTTGACGAAACATTTAATCGAAGCATATAGCAGGAGTATTTATATGTTATTACTAGAAAGAACTTTTATATTTTATTACTAGAAAGCATATTATTTAAAAAAATGTTTATATTTTTTTAAAACCCTGTTTTATTATTATTAATTTTTGTGAAAATCCCACATTTACGCAATGTTTCTACTTCATCTTCCATGATTGCGTTGATTTCTTCTTCTCTAACAATTCTTCCGTGTGTACGCGCTGATTTGATACAATATAAAATAAATTACTTCAACGCTCTTTAGGCGGTTTGGAGTCCAACGTGTGAACTCTACATAAATGTGTGTACCTTTTTGAGCGAGACGTTGACAAAACCTTTCGGCTCCTGCACCGTGAGCGAGAGGGGTTCCATCCTGAAGGGGTCCATGACCATGACCTGCCCCGCTGGACTTCCGTGCAGCATCGTGTTGCGGGCCTCCGACATCTTCCCGATCAGGACCGAGTGCAGACTGTGCAGGAGGGGGTCCTCGTCGCTGTCTGTCGGCTGTTGCTTCGGTTCACCTGCGAAAGCAAGAAGGATATGACAAATTGAGCCTTCTAATTGTTCATTATATTTTTAAAAACTACTGTTTAGCTCAATGTAAGTAATTGACTGGGGCTGTGTCATTGCATGGCCAGGAAGGGTTTACGTAAAACGACTTTTCAACAGATTTTTGAGATAGGAATTGTTTGCGCAATCTCGCCGGTACAAAGTCACGTATACTGTTGTAGCTAACTCCTTGGGCCCTAATCAACACCCGGTATGTGCTTTGCAGCACTTCAAGATTTTACAAGGATCGAACTAATTTTACAAGGATTTCTTATCGCACGAGATCATATGTACATCAATCGTGTTAATTGTCACAAAGTCATAATATAGGAAGGGATCACCCTTTTAAAAACGTAACATAGAGTTTCAATACTGATACAGATGTAGCTCATTGTCAAGGTGTTTCATGTCAAAAATAATCCGTTTAGAAAATGGGCAAAATTGTAAAGTTGTTTCCTGTGCAAAATAGTTTACTTTATATTTCCAATTGCATGTACATTTTAAATATATATAAATTTTTATTATTTTAATAGATATAGCTTCAAAGACAAAACCCAATGCCTTAGATTTAAAAAAATATATTTAAACTTCGATTACTTTTATGACTTTAAAGTTTATGTGTCTATAGAAAAAACCCGAAATCCACAGACGACTTAAGTCTTTCAGCTCCATCAGAGGGTTCAAAATGGTTACTTAAATTAGATGTTATTTTGTTAAATATATAAATTTTTGTAAAATATATGAATTTTTGTAAAATATATGAATTTTTGTAAAATATATGAATTTTTGTAAAATATATGAATTTTTGTAAAATATATGAATTTTTGTAAAATATATGAATTTTTGTAAAATATATGAATTTTTGTAAAATATATGGAATTTTTGTAAAATATATGAATTTTTGTAAAATATATGAATTTTTATAAAATATATAAATTTTTGTAAAATATATGAATTTTTGTAAAATATAAGCCTTGGTTATGCTTTTTATAAAAAAAATATTCTTTCAAAACACAAATCGTTTAGGGAATATTGCGAGAACTCCTTTGAAAGGAATTTAATGATTTTTTCCCTTAAAAATTAATTTTAGTTTATTATAGAGCGAGATAGAGAAAGATGAGAAGATCGTATCCCGTATTTAATATAATTATGCAAATTTTCCTTCTCTTATAATTATCAGACGTTCAGTTTCAGAAGCCTCTTGCATATTTTTAAAATTATTGAAAATGACCACAAAATTATTAGATTTTGTGGATATCTTCATCTTAGTTTTAAGGTTGTTAAAGTTCAAATACGGAATATTTTAATGTAGGAACAAATACAAAAGGGTTAATAATGAACTTTTTATAGTTATTTGCACAAATAAATTTAAAACAGCAAAAGAAGAATTG
This sequence comes from Troglohyphantes excavatus, assembly GCA_963932185.1. Lineage (NCBI taxonomy): Eukaryota > Metazoa > Arthropoda > Arachnida > Araneae > Linyphiidae > Troglohyphantes > Troglohyphantes excavatus. The sequence goes on from OZ010668.1 coordinate 53,603,920, forward strand.
AGTGTCCTTACTACAAATAACGAACTCCCAACAATTCAAATGGCAAAAAGAAAAAAAAATATGTAAAAAGTGTACGAAAATTTAAAACATCACGTTAGTACGACACATTTAATAGTAATTTATCGTAAATACATATTTGTATTGAAATATTTAAATGCATTTCGACATATTGTGTAAGCCTTTGTATAACAACATTCATTTAGGCACTTTGAAAGGCCAACAAAATAACCAAATTATAAAATGTTTCTCCTTTGTCGTGAGAGTTTAAATGATATTTGAATACATTTGTTTGAATATTTTTTTTAAATATTGTTTAATTGTAAAGAGATGGATTTAATGTATACCCCAATAAACGGACTTGAATTTTTTTTTAATTAAGGTATTTTTCTAAATTTAAAAATGGTGTGTATAGTTGGAAAAACATGGACGGACACAGAATTTTCCATGACAAAAAATTCCGGGAAAGCCGATTAAAGAGTTAAACGCTCACAGCATTTTATCAAAAGTATCATCAGCTTTGCGATACGCGAAACACATTCTTTAGGTAAAAGGTACATGCAAATTCAGAATTCAACCAAATGGTAGACATCTATACGATAACTGTTAACATTACATTTTCAAAAGTAGTTCGTTGAAAAAGCTTATGAAATTCGCATTGTTGTTCGTGTACAAGTTTAATTACCTATATCAAGATATGGAAGCTCACAGTTAATTCACACAAGAAATGCTTTGGCACCGTAATTCTTTGGGATACCAATTTCAAAAGAGCAACCGTTTATTTTAACACTGGCAGGGTCGCGCATCACCTTTCTACTGTTCAAGGCCATTGCATTCTGCCTGCTACACTGAGTACGACCCCGGCAAAGTTATTCCTGAAGTTTATTAATACCAATACAGACAAGAAGCGTTGTGAAACTGAACTATACAGTTACATTTTAATCGTTCTTGTGGTCTAATGTTATGTGAATTGGTCCGTATATAGGTGTACGTTTTTTACTAATTAGATTCCCTGACTTTGGATTAATATACTTTCGGTATAAAAGTTTCCGAATAGTGGCATCCTATAGACTGTCTTTAAAAAAATAATATTTCTTTAATCAATATTTAAAAGTTTTAATGAGTATAGGACGTAGTTTACTTTTTTCTTTAATTTTGCAGGTATCATAATATTTTTTTTTCCACATGTGTGTTCATATCACAAGATCAAACATTTAAAAAAATGTAATTTTTCTTTTTAAAAATAAAAATGTACATAAAAATTTACCTTTCTTGTTTATGTTATAAGCCAAGAAAATATTTTCTGAAAAACTATATTTTTCCATTTTTATAAACAAAAGAATGTGTTTAACATACTGACTTTACAGAATTTTGTTATTTGCAAAAGATTTTTAAAAAACATTCGAAAAAAATCACTCATTTCGAAAAAAATCACTCATCTCATTTCAAAAATAATTTCAAAGGTCAAACTATTTTTTAAAAAAAATAATAACAAAATTTATAATCTATATATTACTAATAGCTAAAGACAAATTAAAGTAATGTGTTTGAAAATACAATGTGGCAAATTTATAACAGTTTCTTCAAACAGACCTGAACTTATATCAATTTAAAATGGATCAAACATGAAAAAAAATCATGACTGCGAAAAATGAGTTCAAAGTTACGTATTCAAGCAATTTTATAAAACAGCTTAAAATTGATTCGCATAAAATAACCAGTTGTACCTAAGGGTAAAAATATAATTTTGGTGTCGTTCGTTTAAAATAAATGAATTATTTTTATAGAAATAAAATATTTTCGGATATTTTTGATGATTATGTGTCTCATACCTCTTAATCATATATTACCATACTTTTAGAGTAGCCCTGCTGCAAAAGCAGCAATAAGCACTTTTAACTATTTTGAGAAAATCCCAAAACTCTCAGAAAATATAACTGATTTCAATGCTGTGGAAGTTTGTTTTTTTTTGAAGTTTTTATAATTAAATAACTTATTTTTCTTCAATGTAATTAACACAAATTAAAGCCCTAATGATAAAGTTTTAATCTTACCGAAATATCATATAATAAATTTTTTCATCCAACTGTTTTTGCATGTGGAATACTCATTAGAAACTTATATTAATGGAGCTAAATTTTCGAAAAACTTTATATTTTTCTAATTAGAATTAAGAATTCATGCATTAAGAGGTCAATATCTTATAACAATGACGAATTCAGAACGAAGAAATAAGTTGCCTTATTTAACAAAACAGGATTCGGATTTAAATAGCATATTAAACCGTAATCTTCTAAATGCATGCCAAAAGCTCTTAAAACAAACATCCCCTTCAGTCCACTGCCTTACAAAATATATCCCGCAATTTAATTGATTTTTCCTTATTTTTATTTGCAATCTTTGTTCCGAGTTGTCAGTTGAGGGGATCGCTGATTGAGGAAGCACACTTTCGTTGTCCGAACTTCAGAGGAGAGGTAAACGCACCTGATTCCTTGAAAAGAAGTTTCGGACAGGGAAAAGGCAAATCTTTTGTGATGCAATCACTGCGGAGAACTATAATATATATATAAAAAAAAAACATTCTCGAGTTCGTAACGAAAAAGTGAGAGAAAACAAGTCTCGAATTGAATACGAATCGAATGGGGTCACTCAACGCGGTTCATTGAATTCGAAAGTGTTTTCTTGTAGGTTCTTTTTTTTATCGTTTGGTTTTGAACATTCTTTGTTTCGACATTTTTAAAACAAGTTTCGATTTTATTCCTTTCGTATCTTAAAGATTTTAATCAACTATTGGGATTTTTTTTTTTAGATTGTGTGTATTTTTTTTTAATTTGAAAGTGTGTTTCGTAATTTATTCCTGAAACAATGAATTTCAAATTTAATTTCATGCAACACAGTTGATTAACCCCCGAAAACAAAATGTTTAATGTTCCACTTACAAACTACAGCAGTCGCAGAATTGTCTGTCATTCGAAATTTTAAAAGCGAATTAAAGAAGTGTTTGCACATATTTCCATAGATAATCGATTATGTCCATTATTTTTATTTAATTTATGGACTTAAAAATTAAAAATTATGTTATACTCTAATGAATAAATTCAAAAATGCGTGTGAATATTCACGTAATATTCACGAAGCAGTTACGGACCTTTGCCCGATCTGGTGTCGAGATTAACATTCTTGTATTGTAAAAATGTATCTACCTCTAATTGGTGAGGAATTTTTATTCACCAATTACATGGGCAATTTCAACACGTGCCTTTGTTAATCCTTAAGAATTTTAATCTCTACATCAGAGCGTTCATTACAAAATAATGAGGATAATATTTTTTAACAAATTATTTAAGGTTATAATATTTGCCCGAATAATTTAAGTTATAATATGATGAGAATAAGATATATCATTAAAAAAATTGTACATAACAAAGAGCAAAATAAATTTTTATCGTTTGTTTGGTAGGATTATTGGTTTAAAACTCAGTACATACAAAATATTATGATTCCTTAAATTTCTAATACATAATAACGACAATATAATTTTAAAATAAAGGAATCTATTTATTATACCTTTAATTGCCTATTTTGGATTTAGTATATTCATGATATTAATCGTAATGATATTAATTATAAAACATCAACGCATATATAATAGGATTTTAATCATGGGAAAAATACAAGTTATTTCTCTAAATCATGAATAATTATTTTGTATATAATCAGAATAATTCACCATATAATATTAAAGATAATGATTTGTTATTGAGTGTACATAAAGATGTATTTGATTCATTGCTATTAAAATGATAGAATAATAAGTCATTTTCATTTCCGTAGGATTTTGTTTCGTTTTTCTTTGCCTTACTTTTAAATATTTCAGTTTAATACATTCTTTATATTGTCGATGTGATTCTTAATTTCGTCGTAATTTCCAGTATGTTTTCTTTTAATATAACATTTACCGATTCGTGCGTTTATTACACTGTGTTAAAAATAAAAATTTCGAAAACTTTTATTGGAACTTTTAATATTTTTATTTTTATTAAAAAAAATTAAAGTTTTCAACAAATGGTTAAAACTTTTAAAAGAATGCGTTTCGAACAATAAATTTTCAAATGCCATTTTAATGTTTTCAATGTAAAATAATGATTCCATACTAAATTATTTAGAGTGAGTGCAACGTCAACATTTAGTCAAAACATTATACCCGTTGTCACTTACAACTTTACGGATTACGTGATTCGTAACAAGTAAGATTTAAAATTATGATTTTTATAAATATTCTAGTTGATTGTGAATGCCAAAGCTATTTCAATTGATTACTTTTTTTCAAATAATGCTTTTACAAATTAGAAATAAAAACCTACTACCTGTATACTTTTATGCGACAAAAGCAGCTAATATTTTAAAGTTGAATTTCCTATCAAAAGTTTACAAAAAAATAGTTTTCGTTGAACTTGAGAAGCAAGCAAGCAACATAGCTGCCGAATATATCCAATCAATAAGCAAGGCGGTTTGTAAGTCAAATGCTGAGATTCTGTGTTAGTCTTTTAAAATTTTATTTTATTTGTATGTTGAAAGGGTAAAATGTTTCTCTCTTTTGTTGTTTAGTCAAAAGGCTTATTGTCGGATTCTGCGTCAACCTTCACATTTCAGGTACATTACTGTATTTATGCAAGGAATACGAGAACGTTACCAGTAATTGGTCGGATGCACTGTAAAAGAAAAGGTACTTAAAAATGAGTACCTGAACATATTCGTTTTTCTTTGAGTACAATTGCATCGTAAATGACTGATGACGTACTCAAATTTAAGTTATAGTACTTTCTCGAAATGAGCAGTGTTATTTAATATTGCTAATCTCAGTTTATGTTCAAGCCATTTTAACAAAACGACCTGACAAATTTAAAATAGTTGTTCAGAAGATGGTTTTCCACATCATTTGATGTTTATTGCTTAAATGGAAGCTGAGTTATTACAACTAAACTATTTTACTTCCCATTATTTTGGCACACCTTTTTTAAGATTTCTTCTGTTTATAACTTTTTCACATCGCCCTGGTAGTACAACGGATTAGGCACTGGACTGCGATGCCTTAGGATATGGGTTTGATTCCCGGTCAGTTTTGGTTGTAATTCTTGATATTTATTTATGAAGGCAGCCTACATAGGCAATCAATTGCTCTTTTTATTAATTGTACTCATTTTTGAGTACATATATTTTCGAAAATGAAACATGTATTCGGAGCTATGATAAGCATCGAATGCACTCAAAAATGAGTACATTTTACTTATTTTTGAGTACATACTTTTAACAGAGCAAAAATCAGAAAATAGACTAATACCGTTGTCCATTACTGGTTGCTAGATCTATAATCTGTCCGAGTGATGTGGCTCCTAGTTCAATAGGGTGCTCAATAATGAGTTGCATGTTATTCCACTAAACGAAATATCCAAGCCGAGTTGCAAACTTCAAATATGGTCTTATGAAGGAATTATGTATTTGGACTCACCAATTGGCAGCCAACCTACTCAATTATTATTACCCCATGTTCACATTGAGGGATCTCTTAAGATGATAATACCTATATTATATTGACATAACATTAATACGTGGCTTCATTTTACTGTTAGGTGTATGGTATCTGAATATTTCAATTAATCTCTTGTCATTTAAAAAAATTCCATTTAAAATTTGTGTTAATACCCTTTAATGATGATTTCAATAAGAAACATTGTAAATTTATCTACATACTATTTTATTTATTAGTGAATTGGGGAATTTATGCTCTTTGGGAAAATGGAATTCACCTGAACTTTCATGTTACATTCGGGACCTGGTATATTAATGAGACAACGTGTCTGTTAATGTTAATAAAAAATACTGTGCAACTTTGACCATTTTTGTAGTCCTAAAATGAAAACTAAGAGAACAGTCCAATTTGCTGCCTTTGCATGATATTCATTATATATTAATAAAACAATTCCCATAATGAAAGAATTGTTTACTGTTTGTTACATGATTTTTTGGATATTGATTTTTTTTTTTGGGGGGGGGGGGGGATCCAAATAACATAATTGTTTTTAAGGTCCAGGTTCTGAAAACACTGAATTGAGTAAAAAATAAATAATGATAAATTTAATTAATGAGATCATTATCATCACTAATATTTAAAACTACTAAATTGAATATTTAATCAAAAATGTATTGATTAATGACACAACTATTGGCCTATTTTAAGAAAAGGAACTTCCATAAACTAAATTTTCAATTAATAAAACTACATTTGGAAGGAATCCAGATCCTATGGTTCTCCCAGTCAGGTACGCCCTTGAAAACGACCTTATTGGAATAATGTAGCTTGTTAAAAAATGTTGCATTTGAAATGTCCTAACGTGAAAGTGATATTTGAATATATTTGTTAATGAAGGTTATCAAAAGTAGTGGCGAAAGGTCATTTTCTGATTTGAAATTTATAAAAAATAGGATCACCATTTTAAAAGATATGCATTTTAAAGATATGCTTTGCCTAGGATTTTGATATTTTGCAAAAGTTTTCTTTTGCAGAAAAATGATTTTGTTTTTAATAGATTCGTGCAATGTAAATATAACCTAACACTTTTATGTTCTTTTTAAAAATATGTTTAATTCGGGATAATTACTATCGCATTGTGCATTTCCTCACTGTATATTCAGTCTACGATCCCACTAACCATAAATCCGGCTCTGTGTAGGATCACAGATACTACTCAGCTCAACGCATCAATGATTGTTGACTGCAAATATTATTACTTCGTGGTGATGGTCATATACAGTGTGATACTTATATAACAGAATGATCAATTTTAAACAAACGGAGTTTCCCGTGGACGATTTTCCAAAAGCGTTTGTCCGGGCAAATTGAAATCCATCATTACAAACCTCGGGCTTATGGTTATTAATGCAATGATGTGTTTCCATTGTGTAGTTATAAAATGTGAACAACATTTTCCAAAATATTATAAATAAAAATTATAATAATGCAAATCTGATTTTGGTCTATGACTTACTCATTTTGATTAACTTTAAAAAGTTTGAAACTTACAATAAGATACTTTACAGCTCTTAAAAGGGGTTTTTAGGGTCACTAATCATACCGTTAAATTTTGGTATCTGCAATTCCCATTTAGTGCACGGGTCTTGAATCGGCATTTGTATAAAGGGGATATGTTACAAAACTCATTTTTTACAGGAGAGATTAAAAGGTGTACTACTTCAATTGCAGTGTTTCCAAACTAAAGAAAATAATTAAGATAATTGATATTATATAGCCACTCATATTTCAAATGCAATACATGAGTTTTGTTACTGCAAGTTTTCACCACAAAACACGAAAAAATTCGCCCATATCCCCTTTTTACAAATTTAACATAGCATTACACTGAAATTACTGGAAAAATAATAGAAAACATAACATTATGATTTTCTTTGTTGTTAAACTTCAAAAATACTTTATAATATTATTAAAGAAAAGCTTTTGCTATGAAAAAGTTAAAAAATGAGTGACAAATGGGAAAATAAAAATCAATCATCAGCCTCACTATGGGCACATGTCACCTTCTTGAAAAGTTTCAGATATTAGACCATCCATTCCTCCCATTTAGGTTACTTCATAGAATACGCTATTCATACAGTATGTGTATTGGTATAAAGATATTCTTCCGCCATTAATAATTTTTTGAAAAAATTTTACCTATCCACCTTTTCCAAATTCCGATTCAGCTTAACTGTGACTTTTTGTTTTGTAATAGAACACTGATATAGTGATACGCATTTGCCGCGATATTCAAACTAAATAGTTTAGGCTAGCTAAGGGTAGTTAAAGATCATCTCACCTGGGGTATTAATTTCGGATGCAAATATCCCTTGGCAGATGAAGACTAGACAAAACACCAGAAGCGTGGTTCGGTTCCCCATGGTGGGCACAGGGTGGAACTGTCTCTCAACTGTTTTCCAGTTCCTCTCACGAAGACTGACTTTCCACTGGCTCCAGAACTTGGCTGTAGCCAAGTGACCCACTGAAATTGGGAAGTGGGTCGCTAACACTCGCGGCGGCCGTTCACTTTCTAACGAGGAAAGAAAACAGAAACGAATCCCTTGGAGGAAGAAGTTCTTCTTGATGAAATTTGTTCTTTTTTCTCTCTTTATTTTACAACACCAGCAGGTAATAATCGGTCTTTGAGGTATTACAACCCCTCCTCCTCCCCGCCAGTAATTTTATTTATTTCTTCGTATGGAATGAAGAGCGTTTTGGCCACTGCTGGTTGGCAACAGCGAATATGCAAACAATTTTCTTTTGTGTCATGTTGGTTTATTTAACATTAAAATGGTTTGGAATGTGTAATGACTTTTCATGGTTTCTTTGGAACAATCGGAATTGGAAATCTATTCTATTTGGTAATCCCCTGACTTATCGGACACAGGAAGTTGTTAAGAGGCTTTTTATAGACAAGAAATGTATTTTTTTAAATAAAATCCGAGTTTTAAGTTCCTTGTTAGAAAGCATTATTATATTTAATTAAAATATTTATGTTATGTTTGTGTTTGTATTTCCACATGTTATTTGCAATGAATCTAGTGTGTTTCGTTCGAAATATTTCCTTATAATATTAAAAAAAAAAAAAAACACAAATACGATTTCAAAAAGGAAAGTTTGGTGTTAATTAAGTCCTCTACTACAATGGTATATATTACTAATCCAATATTTGGTTTAGTATTCACTGGGTGTTCTTTCATAACAAAAATATATTAACTATAGAATAAATGTTTATTCTATAATCTATTATGTGAAATTAATTCTTATGTATCCGTAAGCTAATACAATCAGATAATTAATTTGTTAGATAAATAGCTAAAATGTTAATTCATATACCTTAAAATTAAATAAAGAAACCTATAATATACAAAATAAATCTTAGTAAATTACATCGAATAATTTTTTTTTTACTTTTAATATCCTTAAAATAGGGTCCCGATTGGAGAAGGCATGTCGGCAGTAACTAAAAATATCACGCTCATTTACGTACTTCCCGTATACACAGGAAGATGATATTTGACAGAGTGTTTCTTATACCATAAATAGGAAAACGAAGGTATTCGCAAACTTTTAACTGAAATTCCTGCTATGTGCACGAGGTCCAAATAAAAACTGACTCACACTGATTTTCTTCCTTCACGTATACGCAGGCAGATGAAATTTGGCAGAGTGGTTCCTTATACTTTATTTAAGAAAACTAAAATAGGTGAAATACCCGTTCTTCTCACTAGGTTAATATAAAATTCAAACATAAAAAATTATTGTACTACTCGTATTGCCAGAAAGATGAAACTTGGCAAATTTTTTTTCTTATATCATTTGTTAATATTGTAAAGTTTATAATACATATCAATGTATTTTGTGTACGGTGTATAAGAAATATATGTGAAGTTGAAAAAATTTAAATTAAAGTTTTCCCATTCTTTAGGCACACGTTTGTAACATTTCTTCTGTTTATGTCTTCTTCAAGTGCATTGGTAGTTTGACGGATAAGGCTCTGGACTGCGGTACTTGAGGATTTGGGTACGTTTCCCGGTAAATGTAGTTGTAATTGTAGATATTTATTGAAAGTGATTCATGAAGGCAGGCTATGTAAGCAAGAAACTTCTCTTTTTATTCATTATACACATTTTTGTGTACATGCCTTTTTTTAAATTGAAACTCATGTAGTCAGAACCATGATAAGCATGGAATGTTCTCAAAAATAAGTACATTTTTCCTATTTTGAAGTGCCTTTTTTAAACAATGTAGCAATCTAAAAACATTTTTGGATCCCCACTATAGTATACTAATACGACGGTTTTACGCTGGGTTACAAAACGGTTACAAACGACGTTTACGACGGTTACAAAACGCTGGTTTTTATTTCGTTTGGCTTTCGCAAGACTATAAAGTCGCTGAACATTATATTTTAACGATTGTACAAGTATACCATGACCAATACACCCAAAATGATCTTGCTTCAATGAACAATAGTATTAACCACTCACAGTATAAATATATCAAAAACTCACATTTAATCGAAGACTATTTAATTTCAGATATAGACATCATTATAAAAATAGTTATTATACAAATTCGTTGCAATCAATCACGTATATTTTTTAAAGGAGTTGTTTTCGAAATTTTTCCTAATAATTCCTGTAAATTTTGTAATACAACAGAAAATGAAACCTGGGATCATATATTTTTAGTCTGTCCAATTTACGGTGCATTCAGACAAAAATACTTATCATCAATTGAATCCAGTAACATTTCAACCATCCTAAAATTTTACAAAAAAAAATATTTTTGTTTTTATACTTACGCAATCTCTGTTTTAAAATTCCGGGAGGACTTGATGAGCGAACTTGTGCAGGAATAACATATTAAACCCCTAATTATAATTGCTCATGTAATTTATTTTTGTCTTTTTTTGCGTATTTCTTCAAATTGTGTTTGATTTTTTTTTTTTGGAATGTATTATCTTGTATATTCTGTTATCTAATTTTATATCCGCTTTTGTTCAATTATGTTGCCAACCTTTGTAAATGGGCTACGGCCCACTACAATAAACTTGTCTATGTCTATGTCTATGTCTATACTAATACGAGCAATGAGGTTTTATTATTTGACTTATAGCTTTTTTTGCACAGATCGGTAAATGAGGACATTAAATCTCTTCTAAGAGGAGAATACTTTTTACACAGAAATAAAATTTAAATTTCCCGAATTCTCCGAGTGAATTGTATTACACTGTTGCAAATACTACATCTCGTCATATCCCGTAATAATCCTCTCCGCATTACCATTTTCCTCCACACCCGAATATTTATTTCCTCCAGACATCAAAACAATGGGTGATTTGGCGACACGGTTGGCGAGCACCGTAATGGCTGAGATGGCCAAACTCCAGTTGTCCGTAATGCACCGCGCCTTGGCCCACCAAATACGGACATAAATTCAGTGGACGCATTTAGCTCGTGTTTCGCACTCAAGACGCTTGTATTATGGAAGTTTCCTCTTTAAGTTGGCACTCAATAAGCATTTGCACTGTTACGCAAGGGGGGAAAGAATCTACTGTGTATTTTGTAGGTGTGGGTTTGGCGTTGGTTTGGACACCCTGGCGGAAGTGGTGGCGAGATAAAGCCTTATGTGGTTCATGCTGCGTCAGATGATTGTGTTGGGTCATCTTCAGCATGTGAAGAAAATATGAGGTTTGTGTGTGTTTGCAGCATCATACGAATATCACACACACTAAAAGCGTTTTTCCCGATTTCGTATTCAGGATCACCCCTTAAATCAGGTCTGGAAGTCCGTGAAATTTATTCGGGGATTTCGCTCAAATTCGAAACTTAAAAGTGTGGTTGTACATATTGAAAACAATGAAATATGGTCAACGAGTTTATTAAATTAAAAATATTTTCATTTATCATACTAGGGGGCTCCGCCCCCCTGCTCCGCTAACGCTCCACCAACCCCCGGAGGATTGCTACGCAATCCTCTTTAGTTTGCTTCGCAAACCAATACCGGCTTCATACACTGTAGGCAATGACAATGTGTCCTAACAACAATACTTTTTTTAGTTATATAAATTATTACTGGCAGTGCCGTCACACAAATTTATTTTTAGTATGTTGAGACAAGAAATTTCCCAACTTAACGATCCGAAATTCCGAACTTGAACGATTCAAAATTCCCAACCTAAGGACATCGGGTACCAGCTGAAGTGTTATCCTCGTTATCTGACCACTGTTAACAATATGAGGCATCGTTCCCGGGTCTTTTCTTTGAGAAAGGCCTCGAACCAAAGCGTCCTTGATGTAGTAAGTAAATACGTACCAATAACAAATCAAGGGCACTTTGCTCGAACCAACGCCAGTAGTTCAATGTGCAGCTCTAGTGTGACGTTATTTAACCAGACCACACCTACCTATTCGAAATTGCACAACACAACAGTGCTAAAAAAATTCCCAGTTCCAACTTATAAGACATTTTCAGCTTTTTTATAGGTAATATTAAACAGTTCTTTCGAAAGTATTGATTTGTCGCACGCATGTTCCAATGCAGTGGTCCGTTTTGAGGTCTAATTTAAGTTTCATCTTAATAAAAGTTGGGCAATTTCTAGTAGTCCGTCGCTTTCCTTTGCTAATAATATTAATTTGCCTGAGGCATAAATTTTCCCAACTCAGAGATTTTTAAAACTCGAAATTCCCATGTTTTAAGGTTTCAAGTTTACAGAGGGGGGGGGGGGGCATGCTTCCCCCAATCCCCCCTCCCATAACTGGAAAAACTCAACTGTAGAACTGCTTCAACGCAATTGTGCTCATTGAAAAGCGAAACATGTGTAAACAAACAACAGCATAAACGCGCCAAGAATAAATAGGCTTAATCGCCAACTTATATTTATATAAAGTAAGATAATTGAGAATTGGCGCTAATAATAATTCACCGTTGGCAGCCAAATACACGTTGGCATTTTGCCAATGTTGGCATTTCCTTCCGGAATATCTTTTAATAATATTTATAGTACTTCACATAAATAGTTACATCTAATTTATTTTTTAAGATAGAATTTCAGTATTGATACCATTCAAGAAAGAAAGATTTTACGAACATAACTATATTTTTTTAACGGGAAAAAAGTATACTTTTGAACTATTTAGAGCAGTTTTAATTTATCACTTAAAATTTTACCCGTATAATTGACGATTATTTCAGACATTTCGTCCATTATTTAAAAATTTATAACTACAGAACTAACTCGAAATTTCACAAACGCTCTGGATCATTTGTAGCCAATAGTTTAATCTATATCCCTAATTATTTATTTATTTTTTTGTTGAAAATTGGAAGACAAGTATCCAAAAATGTATGAATTGTTTTCAAAATTTTCTAATATCATGACTTTAACATAAAATAACGTCTAATATACTGATCGTATTGAAAAAAGAAAATATTCATCTTATTACCCAAACATTTCTTAATAAACTGGCATAATTTCATAATTTTAGGACATTTACTTTTTGAGATGCAAGTGGAACAATGAGACAAAAAGTCGCAAATTAAAATTTTCTCGAAATATCCGACATTTTTATCCTTCTTCGCTATTTTTTATACCTATCTTAATTGACCATATCTAGTTTAATTGTAAAGATAGAAATATAATCTTTATAACATCAGAAAGAAGAAGTTTTAACGAACATTAATATATTTTTTTGAATAAGAGAATATGTAATTTTAAATGACTTATAGCAATTTAGAAATCACGTTTCAAAAATGAGGGTGAAAAAACTTCAAAAAGTGGAGCGTGTTTAAATGTTTCAAAAATTTATAAATCCAAAACTAATTCGAATTTAAAAAAATGCTTACTTTGATTTCCAGTTCAAACCTATTTCTACACTCCCTAAAAAAATTGGATCTCTCCTCTTAATAGTGTTTAAGAAACTCGACGGACAAAATTAGTTGTAAGCGAAATTTTATCAACGACGACTTTAATATTAAATAACTTATAAACTAATAACAGTATTGAAACAAAAATATATTCTTCTTATTTATCAAACATTTCTTAACAAATTCACTTAATTTCGTAATTTTAGGACTTTTACATTTTGATATACGATCTGAATAACATTGAAAGAACGGAAAATTCCCCCTAGTACTTACTTTTTCCCCCTAGGGCTTACTTTTTTTTAAAATAGAGAGAAACGTTATTTTTATTCAGCACTCTATAATTCTTATATAAACACATATCGTAAAAGAGAGGCTATCATAGATTAATTAGATTACTGTGTTTAAAAATTATTTCGATTCTAATGGTTTTCTTAAAAATTACCATCATATTGTGTTATTCGGCGCTTTTATGATTCATATAATAACAATTTACGTGTAATTGGTCGCTAAGTAAAGAAAATGTTTAGAGTCTCTTTGCCGAATATTTAAAAAAAAACATTACGACTCTCTGAATTAATAACATACTAAATGTCACTAAACTATCACAAACTGACGAATGTATTAATTTATTCTAAAATAAAAACAATTAAGAGTGTTTATTTATTCATGTTTGTACATGTTTTCAAAGTTAAATACAGAAAGGTTTCTCTTCTCTAAATAAAGTTAATCCGTTAACAGTATAGACACTTTCAAATTTAAATATCTGCCTTCTGCAAATATTCTCATTTCAGCAGTGGATTATTTACATTTTCGGTTAGAGGCCTATAGCCCTAAGCAGTAAAATAGTAGGGCATCAATTTTTTAAAAAGTATTGATATTCAAAAATTTATTAATCACATTTTAAAATATCTCTTTCTTTTGAATTATAAAAACTTATTTATTAAATTAGGAATATTTTTTTCTGTCTTGTTAACCTATGACAAGAAGAATAAAAAATAAAAAAGAACGATTTCATATATTTTTCTTTTAAAAATCGGTTCATTTACAAGACAATTTCGAAGTATATATTTTAAAAAAATTACTTGACACATCTTTCCCGTTATTCTACTTTCCCGAAGAAAAAAAATAGAAGCGGCAAATTTGTATTTCCTTTAGGCGGCAAATTTGTATTTCCTTTAGGCGGCAAATTTACTAACCCTTCACCGCTTTTCAGACTCCCGTTTTATGAGACCACCTACAATGCTTCACACAACCAGTTTAATACTTTTATAATATTTCTTTCAATTTAATTGTTTTCGGTTTCTCCAATGGGGCGGGAGGGTCGAAGTGGGTCGGCGGTGTTTGCATCTTAACCCCGTAGCATCCTAATCACATTTTCTTTTCCTGAAGTGCGAATGGAAGCGCCCGACTTCCGGGTCTGTTCGGAAGCGTCCCAGTTCCTGTGGGGAAGAATTTCCGGGTCCAGAAAACCGGACAGGTATTTATACGCATACACATGCACACACGTGGACACATGGTCGAGTTTTCATTTTTTGTTGATCGGTTTAGATGCCACGCCTATACAGTCCAGATCCAATAAGCAACTCAATTGTAACTTTTTGAGAAAAACTCAATACTTAACCACTGTTAATACGACAACGTTTTATTTATTTTTTGTAAGAAATTAAAAAAAAAATCAAGAAATGTGTAAGTTTTCTTATTTGCTAAAAAGTTGTAATCTTAATTTTCATTTTCAAACAAATTGTTTTTAAAACTGGATGAAGGATTTAACTGGTTTTGCAAATGTATGAGTTGTCATTTTTTGTGGTTTTTCATGAAGCAAAACCTACTAAAACCGCAATCTATTAATTCTGAAATCACGTTTGCTTGATTCCGTTCACGTTTGCTTGATACAGCTGCTTCTGAATCTCTAACCAGCGTGGATACCCAGCAAAAAAAGTCAGCATGAAACCTTCATCAAAATTGTCAAATTGAAGGTTTTTTGTAGGTTTTATAAAGGATATTAAAACAAAAAACTGCAGTTTTTTGAAATTTTTTAATTTTCCTGCATAAAATCTTTAAAATATCTGCCTTTTCCCTTCATGATTAAAAATTGAAGGTTTTTTGCAGGTTATTATGAAGGTTTTTTACAGTTGTTATGAAGGATATTGAAACAAAAATCTTTAATTTTATAGATCTTCAAAAAAACTGCAGTTTTCCTGCATAAAACCTTCACTTTAAAAATTTTGATGAAGGTTTTATGCTGACTTTTTTGGCTGGGTATACCAATGGCTAATTTAGCTTCTGTGGACTTCTTTTTTGAGTTTTTATTAGTAGGTAATGGTAGACCTGTCATGGACCATTACTAGTAGCTTTTTAAGAATAAAAAACCCTAAATTTGGAGAACTTTTTTAATTTATCAAAATTTCACAAGTCCTGGTTTCGGTAACACATTTCAGACACAGATCCTCTCAAATTTTAGATGTTCCAATTTTTATTTCACTGCGCTTAAATTACATAAAACAATAACCATACTTACAAAATTGTCAACAATAAAATACTTTAAAAAAATAAATATATGTTTATTAATATTCTTTATTATGATTACGCGCTCTTATATAAAAAAAAAATATTACAAATCTTCAGAAAGTGAAACTGGTTTTATGTACATAACACGATTAATAGCTTTATTCACGTATGAATTATTCGAAAAGGTTAGTAAATAAATACTCTAAAAGTAGTATTGCTACTAATAAGAAAGCCATAATTCCTCTGGATAGACGAATTTTTCAACTGTTATTTTATGTAGTCAAATAAAATATCTTTGCAACATCTATGGAAATTATATATATTACGTGCTAGATTGATATTGTTGGTAGCAGTGGCGAAGCAATTCAAAACTTGGGGGGGGGGGGGGACTCCACTATACTCGGGGACAACCTAAGTTGAACCTGAAGCGGAAGCTATGATATATATAAAATATTCAATTGCTTTAGGCTCATCTTAGGTTGTCCCCGAGGTTCCATTCCCAGAATATTTACAGATATAAAAAATAAACGCTAATTAGCAGTTATGCTAATTAGTAATTACTTAAGTTGTGCTAATTAGCAATTAGTATTTATTAAATGCTTAATATTAATAATTTGTTAATTGTTGAGGAATTTGCATAAATTTCTTAAGATATTAAAAATGTTTGGTGGAAAATTTTGAATATGGAGAAGGGTTTGAGCCCCCCTCTCCCTTACTGCGCTAATGGTAGAAGAACGTGGTATGTGACAGAGGGGGGTAAGGGTACGACGAAGTGTGACTGTTTGTGACATGGGGGAAGGGAGGGGGTCAAAAATATGTGGAGAAAAGGTGGGACATCATTCATGGACAGCCCCTTAACTCTTGAAAAGTTATTCCAGTATGATATTGTATATTGATATACATTCGAAAATTCCAATATAATTAAATTGGCATTTTCGAATTATTGTGTAGTGAAATAAAAAGTGAGATCTCCAAAATTTGAGAGAATCTGGATCTGGCATGTGTTATCGAAACCAGGGCTTGTGAAATTTTTGAAAAGTTTTTATTCTTCAAAGACTACTATTAATGCTAAAGGACAAGTTCCAAGTAAGACTAATGAAAATATGAATTATCTTATTCTAAAAAAAAAAAAAAATCAGACATTTTTTTTGCTTGAAACCTTTTTAAGTTGAGCTACATGCGATATTAGGATGGAAAACAACATTATACTTTTAAAGTGATCTACTCCGACACTATAACTCCGTGACAAATTACACTATGAACATAAATTTGTTCATGTTCAATAGGTTTCAGTCTGTATAAAATCTTGAAATAAAGCAAATATATATATATGGTTGTGGATGGGAGGAACTACGCGACTTTAAAAGGAAATACCTTGTTTATTTTCCTTCTCTTAGCGAGGTTTTCATTGGCGACCGAGCCCCATTTCTATAATTCACTGAAACGATGTTGTAAAATCCTTCTGGGTATTCTCCAACACACACTTGCCCGATTTGTTTTTTAAAAAATCACCTTCAACTATTTAGAACAATTTTTTTTCACATAAACTGCCATTTTTATGTACACAAGACTAAAATAGTAACAGGAAGCTTTAATAAACAATCGGAACGTACACAAACGAAACAAAAGAAGATTTAGGAAGCAAAAAAGAAAAAACTTCTTTAATCGAACGTTCTAAACTGAACTACACCTCCGCCGAAGAACACACCTCTCCGAAAGAATAATAAAAGAAAGTGGAATGAGCTGAGCGGCCGCTCCCAGAAATAGTCTCCAACATCGAAGTGTTCAAATGTTGGTGTTATCTTCGGTGTCTCTACGGGGGAACCAACCAACCAGGCCCCATTCCAATTGGGTCACTCGGTTCTTCGCCGTGTATTTATGGGGTCAAACTTAGAAGAGACTCTCTCTCTCTCTGTCCGCAATTGGGTTAATGTCGGAGCTGCTGAGGGCTTCTCTTTTGTTCGCATAATGCACTTATTTATTTGCGAGTAGTTTGATTGGTTTTTTTTGTTGAGGTTGCAAACGAATAAGACGAGATTTGTGTGGTGTTTATAAGATCGTGGAAGCTTCTTCTTCTCTTTTTTGGCGTGGTTTGGTTTGGTTTGTTTAATTAACGTCGAACTAGAGCTGCACAGTGGGCTATTGGCGACGGTTCGGGGCCTATCTCGAAGGAAAGACCCGGGAACGGTGCTTCGTATTTTTCAACCATGGTCAGTTGACGAGAATAACACCTGAGCTGGCACCCGACGCAATCTCAATAGGCGTCAGGACATTGGAACCCGATCAGATTTATCGTGCACCAGTCCCGTATACACGCCAGTATAATTTGTAGGATGTTCTGGACGACTTTCTAGTATTTTTGTAGCGAAGCTGGCAACCCTCTGATCGCAAGATCACTATTTTTTTACTTTTGTTTGTCAAGTCCATCGCGCGGATTCGAACCACCAATCCTCTGATTAGCAGCCAAACGCCATATCCACTGAGCAACTGGGGCTCCTTTTTTTGGCGTGAATATGTTTTTAAAATCAGTTCGGTTACAGCGGTCATTGGAGACATTAAAATATTAATATTTCAAAGCCCTATAACTCCAGGGAGAATCAGGCTATGGGGATAAATGACCTGACAACGGGAATAGGAGGGTGATCAGCGGCGACCAGGTCGGTCATTATCCACTTCCTTTTTATACATTGTATCGCGTGTGCGGGAAGATGAGTCGCAATTTTCGGGCATACTCTGGTCTGTATAACCACTGTTACTTCAGTTACAATCAATGGTTCATGGCGAGTGCGTGATTAAATTGAAAAAAAACCGACAAGTCTTACTATTCACTGTAGAAAAAAAGTACTTAAAAATGGGTACCTGAACCTACTCGTTTTTCTTTGAGTAGAATTGCATAGCATATGAGCAATGACGTACTCAAATTTAAGCAACAGTACTTTTTTTAAAATGGAACAGTATGATTTAATGTGTTTAATCTCAGCTTCTGTTCAAGCCATTTTAACAAACTTAAAATAGTTATTCAGAAGATGGTTTTTTTATATTATTTTATGTCGTTTGTTTAAATTGAAGATGAGTTATTACATTTCAATTATCTTACTTCCCATTCTTTCGGCATATATTCTTTAACATTTCTTCTGTCTATAGCGCTTCTTCATGTAGCCCTGGTAGTTTAACTTATAAGGTTTTGGACTGTGGTGTTTGAGGATCTGGGTTCGATTCCCGGTAAGTCTTGGTGTGATTATTGATATTTATTTAAAATGGATTATGAAGGCAGCCTACTTTTTTATTCATTATACTCGTGTTTGAGTACATGTCTCTTTCAAAATTTAAACTAATGTATTCGGAGCCCTGATAAATATCTGATGTACTCAAAAATGAGTACATTTTACTTATTTTTGAATACCTATTTTTAACAGTGTTCCATTTAGCTAGTTGACAGTTTAAACCACTTGTGTAAAAATTGTGTGGGAAGTAAAGATTTCACTTACAAAACACGCAAGAAGGAGCAAGCCGAGCAGGCGCGCATATAAAGTATTCACGATCCAAACCTAACCGGTACAGTGGGGACTCTACCTGCCTGATTTTATTTTTTTTTAACTTGCCTTGGATTTGTCTTTCAAGGTTCTAAGTATTGTAATAATTAAGGACCATTTCTGAACTATATCGGAAGTTATATAATTTTGTAAATTTTCAAATGCTTTCTGTAATAGTATTTTGTCGTTAAATTCTGGATAATACCATAATGCCTTTTCAATGTATTAAAATGTCTTTAAAAAGTTTGGAGTAAGTGAATATTTGTTAGATATGGTTATATTGAAATTATCATCATTTTCTTTATCGATAAAGGTTCAGTAATGACATTAATCAAAGAAACAGCTGAACAAGTTAAAAGATAGTTAAAGCAGAAATATTGAGTTGATAATGTCAAGGTTATAAAATGTGATAAGAACTGGGGAAATTAACATCTGGAAGAAATCACGCTAAGAATATAAACATCTGTAGCATAATCATTATTTAAACTTTTAAATTAATTATTAAAAGTTAAAGCGCTTTTTCATATTCAATTCGACAATATATAAACGCACTTCTGCCTTCAATTCCACAACCTTCCTTTAAGGTTTTATGTTATAATACGGGAAAAATTGTAGAAAATGTAAATATTTTTAAAAGATAGTACATTGTTAAACAATTCAGTTTAACGATGTACCATATCTTGGTGCAAAACAGAGGTCTGCAGAAAATGACACCATATTACGGTGCAATCTGGGTTGGACCAAAATCCTTTACCGAAAAAAAGCTCAATCGGCCCGGTTTTACAAAAAAAAGTAAAAATATTGTGATCTTGCGATCGGAGGGTTGCCAGCTTCGCTACAGAAGTACTATTACGAAAATGCTAAAAAAAACTCGAATTTTGAGTTTTATGCAACATTATGAGTTTTGATGCAACGTTTCACCACTAAATGGTATCCATAGATTATATTTGAAAGAATAGCACCGTAAAATGGTGAAACTAAGCACTAAACGTTGGTTGCAGTTACTTGACTTACTAAAGCAGTACTAAATTTTGGTGCAACGACGTAATAATGTTTAACGGTGTATAAAACATGAAGCTCTCTAAATACAATTCATTATACAGATAATTATTTCATCACTTTATTTTTCTGTATTCTTCGTGATATTGTAAGAGATAACAGTAATAAAGCACTCTTCCCCCAATTTTTTTCATTTATCTTTTTAAAACTGAAAGTTTAGTTTTCCAAATACAAAGAATAGTTTGACTTATTAATTTCAAAACAAGTTGTTCGTGTAATCGTCGTTTCTCTAGTGTGCTCGTTTTTTCGGTTGAATGTACTATTTGAAGAGAAGCAGAGGTAAAATCACTGTCGTTTCTTTCAAAAACAACATTTGCTTGTGTTCCGTCTGAAGATATACAAAGTTATTAAAAGAATTTTGCAAATATTAAAATGAATAAAAAAATCATATAAGCATATGTACATAATGGTGGCTCTACACCTGAAATTCATTGCTACATTAATCATCCGCAAAACGTACTCGATAATTGAACCGCTTATTTCAGAAACCAGTTAGCGGAATTTTTTTTTAATTGTTTTTTTTTTAAGGAATCGGAATATCACATGAAAAAGTATACTTGTGGTTTCTAAAATAAGTGTTATCATTCTAAATAAAACATTCTGAAGTTTAACTTTATTTGCAAAAGATGTCGCTAGAGGCTTTCTTTAACGCATTTTTGTTTAGAATTTTTGCGTTTTCTACTACTTACCAATCATTTCTCTTAGTAATTAGTTTCAAAACCAGATAGATCCCATAGCTTGTTTGCAAAATCAGATAGGTCCAAAAGAAGAAAAATATATCTCAAAGGTCAAAGCAATACGGATACAGAGCTGAAATTTGGTTGAATTGTGTACCAATGTACCTGTGTATCAATTTGGATATACCAATGAATACCAATTTGTAAAAATACCAATTTGTAAAAACACCAATTTGTAAAAATACTAATTTGTAAAAATACCAATTTGCAATACCAATTTGTAAAAATACCAATTTGTAATACCGATTTGTAAAAATACTAATTTGTAAAAATACCAATTTGCAATACCAATTTGCAATACCAATTTGTAAAAATACCAATTTGTAATACCAATTTGTAAAAATACTAATTTGTAATAGTTACCAATTTGTAAAAATACTAATTTGTAAAAATACTAATTTGTAAAAATACTAATTTGTAAAAATACTAATTTGTAAAAATACTAATTTGTATAAATACTAATTTGTATAAATACTAATTTGTAATAGTTACCAATTTGTAATACCAATTTGTAAAAACACCAATTTTTGATTGATAATACCAATTTGTAAGTAAAAGAAGATAAAATTCTTCCATAAAAAAAATACAATTAATTAGTTTTTTGTTTTTCTTGAAAAAATTATCAAAAGTAATATATATGGGTTTGATACTTGATGGCTCACTTCAAATACACCAATTGAACCAGTTGACCTTCGAACACATTCACACGAATCTCTATTTGTAGCCTACGCAAACACATCTACTGGTCCACTGGAGTAGAAACCTCAGTGATCCAAGCGTGAAAAAGTGCTGCGGTCCTCAGCACTTCCTCAGGAATACGGCAAAGTGTATCTATCCACCACTGCCGGAGCTTTCCTCCAAGCACGCGTCCAGTTCCTTGTGGATGGATGGAGGGACAAGCGAAAGGCACTTTATAAATAAACGTGGAGGCAGAGCGGCACTCAACCCAAACCGGGGGAATTCATTGGAAAATGTTTTGTCATGTTTGTGGTCCGTAAATAGCAGTATTGTTGACGATCATTAGGAATGTTTTGGGATGTTTGTGGAGTGTAGAATGGGAAGTGAATGTTGTGCGTTTCGGAAAATATCCTTATATTGTATTTCTCTCTGTGTACTGAAAATAAAGTTTGTTGTATAATGTGGATTTTATTTTGGGACCTTAATAAACTAATCATTTATAAATTAATGATTTTTTTATGGTCTTATTTCCGTATGCATTGTAATTAGGTAAACATCACAGGTTGTATTTTATCTTAAGGTAAGTAAATTGCTTAAAAAAACATTAAAAATAAGAAAATCAGGGTAAAAAAAAATAATGCGATAGTTTTTCTTAAAAAATATATTTATTTTATTTTGTACGGTTCTGATAAAACATACTTTAATTCTAGAAAAGCACTCTGTAAAAAAATGTGCTTAAAAATGAGAACATGGATGTACTCGTTTTTCTTTGAGTACAATTGCATCGTAAATGAGCGATGACGTACTCAAATATAAGTAATCGTATTTTCGCAAAAATGAGCAGTGTGATTTAATATTGCTAATATCAGCTTCTGTTCAAACCATCTTAACGGAGCAAACTGAAAAACCTAAAATATTTGTTCAGAAGATGGTTTTCCGTAATATTTGATGACGATTGTTTAAATGTAAACTGAGTTACTGAACATTACATTTATAACTTCTTAACGCGATCCGGTAGTACAACGTTTAAGACCCTGGACTTCGATGTGGACGACAGCATGTAGACAATTTGGGATCGAGTCTGGGTTGAAATTTATTGAAAGACATTTATGAAGGCAGCCTATGTAGTCAAGCAACTGCTATTTTACTCATTTTTGAGTACATGTTTTCAAATATGAAACTTATGTATTCGGAGCTATGATAAGCATCGAATATAATTAAAAATGTGTACATTTGACTTATTTTTAAGTACCGATTTTTAACAGTGCAATAATCAACACTAACTATCATTTTTAACTATTTCAGGCCTATTGGTGACAATTGGAACCTTAATGAATAGAGAAATAGTATTGTAAGTCAAAGTCAGTCTTACAATACATTTTCGCTAGTTGGGTTCCGTAACCAAGGTAAGGATTTTGTATATAACTTGCAGAAACTACTGACTTTGACTATAACTTTGACCCCCTGAATAACACGAAATTTATAATACATAAAGAGTTGACTTATGTCATTATTCATTGTGAGTTAACCCATTAAAAATGGCATCCCAGCAAAAAGAGTCAGCATGAAACCTTCATCAAAATTGTCAAATTGAAGGTTTTATAAAGGATATTGAAACAAAAAACTGCAGTTTTTATTAAGTTTTTAATTTTCCTGCATAAAACCTTTAAAATATCTGCATTTTCCCTGCATGATTAAAAATTGAAGGTTTTTTTGCAGGTTTTTATGAAGGTTTTTTACAGTTTTTATGAAGGATATTAAAACAAAAACCTTTAATTTTATAGATTTTCAAAAAAAAAAAAATGCAGTTTTCCTGTATAAAGCCTTCGATTTCAAAATTTTGATGAAGGTTTTATGCTAACTTTTTTTGCTGGGATCTTATAATAGATTTGCATAATTGATCAGTTCTTAAATTAATGATTAAATTTTAACTAAGAAATATTTAGAATATTTTAATTGATTAATAAACAGTTATTAATAGAAGTTAAATAGCAATAATTCAAACACAGTTTTCCAGCTGTACGATATTATGCCGTATAATTAATTAAAATTATTTTCACTTTTTCATAACTAGTTCAATTTTCTTTTTTTAAATATTGATTTATGTTATTATTACGATTGGTACCAAGGACAATACTTCTAATTAAAGTTATTTTCATATCAAATTTTAAAACTTTGATTATATAAATTTTTTACGTCATTTTCGTTTTTTACAGTGTTAAAAATATGTATTTAAAAATAAATAAAATTTACTCATTTTTAAATACATTCGAGGCAGCTTATCAAGTCTCCGAATACATTAAGTTTCAATTTTGAAAACGATATTACTTAAAAATGAGTACAATGGGTAAAAATGAATAAACAGATCAGATGCTAGACTTCATAAATCCCTTTCAATAAATATCGACAATTACAACCAAGATGCACATCTCCATCTCGATAAGTCATTTTCCTGATGCAAATCTCGAGACCAAGACAATTACAACAAAGGTATCGAACCCACATCTGCAGGCACCGATGTCCAGAGCCTTATCCGTTAAGCTACCAGGGCGACGTGAAGAAGTCATAAACAGAAGTAATGTTAAAAAGGTATGCCAAAAGAATGGGAAGTAAAATAATTTAGCTCTAATAACTCAGTTTCCATTTAAGCAATCGACATCAAATAATGTGGAAAACCGTCTTCTGAACAAATATTTAAAGTTTGCCAGGTCGCTTTGTTAAGATGGTTAGAACAAAAGCTGATATTAGCAATATTAAATTACACTGCTCATTTTTGCGAAAGCACTATACGAAAAACGATTTTTAGCACCGTTTTTTGTACAGTGTAGCTTTATTGTCATTTTATATTGTTTCCATATTTCCGGAATATAAATAAATTAAACACATACACTCTTTTAGTCTATCCTGTATCAAACCATACCTACCAAACAGCTTTAAAATAACAAGTATAACTTGTTCGTTTACAGTTTTACATAAGTGAAAGTTCTTATTTTAAAGGTTTAATGAACGACAAAATCCAATCTATTTTATTCCAGTACAAATAAGTTACTTAAAGCTGACTTCCTAACCTATTAATACTTTCCATTAATTATACTGTCCTTAATAGAAAACTGTCTTATTTGTGGTTAGTGACAATTCGATCCATCAAAGTTTATAGAGCATATATTAAATGCAATAGGCGATGATGTGGAAACGAACTAGTACAACTTTTACAAATGCTTTTCTCGGTCCATTAATTTACATTTTACGAACGCATTTTCCCACATTCTCTTAAGCACTGAATTTCTCTTTGACATCTTCGGTTGGTGTCTATTGTGATTGATGAGATTTTAATTATTATACTTTATTCCATTTCCATGCACAATGTGCGAAAATAAACTATATTTAAAAATAAAACGCATTCTTTTAATAGCGAAAAATAAAAACTATAGAAAAAAGGGAAATGACAAATCTGAATATTTTTTAAGATTTTTATTAGAGCTACTGAATATATGGTTACCATGTTAAAAAAATTATTAAAAGTGGTCATTTCATAGAAAAAAAAACATCACAATGTAGAGAATGCAAATGTCCGTTAAAGCTTGTATGATTCAAATATCCTCATATTAATCGTTGTGTGGAAATTTTAAATGTAAGATAAAATCCATTTCAAAGTAAAACGCATTTTTTTAAATAGTAAAAAATAAAAAGTATGAAAAACAGTGAAATGAAGAGTTCAAACAAATAAATCGAACTATTTACTTATGAATGTCAGTTCGAATGTTGTCATCGCCATCTGACCGTGATTCAAAACAGAAAGGTAATGTTCCAGGGTCTTTCGTGCGGGATATATCCCATAGCCCGCATTGCCTTGTTGAAAGAGCCAAGAAGGGTTGCTATTCTTCTTGACCAACAGAACATTTCCATGTAGAGGAGTATGGTGCTCGTTAAATCGTTCGTGATTCAAATGTCCTCCCGATGGTCGTGATGTAGAAGTTTGAAGTATTGGGTATCATCTCAGTTGTTGTCTTTGTCATCTCATAATTATTAATACATTCAAAATAATATTCCAAGCAGAAGAATCTCATCTCATAGCTAAACTAAAACTTTTATTCTTCATACAAATCTATTCAAATTCAAAGTTTACATATATCCTGAGGTTTACATATATCCTGAGATTTACATATATCCTGAGGTTTACATATATCCTGAGGTTTACATATATCCTGGTTACATTTACGTATATACTGATTACATTTACATATATCCTGAGATTTACATATATCATGAGGTTTACATATATCCTGATTACATTTACGTATATCCTGATTACATTTACATATATCCTGACTACATTTACATATATCCTTATTACATTTACATATATCCTGAATACATTTACATATATCCTGATTACATTTACATATATCCTGATTACATTTACATATATCCTGAGGATTTAGGTTGTACCATACGCACGAAATTTGCACGCTGGACGTCGACCAGCTATCCGCATTTCCATCAGCAGTGCGATAAACCCTGCCACCCACCCCAGGCCTAGCACGAAGAAGCTCGCCTGAGTGTCGGCCACCGAGATTGGGTTCTTGCCGGTCGGGTTCCTGCCATCCGTTGGCCTACAGTCACCGCTGCCGGACTTCCAGTGGTCCGAGTGCCACTTCTGCAGAAGGCCGAATCTCTGGAGGCGAAGGATCCTTGGTGGGAGAAGAAGAAAGGAGTTCAGGATTTTTGAAAAGGACATAAATACTTCAAAAAATTAAATATCATAAACATGTCCGAAAAAAAAAATATTTTTAAAAAAATCCGGCAAGAATGTGTCAGGGCACTGTTGAAATATCTACGTGAAACGTTATTTCAAAAGATTATTGAAATAGGAATTTGTCGCCAACAAACACTTCGCCAAAACGGATGACACGCGAGCTGTTACGTTTTAATCTGAGGGCTCCCAACCATACTTTGCTTTAGAAGCTTTGCTTTGTTTCAATCGAACGGGATTAAATTTATGTGTATCGTGTTTTTGTCAAGGATTTTTATTTCTTTCTGAGATGTCCGGTTCATAGGTACACATAAAAAAAATGGGGACTTCAAGATTCGTAGAAACATTAACATCTGATATTAAAATTTTGATGCCGAAAATCAGTACTTCAATTACTTCATATTTCATATTCAGTAAATAATAGAAAAATATTTATAACGTTTAAAGTTATTGAATATTGGCTTGACCAAATTTTGCATTGTTTAATCATTCGTTGCAATGTTGGAAAGCCATTGTAATTGGGGCATGAATTAGATGGCGATGCTTTGCAATGTTTTTATCAGTGTCGGCTGTTTATAGATGCTGCATAATACCAGCACCTGCTTGCAATTTTTAAAAATATATTTTGTTGATTGATAAAAGGCTTACAAGTTTATACAAAATTGCGCTGAAAGTCACCACAAAGGAACTGTTTGTGTCCTAACGCAAGTGGAATTGATTATTTCTCTATTATTTCCCAAAAATGCGTGAAAGGAGAAAGTTTCATCTAAACCAACCTCCTCCTCTTGTCTGATCTATAAAATTTATGTCTACCTGAATACCATAAGTACGATAAACATGCATGATAAAAATTATGTTACAAGGAAACAAGGCATATGCTTTTATTTTGTGTAAGATTTTCGTAAGATCGAAGAGATTTTCGAAACGAAAGTACTAACGAATTTCTCTGCGTAAACTTTAAATTTTCAGCCCTAAACCGTTTGATTGCAATATTTATTATGTCATCTGTTAAGTAAAAAAAATATGTTTTGTATTTGTAATTTCTTTCCAATTTTCTTTTGATAAAAATATTTTTTAAAAAAAACGGACAAGAATATTAGTAGATAACAGCAATCAGCCTTACCACATTCCCAACTAATAAACTGCTATTAGTAACTACAACTCCTTGTACAACTTAGGGTCTTTGACTTAAGACTTGACAAAGAAAAGTAAAAAATTAGTGATTTTGCGATCGGAGGGTGGCCAGCTTCGCTACAAAAATACTAGAAAGTCATCCAAAACATCCAAAGAATTACACTGGCATGTATGCGGGAGTGGTGTTCGATAAATCTGATCGGAGTCCAATGCTCTGAGATTGTGTCGGGTGCCAGCTCAGGTGATATCCATGTCATCTGACCATGATTCAAAAATACGACGCATCGTTCCCGGACCTTTCCTTCGAGATAGGCCTCGAACCATCACAGTGCAGCTCTAGTGCGACGTTAATGAACCAAACCAAACAAAACTTGTGCAACTTCAGTATATTCATAGATATTTTGAATAAGTGAGAAGTGTTTTGGGGGGAAACTGACTTGTCGTTGAACTGGTCGAGGAACGGGCTGTTGCGGACGAGTGCCAACGTCCATTCGGAGCGCAGGATGTCTTCTTTGGCCACGTACAGATCGCACACCGATGAGTCGTCCGAGAAGATGTGCATTTGTTTCACGAGCATCGACCTTTAAGGAGTTAATCAAAGTACAATTAATTGAAACTATTCAAATGTTACACTTGCGGCATTTTAGATTAACTAACATAATTTGTATTTATTCAAAGAAACCGACACAATGAAGAAATGAAGAAAAAAAATTAATTACGTAATCGAAAAAATAACAACTTAACACTTAAGGAATAATTTTTCATTGTTAAGAAGTATTTATAAGGTTTGAAAAAAGCAGTATATACTGCATAATTGAGGAGCAACCATTGGAAAAGTGTGTTTTCTAAAATATCTTAAAATGAGATTATACATCACTGTATTTGTCTCCGAAATTTCTATATAAATAATTTATTTTATTTGTCTAAAATGGAATGTGTTCCATTGCAATTAACTTGCAAAAATTAGAATGTACATGAGTCAATTAACTTTTCCTAAATACATGGATTGAGCTCAAGTACTTAGTCCTATTAAGTTTTATAGTGCTGCCATCTATCATTCACACTTAAAACTATTATTAATACCGATTAAATGTTTGGGCTATAGTAATTTATTACACCTTTTGTTAAACGGTTTTATTTCAGATATTCATACTAAAAATTATAAATTTGAATCTTAAATATAGACAATGGATAGAAAAGTGGAAGAAAATGGGTTTCAAAACTCGATTTTTGACGTTTTTGCAGTCCAATGTCTCTCAGGAAAAAAATTGTAAATTTTAGAAACGTTATTTATTGTAAACTTAATGGTATATTTTTATTTATTTATGAGATTTATAAATATTTTTAATAATTATTTTTCACTTCGATTCTTTTTTTGATTCAAAGTTGGGGGAAACGGGTACTTTTTGGGGTATGGAATGTTTCGTGTAAAAAAGCATTATTAAAATAATTTTTTTAAACCAAACTGGTAACTTGATTAAAATAGGATAAATAATAATCATTAACTCTTTAAAAACTCAGTATATTGGATTATTACGATACTTTTTTCGTTACAGCTTTCTAAAAGCAAGCTGTAAATTCATGAAGCAAATTCAGGAATTTTTCCCGTATTTACATTACTTTTAATTTGATCCACGGACAATTTATTATTTAATTTAATATATTCCGTTTATTTTTTAATGGATTAAGCAAATGGCGTCCACTTAGTTATCAAAATAAGTTCTTGTTAACAGATAAAAAAAACAGGATTTCAATTTAATTAAATTAACATATAATCAGTGTTAAATCTATTAAAGTTAATTCTTGTAATTTATAAACTTCGAAATTAATTTTTTTTGTAGAATAATTGGATTTTTGCTGAAAATAAATTTTCTACTTTTTTCAGTTGAAAAGTATTAAATATTTCTCTTTTATACAAAACAAAAGAACTTTTGTAAGTAGTTCGACTTTTCAAGATTTTATTTAGAACTTTTTATGCATCAAACTATCACAAATGTTTTCTATATACTAAGACAAATAGTTTGTTGGACTTGAATTAAAACACCTAGAAATATAAATTTTTGCTACAATGTATTCCATTAAGCAAAGTAAATTTTAAAAAAACAACGAGATCATAAACATAAGTTTAACACAGTGTAATTTTAATATTTTATTTTTAAATATACCATTCTTCAACATGTTATCCTATCAATTAAAAAAATTAAACATGGTACAGATATTTTTTATATGTAATTTTATAATTCGTGTTATGTAAATTTAGTAAGGTATAAAAAATATGTGTCAATAAAAATATAATTATATAAATGATTAATTATGTAAATGATAAATATAATTATATAAATGATTAAATGATAAATTAAATTAATTTTCATAAATGTTTATAGAAAATAAATAAATAATTTCAGATTTAAAATCCTTTTTCGGGAATATTTCATATATCGCAATAAATTTTATATTAAAAAAACCTTTATAGTTGAACCCCGCGGAGCACCACATATTTATAAATTACTTTTAAACGCTCTATAATTTCATAAATTGAAGTAAATGTTTAACAGACAGAAATGTTGTAATACCGAAACTAAATTTAATAAATTAACGCATTTTTGCTCTTTCTATCAAGTTATTTTTGTAGAACTATACTAATCTGATATTTTGTTTAAATCACAATAAAAAATAATATTAAAATAGTAAATTTATTTTTAAATTTTAAAAATATGCCAAGAACGAGGTACTTTAATAATTTACATTTAACATTCCCTGCATGGTTAATTAACAATCTGTTTCCCAGCAATTGTAAAGCATATACTTGCTTGAACAGTGAGAGTGGCTATTATTTATCATAAAATTATATGATTCGCATATTTGATTTTTCAGAAAAAATTTCAAACTTCAACAATAGAAAATCACAAGAAAATGCTTGAAAAAAAGACATTCAGGGTTACTGCATATTAATTTATATATTTAAAATGTTTTGATTTTCGTATTTGAGCAATAGTGGTCTCATCCTTTTCTCATTGAACATCAACGAAACTCATCGGATGTCTGTGATCGGTTTGATATCGATTCGAGCTAAAAAAAAAAAGATAGTCATCGGCCAATCAGCTTTTACTATTACCTTTCTGCTATCCATACGTAGATGGGCGATCCCTCGGATACTCTCTTGTGCACCTCCACCATTAAATCCTCTATGTGGTACTTGCCTGGAATTACGTGCTTTTGGATGTTGCTCAGGAAAAGTTCTCGCCAATAAGTGGAAGTCTGCAATAAGAGAGGACTTTTTCAAAGAATTGCTTAAGGCAGCGGTTCCCAATTAGCATTAAACTACGGACCCCTAGCTAAAACTAAAATAGGACCAGGGACCTCTTTTCTCATATATGCTCATGGAAGTCTCCCCACTATGGGGGGCATGTATGCGTTTCAATTTTATTTGAACGTAAAAATGAAGAGAAGAAAAATTTTCGTAAATAATTTTATAATTACCTTTTATTTTAAACAGCTTTTACTCAGAAAATGAACACTCAGAAATTACTTAACAAATACACTCAAACCTTTTTTTGTGCGACTTTTTTTTTTGTGCGATTATTTTTGTGCGGTATATGAAAATTTAAATCAAATTGGAACATAATTGATTTTATGGCTACCGAGACATATACAAGCGTCTAGTGAAACAACAGTCGTTGCAAAAACTGATCACTGACTTCAAGGTAACTGAAAATAAGTCAACTCTAAACGAGTGCGAGGTAGTACCTTCAAGTGACGAAAGCGATTTTGAACCAAGTTCGCGTATTGTCAGACTACGAAGGATAATGGTTATAAGTTTTGAAAAGTTTGTATGTGTAAAATAAGTACATATGTAACTAAAATATTTAAAAATGTTCGCATATGTATTTTCTAAATCAGATTCTAAAAGGTTTGGCGAGATTCCAAGTAGCTGTCAAGCCTCGTGTCTTGATTTCGTTTAAAAAAGCAATTCCTAGTTATTTCGTAAGGTTTTGAGTTATTTTTTATGTGGGACTTTTTTTATGCGGTCCCTATCCACTGCATACAAAAATATTTTTTAATTGTGTTGCGAAAACTATTTTTTTATAGCTACTCGTGAAGTTTTGTGTGAATTTTTTTTATGCGTTTTTTTTATGCGGTCCCTATCTACCTCACAAAAACAGGTTTG
Organism: Troglohyphantes excavatus; assembly: GCA_963932185.1. Taxonomy (NCBI): domain Eukaryota; kingdom Metazoa; phylum Arthropoda; class Arachnida; order Araneae; family Linyphiidae; genus Troglohyphantes; species Troglohyphantes excavatus. The sequence goes on from OZ010668.1 coordinate 53,635,931, forward strand.
AGTGTACATAGAAAATATAACACCACAATCAGAAGTTTAATTACCATTGGTCCCTTACTTGTACATTTAACACTCATTTAAACTCATACTAAAAACATTGAATCGGTCACGTGTAAAAGTTGCGAATATAGCTTTTTTTTTAGAAAAGTCGCCGAGGGTAATAAGTTCAATGCAGTTTACTGTTTTTGTTTGTGACAGTCATCAAAACTTCAATTTTGTGTAGTTTACCAAACATTCCGTTTGAAAGATATCGATTTCTTTAATAAAATTTGCCTTTATCAAAGTTCGTGAAAGAAATGTCAGCATCTTTTCCTACAATGTTTTACTACTTCACGCAAACACTGATTACCCCCATTTATGTCACGCCACAGTCACGCATGCCAGACAAGAGTGCGTGACGACATAAATGAATGACCCCTTACCTTGAAGTACGAGTGCACGTGCGAGTTATTCCTCAGTGCCAGGATGGCATTCGGGTGCCTCTTGACGAGTGCTCCCAGTGAGTCCACTGGACTCGGGGTCCTGTGGAGGCTGAGGGTAGAGGTGAGGCTGCCCCCGTACAGGGCGCTCAAGACGAGGGCGCCCATGAACCACGTGCAAAGGACGGTTCTACACGACACCGACCTGGGGGTGTAGGATATACCTGCAACGAACGGGGAAGGTAGTCAGGGTGAATCACTGAGCTAAATTAATCACTGGAGTGAATACTAAATGTTGGAAAAGCACGTGGACAAAACTTCCACGCATGAGACGTCCAATGAAATGGCCTGAGAATGCTGAGCAGCAAAGTTATGATGACGCTGGAGGGTAGCCATTTTTAGACAGATAGTTGTAAACTATACAAAGAGCAGGAAGTGCCAGTCTCGTACGCGCACTTTCGGTTAATTGTAAATAATATAATATGTAACCTCTTAAAGTTAATAAAATCTTAAATTAGATACACCTGAACAGTTGGTTTCTTTGAGTATGATTGAATTTTGATTAAGAGCCTTTTTGGACTGCCTGTTGTGTAAGGATAGCAGCAACTACAATAACCGAGGATTAAACTGTTTGGATTTCCTTCATTAAATGTACGCGACCACATTACTCCCTTTTGAACCAGTAAAGTAAAAAATAGTCCTTTGGCTTGGCATCACCACTGAGCTGAATATGAAATGGAGAGTAAACTAAGAGTGCGATCACATGACGGTCCTGGAACTGTATTCATTCGCGCTCAAAGTCTATTTACCTCCAATGAACTTTGTGTATACTCTCCAGTTATTATTCTAACTCAGTTGTGTAAATTGATGAAGAATGGTTAATAAAAAAAATGGAATGTAAGTGGTAATTTGAATGTCAATATATTCTTTTATAATTTATAGATATTTTTATTGTATTATAGTCGCTATTTTATGTAGTCGAAATTTAAAGGTTGTTTCTGGGAAGAAGAAGGAAATTTTGCGACTATAAAGTCAGGAAAGTGTAAAATGTGTAACTTTATCCTATTCTCTTTCAATGCCTTATGTAATACTAGAACAATCAGTTTATTTGTCATGATTTATATATTTTAAATGCACACTTAGTGGAATATTGACCAATGTATAATATCGAGAAAATTATTCAGTTCCTCCATCATTTCTATATGTTTTCTGTTTTACTTACCAACATCTAGCGATATTGAAATTAGTATAAAACTCAAGGATACTAATTCACATACATATTTAATCACCAACGGCAGAAAAACAATTCATGCAAGTTTCACTATGGATATATGACAATGATTCAATTAACTAATTATAATCATGTAGCGTTTTTTATAGATAAAAATAATATGTAAACATAACATTTTTGCACTGTAAGTGATAAAGGTCTACCTATTAGATTCAAAATCTTTTTTAATATCGGCAAAATTATACAGTTTCACCATCATTTCCATATGTTTTCTGCATTATACACCAACATTTACAGATATTGAAATCAACAGTATTGATCCCAAGGATATTAATTATCATACAGATTTATTAACAAACGGTGGAAATAATTAAAAGCACAGATATATCTACTCTGTAATTGCTTTATATCCCACCTTGTCCGAGAAATGCCCTGTACAAAGAGCCGACACTTCGCACTGCAGCCCCCACAAAAATACTCCCTTCGTCTTCGTCGCAGTTTGCTTTGCCAACACGCACTTCAGCGACGCACAGTGTGAGGCAGTAAGCTAGAGATGTGATGGTCATTATTGTCGACAAACTTATCCATATCTGAAATGGAAAAGAGCCCTATAATATTTTGGGTTAAATAGTTTATTCTTATATGAACAGCAGATAGAAGTACATCCACAATAACCAACAGGTAGTGTCGCGATTGCAATAAATATACGTTTTCTGAGATAATTTTGATATTTGTAATGCCGTATTATCGTGCTCCAGATTTATGCAAATTTATATAACATTTACAATATCGCGAAGTCACAGGTTGACAGAGTTGACACTTAACTGTTTATTTCGCATCAATTTTATTATTTTCTTTATATAGTATGGCATATAAGTCATGTAATAAGTTAATATATGTTATACGAGAAGTTGTAATAAACGAATGAGTTGTAATAAGTTAACTACATAATAAAAGTTAATTTTTTCTCATTCGTTAACCTCCCAACTTTAAAATGTATCTTACATAGCAACAACCGGTCAACCCACACAATGTTGATCATTTTGAGCAAACTAGCATTATACGAAATCACTCTATAGGAAATTCCATGCTGCAACAATTTGTTACGTGTAAATTGTCGGAGTTATATGTCCAGCGTCGCTACTGATTTGTTTCAGCATAGAAAATGAAAATATAGCTTTCCATTTAAGTCGTAAACGAGATTTGTTTCAGCATAGAAAGTGAAACCAATAGCTTCTATGCAAAAAACAAATGTGAGTTAACAAATTGTTGCATAACACGATCCATATCAACAAGTTATATATATATATATATATATATATATATATATATATATATATTATGTAATACATATTTTGCAGAGGGCATTTAATATGTTAATTTACCACGTAAAAAATATTGAAGGGTTTAGCTTGATAATGCACATTATACCCTGAAGTCAATATCCTGGAAGAGGATCCACGTCCTGCTGTAGAATTCTGGCGCCCTGTAGATGAAGGTGACCGTCTCGGGGTAGATGGTCTTGGTCAAGTCTGATGCGCTCGTCCTCTCAAGGGTCCAGGAGAGATCGCCCACGCCCATGTCCACACTCTAGGAAGAGCGAAAGAAAGAATTCTGATTTGAATCGGTTAATGCTAAAAAGGGGCTCAGTAAACCTAAGCTTGCATGGAGGAAATTAAAAAAAAATATCCTATACTTATACTTTTTAAAATATCAAAATTTTATTTTTACATATAAACTGTTTTGTTAAAATCAACACATCTATACTCTGATTTTTTCTTCTTCTTTTCTTTTGTCCTTTAAAATTTGTTTGAAATGTCCGGACAAATCCCTTTTTAGAATATAGCGGGGAAATAAAAATATCAATGTCTGCTTCATATAAAATTATGTATATTTAAGGATTAAAAGTGACAAAAAATTACCTGGAACAAAAAATTGTATACATGTATCAACAATTAAGTGAGATACCTTGATTCTAAATCAATTTATTACTCAATCGTCCACAGTCTCATTTTCATTGGATGACCATGTGAAAATGCCATTGTAAAACTCCGTAAACTGAACTGAAATGCACGAAGAATGTTTTTTAATGTCCTCTAATTTGGCTACTTTCAGGGCCACTTTATCTGCACTGTAAGCTCATTCATAAGGCAGTTGTACTGTTGGTTTACCTCTGATTGGGAACTCGAATGTATGTGTTATGATAATGGAATCGATGAGTGGACGCGCTAATATAATCTCCTGGGAATGAATGGAACGACTCCATTTTGGCGTGAGATTATGAAACAGACCTCCATGGAATCAGAACCAATGGTAACTCGATTTTCAATATTTTCGAATGAACCCGTTTTACCATTAACCGATTTAAAATTAATACTCGTGGGGATAGTACTCCATGAAGCTACAAGATAACACAACTATCCCATTTTCAAAAATAAATAAATTATAAAATGGTTTTACACCTGGAACCTTCAAATATTTTAAATTTTCGCAGTAAATATACAGACATTGGCAATGTACAGACATGGCAAAAATATTGAAAATCACATTATAGTTTCATGCACTGAGTTCATATTGAAGTCAGAACTGTAAGTTAAACGAAATTTATTAAGTATTTAACATAGAAAAGATAGTTTTTATCAGCTATCATTAAACTACTATAAGGAATTACGTGGAAACGCGAGCTGTAAATAATTCTAAACAACCAGAAAATAATCTGAGAAATATTCATGTATTAACGACAATAGGGAACTTTTAGAGAATGATTTTAATGCTAATTCTATGTACTCTTATACCTGCACAAGATTCACAATACCTTATTGACGAGCTCTCCCATCATGCCCGAGAAACTTCCATCTTCTTGTTGAATTCCATACAGTCGGTTGTCTGCTTCTTTCACTACATACCTGTATTTAATAACGATACACAATTTGTATTTCAAATTATACTTGTTCAGAATGTTAAAATTTATCTATTGTTTCGTTTTAGATTTGGTTATGTATGAGACATAGAATGATTTAGATTCTGTAAAACCATATTCGGATAGTTGTTAACAAGGGAAATAATACACAGACATGAGATGATAAATAAGAGCGCGTATAATATTAAAGATTAAAAATATATTTAATAATACAAAAATTTAAAAACTGAAATAGGAAAATTCTCTCAAAAATGGACATGAAAATAGTGAAATGCTATCTAAATCCAAACTGTTAAAAATAGGTACCCGCATATAAGCGATATGTACTAATTTTTGTGTGCAGCATTCGATGCTTATAATGGTTCCAAATACATAAATTTCAATTTTGAAAAGACATGTACTAAAAAATGAGTAAAAATGAGTAGATGTTGCAGAGGCACAAAATCTGCCTTCATACATCACTTTCAATAAATATCGATAATTGCAACCAAGTCTTAACGAGAATCGAACCCAGATCCTCAGCGCCGCATTCCAGTGCTTTTTCTGTTAAATTACCAGGGCGACATTAAGAAGATATTAACAGACGAAATGTTTAAAAAGGTGGGTCCAAAGAATGGAAAGTAAAATCATTGAGTTGTAATAACTCAGTTTCTATTTAAACAATCGGCATCAAATAATATGAAAAGCCATCTTCTGAGCAACTATTTTAAGTTTGCAGGTTTTATTAAAATCGCTTTAACAGAAACTGAGATTAGCAATATTAAACCACATTGCTCATTTTTGAAAAAGCATAATTTTTTAAATTTGAATAAGTCATTGGCCTTTTAGGCAATTGTACTTAAAGGAAAACGAATAGGTTTAGATACTAATTTTGTACCTTTTTTTACAGTACAATTACCTTGAAAGCTAACTAGTAATTGGATAAATGTTTCGATACATTCGTATCCAAAGATGTATTTCTGACGTCTTTAATAACATTGATATCACGATTTCAATAAAAAAACGTTAAAGGATTTTATCACGTTCCAATTTTAATTAACCCTCTGACAGTTCATAAAAAGAACCAAATTGTAAAGTTGTTTTCTCTGTTATGATATTTTAATAAATTGTTATCAAAATTTTTTATAAAAAAAATTTGTTTATTCTGAAAGAGATGTCTTTGAATTTATACTCCAATAAAAAAAAACCTTGGAAAATATTAGAAAATAGAGTATTTTTATGAATTTAAAATTTGCGTCTATTGCTGGAAAAACTAGAGATACAAGGACGCAAAAATACGTTTGTAACGTCAGAAGGTTTTAACTAAGTCGAATTTTGAAATTCTAAGACTCAGGTGCACATATTCAAGCCGAATTGCAAAAAGTTCAGATGTGCATAGGAAGAAAATGTTTTACGGATGACACCAAAAACTTTTTAATTATTGTAGATTTTTCTGTCCTAAAGCATAGCATGCGACTTACGTAAAATTGAAGATGTCTCCCAAAATGTTCACGATGTGGAATATATATCCGCGCCATTTTTGTTGCCCTGGAAGTGGAGGTTCTTTAATAGGAGGACTCTGCAATAAATTGTTTTAAATTGGGTTAGGATTATCGCATAATAAGGAGGTGAAGGGTTATGATTTGTGCTAGATGCGATTTTTTTTTAAATTACTAAACGATCCGGTACACGAATTGCGGACTTGACGTAAGACTATACTTTTTCAATATTGTCTCATGTCAGGTATGTTAAGAAAATTATTTGTTTAAGCTGTTAATTTTCCATTCAGAACGTTATATTTACCAGTGGTGTAATTAGCGTCTATTAGTAAATATATAAAATCCATTATAATTTATCTTTCATTAATTAGTTTTATATCAAGAGGATAACTCTTTAATGTTACACTCTTAATGTTTTACTCTTTAATGTTTTTCTAAAAATCCTACAACTATTTGTCCATATGCATATAACTGTTAGTTTTTATACTCGTATATAGTAGCACATCATATTGTTTCAATATCGAAAAATTCCCCAAACAGATATGGGGACAGTATCATTTTACGATATTTATCTACGTCGAATTAGCATACAACACGCTGTATCGTGACGATGTAATTTTTCGATTATAGTACGATATGTTTTACGACATCGTGCCAATGTAGGTCGACGATATAGTTTTGATATGGGGAACTAATACCATATCGATATTTCAAAACTACATTGTCACAATATTGTGAAATTATATTAGATCGATGTCATGAAACCCACGAATACCTAAACACACATAAAATAAATCTTTAAAGCTATATATATTAAGTAAAATTAAAATTATGGGAACCTCCTTTTCGTATTCATATTTTAAGTTTCACATCTATTTGACTATAGTAACTTCCATACTAAGTTTGATTGTGGTATTTTCATACCTTAATACTTACCTTAATATAATATAATACTGAAATATTTATTGTTCAAATGTCAGTTTTAAAAAGGCCTTTGGGTCTCGCACGACTGTAAAATGTCCAGATAGTAAAATCCAGAAATTTCAGATTTTTAAAGAAAAAATACTTTTATTATGGTAATTATTATAATAAATAAAAAGTTAAACCAACTCCTAGAGAAGATATCCTGAGGACACGCCCTCCGAAGTTTGTGAATTGTTGATCAAAAAGCGGCTCTTCCAAATACTCTGAAGCGTTGGCAGGATTCCAAAATCCTTTCTCAATGAATCGCACGCTTCCGTTTCCTATGGAATGCAGGGACCATACCTGGAATTCCTGCAAAAATAATTTTAAATTCAAAACTACGAAAGGGATTCTTTGTTCCAATTTTTCATTTGTTTGAAAATTAAGAAGTAACATTCCTCGGCATTGATATGTGCTGCGATTTATGAATGATGCGATGTTTGTTATGACGTGTGAACCATATAATTACCTAAATAAAATATGTAACAAAACACTTCTATGCACATTCGAAGTTACTTAAGAATTTTGTGCGTTGTTAATAAGCTTTATACACATGCCACGTTTGAATTTGCGAACAAGTAACTGGTTTAAGCTTTCTATTGCTTGATATCTGGTTTTATATTTCACTTTTTATTAATAAATTTTGCTAATTTGTGCTACATTATATACTAAAATGTTATTTTACATTATTCATTTTCTAATGTGTTTACCATTTTATGATATGTCCTTATATATTTTCAACAAAGGAGTATCATTCTTTGTTAACTGTTACATTTAATGTTAAGGTCGTTTTGCTATAGTTGATGCATTTTGAGGTTTTCTAAATAGAACAGTTGCCATTCTACCATTTTACTTTAGATGTTTTTTCAGGAATTGTATATTTGTCGCCCTTTTACATTTTAGACCGTGCTCCCAATTAAGAAGCGCAGCATCAACTCCGTTTTGTGTACTAAAGATAATGCGACTCCCGTAAATGAATTTAGAAAATTTACAAATCTATTAATCCAAAGACGCTGTAATTCTAAAGTTGTTTTTACTACATGTAAATATTTTTCCTGTGCATGCACTTTTATTCTTTTTTTTTTTACCAAAATTTTAATTGACTGTAATAAAATAGTTTATATAGTGTACTTCAAACTAAGTATTTCTCCATTTAAAATGCAAATAGTTACTGCTAATGTATTCATCCTTATGAATTTCCCTATTTCCTGCTGATAGATTGCTTCAGACATGATATGTATATTATGAATTATATTCACCTGATGCGAACGTGTATATAATTTAAAGCTTCACTATTCTGCTATTTTATTCATTCATTATTTAAAGACCGTTAATGAAATTAAAATAATCTTTTAATAATAGGAAACCCGACTTCAACTAAAAAGTAAACTATAGTTTTAATTTTACGAACAAGTTGAAAAAAATGAATTATTTAATATCACTTTTATCTTTATTAAAACTGTTTAAAATCGGCACCAAACTTAATGTATGGTTTTTTTAAATTGGCACCAACTTTTTTCAAAAAGTTGTAATAAGTATAAAATTATATTAAATAATTACACTTTTTAACTCGTTTGTAAAATAAAAAAATGTTTTTTTACTTTTTAAAGCATTTTTCTTGAATTCTGTAATTAGAATTTAAATTCTAAATTGTAATTCTTAGAATTTAATAATTTTAATAATTAATAAATTTTAATAATTAATAAATTTTAATAATTAATAAATTTTAATAATTAATAAATTTTAATAATTAATAAATTTTAATAATTAATAAATTTTAATAATTAATAAATTTTAATAATTAATAAATTTTAATAATTAATAAATTTTAATAATTAATAAATTTTAATAATTAATAAATTTTAATAATTAATAAATTTTAATAATTAATAAATTTTAATAATTAATAAATTTTAATAATTAATAAATTTTAATAATTAATAAATTTTAATAATTAATAAATTTTAATAATTAATAAATTTTAATAATTAATAAATTTTAATAATTAATAAATTTTAATAATTAATAAATTTTATTATTAATTTAATTTTAATAAATTTAATAATTGAATATTTTTGAAACACTTACTCGAAAAAAAGCCTGAAGTGTGCATGTCTGATGTTCTGTGATCATGGAACCGACCACCAACACTCTGTCCCCTTCATCAAATAGATTGACGACACTTTTTAAGTTGAGACATCCTTCTACCCCAAAAATCCAGGACTGATGCGGATTTACCATAAATCTTTGCTGAAAGCCGTTAAATTTTTTAATAAAGCTTTGCAAAGGACAAAAACTGTTTATTTTCTATTTTTGTAGATGCTGTATATCGAAGACTTAACCAAATAACTTTTCTATTTACAGTTTGTATGTTCATCTAATTCAAAATCGATCAGCCTACAAACATCAATCTAGTTTCTCCATTGTATAAATATAGGTACTAAATGGTTAAAATATAAATAATTTTGAGTTCATTTTAATTCTATACTTCAAGCAGTTTTGTGTCAATTTTGAATATTATCTTAATTCTAAGAGTGCTCAACATAAAAGTTTTGTCCCTTTCGCTTGCAAAAACTAATAACTTAAGGCTGCGTAGTCAGTACAGAAAGGCTTAATTATTTTCCCGTGGAAGGCTAGATTTTGCCAACAAGAATCGAGTATGTACTTTTTTCATAAGAAGTCAGTACGTTAACAAAAATCTTTTTAAAAAACGTACAACGGTATATTAAAAATAATTGAACACGCAAAGGTAGTACGTACACAGGTAAGTATATTAGAAAAGAAATGATACTGTGTAGATTATTTTGATTATATTAACGTTAAAGTACGTTATCTACGAATATAGAATTATTTAGTTCAACCAGTTATTCACTGTTGTCTAATAACAGTCTAATAAGTTCCTGCCATATAACTAAACAATTCATGACCAAAAACAGAATCAATTTAAAAAATTGTGCTTATCAATACTTATATATAAGAATGGAGTGTCTGTCAGTGGAATCGAACAAAACCCCTCATTTTGAGTTTTCTCCACGAATTAGAATACGCTGATTCCGAAAATCACATTTAAAATTTTTTTGTCTGTCAGTCTGTCTGTCTGTCTGTCTGTCTGTTTGTCCGGATTTAACTCAAAAACTACTGCACGGATTTTTATGAAACTTGCACCATGTGAACAAACTTTTCTTAGTTTAAAATCTGCACTTTGTTTCATGTGGATATCTGTAACCATTCAAAAGTTATAGAACTTTTTCCATTTTCTCTAACATTACGCCTATGGGAAATTTACATCTCGATCTTCCCTTCATAACATTATTGTTAAAAATCACCTTGGGGCGACCAAAAATATTTTTAGACAATACTGGGATAAACGATTCATTTTGATTGGCTGATGAGTAAATGTCGGCAGATGAATTAAAAATATCGCCAAATAAATTAAAAATATTGCCAAATGAATTAAATATGTCGCCAAATGAATAAAAAATGTCGCCAGATGAATTAAAAATATCGCCAAATGAATTAAAAATATCACCAAAAAATGTCGCCAAATATTGCCAAATTAATTAAAAATATTCCCAAATGAATTAAAAATATCGCCAAATATTGCCAAATGAATTAAAAATATTTCCAAATGAATTAAAAATATTGCGAAATGAATTAAAAATGTCGCCATGTGAATAAAAAATATCGCCAAATAAATTAAAAATGTCGCCAAATAATGCCAAATGAATTAAAAATGTTGCGAAATGAATAAAAAATGTCGCCAGATGAATTAAAAATGTCGCTAGATGAATTAAAAATATTGCCAAATGAATTAAAAATGTCGCCAGATAAATTAAAAATATCGCCAAATGAATTAAAAATATTGCCAAATGAATTAAAAATGTTGCGAAATGAATTAAAAATGTCGCCAGATGAATTAAAAATATCGCCAAATAAATTAAAAATGACGCCAAATATTGCTAAATGAATTAAAAATGTTGCGAAATGAATTAAAAATGTCGCCAGATAAATTAAAAATATCGCCAAATGAATTAAAAATATCGCCAAATGAATTAAAAATGTTGCGAAATGAATTAAAAATGTCGCCAGATGAATTAAAAATATCGCCAAATAAATTAAAAATGACGCCAAATATTGCCAAATGAATTAAAAATGTTGCGAAATGAATTAAAAATGTCGCCAGATGAATTAAAAATATCGCCAAAAGAATTAAAAATTCGCCAAATATTGCCAAATAAATTAAAAATGTTGCCAAATGAATTAAAAATGTCGCCTGATGAATTAAAAATATCGCCAAATAAATTTAAAATGTCGTCAAATATCGCCAAATGAATTAAAAATATTGCCAAATGAATTAAAAATATCGCCAAATATTGCCAAATGAATTAAAAATGTTGCCAAATAAATTAAAAATGTCGCCAAATGAATACAAATGTTCTCCAATTGAATAAAAATGTTGCCAAATGAGCTAAAATAGAGGTCCTATATTTAAAACTATCATCACAATGGCGAAATTAGGGTATAAATAACAAAATTAATGTCGTTAATAAAAACCTCGCCAACTGAAGGAGGAAGATAAACCAGCCCTTTCGACTGACGCCATGTGTATTCATGTTCCAAACAACTTAACTTTATGACAATAGTGCTATTTGTTACGGAGTGGAATATTACAATGATGTTGAAATGGTCCACCCTAAAAGTTTAACTTAAGGTTTTCTATATTTATACCTCCATGTATCTTATTTTTAAATTATCACCACAAAAACATATTATTAGTATTCAAAAATGAATATTTGATAATTAATTTTTTATAAGAAATATTATCCGTAAATATTGACCCGTATGAAGTTATGTTGAAAGACGTCTATATAGACTCCGGTCGCCAATTGGCACAAAAGAAGAAAAAAAACTTCACCAAATACGATACATTATTTCGATTTGGAAGAATGCAATATTTTTACTTTGATATATTATTGCGTCGCCAATATTAAAACTAATGAATGTGCAGTTTACTACAAGGGTTTATTGTCACTAAATGGTTAATTTTTATACAAAAAATATGCAATTTAAAAAATTCAGGAATATTTATTTCACAAAAATAAACATTTTACAAAAACATCAGTTTAAATAGTAGTCGCAATAGCATGTAAAGTCGTGAACATAGAAATAGATTTAAGTATCTCAAAAAATACTCAAACTAATTTAATAAATCTGTATTTGGATAAAATTTATTTTTCACAGTGCACAGAGAGTGATATGCGATGGCTATGCTAACAAGACAAAATCGCGCAGCTCTCATTGCGCAAAGTGACCACGAGCAACGCCGGGCCATATTGCTAGTATTTACATAAATCAGTAAAGAAGTAATATAACATAAACCTATTAGTTTTCTACTAATAAAAATATATTTATTCGAAATATATTTATACACCGAGTTGCCAAAATAGTATGACCTCACCACTTTCTTAAGTATATGATGTCACACTGTTTTCAAAAGAGGACAAAAGGAGAAGTATTTTTTTTAGAAGAAATGTGCTTTCTTAGAACGTTAGTAGAAGCGGTTTTTTTTCGAGCAGGTATCGGTAAGAATTGTAATTTGACGAACTTTGAACGTCGAATGGTTGTGTGTGCTTGAAGACATGGAGTGAAACTCAGCTTTTGGGAAGTATTCAAGAACAGCTGTAGTAAAAGCGTTTAAAGACTGAACCGTTAAACAAAATACTGAGCCTCAACTCGCATCTTGTGGTCGTCAGCGGCTACTGAATACTCGAATGGAAATAAGTGTGTCCATGTTTGTAAAACACAACAGAAAGGCACAGCGCAGCAAATTAAAGCATATTTCAATCAAGGATTCTCTTAAAGGATATCTTAACTATTTGCGGTACACTTCAGCGTATGAAATATGCGATATGTGTATAATAGTCAAAATATTTTTGGCCACTCAGGGTAGTTGCTGATATTTTAGCGTGTCATACATGCGATAAAATTATAATTGAAAAAGTTGGCAATACTCTCAATTGTAAATATATATTTTTGCAGTGCAATTGTAAAATAAATATCCCTGATTTACTTTCAAGATGTGCATGATTTTTCGAATGATCTGTTCTGTTTGCTTCGGACCCACTATCGCCACAAATCCGTCGAAACTCGGTCTGAAGTCGAATTTCTCCGGCCACGGGTACACCTCCATTGCGTGAACATCAAGGGATGCGACTAGGATGCCCACATCGCTCAGGGATTCCAGTAGATTGGTGCTCTCTGTCAGGACACAAATACAACTGCTTTACAATAAATTAGCGAAAATACCGTTTCTTCACACGGGTGTAATTAAAATAACATAGCATAGTAATAAACAAATATGTGACCCAATTACTAAAGGCTTTTGTAACGTGTTTTTTTTTATTTCATATATCTTGAAAATTCATTTGATATTAGTGAAATATTTATAAGTTGGGACCATACCGGGATTGTTACCTATCATTTAAAACTAGCTGTTTGGCCAAGTGTTGCCGGAATACTCGTGACAAGAAATTTGGGGACAGTTTTTATGGTTATGACTCAATTCAAAATTATGAAATTATAAAAAATATCCTTTTATAAAATTCATTTAAAATAGAATCTAAAATTTTACCGTCTCGTCAAAATTGGATCTTTAGTTTCAAAGACATGACCAACTAAACACTATCCATTTCCAGTGTAATTTTATTGGAATAAATTGAATGTATTTTGATTTTAACAATGGAATAAAAAGTAAGTTTACACCATATATTCTTTCAGATTTAGTTTCAAATTATCAGTGAGGCCTCCGTGGCCGAGTGGATTGGGGCGTTAGCTGGGAATCCAAAGTGTCCCCGGTTCGAGCTTTTGCGCGGACTAGACTAAAGAATAGTAAAAAGTAGTGATATTGCGATCGGAGGGTTGCCAACTTCACTACCAAAATACTAGAATGTCGTCCAGAACATCCACAAAAATTAACGGCATGTATACGGGACTGGTGCACGATAAATCTGATCGGGTTCCAAACTCCCGACGTCTATTGAAGGCGTTGGGTGCCAGCTCAGGTGTTGTCCTCGTCATCTGACCATGATCCAAAAATACAAGGTATCGTTCCCGGGTCTTTCCTTCGAGATAGGCCCCGAACCGTCGCCAATAGTCCAGTGTGCAGCTCTAGTGCGGCGTTAATTTACCAAACCAAACCATATCAAATTATCAGTTTCATGTGCTTATTTTGATGTATTTGAAATGTAACATTATTTCCTAATTATGATAAACGTGATTATTTCACTTTTATGTTTATTGATATCCATATTCACATACAAATCCATATATTTATGGTCAATATTTCACTTATCAAATAACTGTTATTAATAAATAAAAGAAAACAACTTCTAAGCAATATAAGTTTTAAAGATGCGTGAAGGAAGGTCTGAAATATATTTTTTCAATAAAAACTTTAAAAATCTATAATGTTTTACCATAACGGTTCTTAGATAACATTTATTTATAAATGATTGATATCTGGACGAATTCCTACTGATAATCACTACTTTCTGCGGGTTTTCCCTTAAATAATCAAATAATTGTCTTTACTTTATTACAAAATATTCCGTGAGTGCTACTAATGCCGATAATGCAATTAAATGTAACAACTTTCATTGGATGTTAATGATTTTTTGTGAAAAAATAACCGTTTAAAAGTAAAAACAATCCACTTTCAGTACATTTGAAAATCCATTAGTGTCTCCCTAGTCATTTTTCCTATCTAAAAAAAGCGTCAAACGTCCGATCAAAATTCCTAAATATCAATTACAATGTCAAATGTTCGTGAAACGCATGTCCTGAAGCAGCTGCCACATTCACATCCGTTGAAAAGAACTCTTTAGAAGTCACTCTTTTCTAACTCCTTTCAGCCACATCGATTTCTATTGTCTTTGTGACGTCCGAAGAACAGCCCTCTTTAAGCAAATGACTCTGTTCAATTCTTGACATATTTTTTAGTTTGAAGATGCTATTAAAACATTCTTGAAAGAAAGTGAAATGGGAGTGACATTAAAAATAAAAGTAGTTTTCAAAGCTTCTTAAGGCAATATTGAATATGGTGCAAAAAATGTATATATATTTGATAAGATACAGATAAAAAAATTGTCATTCATTTAAAATTTACATCTTTAAGTTTTATCCAGCAAATCACCTTGATGAAATTGTGAAATTAAAGGTTTTATGCAGGAAAACTGCATTTTTAAAGATTTATTAAATAAGTTTTTCTTTCAATATCCTTCATAAAACCTGTAAAGCTCCTTCAACATAATCTTCAATTTTGAGGTATTGAAATTATTAAAGGAAAAAATATAGATTTTTTCTAGGTTTTATGCAGGAAAAATATAAAACTTTAAAAAGAAATTGCAGTTTTTTGTTTCAAATTTCATTATAAAACCTTCAATAAACCTTCAATTTAACAATTTTGGTAAAGGTTTTACCTAGACATTTCTTGCTGAGTGCTTCTTTCAAAGTGAAAAGTCTTTTAACACTACAATTGAAGATTTCAATGCCAAAAGTGCATATATCTAAATCTATAATTTTTCATTAACAAGCAAAAGTATATTAACAAATTAATTTAATCGTGCTACTAAAAATATTGAAGATGTACATTTATTTCTTTGCATGTGGCATTGAAGACTTACTATAAATATTGTTGTTGACCATATAAATTTTTTTATGCTTTTAGAATTAAAAAAAATGCGCATTTGCCTCCAAAATGCAAAACATTACATTCAAATTCAAAGATACACTGTTTTGGTTTTTAAAATTTAAAATATTGGTTAGATGACACTAAAGTAAAACTTTGGTCAACATCAGACGTATATTCTATAGTTTGGAACTATATTTTATTCTGTGAAGACAGAAATTGGAGACGTTTGTGTCAAAAGTGTTTATGCACATTTTTGACCAAATTGAGATATAATTTGCCTAAAAATCTTCAAATGAAAAAATTAGAAATCTATATAAAAATGTTTTAATAATAAAAAAACGTAAACAAACTTTTGAAAAGCCCGATTTAACAGGAAAATGCTATATTTTGTGCCAAAACGATGTAAGTTCAACCAGGAAGATATCCTATTTAATGATTGGCAGGCAAACTCTTCAGTCACGTGACGAGATAGCTTCGATCAGCTAAATAAATACAAAATATTTAGCAAAGTGTCTCTAGCAAATATTTGTTCTATATTCGTGAAAAACATTATTCGATTATTTTAACGTTAACGAGTCTTACCTAGTAGAGGATGAGGAATTTTCGTGGGGCCCACTTTTGGAATCACTAGGACACATTGTGTTTTACTTTATATAGTAAGCGAAGTAAACTAACGAGGTTTGCGTAGCAATCTTCCTTGGGTTGACGAGCATTAGCGAGTAGGGGACGGATATCCCTAAATTCTATATGTTTAGCAAGCAAAAGTGGTTTCATAAATTAACTTAAATAGAGCTACTGAAGATATTAAAGATGTATTAATATGTTTTTGCGTTACATGTTGATAGAAGACTTTAAAGGTATTTCTTGACCTTGTAAATTTCATTATACTCTTATAAAAATTAAAAAATTAAAATATGCATATACGCACTTTTAGTTCCAAAATGTGAAACATCACAGTCAAATTCAGAGAAATAACTTATTTTTGGCTTTTAATATATAAAATATTTTTAGATGGTAAGAATTGGGTTAAATATTTGTGTCGGTAATATTGTAATACAACAATATTTTATTCTATAATAATAGAAATTCTATAATTAAGTTTAAAAGTAAGTTCAATGAAAACTTTTCATTGAGCTCCAATGGACTACCGTTAATTTGGCATTGCTAGAAAACTTTATAGAATTATTCGAGAAAACTATCACTTAACTAGAATCCATTAACGTTTTTTCTAATGTAAGTTTTGTGTATTTTTTTTTCAGAAGAAATGTTCTTTCGTAATATTGCATAAAGTAGAATAAGATGGGAGAAAAAGGGTTTCAAACCTCGATTTTTGACTTCAAAATCCAATTTCTTATTGAAAAATTTAAAATTACAATTGTGTTTTAAAAACGTCAAATTATTTAATGGAAACAGTCGTACATTTTTATTTAATTTTGGGGATTATAAATATTTTTATTAATTATCTTTCTAAGGTTTCTACTTTTATTCATAGATAGGGTAAAATTGATTACCAGTGGTAAACATTGAAGTTCTTGTGTAAAAAGGCGTTGTTGTAACAAAGTTTTAAGTCTAATGTTATGACATTTCTTAGCGTACGTCAGCAAAGTTTCCCGAAGTGGCAACAGTAAAATCAGTTAAAATCAACGAAGAAAAGCGAAAATATAATATAAAATAATTATGAATCAATTGGAATGCCGATATTTACACGAAATACTCCATAATTACACAACGTAGCTTTATGAAATTTACAGATAACTTTACTTGAAAAATTAGACGTTTTTTGTGATAATTTTTAAGTTTGTACGATGTTCCATTCGTTTATTATAACTATTTTAATGTATTCATTTGACTTAACATAGATGATGACATCGTTTGCGATTTTAAAGAATTATCTTTTCGTTATTTACAGTATAAAAATGACGTCGTAAGTTTGGTTTGATTTAATAATTACTGAAAATATCCGCACATTGGGCTTTTTTTTACAATACGGATTATTGCAAAAATTAAAATTACTAGACTTTTACCGTATGGAATGGTTTATAGTTGTTTTGTGTCTTTTGTTTTGTTTGAATGTAGGTTTATTGTAACTATATTTGAATGTCTAAGGTTGGACATTTAGAACAATACATCCAAAATGCGAGTAATTTGTGTATGACCGTCAATTTAATTTATTTGAAAAATATGTTATGCAAGTATTTTTTTTTAATGCACGAAGCTTAGTTTCACTTTGAATTTTCAACTCTATATGACTTTTCAATATTATTAAACGAATAAAATTCCGCAGATACCAACTGCTAATTGACATTTTTTTAATTTAATTTTCAAAGTAATATTTCCTTTTAAAACATTAAATGGCGAACATTAAGAATGAAATTTAGAATTATTTAACGTACATGGTGAGATTATAATATTTAACCGTTTGCTAAAGAATTATGTCGCCAAGTTATAAAAGTTTATTCTTTGGATAAATTGCGTTTTGGCTTTAATTTACTGTGGAAACTTACTAAGTATTTACATAACAGGTATTTTTCGTTTCAAATGCAATAACAATAGTATCACCAAATCAAAATTTTATATATTTTTTTTAATAAAATGAAGTAAATACAGAATATTTATTACACTGTTCCGGAAATAAAAAAAATTTACTCAAAATTAAAATAGGTGGCTATTCTTCTGTAATAATAGTATTCATTGGAATTTTTTAATACATGGGTATTTGGACTTAGCAGAAGAAAGTTGTGTAGTATTTTAAAACATGCTATTTTTTTGTATTTATGCCAGGTAGTTAAGATTTTTTTATTAAGAATTTTAGCAGTTTATTTGCAAAAAATGTTTAGGTTTATTCTGCATGCAATGTACATTTTTATGTTCTGTATTCCAAAAGACAAAAATGCAAACTACAAATTAGATACACAAGTAGCTGGTCGAAGAGATTGCAAAGTAGCCAAATTGATACATTGGAACAGGTATTTGGAAATAGTCAAATCAAAATTGCAATATTGGGAAACGGGAAATTCTAATTGTTTTGAAAGTTAAATCATTGAAGTTCAAGATCAAATTTCCTAATTAAGCCATCTTTAAAAACTTCTGTTTTCGGATTTTGCTGCCTTTTTTACTTCCATACGGCTTAAGAACATTTCAATATCGTGATTGATTTAGAAGTTTCATTAAAAATCACGCTTGAAGGTAATGCTTTAAAAACTACAATTTAATAAAACTCTTTTTGAAGCTATTTTTTTAAAACTAATAGAAAAATTAGGATCAAAGCCTTTTGTTAATAATTTAATTTAATATTTTTTTATTTTATAAAAATAATTCGTAGTTATTAGTAGTTGTACGTAAAAACTTATCTAATATATAAAGCTGAAATCTAATATATAAAGCTGAAATCTCCAAAATCTGTCCGGATGTTGGTTTGTTGGTTTGTTTGTTTGTTTGTTTGTCAGTACTTTATAGGCTCCGTAACTACACAACGCAGAGCTTTGAAATTCACAGAATAGTTAGTTCAAAAAATAAGAATTTTAACGTGACTATTTTCAAGTCTCTACGATGTTCCATTCGAATGTTATGACATTTTTTAGCGTGTGTCATCAAAGTTTCACGAAGTGGCAACAGTAAAATGAGTTAAAATAAACGAAGAAAAGCTAAAATATAATATAACAAAATTATAAACCAATTGGAATGCCGATATTTATACGGAATACTCCGTAACTACAAAACGTAGCTTTATATATTAATTAAAATTTACAGAGTACTTTACATGAAAAATTATAAATTTTTTGTGATAATTTTTAAGTTTGTACGATGTTCCATTCGTATGTTATAACTATTTTAATGTATTCCATTGACTTAACATGGATGAACATATCGTATGCAATTAAAAATAAATTTTTTCGTTATTGTCACTATAAAAATGACGTCATAGGTTTTGTTTGATTTAATAATTATTGAAAAATGTATATACATTGGGCTTTTTGCTACAATACGGAACAATTCAAAAATTAAAACAACCAGAATTTTATCTTAAAGAAATGGTTTAGAATTGTATTAAAATGTTATAATTGTTTTATCTCTTTTGTTTTATACAGGTTTATTGTAAGTATATTTAATTATCTTAGATTGAACTTTTAGAACAATTCTTCCAAAATGTGAGTAATCTGTGTATGAACGTCCATTTTTTTAATTTGAAAAATATTTAATGCAAGTATTTTTTTTTAATTGTTCGAAGCTTAGTTTCACTGTGAATTTTCAACTCTGTATGGCTTTTTAATGTTATTAAAGAATAAAATTCCACATATACGAAATGATAATTCAGAAAATAAATATTTTATTTAATGTACCAATGAATATTTCCTTTTAAAACAATAAATGGCGATCATTAAGAATTAAATGTTCTGAATTGTTGTTCTGAATGAATGTTCTGAATGACTGAAAGTACATGGTGAGTTTATAATATGCTGCACCATTTGCTAAACTATCGCCAAGTTATAACAGTTTATTCTTTGAATGAAGTGCGTCTTGGCTTTAATTTGCTGTGGAAACTTACTAAATATTTATATAACAGGTATTTTTCGATGCAAATGCAATAACAATAGAATCTCAAAATAAAAAAAATTATGAAAAATGGTTTAACAAAATAATTAAATACGAAATTTTTAATACATTCATACGGAAATAAAAAAAATATTCTTAAAATTAAAATTCGTGGTTATTTTTCTGTAATAATAGCATTCATGGGAAATCTTTAAGACATGGGCATTTGGACATAGTAAAAGAGGGTTTAAAAATCGGCACGTAAAAATTGTCTGACTTTCATCTACACGATAGTATGTTACTTATACCCATCAGCTGATTTCACTTGGAGTTAAGGATTTTACAAATGTCGTTTTGTATTATGGGATTTCATGCAACTATGTACCGAAACACCCATAGCGAAAGGAAATTCCTATTAATTTCTAAAAGTATATTTGTGCAGGAATGTTTAATTTTTAAAACCCCGTACCTCTTGAGGGATAAACTGGGATTTATAGGAATATTTATTGGTGTATTAGCAACCAAGTAGTATAGATATATTTTTACTTTTTTAACTTCTAATTTATTACAGATAAAAATATTTAAAATGATAAAAAACAGCTTTAAAATTTTTAAGGAGGAATTCTAAAATGGTATATGCGATTATCCCAGGGAGGAGAGGAAATGTATATATTTTCAGTTATTTGTCGTTATTTTATTTACCTCCGTGCGAAGAACGGGTACTTTTGCTAGTCTTATATATAAAGCAGAAATCTCCAAATTCTGTCCGGATGTGTGTTTGTTTGTTGGTTTGTTTGTTGGTTTGTCAGTATATTATAGGTTCCGTAACTACAAAACGCAGAGCTTTGAAATTCACAGAATAGTTAGTTCAAAAAATAAGAATTTTAACGCGACTATTTTCAAGTCTCTGCGATGTTCCATTCGAATGTTATGACATTTTTTAGCGTACGTCATCAAAGTTTCACGAAGTGGCAACAGTAAAATCAGTTAAAATCAACGGAGAAAAGCGAAAATATAATATAACAAAATTATAAACCAATTAGAATGCCGATCTTTTCACGGAATACTCCATAACTACAAAACGTAGCTTTATAAAATTTATAGAATACTTTACTTGAAAAATTAGAAATTTTTTGTAATAATTTTTAAGTTTGTACGATGTTTCAATCGTATGTTATAACTATTTTAATGGATTCCATTGACTTAACATGGATGAAAATATCGTTTGCAATTTAAAATAAAATTGTTCGTTATTGGCAATATAAAAACGACGTCATAGGTTTTGTTTGATTTAATTATTATTGAAAAATGTATATACATTTGGCTTTTTGCTACAATACGGAACCATTCAAAAATTAAAACAAACAGAATTTTATCTTAGGCAAATGGTTTAGAATTGTATAATTGTTTTATCACTTTTTTTTTGTATACAGGTTCATTGTAACTATATTTAATTATCTTAAATCGAACTTTTAGAGCAATTCTTCCAAAATGCGAGTAATTTGTGTATGAACGTACATTTTATTTATTTGAAAAATATGTTATGCACGTATTTTTTTTAATTGTACAAAGCTTAGTTTCACTACTCTATTAGACTTTTCACTCTATTAGACTTTTTAATGTTATTAAAGGATAAAATTTCAGATACCAACTGATAATTTAGAAAATATTTTATTTAATGTGCCAATGAATATTTCCTTTTAAAACATTGAATGGCGATCATTAATAATTAAATATAGAATTATTGAAAGTACATGGTGAGATTATAGTATGCTGCACCGTTTGCTAAACTATCGCCAAGTTATAACAGTGTATTGTTTGGATAAAGTGCGTCTTGGCTGTAATTTGCTGTGGAAACTTACTAAATATTTGAATGACAGGTATTTTTCGATGCGAATTTAATAATAGTATCACAAAATCAAAATTTTAGGAAAAATGGTTTAACAAAATGAGTAAATACCGAATTTTTAATACATTAATCCGTAAATAAAAAAAATGAACTTAAAAATAAAATAGGTGATTATTCTTTTGTAATAATATTATTCATGGGAATGGTTTAAAACATGGGAATTTGGGCGTAGTAAAAGAAAGTTATGTACTATTTCAAAACATACTATTTTTTATTGAGTATTTATGCCGGGCTGTTAATTCTGTACTCAATTTGATAAAGAATTTGAGGCAGTTTATTTGCAAAAAACATTTAGGTTCATTCTGTCTGCAATTTACATTTTTTGTGTTCTGCATTACTGAGGTCAAAAATGCAAACTACTTATTAGATACACAAGTTGTTGGTCGAAGATATTGCAAAGATGTAGCCTAAACGATACATTGGAACGGGCATTTGGAAATAGTCAAATCAAAATTGCAATACTGGAAAAAGGGAAGTTCGGAATGTTTTGAAAGTTAAATCATTAAAGTTCTTTATCAAATTTCTTAATTTTGTCATCTTTAAAAAATTATGTTATCTGTTTTTGCTGCCTTTTTCACTTCCATATGGCTTTAGAACATTTCAATATTGAAATTGATTCAGAAGTTTCATTAAAATTCACGTTTGAAGTTATTGATTTAAAACTACAATTTAATTAAACCCTCCTTGATGATTTTTTAAAAAAAACTAATATAAAAATGAAAATTATTGCGCTTTGTTTATTACTTAATTTAATATTTTTTTCCTTAAATAAAAAATCAGTTTTATATAAATACTTATTCCTATAAAATACCTATTATAATGCATATTATATTTCAATGATGATGATAACAGTAATTAAATTTCCATCGATTAAAGGAAGCACTGAAAACTAAAATATAATTATAGTCATTTCCCTAATAAATTGCGGCATGCAGGTTAAAAAAATCGGTTATGTACATACCGCAAATATACATATACTGTACTCGGCCCCTATTCGGTACAAGGTTGAGAGGGGGAGAGGATAAGTGGCCTACAATGGTTGAAACGGCCTTCCTTCCTTTACACGTCATAGTATGTCATTTATCCATATAGGCTGATTCCACGTTGAATAAATAACAGCGGTACACTAATTTTCACCTGGTGCAAGCGTAAAAAGGGGGGGGGGGGTGAAGGGTTATAAAACGACATGTACGAAACGTCTGACTTTCGTCTCCACGATAGTATGATATTTATACCCATCAGCTGAATCCACATGAGTTAAGGATTTTAAAACGTCGTTTTTTATTATGGGATTTCATGCAATTATGTATACCCATACAAACAGGAAATTCTTATTAATTTATAAAAATATTTTGGCGCAGGATTGTGTAATTTTTAAAACTCCATACCTTAAGAGAGATAAACTAGAAATTATAGGATTTTTATCGGTGTATGAGCAACCAAGTAGTATAGAGATATTTTTATTTTTTAACTTATAATTTATTAAACATAAAAATATTTTAAATTATGAAAAAAAGCTTTATCACTTTTTAAAGAGGAATTCTAAAATGGTATATGCAATTATCCCAGGTAGGAGAGGAAATGTATATATTTTTAGGTATTTGTCATTATTTTATTTACCTCCGTGCGAAGAACGGGTACTTTTGCTAGTCTTATATATAAAGCAGAAATCTCCAAAATCTGTCCGGATGTTGGTTTGTTTGTCAGTACTTTATAGGCTCCGTAAATACAAAACGCAGATATTTGAAATTCACAGAATAATTAGTTCAAAAAATAAGAATTTTAACGCGACTATTTTCAAGTCTCTACGATGTTCCATTCGAATGTTATGACATTGTTTAGCGCACGTCATCAAAGTTTCACGAAGTGGCAACAGTAAAATCAGTTAAAATCGACATAGAAAAGCAAAAATGTAATATAAAAAAATATATGAATCAATTGGAATGCCGATATTTACACGAAATACTCCATAACTACAAAGCGTAGCTTTATGAAATTTATAGAATACTTTACTTGAAAAATTAGAAATTTTTTGTGGTAATTTTTAAGTTTGTACGATGTTCCATTCGTATGATATAATTATTTTAATGGATTCCATTGACTTAACATGGATGAAAATATCGTTTGCAATTTAAAATAAAATATTTCGTTATTGACTCTATAAAAATGACGTCATGCGTTTTGTTTGATTTAATAATTATTGAAAAACGACCGCACATTGGGCATTTTGCTACAATACGGAACCATTCAAAAATTTAATCAACCAGAATTTTATATTAGGGAAATGGTTTAGAATTGTATTAAAATTTTATAATTGTTTTATCTCTATTGTTTTGTTTTTTGTATACAGGTTCATTGTAACTATATTTAATTATCTTAGATCAAACTTTTAAAACAATTAATCCAAAATGCGAGTAATTTGTGTATGAACGTCCATTTTATTTATTTGAAAAATATTTTATGCAAGTATTTTTTTAATTGTACGAAGCTTAGTTTCACTGTGGATTTTCAACTCTATATGACTTTTTAATGTTATTAAAGAATAAAATTCCACAGATACCAAATGATAATTGAGAAAATAAATATTTTATTTAATGTGCCAAAGAATATTTCCTTTTAAAACATTAAATGGCGATCATTAAGAATTAAATGTTCTGAATTGTTGTTCTGAATGATTGAAAGTACATGGTGAGTTTATAATATACTGCACCGTTGGCTAAACTATCGCCAAATTGGCTTTAATTTCCTGTGGAAACTTACTAAATATTTATATGACGGGTATTTTTCGACGGGTATTTGCAATAACAATAGAATCACAAAATAAAAAATTTATGAAAAATGGTTTAACAAAATAAGTAAATACGAAATTTTTAATACATTCATACGGAAATAAAAAAAATATTCTTAAAATTAAAATAGGTGGTTATTTTTCTGTAATAATAGCATTCATGACAAATCTTGGGCATTTGACATAGTAAAAGAGGAGAGGGGGGAAGGGGGTTAAAAATCGGCACGTAAAAAACGTCTGACTTTCGTCTACACGATAGTATATTATTTATATCCATCGGCTGATTTCACTTGGAGTTAAGGATTTTACCAATGTCGTTTTTTATTATGGGATTTCATGCAACTATGTACCGAAACTACCCATACCGAAAGGAAATTCCTATTAATTTCTAAAAGTATTTTTGTGCAGGAATGTTTAATTTTTAAAACTCCATACCTTTTGAGAGATAAACTAGAAATTATAGGATTTTTATCGGTGTATTAGCAACCAGGTAGTATACATATATTTTTACATTTTTAACTTCTAATTTATTAAAAATAAAAATATTTAAAATTATAAAAAAAACAGCTTTAACTTTTTTAAGGGGGAATTCTAAAATGGTATATGCGATTATCCCAAGGAGGAGAGGAAATGTATATATTTTCAGTTATTTGTCGTTATTTTATTTACCTCCGTGCGAATAACGGGTACTTTTGCTAGTTCTTATATAAAACAAACTACTATAATACACATTATCCTTCAATAATGATGATATTAATAATTAAAATTTCATCAATTAAAGAAATCATTGAAAACTAAAATATTATAGTCATGTCCCGATTGATTAAATTGTGACCGCGCTGCTGTATTGGGCCCTACTCGGTACAATGTTCAGAGAAGGAGAGGATAAATGATCTAGATGGTTGAAACGGTTTACTTTTGCTAACTCGATGGTATGCTATTTATCCAATAAGGGTGATTCTATGTTGAGTTATGGTAGCCGGAAACGTATACTGGTACAGTCCTTCCCATATGGTACAAATGTAAGAGGGGGAATGGGTTAAAAATCGGCACGTTCGAAACGTTTGTCTTTCGTTTACACGATAGCATATTATTTATACTCATTGGCTGATTCCACTTGGAGTTAATGATTTTACAAATTTCGTTTTTTATTTTGGGATATCCCCACAAAAAGAAAATTCCTATTAATTTCTAAAAATATTTTTGTGCAGGAATATTTAATTTTTAAAACTCCGTTCCTCATGACAGATAATCAAGAAATTATTTGATTTTTATCGATGTATTAGCAATCAAATAGTATTGAGATATTTTTACTTTCTTAACTTCTAATTTATTAAAAATAAAGATATTTTAAATTTCAATTTATGAAAGAAACATTTTTTAGTAGAAATTCTAAACTGGTATATGCGATAATCCCTGGAGGAGAGGAAATGCATATTCTTTTTTCATTTGTCGTTATTTTATTTATCCTCGTGCGAAGAACGGGTAATTTTGCTAGTCTTTTTATAAAACAAGCAAATGGCGATAATTTTTTTTATCAAAATATGTTCTTTTGTTTACTGCTTATTTAAAAAAAAAGTATATAACTTCATTACTTTAACATATAAACAGCGTTAAATATATTGTAGTTAACTCTTGTCATTTATAAGCCTTCGAAATTCATATTTTTGTAAAATAATTGCACTTTTTCAAGAGATCGTTAATCTTTTACGAATTACCAATTATTTAGCATTAAGAATTCGAAAACTCATATTTCCCACATTGAAAAAAAAGTTCAATATTTTTTTTAAATACTTTTATTAGAATGTATACAAAGGTTTTTCTTTTAAGCCAAGAATATTGGTATATAATTCTACTTTTCTAGTTCTTATTTAGAAGTTTTCATGAATTAAACGATCACAAGTTTTCTTTTTGCATTTTCAAAGAAATCAACTGTTGGACTTGAATTAAATCACCCAGAAATTAAATTTTTTTTCCATAATGTACTCCATTATACGAAGTAAATTTTAAATTAGAAGGAGATAAAAACATAAGTTTTACAATGTATAATTTAATATTTAATTAAAAACAACATTTTACCTCATAACCCATTTCTCCCCGCCCTACCGTAGTGTTCTATTAAATCTTTGTAATGTAAAATTTTTATTATTCTTGTTGATATAGTTTATAAGAGTGCAAAAACATTATATATTATAGAAATTACAAATAGTATTGTTCACGAATCGAAATCAAACATTTATTAGAGACACATTTTAAGCCGGCGATAAGTAATTTTTATGTTCTTAAACTTTATAAATGAATTATTAAACTTTATTTAAATCGTTTATATAAATCGTTTCTTCAAAAAAAAAAACCTTCCAACAAACATTTGTTCGAAGTTATCAGAACAAAAAAAAAGTATGTAACTTCATTACTTTAACTTACTTAGTGTTGTTTCAGTAACAACAGAGTAATTTTAATAATTTTAACATTTCTAATAAATTGTTAAACGTTACTAATAAATTGTTTAACATTACCAATAAATTGTTAAACATACATTTCTATTTCGTATATATTAAATTCTAATCTGAATTACACTTATAAGAACAAAAATATTTCTAATGCTTTTATATCCTATCAAAAATTGTTAAACGTATTTTATTTCTTTAACAATTATGTTTCTTAACAATCCATATTTATAAGGATCTTCCACTTATAATCAAATAAACCAAATATGCAAAAGCCATTTTAATCGGTTTTTACTCTTTATCAATAAGTTATTAAAGATCGCAAATCTAACAACAGATTTCATTATAAGGTAAATAGAAAATATAAGAAACCGTTTTACCTTTTGAGTTTACATCTAGTAAAAGAACATTTTTCCATTTTTGGTGCATAATTAAAAATACCAACATTTCCGAAAGCGTCATGAAAATACTGAAGTTTAGAAGAAATTGATTTATTTTCAGAGTTGTCTTCAATTAACAATAACCACCAATTAAGATATAGTTACATATATTTTGCTAAATCTACTTCTTCTCTAGTTTTAAAGCTACCGTGAAGCATAAAAAAAATTGTATCGTGTATTTTATATTAGATTAAAAATGTCTAAATATTTATTATGGCAGTCCTTTTTGTGTTGATTGTCACGTGTGGAAGCATTTCCCGTTCATTGGCAGATTTTCGTCCAATGATTGAAAGGATATGACAATGAATGTTTTCACACATCAAGGTATAGTAGAAATGCGAAGACAATGACAAAAGTCCTTATTGATCTTCGATTGATAGTATTTCTCATCACGATCATTTATTTTAGTTCTATGTGAAGTTAATATGCGAAAAAACGTTATTGTCTATTTTTTAGGACTTGTCCTTGGATGTGTAGATGCATGAATTATTAAATTATAAATTATTATAGACTAATTACAATAACATGGTAATGAAGGTTATTTCATTTTATTTAAAAAATATATATATATATATATATATATATATATATATATATATCAAATACATAAAACAGTTGAAAGGGCTTATTTTTTAGGATATATAAATTCCGCTTTGAATTTTCAAATCCTGTGAATCGATAGGTAAATTACACTGCAAACGTTTATAATTTATTTTGAAGGCTAATGAAAAGAATTGTTATGATGGGAGATTCTCAAACCGACTGCCCCAAAAGGTTTGAGATGCTGACCAACAGCTCTGCCAAAACAGATCGCTTTTAATTGAGTCGTCCAATTTCAAAATATTTCTTGTCCACTTTTTTTAGAGTAGTTTTTTTTATTATTATTATTGTTTGTTTATACCATCTGATGTAAAATCAACAACATTTCAGGAGACAAAACTTCCTCTCTTTCAAATTGAAAATACATGCGAAGGAAGGCACTCATTTCCAAAACGTTTCTTGTTCACTACAAGAATTGTAACATGGCAGACCAACAATTTACAGAAACAAATCGTCCTCTTTGCAGTTCCAAACCTACATCTAAATGGCTCTCCAGTTCCAAAGTGTCTCATGTCCAAATCTGGGTATACAAGGTTTCAGTATTACATTTTCTTTAAAACAAATGTTATTTAATATGTGTATAAGAATTTTTTTTGTGTCGACACTGTTTAGCAGATGTAACATGATTCGACTCATTTTAAACCAGGTAGTGTTGTAAAAATTACAATCAAACATAACCTCTATTTGTGCGTGTGTTATGTTAAACGTATCAGTTTTATAAAGAGGGAAATAGTGTTTTATACTGATTTTGAGCATTTTTTTTTGTGTTTGATTGAAAAGTGAAATTTTTACTTAACACTGCTATATACAGTTCGATTTTAAGTCGATGCACTTGAAGAGATTGAAGTGCTGGAAAGGTGCAACCTGCGGCTGAAGTTAAAACAAGAAAACGTCGAAAAAGTCGTGATAAATGGAAACAAAGTGTATCTAGTCCATGTTACTGAGTTTTAAAATGTCTCTTTCTATTTTATTCAATTCTAAGACGTCTTTTGTCCCTAATTCAGTTCCAAACCGTCTCTTGTCAAAATATTATTTTAATATAATGAGCAAAATATTAATTTTCCAGCTGTTTCATGGCATTTAATGTGTTCAGGTATTTGTTTTATGCATTGCACAACATTCTTTGTTTATTCCAAGTGTAGAAATAAAATTTTATACGAAAATTGGGATTTATTGTAAGTTATAAATAGTGGAGAAATTGGGCGACTCAATCCAGATCTAGATTTTACAACAATTAAAAGTTTACGTTGGAATATACATATGCTCTGTGATGACATTTACATATCCCCTCCCCCTTTTTTTTAAGTTACCGTAATAAATAAAAATACGTGATTAAAAACGTTAAATAAAATTTTTAGAGTAATTAATGTAATCTTTTAATAAAAGTTTTTTTTAATTGTATGTGGTTTGAAAAGATTTTTAAACCACTGCTTAAAATAATCTAACAACTTAATTTACCTTCAGAGAGTAGATACAATTTAAAAATTATGGTTAACATAATATTTTAATAAACTTTTAATATTATTACTTAAACAAAATAATCATATAATTAAATGTTTCATCAATATTTTTCATTGTTTTCTTGCAAACAAAACTATTTGTCTATTTTTAGAACACAATATAATGTTTTAAATTGTATAAGAACATCTATAGGCTTTACAAAAATATCGACCTTATTTTAGGATTTAGAGAAGCCTTATTTTTTATGTAAGTTTTGTCTGAATGCGATTTTTTGTGAATTTTACAAAAGAGATCTTTCACTGCATCCAAATAAATATTACTATAAGATTTTATTAGTCTTTAATCTATTTTTACAATACAAAAACTTTTCTAAAGTACATCATAATGTGGAGAAGAATCTTGATGATATCAAGAGCGCAAGAAAAGATCTGTACGTGACTTTTAGCCCGTATCTAATGATAAGAACGATTTTCCGTCTCTACTTTGGTCAGGATACCCACTTGTCTCTCAGATGCTTCATTTCGCTTTTATATTGAAAAGTGAAAGACTCGCAAGATTTTGTTGAATTGCAATTACTTCTTGGGTTATCTGAACCGAATATTTCCATAAGAATGAAATCAGATTTTTGGGAAATATATTAGGTCAGCATTCTCATTGACTATTTTGAAGCTTGTCTTTATGATGCTTTTACAATGACTGATTGTAATATTTTTTTTGTAAAAGTTCTTTAATAAAATGAATAAAAATAAATAAATCTTTAATAATTTTTTTTTACAATTTTGATAAATATTTTCACGACATTGATAAATATATATATTGCAATATTGTTATAAAGGGTACTGATATAGTTCATACTTTTACATTGTTGTGATAATTTTCAGATTAAACAATTGGAATATATATACATTTGGCAGCATTTTTTTAAATGTTTAATTACTGAATTTTCAACAAGAACTGTAAAAAATGCATATAAATAACAATAAATAACAAATTAATAACAAACATGAATAAATATTTCACTACTACAAGACATTATCATACTTCCATGTTTTATGAATTTAATTGTTTTGAATTTAATTGTTTTAATCTTTTGTTGATGTAGTAAATTCCTTTACTATTATAACACAATAACAATTTTTTAATTATTTAAAGCAACATTACGTGTTCTGGGAATTGTGGTATTGTTACAATAAAAGTTGTTACAAATATAGTTTAGACTTACATTATGTTGTTGTAATAGTTTTCAGATTAAATCTTTGGAGCATCCGTACAATATGCAGCACCGTTTTCAAACGTTTAGTTAGTAAATTCCCAATAGAAACTTTACAGGTCAAAATTTTAAATACAATTATTCAGAAACATGAGGTAAGGAAATCAATACTTTTAATACAATTTCCTGAAGTTAAAGCGTAGTTATTTTGGTTTACAGAAATTTTTTGTAGCCTTCCGTACGTTTAAAATATAATTAAACAATGCCACTTTTAACTTTCAGTGTGGATTTGTCATAGTATATTTCATAGGAAAAACGTAACATAGTGGCCACATTATTTATCACATAATTTAAGCATATTTAACCATGGCCAAAATTAAGTAACCAAGTATATTACTGTCATCATAATGAGTATATGAGTACTCATCATAATGAGTAAATTGAGTATAGGTCATCATAATGAAAATATAAGTTTGTATTAAGTACAATAAATGAATGATCCGGTATTTTTGAGCATCAAATGTCAAACCATAAAACCATTTAAATAAGTCATAAAACCATAAATTTTAATTACATTTTTATGGTTTTATGAATTATTTAATGGTTAAGTTTAAAAGAAAATATTAATGACTCATACAATATTTTAATTGAGTATTAAAAATTATTGCTAAAATAAAGTCGCATGTTGGTTAGTAACAAACTTGTTTATATAATTAATCACATATATAATATTTTAAAGTTTGAAACCAGAATAAAAGCTTTAAATAATTCAAAATTATTTTTTCATTGTAACATTTTTAAGGGTAACTGATTAAGGATATTTATAAACTTTAATCTATTGGGTAGCAGAACTGGTGTTTTATTTCTTGTTGTTTTCAGCGTCATAGTCATAGACAATGGCACAGGTTTCTGCAAAGCCGGCTTTGCTGGGGATTCATCGCCAAAAGTAGAGTTCCCTTCTGTAGTGGGAAGACCAAGATATATTGTAAGTTCTACTTATTTTCAAGTACCTATTTTTAACAGTTTACTTTTTCCACGTCTCAGTTAGCTTCCTGTATTTCCTACTTCAACTATGCTTTTAGTATTGATGTGACATCATCTGTTCCTTCCATTCAAATTTGAAAATATCTAATATATTTTAATTCAGACTTCATAGAGAATCTTGTTATTATAATAGGTGGACTTGTATTACACACACCAAGTTAAATGTTTTCTATTTTGAGTTATCAATATATTTGAATTCAGATTGACTACCTTTATCACAATACAAATAAACCATCGCAATGTCTATTCGAAAACAATAATACAGATCACAAAACAGACCAATACTTTGATGTATGGGAATTTTGAAACTTTGAGGTTCTTAAAAATTAACACTGTGGTGATTGGGCTATTAATATTATCAGCCCTCCAATGTGACTTTAACTCTTAAGCCCATTTGTTATCACTGTTTAATGGTTAGTATCACTTATTGTTTTTAATACTAACTTTTCTAATTGTTCTGCAGCCCGTGGTGGCCGGTCTCAAGTACCGCAGCCTGTACGTGGGCGGGTCTGCGCAGGCGAGAAGAGGGGTGCTCGCTTTGTCCTACCCCATCCGGCAAGGGATCGTCAACAACTGGGACGACCTCGAAACCATCTGGGACCACACCTTCAACCACCTGCTCGAGACAGATCCCAGCGATAGCGCCGTCATCGTGTCTGAAGCGCCCAAAAACCCGCTCAAGAACAGGGAGATGATGCTAGAGGTATGGACATATTTTTACTTCTTTTGGATCAATAAGGATTTAGTTGTATATATCTTATTAATCACTTGTGCGTGAGTCTAACTATTGATAAACTTTTGGTGACAGTGGCGCAGTAGAGAAGGGAATTTACTCTTAGAAATTGCACACTCTCATATTTGAAAATTCTAAAACCGTCCAGGCTACTTTCGTCAATTTTGAGAATCGTTTCGTAATTGGATCCCTTCACATTTGACGAAACAAGAATCTTCACATTTTTAACGAAACTAATTTACTCTGATTCTTTTCCGGTGGTAGATAATTATTTTATTTTTATACGTATGTTGTCCTAACTCAAAGGCCCGGTCGGTAGCGAACCTGACTTTGGGCACAGAGATCGTTTGACAAAATATTTAATCGGAGCATTCAGCAAGCGTCTGTTTCGTCGAAAATGACGAAATATTCTTAAAAAATGAGCATGCATTTTTTACAATGCTGATGCCTGTTAAATCTGCCGTGGACCAAACGTCCTCAATCGCAACTTCAGATGAGTGGGATGCCAGCTGAAGTGTTGTCCCCAACATCTCATTTTGGTTCAAATGTCTTTCTTTCGGGGTAGATCCCAAAACCATTGCCAATAGCTCATTGTTTATCTGCAATGGGACGTTAATTTGACTTTTTCTTTCCTCCTACAGATCCTGTTCGAGAAGTTCGACTGCCAGGGTGCGTTCGTGGCCATCCAAGCGGTTCTGGCGCTGTACACAGGGGGCCGCACCACGGGTATGGTGCTGGACTCTGGGGACGGGGTGAGCCATGCGGTGCCCGTGTACGAAGGGTACGCCATACACCACGCCATCTCACGCATGGAGTACGCAGGTAGAGCACTCACTGACTACCTCACGCAGTTGCTCACGGAGAGGGGCTACTACTTCACGTCATCAGGTGAGTGGATATCCTACAGCAACCTACTATATGTGTCAAGATATACAAATAAAATATGTACAAGTTATAATACATGCGTGATTAATATTTTATTATTTTGCATGATATAAAAACACATTGAATATGGATGACTGAGAATACAAATAGATTAATGACCACACTATTTGTTTTGAAAGAAACTGCCTCAAACGTTTAAGTTTCTAATGCGTCGGCATAGTGGTATTTTTTTTAATGTATATTACTGTTTTCGAATTTACTGGCACAAGGTCTATTTTGTATTGCGGTAAAGCTGCATATAGATATCGGTTTACGTAAAACAGAACAAATTAGACTTGATTTGTTTGTAATCTCAGTTCTCCAGATGAGAAGGACTATAATTGTTGGCTACTGAAGGACTAAACGTACAAGTAGGACAAATATAATTTTTTTTGTTTTGAGTTATCGATAGCTATTAATACATATTGAAAATCTCTATTTCAATACAAATATACTTTTTGGCTATCGAACATATAATTATCAAAAGTAAAAAACCTTTTTAAATTACCAATATTTCTATTTATAAGAAACTCAAAACGTTAAATCGGTAAACTCAAAACGTTAAATGGATAAACTCAAAACTTTAAATGGATAAACTCAAAACGTTAAATGGATAAACCCAAAACGTTAAATGGATAAACTCAAAACGTTAAATGGATAAACTCAAAACTTGGATTAAAGTTCGAAAAGTTGTCTTACCCAAAATAAAGATAATTTTATGAAACAATTTTGGTATCCCAACGCAAATGGGACAGGGATTAATA
The DNA here is from genome assembly GCA_963932185.1 of Troglohyphantes excavatus. Classification (NCBI taxonomy): domain Eukaryota; kingdom Metazoa; phylum Arthropoda; class Arachnida; order Araneae; family Linyphiidae; genus Troglohyphantes; species Troglohyphantes excavatus. The sequence goes on from OZ010668.1 coordinate 53,670,484, forward strand.
AAATAAAAATTTAATTAAATAAATGTTTATTTCATATTCAAATTAAATAGAAAACATTAGAAGTCGTTTCAAAACATGCCTTATCCATGTGCATTGCTGGCAATGAAAACGACTTTTCTTAACCTATTTTTATGTTGTGCTATGAATACTTGTATTTAATAACCATTATATAAGAGCAGGTTGTGCTTTCAAATGTGTTAATTCTATATATATATATATATATATATATATATATATATATATATATATATATATATATATATATATATATATATATATATATATATATATATATATATATATATATATATATATATATATATTGATAAAAGAAAAGAATTTTGCTTTAATGTTATTTCTTTGACGGATTGGTCCTCAAACATAAGTAATAGGGTACATAGAAATATTATTATTTCTTATTTAAATCAAATTCATAAAATATGCAACTCCAAACAGGGTTTGATTTCAGAGATCGACATTCTTAAAAATAAACTAAAATTAAATGGTTTTCCTAGTGCTTTTGTAATTTCAATCCTTGATCCTTTTATGCTTTCGATCATTGATCCTTGTGTAGCGAAGGCAAAGGCCTTGGTGTGTTAAATTTTTGTTTTATGTCTTGTTAAATTTTTGTTTTACGTCATGTTAAATTGTTTATTCTTATTACAATTTTTATGTTTGCTGTCTTTTATTTTGCATTTTGGCAACGTGTGTCTTCTCTTGTTGGGTGTTTGCTTTTTGCTTGTTGTTTGATTTCGTAGTTCATTTTTCATTTTTGCTTTTCTGCTTCAGTAGGCGTCGGAGGTCTGGCTAAGTTTCGGATATTTTACGCTTAGCCATCAGAAACGCCTGCTAGCCTTAGTTGTTCTTCTCGGCCTCCTTGACGAATAGAGGGGAACACTTTGGCATGTATCTTTTTTGTAATTGTTTGCTCTTGCTTATCTTTCAGTATTTTTACTTGTATTTATATATATATATATATATATATATATATATATATATATATATATATATATAAATTTTAAAAAAGAGGAGTGCAATTCAAAATTACTTGATTTTCTGAAATAAATTTCTCAACAAGGTAAGGTTTAAAACGATACTCACCAATAGCTAATTTAATTAAAAAATTTCCGGAGAAATAACTATAATTAATTTTATTATATGATGCTTACATAAACCATTAAAATTGAAATTACATGTAATTTTTCAGCTGAACTGGAAATAGTACGCGACATCAAAGAGACCCTGTGCTACGTGAGCGATGATTTCGTCCAGGACATGAAGAAGTGTGCGAAGAGTTCTCGGAACTACAACCACAAGTACACTCTCCCGGACGGACAGATCCTGACAGTCGGATCCGAGAGGTTTCGCTGCCCGGAAGTTCTCTTTAGACCTTCGTTTCTCAATCTCGAAGAACCTGGATTTCAAGTAATAAAACACTTAATTTTCTTTATATCTCTGGTAACAGATAATTATTAAGATAATAGCCTATGACTATTATAGTAACAATAGTAACTATTTAGAAATATATATGTAGTGTTGGAAGTCACCACCAGATGGCGACACTAAATGTAAGTCTACCAGCGACACCTAGCGTGTCACTGGCGGGATGTATTCAGATTAGGTGAGGCAGTGGAGAAGATAGGACGTATTGCGGTCCTTAAGATAATAGCCTGGCTGCGGTTTAGGCAAATAAACGTATATTTATATCTTCAAAGCCTGTCTTTACTGTCTCATAATCCCACATATATGGAATATATTATTGATATTCGGTGTACTGGAAAGTTTGCCATCAAAGATAATTATTGGTTTGTCTCTTCCATTCTTTAATATTCGGCAACCGAATGCAATAATTAATAAATTTTGTCATCTTTTTACATACATGTTATTCCCTTAAGCGTTCAAGACTTCTATCACTGTTTGCAGATCTCCAATTTGCTCAGAAATGCACATCAATTTTAAATTCACAAACTAATATATGCTAAAACAGTTTTCAAAAGTAAAACACTGGGAAGCTTTTTTTTAAACTATATATATATTAATTTAAAAAAAAAATAGACATGTGCTGGAAACACCATTTAAACTCCCCATCAGCGAAAAAAAATTACAATTTCAATAATCTTCTCACATCTCAATGGGTTAATGAAGGGTTATTTTTATATATTTAAAATGTCAACTTGTACTTAAAAAACCCAATCATTTTCATTACTAACCCCAATAATTTGTTATGCTTCCATAACAGGGCGCCCTCTACGATTCGGTGATGAAGTGCGACGTGGACATCCGGAAAGACATCCTGAACAACGTCCTTCTATCCGGCGGAAACACCATGTTCCCGGGCATGTCCGGCCGACTGCGGCAGGAGCTGCAGGACCTCTGCTCGTCCAGGGTCCGGGTCAACGCCCCCAGAGAGAGGAGGTACGCCGTGTGGTTAGGGGGGTCCATCCTGGGGTCCCTGTCCACCTTCCAGGATATTTGCATCACGAGGTCCGAGTACGATGACTACGGACCGAGGATCGTGCATAGGAAGTGCTTTTGAGTGTGGATGTGTACCGTGGGAAGATGAAATTGAAATAAAGTAGAATGGTTAATCGAATTTGGAGATTTTATTTGCAAGAGTACGTGATGATCAAGGTTTAGTAGCCTAGATGGAAAACGAGTTATACCTTTAAATTCGAAAAATGGGATTTTTTTGTATGATTAGCTGATTTATCATTTACCCAGGTAGCACGACCATATGGGCCGACTTGGTGTGGTAATGGGTTATTCATGTGCGCCTTAATGGCAGCCCATGTGAATCCAGAAATAAACGACCCATTTTGTTCTATACTAGTCCAGTTGGGTTTTCCCTTCGAGCATGGATCCCTCATAGTAGAGAAATCATAAGGTTATAATCTCGTTAACATCAAAGTGAGGTCAAGATGTATGGTCTCAGACACGTGGTTTAGTACGTCATCCATTCATAAATAATTTTCTAGTTCACTCATAAAAATATCCTGTAATTCATGAAGTAACACATTTACTATTATTTTTAAATCACAAGTCAATCGCGAACATTTTTTCATTCATAAATTCTGAAAGGAAGTCACGTGTCTGGTGCCATCAGGTCTGAGATGTTTGCATCACAATGATGACGTAATATTCGCTCTACTACAGTCCATTCATGCTCGAAGGGTTTTCCCACATGAGCACGCGTGTGGGGGGACGGGGGGTTAGTATATAATAAAACGGGTATTTTTTTGTGGATCCATGCGGGCTAGCCAACAGGGCCCATATGGATAAACTATAGGCTTAATTTTTTACCTCAAGAAAAAACTCCGATAGAATTGAAAACGGTTAAATCATGTGACGGGTTATCGTGATTTTCTTAAAATACCTAAGGGTGGATATAATAATTTTTTCATCTGAGCTACTCAATTCTTCTCTTGAACACAACATAGCGAGCATCTAGAACTAATTGTTAGGATTCATTTCAAAATGTGTATACTTGTGTTTAAACAAAAACCGTTTGTAAATAGTATTTCGCGTATCTTTTTAAAATTCAATAATTTCCAAAACACTTTTTTTTGTCACAAATGGAAATAATGAACTCTTCTAATTTATCCGTTTGGCGCTCTTGTTATCTTGTCTGGAGCTGGGAAAGGCTGGTTGGTTATAGCTCCATATATTAAGTTATATAGCTTCGAGTTTGAGTTCCATTTCAGCCAATAAAAAATTCATATTATAGAAAGAGCTTGATATACATTAAATATGTATTAATTCAAATATTCTTACGTTTATTGTGCAGTGAAAATTTGGTGAGTAGTGTGACCGCACCAGTATTATCATCGCCATTTGATCGCAGCTCAAAATTAAGGGTATCTTTCCTTCTATTGGTATTCCGAACAATCGTCAGTTGCTGGGTGAAACAAAAATTTTAATGACTTGGATAGTAATTGAAGATATTACTAAGATTAAATAAGTTTCCCTATCATTCTATGTAAAAAAAAAAATCCTTTTGTGGGCCTTAAGCAATATCTGTTGCCGATTTAAAATACTAAAGTTTTTTAAAAAAAATCATTTTCCCTCTGCGATTGCTGAATAAAAAAAACGTGATTTTTAATCACTAACGTTTAAGTCTAACTTTTTCGTTTAAAAAAATTAATTCGTTTTAACAAAAAATATTTCCATCCCTCGAATGTTATTATGTCTCGACAAAATCAAGTGACTTTAAGTTGTGTCGATATCACGATAGATGGCAGCACGTTTTAACCGTATTTTTATTATACTAAACTATTGAACTAACAGAATCATTGAACTGTGTAAAATCCATGGTAAAATGTAGTACTTTTTTAACATGAATATCTACTTTTTAGAACGAACACTAAACCATCAGCTTTCCAAAAAATTACAAAAATGTGACATTTATGTTTTTACACATTAAAATAATGTATGGATTTTTATTTGTTTGCAAGTTATTAATGATTTTGCAATGAAATTTAAATATAACATTTTGTAAATGCAGTTGAATGGCTTTCTTATGTAACCGACTACAAGATAAATAATAATCCATTTATATAATTTTTTTAAAAATTTTAGCTTATGATAAGTAATTCTTTATACTGTTTCAATTTATTCGTATTAATATACCCTATTTTAAAAAGTTATATTGTATTCCTATAGGGATTTGTAACTGATTTTTCAGTCAATCTTATTAATGACCTTCCTCAGAAGAAAAACGTAAGTTTCATATTGGAGGAACAAGCTGATGATATGTTTATATAAAGAGGCTATATTTATTTATTGCATTTTACTCTACCTAGCAAAAATGCATTCTTTTCAGCACTGTTTTAAATAAATAATTTTGTTCATGAATACGTCGTTACCTACAGTTACAATGCCTATAGTTACAGTAATTTATTTGAAAAAATAGATCAGAAGCTGCCCAAATCACCGAAGAGCCGAAAAATAATGTTCAAAATATTTAGAGGAATTTGAGAAAAATATATTTATCACTACTTTTTTATGTAACTTTGCAAAGCGTTTTCCACCTTAATATTTAAGAATTATATTATTCCCTAAACCGAATTAATGATTCAGAAATTCGACTCAATATTTGCTTAAATTTTTTAAACTGTTTTGATTAAGTAAAATTTATGTTAGATACTGGTAAAAATAATCTAATTAAATTGAATGTTCATTGCATTGTTAGAGAAAATTCAGCACAGGGCTACTAAAATGGTTCAAGGGTTCTCAGGCATGAATTATGAAGATAGATTAAGAAATTTGAATATGTATACTCTGGAAGAAAGAAGGGTTAGGGGAGATTTGATTCAACTATTCAAATTTATCAAACAAGGAGATGTGGAGGGTTTAGATTTTAATATGAGGGATAGAACGAGAGGTCATGGGTTTAAGTTAAACAAATCCCATTTTAATCGGGAAGGGAGAAAACACTATTTCTATAATAGGGTAATAGACAAATGGAACAACTTGCCAGTGAATATTGTTAATTGTAAAGGAGTAACGGATTTTAAGAAGAAGTTAGATATGCATTGGGGGATAGTTAAGAGGTACTAGATGGACCAACCTTGTTGGGCCTTGAGCCTGTTATTGGTCGTCAATATTTGTATTTGTATTTGTATTTCTGTTTCAAAATTAAAGTAAATAATACAAAAAAAATAATCCAAGAAATAGTTTAGATTTTTTTTTTAGAATATTTCTATTCACAAAATACATTATAGCTTCATACGTATAATACATTTTAGTATATTTAAACTGTACAAGTACAAAATTATTAAAGTATAAATTTAGATTAACAATTTGAATGTTTGAAATTTACTCTACAAAACATAAATCACTGTTGAAGTTATTTTTATAAGTTTCGAGTTTTAAAAATTCATATGAAGACTTTTTAATTCGGAAATAAATATAAAACAATTCATCTCTCAAAATGTAACTTAAAAATATTAAACGCATCTGAAGTTTAAATTCATTCTTAAATGTTTAAGTTTTCCATTAAGAAGGGATACTTTATATCCAAACATTTATCTTCCACATAAAATAGTTACATATATTTATATACATTTAAATAGAAATCTTCCTCTAATTTAAGGAATTTTTTTTATTCCAGGGTAAATTTTGTTTTAGAACTACTGCCGTAGAATTAATGACACTTTAACGGTCCAACCGGCAAATGGTTCTGTAACAAACTTAATGGGTTTTGCCCAGAAAATGTAAATTTAAAAAGTTACGATAAGACCCTGCGAGACAAATCGATATTCTTCCGAGAAAATTACCCTTTTCCCCTTTTTAACGTTGCCACCCATTTCATCCTAATGATAAAATATGTTGCCACTGATATTCTATTCGAAAAACAATTTTAAAAATGTTTCCAGACATATAACAAAATTTTACTTTGAGTATATAGCGCTTTAACTTACTTAGCCTGGTGTTCTGTAATACTATTTCTAAATACTAAGTGCAATTATTATTGTTTTATTTTAAACATAAAAATAATTCAAAATAATAGCAAAAAGAAAAATTATTATATTTTTAAAATGGTTCAAGCTAAAGAAAGTTATTCTAAAGTGATTATTTTTAAAATCATCATGATTAAATTAATAATCATGAAATTAAAATATCACTATGGGCAAGAAGAATGTCAATTCATCATAAAATAATTATATAATATAATAAGCATACAAATTAAAACATTTTTCAAAGCGATATTTAAACGATAATTATAATTTTATTTAAAAAAAATAGTTAAACTTTCTGAAAATTAAAAAGCACAAGAATATTTTATCATAAAACTGATTATTTGTTTAAATAACAAAAACAAAAAAAGATTTTTGAATAATTTTTCAAAATCTATAATGTCCTATACGGGAAAAAAAAAATTAGAAAAGCCAAATACCAAAACTATTTATGAGACATCAATGTTAAATTTCATTTGTTTAAATTTTAAAAATAAAAAATAAGATTCTTGAAAAGAATACTTTGTGCCTAAAGAACAGAATGGAATATCACATGTTTTTTTATTGGACAAAGGTTAAAAGCTTCACTGAAAATTCTTTTCAACTGCGTTGCGCAATCAAATTGCTTTTGGAGCGAAAAATCGAAGAGTAATCGGAACTTCCGATATATATCTCATGGGAAATGGCGGACCCAATATCCATCTTGATATTTGGAAAAATTCAAATTGAAATCTCAAGCTACGGAAACTTCTTGACACGGAACCAGAATAGCTAATCAAAATTCCACATCGAATGTCGCTTCCAGGGAATGGAGAAAATTGGAATCGGAAATTAGAAGGATTGTGAAGTAACAGCTGGATCTCCAGTTTCAGATTTTCATTCTTGAATCGAAGCGAACTGCAAAAAGATCTTCTGTGCATTTAAATATTTTAAACGAATAGCGGTGAATGAAGGAAGGTTGTAATTAATAAACTCTAAAACTATTTTACTTTTTTCAATCACCCAAGTGTTTTTATTTATTAAATTGTTTAAATTGTTCTATCTCTGCAAGCACCTTGAGTCGCAATTTTCGAGGGTATATTCATTAATATTTTACAGTTTTAAAAATAGAATGAATAAGTATATGAATTTTAAATTAAAGTTCTTCATTTTCATGTAAAATTAAATGTTTAATTTTATTTTACGTAACCTTTGTCTTATTTATTGTCATTTTTGATAAAGTGCTTAAAAGTTTCGAAATTGAAATTTTATCCTACATATAATACCTCCATATAAAAATATAAACAAATAGTTAGAACACAGTTACGAGTTCCATTACATTTACACGTTTTGAGATGGTTCATTATTCCTTTACAATCACTTTATTATTAACCGACTGAACAGCGTGCAAACCAAAACTTTCAAATAAAACCGCCAGAAACTTGAAATTAAAACCGCCAAATTCGCTCCAAGGGACAGTTTATTAATTCGAAGGTTTTGCATTTTTTTAATAACTTTATTTTGAACGTTATTTCAATGTACATCGTTTACTTACCCTTAACGTATAAAAAAATTATGACCTTTTCAGTGAGGCAGCCTGCAGTATTACCTCAAATATTATTTTACCAATTAATTTTACTAAAAACAAAAAAGCATACGTATCTTTTTCGAACCTTAACTAAATCAAAGATAAATAGCATTCAACTCTATACTTTTATCCGTTAAAAAACATTCGATTTGGATGACATAAATCAGGAACTCTCAGTTCGAAAGTTCTGTTTATCTTACTCATTCGGACAGGCCCCTGTCACATTTGCCAAGAACTAACCCAAATCGTCCTGGCATGCAGGACTATCCTCAAAGAATTTATTCCTGTGTCATTCCTTTACTTTCTTCACTTGATGTTTGTTTTCTGCTCCGGTGTAACCTTAGATATGTTTGACAAAGAAGAAATCACGCTTGTCAGAGGCATCGGGAGAGTAGCTTTGGAAATGTCTGGATTGAAGATTTCTGATTTAGTCCTTTTGTTAAAATGTTTCTTTTATTTTATTGAAGGGTAGTGGAATAAGGAAGTCATCTGTTACTCAGTTTAAGTAAAATTTCGCGACGTAAATGCAAAGTAAACAAAATCCAAATATTAAATTGGAGGCAAATCGTCTCGGTAGTCTCAGATAAAACTTTTATTTCGTCTCTGTTGTAAAAAAAATGGCTGCCGCTGTTTAACGATAACCCTTTTTTCTCTTGCATATTTTTTTAAGTTACTTTTCAAAAAGTATCTATGGGATAAGTACGAAATTTACTGTGTTTATTTAGAAATGTTTGTGAAATACGATGATGGTATTTTTATTGTAATAGAACAATTACGTTGGAAGTTATATTGTGTTAAAGTTTAAAACTGCAAGAATTTAGTTTATGTCAAGCAGAACGTATAGAATGTCTAGAAATGTTTATTTCTGTCATTATTCAATAATATGAGCGAATGATTTTTACAAAATTTCAATTAATTGTTAACTAATCTTTTCTATGTAAAGTGACCAGACGTTTAAATGTTTTTGCATTAGGTAAAGGTATTATTATTGCAGAAATAAAAAGGTATTTTATTGCAGAAATCGGATGTTGTTGTTTTTTAAGTAAGGAAAAAATACTATAATTATTTTGTTTGAAAAGCCAAGTTTTTTATTGTTAGTTAAGCATTTTTTTTGTATTTTGTTTATTTTTGCTTCTACAATTATGCTTTTGCAATTTTAAAATACCCAAATGCAGTAAAATGAATTGGTACCAACCAGATCAATTCAGAATAATCGAATATCCAGATAATTCATGAAAAAAAAGGTTATTTATCAGTAAAAAAACGAATTTTGCTTTAGTCTAAAATACATTAGTATTTTAATGGATATTAAAAACAGCATCATTCACCGATAAGAAACTTTTAAAATGTTGATTTTACTGATTTTTTTTCTTAAAACGATCCGCTTTCTTGTTTGACCAATCACATACTGTCAAACAAGAAATAAAGAAGTCATCCATTGCCAGGCACTGTTGGTAACATAATCATATTTTTAATTTTTCGAACCCACATTTAATTTGCAAACTTAAATATCCAGTCAGACTTGACTTCCTGGAGACCTTTCATATTTTTAGCAATATTGATTCGATTGTTAATGAAACATTCGCGGTTCCGGTATTTCCCGCTTGTTGGCACACAATTGTTAACTCCAACTGATTGAGATAGTTTTTGTTCTTTGGCAACACTTTCAATTCTGGGTTTATTTTCATTTTACTGTCACACATACTTTTCATTTCTGCTGAAGAAGGGAGATGTATCTCCCGATACATGAGAAGTTTTCGTGTATTTTTATTGCGCAGTTTTAGCATTGTATTTGTATTTTTATAAAAAAGGTATTTTATTTCAGAAACCAGATGTTTTTTTAAGTAAGGAAAAAATACTATAATTTAATTATAGGCAACATCTACTTCTAGAATATGTTGCATAATACTCTACATTTTTTAAAGTAAAAATCTATATTAATATCAAAGATAAAACGTTTTCCTTTGTTTCCCGAAAATTTAAAAAAAGTACGCTTAGCTGGTTTCTAAAATAAACGATTCGATTGTTCCGGAGCATAAATATTCGTTTCCAAATTGTATTACTTAAACTAATGTGAAGTGTCCTCGGGAAAAGCAAACAAAATAAAAACTATCGTGCAAATTTTAGGTTCCGCGAAATTACACCAGATCGATTTACTGTTGGGAAGCTCTGCCTCCGAAATAAATGAAACGAAATTCTTTAACAGCTGGCTTCCTGCCCAGATAGATTCCAATCTCCTTTCTCCGTTCGCCCGAAGGGCAAAAGTCTTTTGTGTGTTCAACTACAAATTGAAAACGGTAACCGCGCAAAAATGGTGTCTTAAGTCACTCTCCATTATTTGGAGAAAATGTGTTTATTCAGCTAAAGGTTCGAAAAGAGTTAATGGTTGTTGTCGGTTTTGACCTTTGTTGTTGACCTCAAAATCAATTGTCTCGATGTGGAAATAAGTAGATGGATGCCCAGTTGTCCTAAGCAGACGCGGGGCCTTGTGCAAAACTAAACGTTCAACTAAACTAGATTTTAAGTTGTTGTTTTTTAACTAGATCGATTCTTATGTATTTCCGTACTATTTCTTTCACAATAAATGACACAAGCTTGTTGCATAAATAATATGTAGCAATAGGAAGTGTTTTCTTTTTTTTTGCTGTTAAATTCAATTTTTTCTAATCGTTATTTAAAATATTAAAATTATTTAAAACCGTAGGAAAAGAGTATAATTTAAATCAAATTAAATTATGCCTAGAGACAAACTGATGCTTCTCATTGGATTTTTCGGAGGACGGCCAGAAGGGTTTCATGCGAAAGGATATTCCAGCAGAACATAGATATTAGGGATTGGTCGCCAATAGAAAAAAGATCAACAAACTGCTTCGTGGAAGCTACTGGTCGCCATTCACGAGTCAACGCCTAACTTCTTGTTATGTCAATCGTATAATTTGTCACGGATTTGTTATTTCGATTTGAATCACACTAAACACGTAACAAAGTATTTCACTTCTAATACCCTAAGTAGCTGATTTTAAAGACGTTTCACTTAAATATCGATATTTTAGATTTAAAAATAAAATAAGAAAATATATATATGAATGTCCTTGTCTGCGTGGGGCCCTGCCCATAGTGACGGGTCCTGTGCGAAGGCACCTTTCGCACACCCCTAAGGGCGGCCCTGATTAGATAATCGGTTTATGTTTCGTCCTGGTGTAACTTGTACATTTAATTTGTATTAAGATTTGTTTAGATCTCTTCGGGTCTATCTAGAATTAAAATGTTCTATAGATGAAGAATCCATAAATGAGTGTAATTTTAATTCTAAAAATTGGATTTGTTCTTAAGAAACGAAACAAAATACTGGGGTGTGAAAACCCTTCCCCCCCACCCCCCACCCCCCCACCCCCTACGCGCTCCCGTGTTCGTCTGAATAGGTGGCTTGCTCCCCGGTGATAATAATTTTTCATTTGTTTGTAATGGTTTAGTGAAATAAATATGTATATTTTAATTGTAAAATTGGTATTTGTCGAAACAAAACTAAATTCAGAAGTGTGAGTGAAACACAAACCGCGTTCCCATGTTCGCCTGTGTAAATACATGTGCTCTCGGATTAATACTTTAACTTTGTATGTTAAAATTGGCGATTGATGCTTCTCATTTAAACAAATCAAAACAAAAAGAAAAAAAATCACAACTAGCTTTCCCTCTTAATTTTTAACTTACATGGCAGAAACTTTATTCCAATTTGGTGAAGGAGCCCGTTTTAATCTAACCATCCTAAAATTTACAATTACATTCAGCCATAATCTTACTCGGTTTTTTTAAACAGAAAAATGCCGATATCTACCAATAAATAAATTACCAAATAAAAGTTAACACTCCATGTACAAAGCGACAGATTAAGCCATTGAAATTACCGAGACTACCTGGAGATTTTAACTGATTTAATTCGCGAAAGCATAAATCCCACATAAAATTTTTAACAGCCGAGTTCATAATACCGGTGCTCAAGAGAATGTGTCTTCCAACTAGAACTTTTTCCTTTGAATGTGCTAATCGACACTTGTAATTCTTTCTGCTCAGATAGAAGAAGAGGAGCATTACTTGTCTGGCGGTTGGAGAAAATCACCTTTTTATCTCCTCACAGATCTGTAAATTCTTCGTAACTGTGACCTACTTCGCGCAGACGATAAACATTTTCCTGGGGGGAACGATCGATGGCAACGTGGTCTCCTCTTCCGATCATGCGCGCCGGAGTCTCGATTTCTCTATTTCTCTCTCTGTTTCTCTTTCCCCTAAAAAAATTCCTTTTTATCTCGTACTGTAAACACTAAACTTTTGTGAAAAGCAATCATTTTTTTTATATTGTGTGTTTTTAAAATTACATTTTCTTCTGCTTTGTATGCATTGCGTTATCTCCGGAAAACTATTGTGGGGGATTCGATCCTGTATTGTTTGGATAAGGAAAAAATTGAAAAGAAAAAGTGCCTTGATTCCAGAAAATGATATTTCCTGTTCTCATATTTTCAAATGCATTCGTTTTATTACGGAATATATTCTTAGAATTCTTAACAGGAAATTTTTAGTTTTCAAAGTGTAATTTTCCTATTTTAAGACTACCGAACGCGATAAATAATAACGATGTGGGAAATAATTAGCTCCTTACGCAAAAAGGTCGCGTTTAAAACAAAATTAATAATTTTAAGGCTTTTTAATACACTAAAATTTAAAACGTAAAATTTTCTTTGATCTAAAAAAAGACAATTACTTTTATGATAGATAATCTTTTCCCGTGTTTAGTTTTAAATAAGTTTATAAATAAAAATTACAACCACTATTTACTTTTATTACATAAGAAATTTATAAGTTTGACGCACCAAACTCATGTGACTTATAACTCACCCGTAACTGCGTATTTAGAAATATATTTTAACAGTTCAAAATTTTTACAAAAATATACAGTGATGATATGTCTTTTTTCATAATTTCATAAATAGACAATTGTTCCTTACAAATGTGTCAAACATGTCAAATGAAAGCTTATATTATTATTCATATGTACACTGTCAAAAATTTCAGTTCAACGATGTAACATATCTTGGTATAAAACGAGAGGCCTGCAGAAAATTACACCATATCATGGTAGAATCTAGGTTGAACCAAAAATCCTTTATTATAAAAAAAGCGGAGGTTTCACCGATAATTGGTTCAACGTCTTTAACTGCAACCCAAATTTTCGCTGTCACTACATCAACAAGTCTGAGAATCTCCTCTAAGAAAGACAACGGCGAACAAGGACCTCCGTGGCCCAGTGGATAAAGACGTTCTGCTATGAATCATAGGATCCCTAGTTCGAGCCCGATTGGTGGACTTGACAAAGAAAAGTAACGAAGTTGTTTCGTAGGATTGCCAGCTTCGCTACAGAAATACTAAAATACTAAAAAAAACTCGAATTTTGTGTTTTATGCAATGTTATGAGTTTTTCTGCAAACATTAAATCATTCGTGGTAGCACCGTAAAATAGTGAAACTAAGCACCAAATGTTGTTTACAGCTAAATGGGTACCAAATTTTAGTGCAAGGTCGTAATAATTTTCAACAGTGTAATACAGTTGAAAAGAAATGGCGCATAAGATAATCAATAAAATTTTATTGATAAATGTGTGTAGTTAAACAAATCTTGCAAAGTTATAATGTCTGAATTTGCTCACCACAAATTCCGGCCATTTAACAGCATTATCAATAGGAAAATTAACGAAACCCAAAAAACAAGTATATCTAAAAGTAATAATCTATTCTCCAAACAGTTGGACATTGTAACCAAGCATTCCAAAAACACAACACAATGAAAAGAGAATGAAACACTTTTTCAAATCCATTGTACTCGAGAAGGCATTACGTCGACACTTTCTTTTGCGGGACACATTTGTCCAGTGATCAATGATAAAGTAATGGATGAAAAAATGGCCGTAGAAATACACTTTCTCTCCTCTGTCAGATTCGTGTGACCTCTGTGGTCATTTATCTTCTTTATCTGACGTTTATAGTTGAGTGCGGAGACCTAAAAATTAAGATACTTTTTTTTTGTTTCTGGCTTGTTGGCGAAACATGATCGGGGTTAATGCGATTTACGAGTATTGTTTCTGACCAATGGCCATTTTTATATCCATTAATGTGGTATTTTTATAGATAAAAATATGGATATAATTACTTGAGCAATGGACAAAACTTTTTTACAAAGCATTCCTTGATTATTCCAAGTTTCCTGGACTTTTCTGAAACATGATTAAAATATCAATAAGGTAATTTAAGTAACAACAAATAAAAAAAGCTAGGATCTCGAAAAAATATTTAAAATATGTATTGTATAATACATCACTCAGTTTTCTTATATTTTGGTCTTTATTTTTTAAGTACATTAGATATAGACATGGATAATTTTTTATGACATCTGTGCAATAATTGGTTATATAATACAGGTTAATATATGCACGTTGCATATACTTAAAGGTTGATATTTACTCTTCTTCAAAAACCTCACGAGTCAGAAGACCTTTTAATAGATTTTTATTGCACTAACTTTCTATTTAATCAGAGCAGGATGTTCCCTAAAGCTAATGAGTCACTTTTATCACCCATTAAAAATGTGTAAGTCATTAAAATGGAGCTTTATTACGCATTAAACAATATTTCATTTGAAATTTGTATTGAACATCTCCAAAAGTGGGTAAACTATTGTAAAATCAGTTTTGTAATATCACATAATAAATTATACCACATAATTTATTATAATAATATAAATTATATAAATTATACCATATAAATTATATCAGGTAATTTATTATGTGATATTACTGTAATCATCATACACATATAATCTGCTAAATTTGCTTTTACTGAAGACAATAGCTTAATTTGTTTTAAAATGTCTTTTAAGTTAATTAAAAAAACTAATTTTTAAATTATTTTTTAATAAATGTTTTTAAAAATTTAAAATACAGTTATTAAATAATTAATTTTATTAAAATTGTTCATATGAAATTCTATAGTATTAAAGTGAGGACTTTATTTTATTAAATTTATCTTGTAGATAACTTTTCTATGGAAATTTTTTTACCTTTTGTCGATTATATTTTTTATTATATTTATTATTGCAAATTTTAAAAAATACAATTACGTTTTAAAAAATAACTGATTTAAATACAAGAAAATAACATTCTACTGTCCAGCAAATATAAACCATAAAACCTTAAAAAAAATGTCGAAAGCATCTGAAAAAATGTCGTTGGGTTATTGTAAACTTATTTTTGGTTGTATAATGGTCAGATTAATGTAGCATAAATAGTTACATTTGTATAACGGGTTATTTATAGTTAGCTTCGACTGCAATAAGAATGGATAATGATCTCATTAAAATAACGAAAATATTAATTATTGTCGGAAGAATACTCCAAAAAAATATACTTAGAACTATAGGAAAAACAAGTTACTGAGATTAACTGTGTTATTAATTGTTATACATTTTAAAAATTATAAATTTAAAACTAACTTTAAATATTAAGTGTACGGTTACAAGTATTACTTTATCCAATCCAAAAATGCCTTTTTTAAACTACAACTATTTTTCCTTCCAGTATAAATACGAACCGAAAACTGCCTATCGATTTGTGAAACGCTCAAAGTGTAGGATTGCAATGGGATCCGGTCAACCATAAATCTTCTCACCCGAACGTTTTTCTCATGCAAAACAGCAATTTTCCCGGCTCCTGCTCCTCTCATTTCCTCACAGTGGAAAAGCAAATGAAAAGGAAGAGCACATCGAAAGTAGTTTCGGGGGCGATCATTTTCAATTGCTACTGGAAATTTCACGGACCATTACGGCTTATGCATATTGGGCTTTTCTTTTTCCAAATGCATTTTTTCTTATCTTAGCTTTGTTTGTGTTTAGTTGCGTATGGCTTTTAGATTGTTCATCATGGAATTTGGATGTGATCCAGTGGATTAGAGGCGTCTGGGTTTCTGTCTCGAAATCTTCTTTAATCGATAAGTGGGTTTAAGGAATAAATTTATCTGAGTAAAAATAGGACGAGTTTATATATATATATATATATATATATATATATATATATATATATATATATATATATATATATATATATATATATATATATATATATATATATATATATATATATATATATATATATATATATATATATATATATATATATATATATATATATATATATATATATATATATATATATATATATATATATATATATATATATATATATATATATATATATATATATATATATACAGTCAAACCTCGGTATAACGAACCCGGGATATAACGATCCCTCGGTTGTAACGAACTTTTGAATTGGTCCCAACCAAACTCCTATATCACTAATGTATTTTCAAATGCTTATAACGATCTTCAAAAGTAAGGAATTCGGATGTAGCGAACTAAAATTCACACTTTTCCAGTTTAGTTTCAGGTTTTTCCCAAAAATTTTACTAGCCCCGGACCACATTCCTTACCCTTTGTTCCTTTGACAGAAGCCAGGTTCCTCAAAGGTGACAATAGACTCCCCTGCTGAGCTCCTCCCCTTCCCCCGTTCAACTGGTTTAGCATACATTCTTTGCCTATTCCTTTCATTCTATTACTGAAGATTATCGTTTAACTTGTGGAATTCGCGTAGGTTTAAAATCGCTCCTGTTTGCTAATGCCTTTTCCATTGAGGATAAAGCGAAAATTATTAAGAGAATAGTAAACGGTGATTATCTTTATCTACAGATATTGTATATGAAGGGGATGTTAGTTCAGGTCCTTCAATTTCTGATGCTAAGGGTAAGGCAGCTGTGAACATTTTGCATAATTTCTTTGCAACAGAAACTGTGGATAAGAATGTAATGGACTCCTTTGATGCTTTCAATAAAAAATCAAAACTTCTTTTCATACTAAATAAATTTAAGTAGTAAAATTAATTTAATTGTTTTTTAAGAACAAATATTTCTTTTACTTTATTATTGCCCATTACTAAGTGCAATTCAGTGTTCAGTGTAAGTAATTTGTTTCGCACAAAACGTGTTTAAGGACTTTAGGAAGTTTTTATATCGTCAATATTTGAAAATTCGGATATAGTGAACCCTCGGCTATAGCGAACTTCTGAAACAGTCCGTTGAGGGTTCGTTATAACGGGGTTTGACTGTATATATATATATATATATATATATATATATATATATATATATATATATATATATATATATATATATATATATATATATATATATATATATATATATATATATTGAGATGGAGGGAAAGTTCTGTAGTATTTAAATAAAATATCTGAATTCATTTATAAAAATATGTGTTTAATATTAATCAATTATATATGCTTCGTTATTTGTTACAACCTGTTGCCATCTTTCAGGTAACCTGTGAATTCCTGTTTTGTAGAAGTTCTCATCCTTGGAGTTAAAATAGTCAGCAACTGCCTTAGAAACACTTTCAAAAGACGTGAATTTTTTTTCCCGTTAGATAATTTTGCAGTAAGATTTTTTTCTCTTAATATTCTTGTAAAGAATCCACTTTTCATCTCCAGTAACCAGCCTGTCCCAAAACGGCTCCACATTGTGTCTAATCAGATGTGATGAACACATTCTTACACGATCAGACAAATTCTTTTTCGTTAATTCATGTGGAACCCAAACACTTTGCTTTAACACAAACCCAACAGATTTAATGTGATCTCCAACAGTTGTATGATGAATGCCAAACTCTTCTGAAATTTCTCGACTTGTTAAATGTGGATTATTTTCCAACATGGATAACAAAACATCATTATCGATCTTGGATGGTCGTCCAGATCGATCACTTTCTTTGAGGCTCAGATCCCCGGAACGAAATTTGCTAAATCATCTTTGACAAGTACGAACATTTACAATATCTTTTCCAAAATACTGCACATAAATTTTTACATACAACCGATGCATCGCTTCCTTTTTGGAATTCATATAAAATGCAGTGTCGTAAATGCACTTTATCTACTGACATGTTTTTCACTTTAAATATCACAAGTAAATGATGAACGGTAAAAAAGGGCACCTTTTATATTATACAGGAGCTAAAAAAACAAAAAAAAATCCTATTCACTCACTAGCCAGATGTTTTTTTTAATTACAAGAAAAATCACCTGCCTATTTAAAATACGACAGAACTTTCCCTCCAATCCAATATATATATATATTGTGGTATGTATGTGTGTATATATGTATATATATGTATATATATATATATATTATTAAGACAAAATTCTATACTCTTTTGCAAGAGTACCACTTACATGTGTAAGATTGCAATTAAAATACACTTTTATTAAGTTTTTGTATGCTTTATGTTAAAAATGCCTTATAAATTTTAAGTTATAATCCTGATGGGAGTTTGCGTATTCAACCTGTGTACCTTACCTAAAGATGGAACTAAAGAATTGGTATGATTGACTAATGAACTTTATAAACAACATACGAAAGTAATTCAAGCACAAAAATCATACTTAACACAATTTCATTGATATTTCAGAATTTTATTGTAATTGTTTATTGATAATTGTGCAATTTTATTGATAACTAGCAATATGGCTCAGCGTAGCTCGTGGTCACTGCGTAGTAAGAGCTGCACGATTTTGTCTTGCCAGCGTAGCCATCGCATATCACTCTCTGTGCACTGTGAAAAATAAACTTTATCAAAATCCACATTTATTAAATTACTTTGAGTATTTTTTGAGATAACTAAATCTATTTTTATGTTCACGACTTTACATGCTATTGCGACTACTATTTAAACTGGTGTTTTTGTAAAATGTTTCTTTTTGTGAAATAAAAATTCCTAAAAATTTTTTTAATTGCATATTTTTTTGTATAAAAATTAACCATTTAGTAACAATAAACCCATGTAGTAAAGTTCACATTCATTAGTATTAATATTGGCGACGCAATAATATATCAAAGAAAAAATATTGCATTCTTCCAAATCAAAATAATTTATCGTATTTGGTCATTATTTTTGTGCCAATTGGCGACCGGAGTCTATATATCCGTATTTTAACATAATTTCATATCGGTCAATTTTTACGGACAATATTTCTTATAAATATTCATTTTATCAAATATTCATTTTTAAATTCCAATAAAATGTTTTTTAGGTGAAAATTTAAAAATAACCTACATGGAGGTATAAATATAGAAAACCTTAAGTTAAACTTTTAGGGTGGCCCATTTCAACACCATAGTAATATTCCACTCTGTAACAAATAGCACTATTGTCATAAAGTTAATTTGTTCGGAACATTAATACACATGGCGTCAGTCGAAAGAGCTGGTTTATCTACATCCTTCGGTTGGCGAGGTTTTTGTTAACTACGTAAATTTTGTTATTTGGACACTAATTTCGCCATTGTGATGATATTTTTAAATATAGGACCTCTATTTTAGCTCATTTGGCAACATTTTTATTCAAATGGAGAAACATTTTATTCATTTGGCGACATTTTTAATTCATTTGGCAACATTTGGCGACATGTTTAATTCATTTGGCAACATTTACTCATCAGCCAATCAAAATGAATCTTTTATCCCAGTATTGTCGAAAAATAATTTTGGTCGCCAAGGTGATTTTTAACAATAACGTTATAAAGGAAAGATCGAGATGTAAATTTCCCATAGGAGTAATGTTAGAGAAAATGGAAAAAGTTCTATAACTTTTGAATGGTTGTAGATATCCACATAAAACAAAGTGCACATTTTAAACTAAGAAAATATTGTTCAAATGGTGCAAGTTTCATAAAAATCCGTGCAGAGTAGTTTTTGAGTTAAATCCTGACAAACAGACAGACAAAAAATATTTAATGTGATTTTCTGAATCAGTGTATCCTAATTCGTGAAGAAAACTCAAAATGAGGGGTTTTGTTCGATTCTACAGACAGACACTCCATTTTTATATATAAGTATTGATTTGTTTTAAATAACTTTTTTTTTAGTATTTCTAAGTTCTAAGAAGATATTAACTTGCAGTAACACAAAGTTAAAGTTTATATTTTTCTTACAGAAGATTTATTTCCAACCAACTTTCAGCATCAGGCTTTTTATAAAATGTTCCTGTCAATGTGATATTTAAAATTTAAAAACTAAACTTAAAATCTAAATAACGAGTATTAATTTTTAATATTAAATCCACCTTTGTATTACATTTTATGCTATTAATACATGTGGATGTTAAATTATGAAATTAACATGACAAATATATTATGATGTTAAATATATGTTTCTTAAGATGAAATTAAATGCTTTTAAAATAGAAATGCACAAAATTTACAATTATATATATTTTAAAATTAATAAGTTAAATATTAAGTTAAAAGAGGCACATCAGTAAGAATTTAAATTACATATTTAAATACCTCAATGCACAATTTATTTTAACCTCGCATATTTTAAATATATATAC
Organism: Troglohyphantes excavatus; assembly: GCA_963932185.1. NCBI lineage: Eukaryota > Metazoa > Arthropoda > Arachnida > Araneae > Linyphiidae > Troglohyphantes > Troglohyphantes excavatus. Next base: position 53,691,010 of record OZ010668.1, read on the forward strand.
TACTTAGCTTAACTCATTAAGACTTATAAAATACGAGAGTTAGCCATTTTTTTTGTCTAACTTGTTTGGACAGGGCTATTTTTATATATATTAGCAATAACAATGATACAAAACTCACAAAATATATTGTAATATTTAAGTAGATTCTGAACACTGTGAGCTGCCCTTAAGGAAGGACTGCGACCTGACGCTAGAATCTATGGTTTCCAAGACTTACTTCACTGTAATTGCGTGGTGCGAATGGAAGCACAGTTGGCACTTTCTTGTCTGATTATTCTTTCCGTGATTATCGTAATCGCACATGACTTATGTCTGTCTTGATATGAAAACACATTGTTTCTATGCCTCTCATATCGGTAAAAAATATTACATATTAATAATTCCATCTTAATATGGAATTTTTTATCTTTTAATAAAAGTAGATTTTTACGCGTTTTTAACTTATGATTTAATTTTTTTATCTTATAACCTCCCCACTCCCAAGCCCCTAAAGGGACAAGGGAAAGTATAGCAAAAAAATATAAAATTTATGAAACTTTCTCGTATTTTCGCCACCTAAAGGCATGCTCCAAACACCCTCAAATTTCATTTTTTTATTTTTTACATCAAATGACTTTTTTCTGCACTATTGGGGGTGGGGACATTTGTTTCCCCCTACTGTATATCCTGTATATATAAATTAGTTAAAAGAAATTAAATGCAAGAATTAAAGATTATCAATAAAATTTAACGTGTACTCTAAAGGTTTTTCTGATTTTATTACTTAAGATCACATGCTTCAAAGGGCTGTAACTTAAATCAAAGGTAAATGCGTCTAGACGAAATAACACTTTTCAACAAAAATCATCTATATTGCATCGTCTAGACATTCCACAAATCCATTTGGAATCAAAAGCAACCAGTTTCACAAAATATTATTAACAAATAAAACCAATGGAACACTCTTTGTTTCCCACATTGTGCGAAAAAAGAAATAAACATCCCAAATATACGAACAAATCGTTTTCTTTAAAAAATAAAGCGATCATTAGAACCCGGGAGAAATCGAAAAAAATACACTAAAGAAGAATGAGAAATGGCGGAAGTTAAAGAATGTCTGCCAGAGAGACTCCATTAACTGAGGTTTATCAGTTGTCCGCAGGGAGCGCTCTGTCCGTGTAAAATCCTCCAGGGAGGCGTCGCATTGCAACATTCTCGGTAATGAAACTACGGAATTACTTTCCAAGTCGAGCAATTGGAACGTTACTAGAGCGAAGAATTGTTTTCAATCTCAAAGGGATGATTACAGTCGCAATGATGTTTTCGGAATTACGAAAATCAGAAAATATGTAAGGTAAATTTGAGCTTTAAATAAGAATAGTCCACTGCAATTAGACTTTGACTGACCGGACATAATTAAAAACAATGTGAAACTAATTTTAAAAAATGTTCTAGGCGTTCCATTTACCAATCCCAAAAAGTTCCAATTATTCCTGCCTCAGGTTTTTTATATAGTGGCACTTATTTTGATAAATTCGGGAGTGTTTTATTGTTAAGATATATAGTATAATACAATTATGTTTTATTCTGGAGTTAAAGTACAAGCTAAAATATTTTATTAAATGATCACATAGTTAAAAAAATTAACTTTATTTACTCATTACGTAGGAATACGCCTTTTTCGCCGTCTAATGAACTCTTCAAAAGATCCAGTAAAAGTTTTTTCTATTCATAACTTTATTTATTTTACACTTCATTTACTTTTCAAAATTAACCGTACTTACCAATATATAAGGTGATTGCCCAGATCATATCATAACATTGGTTCAATGATGGAGTTTTTAGAATTAACAATTATACATTCCATTGCAATTTAGACTTGTTTTAAACGCAAAAAAAATCGGAAGCATTTATGTAATAACTAAAGTGTATTTTAAAGCTGTTTTTAATAGGATCTGCTTAGAGAATTCTATTTTCTGGCTTACGACAGGAGCGACTTCTTCAATAACCGAATTACACAATATCTAGTAAATACCGCAATGAATTAAATTTATGGACATTGACATACATTGTATGCTATGTTTTAATTTTTTCAAAACAATATGAAAGTTTAAGTTTTAGTTATATAAAATTGGAATACAAAAGTACAATGTCAATTGAAACCAGGCATGGAGTATTTGAATTGAAATATTTTTCCATCACCTATATTAGCTTAAATATCGTCATTATTTCATCTTTTATGTCCTTAACACTTCAACAATGTGTTATGTGTAATACGTGCACATATCTCAACAATTTAATATGAGTTTCCGACACTTACAACTTGCTTGATAGTCACTTTTAAAGCTTTACAACAATTGGATACAAGATGCAGTAAATATTCTGGAACAGAAATCATTATGTAGTGTATATAAATATTATCTATATTTCATCCACATAATTGTAGATTCAAAATAAATCTCCGCCATTGACGCAAAATGTGATGAATTCTGAGTAAATGTTCAGGAGAAAGACATATCCTGAATGTTGTTTTGGAGAGGGTACATTTACAATAATAAAGAATTAAAATATTGAACAGATATTATTTTTTTAAGACATTTAATTAATATAATGAAACTATTGATTACTTTTTCTTATTTGATAGCTTAATTAGACAGTACAGTAAAGTGTTTTATGTTCAATAACATATTTCCTGATAGACTGTTCACAAGTATAAATTTCATGTAATTAAATTCAGCTGAATAGGGGCACAGACTCCATACACTTCCTTCTTGAGTCTGCTCACAATCCTGTTAGTTGCATATTTTAGCCCATTTAATAACAGGTAAAAATTAGATTTTTGATAAATATATGAAACAGTATCTCACCCAGAAAAGCACTCATAAGTATAACCAAAAGAGTTCGCTGAAATCCGAATTTAGTTCGAATGTCTGTTCATCGTACAGTCAGTTTTTTAAACGATACAATATAGGAATAAATGAAGTAATAACTTAGACTCGCCTGGTACTGAAGTTTTATCAAATATAATTTAATACTAAAAGTAACCGTCCCTGGTTTGAAACGATGTTTCTGAGATATAATCTTATTTGGAGAGATTAAATAACTGGTATAAAATCGACCTATCCTACGCAATCTTGACTTTCTTATTAGTAACAATAATACTTTTTAAAGTATGAATTTTGGATATTTCATACGTAAACTTATTAATCGTGTTATATAAAAAAGCCTGTTTCACTTTCTAAACAGTTGTAATCATTTTGTTTAATATAAGAGCACGGAGGTCATAATAAAGAAACATTTGTTTCGATTGTTTATAATAATAAACAATTATTTCTTTAATTATTTTATTGTTGGCAATATTTTACGCCTTTTATCAATATTGAAAAAAATTTTATATGGAAATTTAAAATATCGTTTCTAAAACCGTTATAATTTATTTTTAAAATCAAAAATAATTTTACAATTACGAGTCTCATATGCATATATATTCAGAAGGAACAGTTTCTATATATGAATTTTCAGCCTTTTATACGCAGTGGAAGTAGTTTGTTTTGCGATCCATTCGCAGACACTTTATTTTATTATAATAAATAAACACTCTTATGAAATAACTTTTAAAAGCTTTCTGGTACATTTAAAAATTCTCTGTTTTTAATTAGCGAGTTATTCAACTCTATTTTACTAAAAATATTCCTCAAAAAAACTTCCATTAAAAGCAATCACTGCATAATACGTCTTAATTGAAATTTTCTTTACACCTCCATTCGCAATTTCCATTCAAAAGAAACACAACTTAATCGAATGCTTCCCCCCTTTTCTAACAACAACGAAAATTCTTTCATAACCGAAAAATAAAAGAATAAAACAACAAAAAAATCATCACCATCTAAGCGAGTCAAATAAAAGCGAAGGCACTTGCAAATAATTCTAAGAAAAAGCGCAGGTCGAATAGGGGGGAAAGGGATGTTTTGTTTATTTTATACCCCCCCCCCCCTCTTTTTCTCTCCATCTTCCTGATGAGCGAGAGAGTCGCTGCGGTCACCATGGAAACCGATTCGAGAGACGCCTCAAGGTCACCTTCCCAGCAAGCAAACGATTGGATGCGGTCCACGCCCAGAAGAGAGGGTTGCGGGGGTTCTCCCTCTACACCCACCTGTGAGGGTGGCTACCTGAAAATGGGAACGATTCGAACTGCGGGGGTGGGGTGAAGATCGTTTTGGGCGATAGGGTGGGGAGGAGAATAGAAGGGATGGGATGGGGGAGCTTGGAATCGTCTACTTGAAATGATGTTGTCGAGATGTTGATGGTGATGTCGTTGACTGTGATGTTTTTCAGAGTGTGGGGAAAAGTTGTCGATGTGTGCGTAACTGAGAAGCTGCCAACGATTTGTGAATGGAGCCATTACTGGGAAGCTGAGAAATCATTTTGAAACACACACGCAACAAAATATATAGATAAAAATATTATTTTTTTCAAAAATTGTAATTTTTTTATATTATACTTTAAACCGTTTCAAAAAGCATGTGATGTGATGTCATTGTAATTCCCAGTTTAAAATCCTAATGAAATATATTTTGTTCGTTTAATGTATCACTGATGAGATAATAACTATCTGATTAAAAATAATGTTTATCCCTTTGCAGTTTTATTTAATTTGATATCTTTTAACTCTTTACACTTCACTCTTACTTATCATTTGAGAAAACAAATAACTTTTCTGTCATTGAAACGTTTGTTTAAATGAAAAATTATCCAAATGAGAAATAAAAATTATCGAAATTTTCGATATTTGAAAATTATAAAACTATATAAATGTCAATATTTATTCAAGATAAAAAAAAACGTAAGTTCCGTTAGCAATAAATATATATATATATATATATAAATATATGTATATATATATATAAATATATAAATATATATATATATATATATATATATATATATATATATATATATATATATATATATATATATATATATATATATATATATATATATATATATATATATATATATATATATATATATATATAAATATAAATATATATATATATATATATATATATATATATATATATATATATATCAATTTATTGGATACTCTTACTATATCTACCGGAGAGCATTATTTTTTAGTAAACTCTGCCGTGACGTTCTTATACATATATATGAAAATTTTAAAAATAGTAAATTATTTGAGATTATAATTTTCTATATATATATATATATATAATATATATATATATATATATATATATATATATATATATATATATATATATATATATATATATATATATATATATATATAAATATATATATATATATATATATATATATATATATATATATATATATATATATATATATATATATTTATATTTATATATATATATATATATATTTATATTTATATATATATATATATATATATATATATATATATATATATATATATATATATATATATATATATATATATATATATATATATATATATATATATATATATATATATATATATATATATATATATATATATATATATATATATATATATATATATATATATATATATATATATATATATATATATATATATATATATATATATATATAATATATAATTTATATATATATATATATATATAATTTAGAAAAGTTAACTATACTTTAAATAAAAAAAGAGTTCATTATGCAAAAAAAATAATTTTAGGTTTTTTAAATGGTTTAGAGTTCTTTTTTATCTTGCACGTTCTTAAATTTTAACTCATTTTTTCCAAGAAATTACAAACAAAAAAAGTGTTTTTAGATTAGTACTAAACCGTTAGCTACATGAATTCAATTTCAAAAGCATATGAAAGCAACGATTTTCAATTGGCTTTAGTTTTTTTCTGAATAATTGCAACAAAAAAAAATATTTTCAATCGGTGTTTAAAAAAAAGTTAAAAACAATTAATCTAAATTATAGCAAACTTCAAAAAAATTGTTAAACAATAAGAGTTTTAAAAAAAATTTAGAAATACACCAGAATTACATACTTAATTTTATAACATATCTTTTAAGATGGATTATTCGAAAACACGCCAAGTTTCAGTTAACTACAACGAAACTTAATAATAAGAAAGAAATGGCGTAAAATAACATTTCAAAAGAAAAGAGAACGAGTGCACAGTTAAATGAGAGAGAGAGAAAGTTTTAATGCCTGAAAGTTCCATTAATGGAATGCCACTAATGGAGAACTAATGAGCCAAGAAAATCGTACGTGAAGATTAATTTATCATCTATGTATTTTAATTGCATTTGGGAATTTAGAGAAAGGTAAAACAATATTAGAACATGGATGTCGAATGTTTGATCGGCGTGGAAGATTATTTGAGTTCTCTTGGATTAAAATTGCAGCCAAGGTGAAGTTTAACAATTATTTTAAAAGGGGTAAATTGCACTTATAACTTTAACAACAATCCCAATTTCAATTATTTTTATTTTTTACTTCATTCCTTTGCAGTTTGTAATTAAATAAAGTGTAACTGTATCGTAATTTGTTTGTATTAAATCCCTTGAATTTAACAATTCAATCAATAGTTCTTTTTTAGAAAATTTTATAAGACACAATATTAATATTTATTTTAATTATAATGAGTTTTAAATACTTTTTTAAACTCTGAAATTGTATAAAAGAATAAAACATACCTTAAATCAAAATGATGTGATGTAACACCTTGACAATCATGGATGCAAAATAACGTCCAGGGATCTGTAGTTTTTCAAGCAGTGTACTCAATTTTTAAATTCAAGACTTAAATCACACGAGAATATAGCTTAAATATAACCAAATAGAATAACAATTCTTTACTGAAATAAATCTAAGTGCTTAATATTATTTGATATTGCTTTATAAGAATAATAGCAAGTACGCTAATTAAAATAGTTTACTACGAATTTTTTTAATTAGTTTTTATACATTTTTCAGCTACATAATTGTTTTGATTATTCCACTTTTCATTATCGAATAATTTATACTTAGTTTTTATTCTATTAAATATTTTTTGCGTTTCTTATGAGAAAGTTTTCAATAACTAAAAGCACAATAGTTGTAAATCCATTTTTGGCCCAATTTTTTTTTATGAAATATTGGTATCAATATAAAGGTGGAATCTAGTTCATTCCTCCCACATGCATAGTATATCAATTCCAAATAAAAAAAAATGTAATTCCGGCTTAAAAATAATTCCCCATAGCTTTCCATTAAATTCTCAATTTTCTTTTTGCGTTTTCCAAATATTTTTTTTTAAAAAAGTGGACTTACAACCGTTGTGCTATTATAGCCATCATTATGAGCTTTTCCTCTTATAACTCTTCAAATGTATGCGGCCATAATATAAACAAATAAGTGAACATTTGCACCGTAGTATTTCCACATTACTTACTTTGTATTGCATCATTTTATTATAACATTACTTACTATGTTTTGCACAATAGTATTTTCAAATTACTTACTTAGTATTGCATCGTTGTATTATAACATTGCTTACTTAGTATTGCACTGTAATATTTCCATCCTACCTAGTATTCCACCTGCTGTCCTATTATTACAATACTTACTTAATATTGCGCCGTAATATTTTCGCATTACTAAATTAGTATTGCATCATTGTATTATAGCATTACTTACTTAGTATTGCACCGTAGTATTTCCACAATACTTACTTAGTATTGAATCATAGTATTATGATATTACTTATTCAATACTGTAATATTTCTATGTTACTTGCTTATTATTGCACAATAGTATTTTTATATTATTTACTTAGTATTGCATCGTTGTATTATAACAGTACTTAGTGTTACACCATAGTATTTCCACATTACTTACTTTGTATTGCACCATAGTATTTTCACATTACTTACTTAGTATTGTATTGTACTATTATACCATTAATTATTCATTACGTCGTAGTATTATAACATTATATAACAGCACTGAACGGTATCTCAAGTAAAATTGAAGAATTTCCATTCTAAACTGATTTCTGTAAGTGTATCAACTAATCTTTCTAAAAACTGCTACACATATTTTCCCATTAGTGTACATTTATTAAAAACGTAAAAACTCGATCGAAAAATTCAGGCACAAAATTAAATATGATTCATTATTCTTAAACATTTCGACCGCGTTATGAACACTGAAAAGTTCCTGATAAAAAAGGCCACGTGTAAAATAAAAATACCTTAAACAGATTTTTTAATAGAAAATGATGGTTTTAATTGACACTAATGCTTAAAACAACTTTTAAATAACTCATATCTACCATAAACTGAAATTTATTAAATTATTCATAATTCTTATAATTCCATCAATAAAAACTGAAAATGATACATTTTAAATGCGAACTCTTAAACAAATTAAAAATTAATGTTTAGGTAAAAGAAGAAATTCCTCTAATTTAAGTATCTCAAGTAACAAATATAACAAACACATTAGTGAAAAAAAATATATTGAATAATTTACTATTTTATATTTTAAAATTAAATTTATCTTAAAAACTATGCCTGCGCTTATTCCAGATGTGTATAAAACGCTATGAAATAAATAAAACTCATGCTAAACTAAAACAGGTTAAGAGTTAGTATTAATTATACTTATATACCGAAAATAAAAATGGAATTTTATGCAAATTTTCCATAATTTCTTTTATAGTTTAAATTCTTGAAAGTCAATTTTTCAAAGTTAATATATATTACTATTTCAGTTACAGGTTTGGGACTTGTACTTGGGGCTTGAATTTATTTACATTTACATTTTACACTATGCAAAATCTTCCTGATATTAATATTCATTTGAAATGTAGAGCAATCCATTCTTTCTCTACAATAAAACTTAGATAAAATTCAATATCAAAAGTATATTTCACAAATTTATTATGTTGATTTATTTAAAGACTCGAAAATAAATAAACTTTTTTTTCCCATAACCTTGAAGTCATATTTTTCTTTTAAAAGATTTTGTTCATTACACTAGAAAAGACAGCAGCTAAACCAATTGCCTTTATTGAAAAAAAATTGTAATTTATTTCCACAACAAAAAAAATTGAATTCATTACTCTTCATTAAATATATTCTTTCCAACCCAGAGCTGCTCGCGTGGTAAAGTAGTCTTTCTTTCAAAGCTTTAGAACTTAATACTTTTCGATAAAAAAATAAATGAGATTTCGGGAAAACCGTAAACTTTTATATTTAAAAAATACATTATTATTTTTCCAGATGAAATGTTCTCAGGATCTGCGTGTGGCCATTTGTAATAGGAAATTATTACATAAAATTAGTATTTAGTAAACAAAAGAATCGAGCCCTTTTTGCACTGAAGTTGAACTTTATAATGGGTGTAGTATTAATTTCTTTTGAATTTTAGCTTTTCAAAATAACTAAACAGTTTTTAATATTTTATCGTGGGAGTTTCATACTTTCATATATATTCAAAAATATTTTCATTACGCTGAAATCGAATTTGGTTAAATCATAAAATAAATCTCTCAGTTTTTTAGCGAAAACTTTTTTTTATAATTGCTAATATTAACCTTCAGTGGGATAGAGACGAAGGTCTTTGAATCGCCAGTAGCCCTACCGATACACATAGTTTTTAAATTCAGAAAAAATCACTGTTTTAAACCGTTTTTCAAAGCTAACGATGAAGGAAACTTGTGCAATGCATCTCTAATAAAATAATTGCAAAATTTATTTTTAAAGAAGCATTAGGAAATATAAATTAAATAATCTTCCAGTGAAAATAAACAACTTCTATATTTCGCTCGTTCCTAAAAATGATTTGTACACAAGGGCGCCAAAATCGTATTCGCTTCTGTCACAAAAATTCCCCGAACCGACTCTGGATATACGAACGTATATATACGTTAATATCTTTTAGATTGTTAATTGAAATATATAATTATTATAAACAAACGTACATATTGATTGATTTATTTGTCTTTGCATACATTGTGTTTTGCATGAATTACTGTTCACTTTTGTTTTAAAAAAGAAATTTGCTCTTGTTTTATACAGAGAATTATTATTTAAAAGTAAAGCCAACGTTTCTTCAATAATCTTTTTTCTTAGACCATATTTCCGTTGCGAGTTTATTTGTAGGTAGATTTAAGTATGTGTAAACTCTCCAAAATAGCATCCATCCAACATCATTTACCGGAATCCCCTACTTCGTTTGGAACGTTCCACGCTAGCAACCCTACTCAGAATCTTTCTCTTGGTGGTAGGATGATACACTTTCATGCAACTTAGACGTTTAATTCAAATAATATCATTATTTAAGCAATCTGTATTATTCAAATGCATTCGGATTTAAGACGAAATAATATTTTAAATTTCTTAATAATAAACATACTAAAATAAAATAGATTTATTTAAGGAAAACGCACTGTTTCTCTTGAATAAAATTCCACCCAACAACGCAACTCTATTTAAATAATTCATACACGCCTTTATACGGACCGTATAAACCTTTCCGAAACATGTATTCATCTCTTCCTGGTACGTCTTTGTTTACCTCTATTTATCTTATGAAAGCCTTCTTTTATGTGCACAATGCTTTGTTACTCGATTTATGAATATTTCAGTAGGTATTGTGTGATCCTGAATGTGGTCAAAAGAATACTCAGCAAAGTGAAAAAGACTTCTAAAGGAACTGCGTAAACTATCAGAGCATCTTTATATTATATATATAATACATGAAGAATTTACCAAAGTGTGAAGTTAAATCTTAATTATGAAATAGCGTTGGAAATAAATGGCGATGGAAGCTTATATTTTATGATATTTTCAATTTATTATATCTAATAAATTATGTTGAAATGAAAACTTTAAAATAATCTTGAATCTCTCTTTCAAATTCATCCTATTCACGGACATTAACATTTGATAAATTGCTAGGAACCCTAGCATGGGCATAGCTATATGTCTAGTAAAAATTCTTTATTAATCATAATTTTATATAACGTTCATAAAAGCATTAATTGTGCCTTTCGACCGTAAATTTCATACCGAGTTATGGTCATGCAAATAAATTAGAAAGTCACAAAATTAATTAGTAGTATACTTAAGTTTCTGTGGCAGTAACAACCTAATTGGTACCAGGTACCATACTGAGCTAGAATATAAACCGTAAACCTGGAGCGAGGACTCCAATTGAGCAACAATGTACTTAACCGTGTCACGCGTATGCGTACAATTTGGAAGAAAGGTTGAGAAAACTTTCGTCATTTACTATGCGGGAGTCACATATGACGTCACATAAATGTTTAAAACTGTTTTTTACTGTGCATTTTGTCTTCTTTTTCTTGTAAGTAAGTACGGAAAAACATTAAGTGTGTAAAGTTTAATGTTTTTAGTAATCTAAATAAGCTATGCGGAAGGACGATTTTTTTCTACCAAAGTGGACGGCGACGCTTAGTCCGCGCTTCAGTGCTTATTGTTGCTTAGAGTGCTTTTAGTACCAACCACTGCGCTTAAGCACAGTGGTTGGTACTAAAACTGCATCAGGATTGTTGGATGTCAAATTCGATCACACGAATTCTAATCTACCAGAATACCCACCAAGTGAACTGATTAATGCAAGTTAAATCTGCTCAAGCTTTAACCTCCTCACTTTAGTGGAGGTGTTAAGGGTATTGAAAAGTGTGACTACAATAGTTACCTTCGTCACCTGTTGTTCTTATAGTTGTTCATAATTTTATATATTATATTCAGGATGGATCCCGCAGTAAACCACAACTAACCAAACTTGAAAATAATGTGACAAATTAACCATTTGAAACTATTTAACAATGAAATACGTGATTTTCAATTTAAAAAAAACGTATATGCTGTTAGGTTGAGAGAAAATAGTTTTAAAAAATTCTAACACTAATTTTATAGAAAATAACTTTAAATTTAAATTTGTAAGTTGAGCTCTACAATTCACACATATATATACTTTTAATTATTATTTTAAATAAGTAAGTTTTCATATTATTTTAGATAATTAAAACAATTAGTTTAAATTATAATCAATAGAAAAAAACAAAAATTAATATGAATTTAAATAATAAAATATAATATATGATATATTGCAGTTTTTTATTTAAAACTATGCTTTTTACTTCTTTGTTCTACGTGTTTATAGACTAGAAACACTAGACTATTTAAAATGTGAAAAAAAATCTTTAGATTTTTCTTTCAGGATAGATAGTCCCCAATAGACCTTTGAATTGCTCTAGTGAGACATTAATAAAATCAACCATTTAATTTCAGAAGTAGATGAAATAAAATATAAGCCTTTTTATTCCCCCAAATACATCTTCAAATTAAGCCATCTTGGACCCTCAATCCAAGACCACGCACAAATTCCAAACATTCTATTCCGCCATTTATTCTCAACCAAGACGGAAATGCCAGATTCCAGGGAGTCTAATTGTGTTTCCATGTATTCTGGGCTGAGTTGAGTAGTAGATGTCCTGCTCTTTATTTGTTCCAACGGAAATGAACGCCTGGACTTTATTCACAGGTTCTACATGCTTCTAGACCTTTTAATGATGTGCGAACCGGATTCCCAATTTATTTCCGCGTGCGGTAAAATAATTGGATAGTTCGTGCAAAGCGATCGAAATGTGGGATTTTCAATTAACTGGAATCGTCACCAATAATCGTAGTGGGTCATTCAATACCATGAATATCTGTTAATTACGTTTCTAGACGTTGCTCTGTAAAAGCTTGAAGAAATATTGAATATTTTCGTAAAAGAATTTCTAACATTACAAGTAATATTTGTGACATATATTTATTTACACTTTGTTCGTTTAACAGATGTTGCAACAAATCAACATTTCATATAGATATAACATTTTATCCATATAAGTATATATATATTTATGCATATAATCAATAATTTATGACAATTATATCACTAGAATTTATCGTCTTACACTTCCGATACATCTAGACAGGGATTCGCATTTAAACAACTACAATTATGTGCCTTATTTGTAAAAATTGATTTACCACGTAAGCAAAATTATCTTCACCAATAGCTTTATAAGTTTTATTTAAAAGAATAACATTGTTTATGATTAACAAATAAACCAAGATAATTTTATTATTCTACTAATAATAAAATTCAATATTTTAATTTTTTTAGTGAATTTAACTTTTAGTTGATTTTATTTTATTATTTATATTACTTACATAGCTGCTATAACTGTTACTTTATGTTTTATTAAGTGCAAGAGCTTACCATTCATAAAAATATAATAAAATACTTTAAACTTCACCTGAAATTTTAATGGTGTTTGTATTCTAGACTTGATTAAGGATTTAAAAAAATATTTTTTATTGGAAATTACAATCTTTAAGATATTATTATTATTATTTTAAATTTATATTCAAGGACTTTTCAAAAAACAATTTGTATTACCAGATTAATATTATGACTCAACCCTGCTATCCCTGCTTCAAATGATTGTGCAGCTACAATATACGATTTAATTACATAAAAATAAACTTGGCTTCTGTTGAAAGCTGAATGCACAAATAGACATACAGTTTCAACAAAGGAACACTTACTGATAAATGTTGTTTAGCTTTAAATTTTGTGAATTGCTGCAATGGATATTCAAAAAAAGTTAACAATAACTTACATAGAAATCACAATTATCACTTGGCATAATACTGGATAAATGTCAAAAATTATTCAAAAATCACATTAAAATTAACATTCACTGATGCAGTTATAGGCAACGCATTTTAAATTAAAGAAGATAAAAATTGCATTTCGTAATACTGATTGTAAGATTTCTAAAGCACATAACATATTTTGAACTGATTCTGAATTCAGCTATAATTTACAGCCATGTTTATTAACGTCCTTAGTCTTTGTGTTTCACTAAAATAATCTTTATTCGTAAAATTGACTGTTGTTGTATTTTTAAATGGACTATATTTTTAAATGACATAAAAAGTTACATATAAATAATGAGTGTTTATTATTATACGGATTATAACTAGAGATTACTTTAGTTAAGTCTTTTATATAACAATTTTATAAATGTTAAAGTTATTATAATTTATTTACCATATTTTATCAATTTCAAATTCACTCTTAAATAAAAAAAAATACCATTAGATGAGTATTTTCAAAAATACTTAAATGCCTGTGGGAAAAAAATATGTATATTTTTTAATATTTAAATTCGCACAGATAAAATTTTGCATTTTAAAAATTAACTTTTGCATTGATTATTCATCTAAAAAATAAAGAAAAGTTATAATTTAAGGCTGGTGGGGGGGGGGGGGGGGCTGTTCATGCGATAATTATCCCACTAGCATGCTAGTATAATTATGAGTTTTAAGTGATTAATTAAGTTTTTAATCCTATATTAAACATATCAACAACATATTAAACATATAACAAGCAAATCAAAATTTGGTCATGATTGAATAATTATTATTTTAAATTCACAAATATATTTTGTCATAAAAACTTTATTATATTATGAGTGATAGATAGCTGAATTCAGTTTTTTTCTTTAATAATAGTCTCATTAATTGAATTTGAAATTTAAAAAAAAAACTAGCTGAATAATAATAGTTTTATCCAAGAGTTCTTTAAATGTGAGAGATGAAATCTGTCAGACAATACAATCTAAAGTGCATTCACAAAACTTAATTTGCAATTAAACTCACCTGTTTCTACCTGTTTATAATTAATGATTGTTTATACTAGTATTAACTACAGCTTCTCTATGATACTATATGTATCTTTGATATGTGTTCAAAGTTCAAGAAGTACCGTAATAAAAAAGAGAGAAGAATACAAGAAAAAGTCTACAATGCACAAGTAAATTAAAGGTATCTTAAACCTGTTTAAAGAATTAGAATATTAAATCACCATGACTTGTAAATAACACGCTTCAAAAACCAGCTTCGAAAAACCTTATAAAATTCAAGCATAGAAAAGTAGCTTAATTCACAGGCACATACATAAACACATATAAATCACATGTCTTTCCATTGAATATAGATACTGTACATCTTTTTATTTAACACGCGACCTTGGGACGTTTTAGAACTCTTTGCAAAGCTCTACACAAAACATCAATGTTCATGTCAACATCCGGCCAAGTTTGGCATCATTTCTTTTAGTAAAAGAGTTTTCAGGTTTATTTGAAAACGAAAGTGGAAAATATTATTTAATATTTAAAAAGAAACTTTTTTTTAATTTTCCAAACACCGAAGCAATACTATTTAACATTTCATTTTAGTATATGAAATCAAATAATATTTTTAAAATAAAGGTGTTTTATAAAATAGAAATGTCTGGTAAATCTGTAAATTAAGGGGGGATTTATAATTATTTTTTTAAATATGTAATAAACATTAATTTATATAACACAAATTGTCAATTAGGAACATCAAATATAATAAAAATTTAAACGTTACTGTAATTGTGTAGATATCTTATAAATTTTAAAGTAGATAAAGCAAAATCAGAATACAATTTAAATTATGATAAAAATACTAGCAATTAATAATTTGTTTCATTTATATTATCACTAATTTCAAACTTAATAGAATATAAAAAAAAACATTTGAAAAATTTCATCAACTTTGAATTTAAATCTAATTTTTTTTTCAATAAATATAAAATTAACAAAAGTTTTTATATGATAATAAATTTACAATGTATGTCAAATATGTTTGATATTATATTTAAGAAAATATACGTAATTAATATTAACTACAACAGATGCAAAAAAGGATCATCTTTTTCACTGAGTATTATTATGATAAAAATTTCAAAATGTAATTAATTATGTATTGATTTTAAAGCATTATTTGCAATCTTACTGTTAGAAATTACTACTCGAAAGTACACGAAGTAATATATAAATATACATTTCGATAAAGAAATCATTTCAAACTGATTTGTATTAGTTAATATTTTAAGCTGTTAATGAAATCATTTTAATGTCTTAATGTATTCACAATTACAATTCTACATACACGCAACATTAAGGAATTTTTCACAATTGATCTACTTAGCTCATGTTCTTTATTACGTGAATAAAAATATCAATTTCTGACACATTTACAGATTCCAAATATATTTATCGTTCGATTTAAATGTTATTTTTGACAAATATAATTATTATTTTTTTCTTTAATATTTGGCCTTCTCACCATATTCGAATACATTCAATAACTTTACCAGCCTTCTGTTATATCGTGGATATGGACATATTGTTATTGATGGCATCATATATATTGCAACAAATATAAGCATTCACTAAGGAAGACTATTATTTTACTACATACAACATTATTGTGTTTTACTGAAAATACTGAAATTTATTACAAATGAAATATTTTATTTTCGAAAAATTATGTTAAGTTATATTAATTATATTAAAACCGATGTTCATGAAATAATCACAAATGTGTATATTTGTCGTTTTATGTATGGTGCCAACAAAATGTTGCTTCAGGCAGTGATTTTTTATGGACATAAAATATTAAACAAGTGAAGGAGCTTGGGTTTTCAAAGGTTGTTTATATATGCACAAAACAGTTCACACTTTAAAAATGAAAAACAAGAGCTTAAATACAATTACTTAAAACTTGTAAAATAAATAATTATTGTTATACGATAGCTATTAACAATTAAAGAGAAAACTATTTCGATGCTCACTTGTTTTTCAAAATACATAATTTTACTTATAAATAAAATAGTTTATTCAACACTAACAAATATTAAGCAAATTTTACGAGTAAAAAATAATTAGGAATTGCTAACTTCATCACGAAATCTCTTCGGAAGCCATGATTGCGATATTGGGTTATTTTCGTATATTTATATTTACCATAAATATACTACTGATATCTCAAAATAGCATTCGGCCGAACATAAAATACTGCCCACTATCAACCCAATATATTGCTCTCTAGCTTCTAAAACACGCCAATGAAAACGCAAGCTCAATCTATATACAGACATAAAACATCGAAAAAAAAATCCTCACTTAAGTAAACTTCTTTTTGGCTTGCTTCAACTGGCGTCGTCTCTTAAGTATCATTTCATAGAGGATCTCCAATCCCTCCTCCAGCCCATCCCCGATGATGGCGCAGGCCGGCTGGACGTGCCACAGATGTCCTGGGCCAAGCTCCACCCCCAAATTGAGAAACTTCTCGATCTCAAACGGATCCTTGGCTCCAGGCAAGTCCTGCTTGTTGGCCAGTACCAGCACCGGCACGCCCAAGTTCTCTGGCGCCTTGGCCATGCGAACCAGTTCCATCCTGGCTTCCTCCAGCCTCTCGTCGTCCACGCTGTCCAAGACGAAGACTATGCCGTCCGTGCATCTGGTGTAAGACCTCCACAGAGGCCGTAGTTTGTCTTGGCCGCCTACGTCCCAGATGAGGAAGCTGGTGCCTTTGGCCTTCCCGGTCGTGCCTTTGATCTTCTCGCAGTTGAAGCCTATTGTTGGGACAGTGTTCAGGTACTGGTCGAATTTGAGTCTGTAGAGGGCGGTTGTCTTGCCAGCCGAATCGAGACCCAGCATCACGACGTGTAGGCTCTGGTTGGGAGGGAGGCTCTCCAGTAGAGCGGCACCCTTGCCTACTGTTTGACCCATTTTTGGAAACACTTATCGAAATCGCATGTCACCAAATGTCATAAATTTTGCAACTAGTATTGATAGTCAGTCACAAGCAGAAGTTCTTGACGGATGCGGGAAGTTGTGTGAAGAGCAGTAAAAAATTGCATGAAAAAGCATTGAAATTAAATAAAAAATCTATTACACCTGAATAATAATACTTTCAATATACGATACTATAAATTTAACTTCATTCTTCTGTATGGCAAAAGTTAAATTGTTTCTTATTCCGGCTTTCAAAGTTTTGACTGGGTTACAAAGGCTGTAAAGTATGTTGAGTTCTTTAAAGTCGTATTTTGTTCGATAACATCACAATAGTAGTTGGTAATTCCAATCAATTTTGGAGAAAAATAAATTGAAATGGATTTTATCGTAAATAACTTAAATGATATATTTACGGCACACTACGATTTTAGGATTAAAAATACAATCCAAAATTACCTTTGGTATGATGGTTGAAAAGTATAACACAATCTCTCACCATATATTTCCATATTTCTCCAATTTAATTTTCAAGGTTCTGTGTCTTCTATTGGTAAAAAAATATATAATCCTCTCTTTAAATTATCCTTTTGAAATTAGCTTGGTTTCCATCTGCAAAGCACACGTCACTCTTGAAATATAATTTTAATATGAAGCAAAAAAAGTAATTGCATGCTATAACGAGCAACACCAGCTAAAAGGCTCCCATATAACCGAGGTGAAAACTAGGCAGTTTTCGTTTTTCTGATGTCAGATCAACTGCAACGGGATGGGACAATTCATATAAGCAAACGGGGCATCAGCAGGGCCTAACGGATGTTCACAAAATTTACCACAATGCTCTACAATCACGGTCTATTGACCCTTTGTTTGACTTCCATTTAGTTTCAGTTCGTCGTTTTAATTTATCCCTGACGTTATTTTTAATGAAGTATTGTAATATTAGCGTCGAACGAAACTAACTTCCTCTGTGAGTCACAATGTCAAAAAGTTCTGGAATAAAGGTTTATTTCTTGTCACTCTATGATGGGAAATTATGTTTGCGACAAAAGATATATTAATTACATAATTGATTTTTTTAAATACTTCGGAGAGATTTAAAAAAAACTTATCAAATTTGGTGTTTTCTATTGCTTTTTAATATCAACTAAATACGAATATTCGCAGAAATTGCATGACCAAATACGAAACTGAGCTTTAAACACAGTTTAGTTAATTCAATTGGCTAAAGCATGATATATATTTTTTTGATTTATAAATACAACTTGGTAAGTAAATAATTATTTTACTTCACCATTTAATTTTTGTTAATGAGAAACTAAAATGTGCAGTTTAATCCAGATATCAGAGTTTGTTTTTCCAGTGACCGATGCGTGGGAGACTCGAATATGTAGCAACCTTTCCTCTCAGTCTCAATGATGTAAAAGAGAACATTTCCATCCATATGTTTCGACATTTTCCCGGGAAATATATCCTCCGAAAAATCGTTATTCTCACATTTCACAAAAGAAATTCTATTCTTGTTTCAAAGAAATCACGGTAAATCGTGTAAAAAAACCTGTCCGATGCCAGGTGAAGAACCGGGATAGGAATTAGGATTTTTTAGGAGAATTCCGGAACATCGTCAGGAGCGGAGGAAAACATGGATTTGAACGTTCCAGACATAGCTGGCTGCTGGTTCTGGAAGGGTTGCAGTAGGAGAGCACTGGAAAAGTAGCCAAGACGCAGTCGCCAACGAAGGAGAAATGTTTGCAAAATCAGCATTTTAGTTCAATTTTCTATTTGAAAAAACTGTAATTGAACATTTAGCGTTCTTTGCTTGGTGTTAACTGAAACTACGCACTAACTAACAACATAAATAAATAAGTAAATAAAAAAAATAAGTAGATATATACCTTAATTGAATGAAAAAATTCCTACGAATATAGATTGTTTAAATTTTAATTTATCCTAAAAAACACAAGATTTTCATAAAGATGCTATGGAATGGCACCATCATAAAATCGAACTATAATGTTAAATATATGTATCAAAATAGACAAGCAGTAAAAAGCTATGATCAGACTAATGTAAAAAATGTGCACCAAAGATAAATAGAAAGTATTAGAAGTCGTAATAACTCTGTTTTTTACAAATTGATAATTCATAATAAAGTGGAAAAAATTCTCCTTAGCTACTACTTTAAGCTTATCAAGTTTAGCATCGGTTTAACAGATGCCGATATTAGAGTAAACATAATTCTACTTTTACTTCAATTTGAAAATACATGCGACATTATACGGAAAGCGTACTATTTAAGAGAATAAAAGATGCATTAAAATTTTCACTAAAAAAAGTTAATTTGCAGAATGCATGTATTTTCAAATTGACTTTGAACAACTTTGTATGAAAATATATGTAGTCGCAATAGTGAATGAATATTTTTTTACATGTTTTATGTAATAAAGCAATTAGATGCAAACGGAGTATACAAGCATATTTATTTATACGCCGTTATCACTATATACATTTATACTTAATGGAGAATTTTAAATGCAGTTGTCTTCACAAAGAAATATCTTTTTTTGGAATATCAAATTCTTTCTAAGTATAACGTAAATATGTAAATGGGTTATTATTGTAAAAGCGCACCTTCTAAAGAAAGAAAATTTGTAAAACAAAAATAATCTAGAATTATTTTACACAATACTCCTTGAACAACATTTTAAGATAATATATGGTTCTACAGTTTAATGGATATCTATATTATATATATTTTTAAAACATAACAATAATATCGTTATGAAGTTTATAGTTACGGAGGATACAGATTTTTAGTGTTTGTCTTACGAACGCAAGTTAATTTAGGGTTAATTAACTGAAAACATAAACAGGGTATTAGAAAAGACAAAATTGTTTTTAAAAAAACAACAATTGTATTGTAAATGAGTGATGACGTACTCAAATTTAAAAAAGTGTACGTTCACAAAAATGAGCAACAGTGTGATTTAATGTTACCAATCTCAGCTTCTGTTCAACCCATCTTAATAAAGTGACCTGACAAACTTAAAATAGTTGTTCAGAATATGGTTTTTCACATCATTTTATATCGATTGCTTAAAAGGAAACTGAATTATTACAACTAAATTATCTTACTTTCTATTCTTTTGGCACACCTTTTTAACCTATCTTCTGTTTATAATTTATGCAAGTCACCCTGGTAGTTTAACGGATAAGGCTCTGGACTGCGGTGCCTGAGCATCTGGGTTCGATTCCCGGTAAGTCTTGGTTGTAATTATCGATATTTATTGAAAGTGATTTATGAAGCCTTTGTAGGCTAGTATCTGCTCTTTTTACTCATTATACACATTTTTGAGTACATGTCTTTTTCAAAATTGAAACTTATGTATTCAGAGCCATGATAAGCATCGAATGTACTCAAAAATAAGCATATTTTATTTATTTTTGAGTAAGTATCTTTAACAGTGTGCTTACAAAATAAGTTTAAATTTCAATGGTTCTTCTTAACATAATTCTAAAAAAATTAATCCACTCATAGTCATGTAGAAGTAGTTGATGGCCCTCCAAAAAGTAAACATACGTTCCTTTTGAAAGGCATTATTTTTTTTTAATATTTATGAATAGAAAAATACATATTCTAAATAAGAATATACGTATGAATTGATTTACTTACTAGCTTACTTTTTCCCAAGAAAACTCTCAATATTTGTATATATATTTGATATATATACAGAGACAGATTGATATATATTTGACATATATTTGATATATATTTGATATATATTTGACATATATTTGATATATATTTGATATATATTTGACATATATTTGACATATATTTGATATATATTTGATATATATACAGACAAATATTTGATAATTTCCTTAAAGAGTATCATATATTGTAAGTTGATATCTAGTCCATTGCAATTAGGTAAAATAGGAGAAAAAATTACAATAGTTTTTAAACTTTGGTCAAATACTCGTTTGACCTCCAGGAATTGAGAACCGAAGAGTTCCCCTCGTTGAGGGGGGAGCTTTCCCCCCTAGCCCCCTTACCACCCCCTAAGTTCACCAGGTGGTCAGTGAGTTACAAAATGAAACACTCCTTATTGACAAAAGATTGCTTAGAAATTGTCTGTGTGAGTCAACGAGAACCGTACTAATTAAAATTTATTTATTTTTACGTACGCTTCATCAAGAGCCTTTGGCTTTCTATAACCTTAGTTCTGATACTACTATCGGTGTATCCGTCAAACACAACAGTTACTTGATCGCGTAATATTTCTTGATGTAAGGTGTGTAGGTAGTATAAACATCACTAAGAGTCTCTTGCTTTGGCCATGTGACGAGATGAATAAGTGAGCCTCCATCAAGGACAAAGTACAGGTTGTCAAAGCTACCAACTAGTCGCTCTGGAAGAGTATTATAGCATTATAAAACGCTAATTTCTTTGTATTTCTCATAATGGTGCTGCTATCAAATAAAGCCATGATTACAGTTGCAAGCTCGAATTCGAAATCTTGTAGTTCGTCAGGTAAATGTACAGTATCCTCTGGAAAAGATGCGTTGTATCTACTTCAATAACGTCTTTTTCCGACTATTACTGAGCTGGTTGACGAAAACGTTGCTTTTAGATACATCAGCTTTTTTCAGCTTGCGAGAGCCAAATTGTACCTTCTAAGGTCCACCCTTTCAACGTTGGTAAATTCCTAAGGATTTGGCAAAACCACAAACCTAGTTGGCAAACTTGTAAAACTTTTTTTAAAATTTGAAATTAAGGGGTTTCACTTTAAAAAAAAAAGTAACATATTTCGCAAGTTTGCCAACTAGGATTGTGATTTTGACAAGTCAACAGAAAATTACCAACATTCTTATGGCCCACGTATGCATAAAAGTATTGGAGAAATATTTGTAAAAAAATGCAATATTTTAATAAATTTGACTTCTGGTCGGGTTGGCAATTTTCCATCTAAAACTAATTTTTCCCAACCAATTTTGATGGTTCAAAAAATGGAAGGCATTATTCCCGGGCCTTTCCATAGAGATAGACCCCGAACCTTCGCAAATAGCCTAATGTGCATCTCTAGAGCGATGTTAATTAACTAAACCAAACCCATCCAATCGGAACAAAACAGGTACATTAACAGATTCAAAAAAGTTGGTAAAAACCCATATTTGACTTGGCAATTTTAAGGCATCTATTAAGAATGTTATCCCAGGAAAACCTCTTCCATGTGTAACGCCTCCAAAGCTTTTTAAAATTTTCACTATCGTTTGCTCAATCACCATGTCTGACCAAACTCCAGTCCAATTGTTATTTGAACCATGAATTGTAAATAAGCTGTCCAGAGTAAATTTACGGAATTCCTCAGTTGTCATGTTCTTTTCAAGTACATTCATATCCTGGAGGCCGGAGCTACAATTGGCAAGCATTCGTGTAAGGGAAATGTCCTGTTGCACGAAGTAAATAACTAAATAAATAAATTGAACTTTTCAATTCAAGTTTAGTAGTTAAATAAAAAAAAAATTTGGTTTGCTATAATAGAAAAATAGCCATAGAAAGAAATGAAACATTTTACAGATATATATTTTTTTATATAAAAACTATGCCAGATACAAGCTTAAATATAAAATAATAATTAATAGAAAAAAATTACCCATATTTAAAAAAAAATTTTAATTATAGCTTGTTTTATAAGCGAGATACAATTTTTTTCAAAATTTCGAGGGGGGGGGGATTAGGGGAGCTAGGGGGGAAAGCTCCCCCCTCAAGGAGGGGAACTCTTCGGTTTTCAATTCCTGGAGGTCAAATGACTATTTGAGCAAAGTTTAAAAACTATTGTAATTTTTTCTCCTATTTGCCATTTTTCGGTCTAATTGCAATGGACTAATCGGGTTATCAAAAGTATCATTATTATCTGCGTGATTTCGCTTGATTTATAAATAAAATGTATGTAATTCACAGGTGGTAATAGTCGGGATACAAAAATACTATGGTTTATATTTGATTTCTGAGAAATCCACCTGTTCTGTAACACGTTAATTTTGGAATACTCTAGCGATGAACAGTTATGTAGTATTAATTTAAAAAAGATTTTCTTTAAATCAAAAATAGTTATAAGAACACCGTGTTTACAAAATACATTCACAAACAAATTTTAAAAACTTTTTCACGTTAAAAACAAACATAACTTAATACGTATTGAATATGAAACAACAGTTATTTTACTCCTTTAGCATATTCTTAACAAATTTATTTACACGATTTCCTGCAAAGTTTGTACAATAAACTAAAACACATTAAGCACACATGAAAAAAGTCTTCCGAGGTGAGACAACTCGCCAAATTGTTGCAACCCATTCAGTCGGTTGGATGTGTGTGTGGATGTGACGTCACATCTCCATGGTGATTAATCATGGCCTCAAACCAACACCTCAAACGGAAGAAACGATCAGCTGAGATGGGGTTGCGGATCATTGGGATGCGCTTTCGATTTCTCTAAAGACAAAATTCACTGCACAAAGGGATATCGCTCTATAAATTCCATTCGAATGAGAACTTGAATAAAATTTTAAGCGCCATTTTGCAAAAACCATACTTTTTGATTTGCACTTAACGTGTATCTGACTTATTAAGTATTCATGATCAAATTCACACTCATATTGTTTAAAGGCACTAAAAGTACTTAATAGTGTGTAATTTGATAAAAATTGCTGTTATGAATGCTTGAAACGTTTGAAGCTAGCGAATGTTAAAAAAAAATGTCACAAATATATTTTAGTTGTCATAAGATAATCTTCTAAAAATATAGAAATGTTTCAGTGGTAAATGCAATTCTCTGAATTTTCTATAGTTTCTGAATGGCAGATAGCAACTCCAAACTTTCCAGACACTCTACTGGAAATAGATTTAAAATTAAAGATAATGTTAAGTGATCATTTATATTTAATTCTTCAATGTAACGTTTTATTTTTTAACAAAAAGATGTATTTATTCAAATATTTCTTGTAAAGTAGTTTGTATAATTTCTCGAAAATGAAATATTTCCACTCACAGCTAAATAGGAAATTACTCTAAAACTGCTGCATTGTAGATGTTTATAATATATATAAGTTTAATATTAAAACATTTCGCATGTTTTTTTACGCAGCCTAAGTGAATAAAACAAAAAGATAAAAATACAGCACGATAAAATATAAAACAATCCACAAATGTCCCAATTTGTATTCTTTTTAATAAAATATTATAAATCATGAAGAACTTGAAGGATGCATCCAAAAAATAAATAACGACCAGGTGTAAATGTTTATTAAATTGATTTCAATACACAATTCTATTTAACTTATTCTATTTTAAAATTTCCAGAAATTTCTTTCTTTAAAGAAAATTTATATTATCTAATTTTAGGCGCCCGAACTTGCGGTTATCACACCACACGTGACAAGGTATTGTATGAAAGGTACAGTATGAAAGGTATGAAGGCATAGCAATGAAAATATTGGACTATGCTGGATTTAGCATGCAGTCTCCTTTACACGGTGGGTTATTTTTTTCCCCTGGCCGAAAAGAAAGAATCTGTAACAATTCTACCAGAACGCAATGCGCGCTCTTTCGGCCATCAACCGGATCTCACTAAGTCAGTTAAGCATATTTAAAATAATACGATGGTAACAAGAGAACATTTGTTTTTTAAACATATAGGTAATTCGTTGGTTGAAAACAACACATTTAACCAACTGACGCTCGCAATTTTGGCAATTGTAAAGTTGTTTTCACTGTGTGGAAGTGTAAAATAATTTTTCTTAGGCTTGCACTTTAATTTTTTTTACCAACATTTTAATTAATTGTAATGAGATAGCTTTCAGAGTATACCTCAAAAAAATAAAATTTTAAAAATATTGAAAAATGAGTCTACTGATGGAAAACTGGAGATTCCAGGACGTGATATCACGTCAAAGGATTAAACTTTATAAGAATATAAAGTTTTGATATTCTAGATAGCAGCACAAAAAAAAGTGACTAACTTCCATGACCAACAATTAAATACTAAAATGAAAGCATTTAAAAAAAGAGAAAAATAAAAACTATTAAGATAGAAGTCGCCAAATTTTTGTCGAATATCAAAAGCAAATATTCCATAATTGTATACGTAGGGATTTTTTTAAAGAAAGGTTAATGTTTTCAAAAATTATCAGCCCTGGTCACACTTACCCTACTTCATCCTATATAAAAAAAATCGATTCCAAACAATAATCTGTCTATAAGACAATTATACTCTCGTGTTATTCATAGCTTATTTCTCAGAAAAAGTACAACTTCCCATTTGTGATCACAAATTTAAATTTAGCTGTCTAAAATTAAATCGTTATGCACAATTTTACTTTTTAAGTAAGAAATATTTTAATTTTCCTAGTATATTTTTGATTTTTCACTCCTAGTTTTTAAAAAATCTTTATTATGAAAAAGTTGAAAGTTGTTACATGAGGGAAAGGATAGCTTGCTCTGGTTCCTATCTAGCTATAAACCTTATTCAAAATATTCTAAATTATTTCATTCCTAACTTTATCATAATTCAAATACTTAACATTCTACAATTCTTATAATTCACCATTCATTCACCATTATTCACCATTCATTTCTAATTCTTAACATTCCACTTTAATTGGTGAGTAATTTTTCTTTAACTTCTGGGAGACATTTTATTTTCAAATTAACTTACAATAACGTTTGTGTGACTTTCGGGTTGGAGGATAAATATTTTTATTATTTCGTAAACGATAGATCACTATATCAGTTATTTGTTCTCTGATCCTATTGGAAAGCGAAATATAAAGTAATTTTTTTTTTAGATAGATATGTTTATTGTAGTGGGCCGTAGCCCATTTACAAAGGTTGGCAACAAATTTTAACAAAAGCGGTTACAAAGTTTGATAACACAAAATACAATATAATACATTTTTTTAAAAAAACTAAAACACAATTTGAGACAAATATACAAAAAAAGACAAAAATAAATTACATGAACAATTAGAATTGGGTTTTAAATAAGTTATTCCTGCACAAGTTCACTGATCAAGTCCTCCCGGAATTTTAAAACAGATATTACATAATTATAACAACAAAAATATTCTTTATTGTAAAATTTTAGGATGGTTGAAATGTTACTGGATTCAATTGATAAGTATTTTTGTCTGAATGCATCGTAGATAGGATAGACTAAAAAAACATGATCCCAGGTTTCATTTTCTGTTGTGTTACAAAACTTACAGGACTCGTTAGGAAAAATTTCGAAAGCAACTCCTTTAAAAAATATACGCGATTGACTGCAACGAATTTGTATAATAATTCTTTTTATAGTGATATTTATATTTGAAATTAAATAGTCTTCGATTAAATGTGAGTTTTTGATATATTTATACTGTGAGTGGTTGATACTATTGTTCATTGAAGCAAGATCATTTTGGGTGTATTGGTCATGGTATACTTGTACAATCGTTGAAATGTAATGTTCAGCAACTTTATAGTCTTGCGAAAGCCAAACAAAATAAACCAGCGTTTTGTAAAATATTTCTTATCGAGATGGCCCAATTAAATTTATTGTTTGTGCAGTCAAAGGATAAATTATACATGTTTAAGTAGCAAATTTTAGCAAACCTATCATCTGACATTTTGAGAAGGTGTATCCAGAATTTTAAAATTAAACGAATAAAAACTAAAGAGATCCTAGGATGACCTAATTCGAGTCTTAAAATATATCCAGGTATATAACGGGAAACTGTAAGGAGCTTTCTAACAAAAATACAAAAACATTTTTCTAGATCATTGTAGTTATTTATCGCCCAAACTGCAGCACCGTATGTTAAAACTGATAAAATCAAAGCATCAAATAATTTAAACCATGCGTTAACCGAATTAATTTTTGCACCTGTCAGTATGGACCAAGAAGTGTTTACTGCACTATTTGTTTTAGAAATAAAATAATTTTTGGCAAGATTAAAACAGCTAGATGAAGAAAATGGAATACCTAGATAAACATAACTAGAAACTATTTCCAATTCGTTATTGTTGTAGAAAAATTTGTCATGCTTAGATAATTTACCGCCCTTACGAAATATAACTATTTTAGTTTTATTAATGTTAACAGTTAAAGAGAAGTTATCACAGAATTTTTCAAGAATATTAAGTTTTCTTTGGAGATTTATTGGGCAATCAGCGAGAATCACAGCGTCATCGGCATAAAGCAAAATATGTATAAAAATATCGGAATTGATATATATACCAGGGATTGATGATTCGTTTAACCAAATTATTAAATTATTCAAAAACAGGATAAATAATAAAGGACTTAGAATTTCGCCTTGTAAAACACCAGTAGCAATATTAAAGGATTCAGTAGATCCGTCACCTACTCTAACTCGGGCCGTAGCTTTTTTATACATGTCTTTTATAATAGAAATACATTTTGGGCTGACTGATATCCCGTTTAAAGCTGACCACAGAAGATCATGATTGACGATGTCAAATGCCCCTTTTAGATCTATAAATGCAGCATAGAGTTTACCACGTTTTTTCCGTAGCTTGTTTTGTACTATTGAGTTTAAAATAAACGATTGATCCACACAACTATATCCCTTTCTAAACCCAGCCTGTTCTTCAAATAATAAGTTTTTTTTATCAAGCCAGCTTACCAGTCTATTGTTCAAAACAGATGTAAATAATTTACCTATTACTGGAACCAAAGATATGGGTCTGTAGTTACTCGGGTTGATTGGATCACCTTTCTTAAAAATTGGGCATATTAAAATATCAATCCAGCTAGCTGGATAGGAACCAGAGTTGAAAACTTTATTAAAAACTGTTGCAATGATCTGAATGGACTCGTGGCCTAAATATTTAAAAAAAATCTGGTCTCAAACCATCTACACCAGGGGATTTACCATTTTTTAATTTATGTAGTACAGATTCCAATTCATAAGATGTGATATCTGGGTCAAGAATAGAATCGAAGTGTGAGAAGGAACGTGTTACACATAAATCAATTGAGGGATTTGGGGATAATTGATTGTTTGAAATAGAGAAAACACCAGAATAGTAATCAAACCAATCTTTAATATAAAGTAATATTCAAACAATGGTGGTATCATTTGTGGCACATCGGTCCCATGCATGGAGAAACCTAAATAGATTACAGAAATTCAGATTTCTATCTGAAATTAAACGGTGTAATTTCATTTGACACAAACTTATTGAATTTCATAATTACTTAATTAAGCTACAACTGCTCACTCTAATAACCACTGTCATCATTTCTATAACAGATTATGATACATCTTTAGATACCTTCTGTGCAACTCTAATACGACATGAATAACAATTAATAACAAAAAAATGAAATTATCACATGAACGAGGTCGATCACTATGCTGAGGAAATCTGGTCGATAAAAGCTAATTAAGTTGAAAGGTATAACGTACAGAATATAAGATGTATTTTTTATATTTCGTGTGCATCTACATAATCATAAGCTATTTTACTCAAAAAATACTGAAATTTGATGGAACTGAAGTGCAAAAAATGTATCGAAGAGAAATAACTAATTATTTAGTTCATTCGAATTTTCTTCAAAAGCACCAAGCTTTTACACTTGCAGTGAAGTGTGAAGCAGAATCAGAAGTGTTATGTTTCAAAATCAGCTTAATAAAATAAAATTGCGTTTACGATGCAGCTAGCCATCTTAAATAATGACCAGCGCAGCTCAAAGATAAGAAGCTATTTCGAAAGACTTACTTGCATCCGAGATTTTCCAACTCTGCATTTTAAGGGTTTTGCCAAGATTGTGTCTCATTTGGGGTTGCTTTCCACATAGTATTGAAATAGATAAATGGAAGGTTGGTTGTTAGGGTTCTAGTTGGTTGAGACACAGCTACCTGCTAGTATGATTTGGCACGCCATCTTGTCCATCGCGGCCTTCATCACAACACCAGAACAGCTTCATACGCCCCCAACTGGTGACGATTACGGTAAGGGAGAAACCTAAATATTTATATTTATAAAATAAAGTAGGTCTGGGATACAAAATATTTTATATAAAAAAAATATATAGCGTTAAAATTTCTCTAACAATGCTGAACACACGAAACATTTCATTTAAACTATTAATAGAATTTGTTAAGGCTAACTTTATCTGGTTGAAATATCGGTTGGTTGTGTGAATTAACGTCGCACTAAAGCTAAACAATGGGCTATTGGTGGCGGAATTAATCTCGAAAAAAATACATGGTGAACACTGCTTCGTAGTTTGGAACAATAAATGATCAGATGACACAGGAATAATTAATATTAAATATCTTCCATAACATACACGTATACTCTTTGTTACTACAGAACGTAATAATATAACACTAAATATGTAAAAATATATTTTTAATCAAATAAATTTAGATTTGCGAATAATTACATATTTAATAAACATTATAAATTTGCATTTGTGTCAAAGAGGAATATTCCCTCTCCAACAAAACAAGAATATCGAAATACGATAATTTGAACAAAAACAGTGCGAAAAACAGTACAAAATACATGCAGGATAAATTGATAACATTTGAGACAAATTGACCGCATAGAGGGGACCACTTGTGGTCCGCGAGTGGGTCGAAAGTGGTCCGTAGATATTTTGCTAAATCAAGACGTTATTTTTTTAATATAGTAATGAGACATAATGTGTATAATGTGTTCTTTTTATCTAAAACTAAATTTAATAGAAAATGCAAACTTTTAAATAAAAAAAATCAATTCTTACATATGTTGTGATATGTTAATATATTTAATGTATTAAAGGTGTTTTTGGAAAGAAAATGCAAGTAAAATCCTTCAACTTAAAGCTTTGAAAATGTATTTTTAGGCACGTTTTTTAAAAGTAAAAGTATCACCCAGAAATATTGATGATTTTTGTGAAAAATATGTGCAATCTGAAATATCAATCTTTCTATTTGAAATAAGCAAAATATACTTAATTTACTTGACAGTTTTAATTAATATATTTATTTCAACACACGGTTTTTAATACCCGAATCGCATTTGTTGCCTGAATGACATTTACATTTGTTAACTGAAATAACAGCTGTTAATAAAAAGTGGTGGTCCTTCATTTTCGACTCAGTGGTCCCCGCATTATGTAATTTTCGACTTTGTGGTCCACCTAAAGAAAGCAAACAACTGTTTTAACCCTCTGAGCGGTTAGAAAAAGGGCAAAATTTTAAAGTTGTTTTCTCTACAACATAATTTACTTTATATTTCCAATGCACGTATATTACATATATATGTGAACTTTTATTATTTGAATAGATATAGCTTCCAAGAAATACCAAAATGTTTTATATTTGATAAATATTTCAACATCGAATGTTTCTATGAATTTAACGTTTATGTATATTGCTAGAAAAACTGGAAATGTATGGACGTCTTAAGCCGTTCATCTTACTCATAGGGTTAAAAAGAAAAAAAATAATGACTTATAACGTCTTTAAAATCATCTACATGAAGTATCAGGTTGGAGACAAACTTAAGCTTTTAAAGGGACTCGTTCCGACACTATAACTCCTTCAGCCCAAATCACATAAATTTGGTCTCGTACGATAGAAAATTAGACGATGCGCGTAAAAGCTTGAAATAAAGTGAAGCATGGAGATTGGATGTACGCCCACGATATTAGATGAAAAAGCTTGTTTACTCTCCAATTGCTTTACGGTGTTTTTGATGGCAAACAGTCCCAATTTTTATAATCTGATAAAATGACGTTGCATGTAAAACCTTTCTGGCTGTTCTCCGCCACAAGCAAACCCGATATTATCTGATGACGTATCTCAAATATCATTGTTATTGCATTTCTGTCTATGCAATGTCACATGTGCAGTAATTTATTTTAATATTTTTATGTCATTGTTAGAAATCGATTTACACCAGCGGGCTCTTGAAAATGATGATTTAGTTGGTGGAGATATGCTTATTCCTCACGATCAATGGGCCAACTTAGGTGTAAGTATGGAATTCCAGTTAAACACATCTCAAAATAAGGGAGACTGGGGCTAGTTCAACCTTATTCAAATTTAAAAATTACTGGGGAAACTTCGAGTATTTTACTACACTGTTAAAAATAGGTACTTAAAAATAAGTAAAATGTACTCATTTTTAATTACATTCGATGCTTATCATAACTCCGAATACATAAGTTTTATTTTTGAAAAATACTGTACTCAAAAATGAATATAATGAGTAAACATTAATAAAAAGAGCAGTTGCTTGCCTACATAGGTTGCCTTCATAAATCACTTTCAATAAATATCGATAATTACAACAAAGACTAATCGGGATACATATCCAGATCCTTAAGCACCACAGTCTACAGTCTTATCCGTTAAACTGCCAGGATGACTTGAAGAAGTTATAAACAGAAGAAATGTTTAAAAAAAAGTCTGCCAAAAGAATAGGAAGGAAGATAATTGAGTCGTAATAACTCAGTTTCCATTTAAGCATTTAGCATCAAATAATGTGGAGAACCATCTTCTGAACAACTATTATAAGTTTTCCAGGTCGGTTTGTTAAGATGGCGTGCAGAAGCTGAGATTAGCAATATTAAACCATGCTGCTCATTTTTGCGAAAGTACGATTACTCAAATTTGAGTACGTCATCGCTCATTTACGATGCAATTGTACTCAAAGAAAACGAGTAAGTCCATGTATTCTTTTTTATGCAC
Organism: Troglohyphantes excavatus; assembly: GCA_963932185.1. Lineage (NCBI taxonomy): Eukaryota > Metazoa > Arthropoda > Arachnida > Araneae > Linyphiidae > Troglohyphantes > Troglohyphantes excavatus. Next base: position 53,723,427 of record OZ010668.1, read on the forward strand.
ATTGTTTTTTACAGTGTATAAATTAAGTATTTCATCGGGTTCCAATTATCTTCAAAGAGTTCATAATTAGTGTTTAAGTCACTTAAGTCAAATTATGTCCACCTGCTTCTTTTCCGGGGAAAGTGGGCACATTAGTCGGGGTAAATTGACATTCTTTCTTCTTAAATTCAATATAAACATTTGAAGTATTTTTAATTGTAGAAAAGAAATATTTTCTTCTTTAAGTTTTAAGGTAATCTTTTCTTATTATTAACCACTATAAAAATAATAACTGTACACGTTTCGAAAGAAAAAAGTACAACTTGAACGAACAATGGTCCACATATTTGAACATTACTGGGCTGCTTATTGAATTATCATACGGTTATCAGTGAAACTATCTAGCAAAAAATATAGTAAAACTTAAAAAATAGTATTAAAAAATGCGAAGAAAGGTATCTTTTCGCAAAAGTAACTTAACTATGCCAGCCTACCACTATTCTTGTGTGCGAACATATAGACTTTTTATAAAACATGGATACCGAATTTAGTCCTCCTTTTGCAACCACCTAAGATTTAAGAATATAAATAAGATTGATATATTTTATAACTTCTTAAAATTTACAAAGAACTTTTGTTTTCAAGAAGGGTCTAAGATTAAAACAATGGAAATACAAAAAAATATTAACTGTTATGAAAAATCTCTTTTCTCCCCCGTATTTTTAGAAAAAAGTATGCAGTGTTGTATTTTCCACAAGTTATACAACTCCTCAAATTGTTATCTACATAGTACCTAAGTTTGGTGGGTGAAACAGTTATATGAAATAAATGGTAATTTTAAGTTTAATCTTATTACGTATCGAGTGCCTATAAGGTTATTTTTTCTAATAGAATGGCATTTCGGATGAAGCCTACAGGTGGCCCGGATACCCAGGTGCAGCAATTATCCCTTACGTAATCGACAGCTCACTCAGTAAGTCTCCTATTATAAACATATAATAAGATTGTATAATACTTGTTTTCTGTGTACAAGTAGTTTTGCATCGAAATTTACAATCTCCATTAACTCGGCAGAAGTTCGCTATAAGTGCTGCAGAGCTAAAGCACTGCCTCCAATCAATTAAAAAAATATTTCTGTTCATTGAAAGACAAAACTTTATAAGTCTATACAAAATGCAGTTGCAAGTTATTGAAAATCCTTATTGCTTTAAATACAAGTAAAACAAAAGGCTTTCTGTTGCGTCTCCAAAATGCCTGTGAGGACGTAGTATCTCCTTCGCTAATGCTAACTATAGGCTAGTCTGTCAAAATTTTCATTTAGGCAAAATAAAAAAAATTATAAAAAAGCATATTCATATATATATTTGAGTGACGTAACAAACGAAATTAACCATAGGATTGTCTTTGACAACATGGTTTTATGTCTCTCATAGTCTGAAATCCACGTAGAAATTACCAAAAAGGTTAGAAACCCAAATTTATTACTATGTGAGACACGTTTTTCGAATTTCGCATTTAAAATTATTTAAAAACTTCTATAATTTCTAAACTTCCATGCAAACATTTTCGAGTAAACATTAATCAGTTGAAACGCAATTTAGGGCTCCGTTATCAAACTCTATTAAAACACTTCCCGACCAAGGGATTTTAATGAAAATTGATATTACATTGGCCTTTTTGTATCTATACTTGAGATATACGGATTTTTGCATTGATGAACCAGTGCGATTTATTAGAAAAATAAATATTTTTAATGACTATCCTTAAAAATTGTTTGATTATGTGTATTATAATATACTTAATAAATAATCTGTTTTCGTTGATACTAAGTAAAAAGTGATATTTTGGTTAGTTCAAACAATGTACTCATCATTGATGTTGTTTTCAAACGGTCAATGTTTATTTGTTTATTTAAAATGAAATCTTAATTTAAATTTAACCTCCTCTTATTCTATTAAATAATACATTTTAAAAATTACAAAAGAAAACACGTTTTCATTCTAGGAAGTCAGAAAGACCTGATAGAAGAGGCTATTAAGCATTACCACGACAATTCCTGTGTGAGGTTTGTGAAAAGAACTACCGAAAAACAATACGTTAAGATGTTCAAAGGAAATGGGTAAGTTACTTACAAACAAGGGATTAATCACTCACAGAATTGTATTCAACAATAATGCAAAAAATATTAACTTCCAAAAACGACTAGCTTTTAACAGAGACTTCTCTCTTGCCTATTTTCACGCCACATGCGCCGAATGAAGGATAAAATCTTTTGAATGCTAATATCCATTTGAAATATTATTCAGTTAATTGAAACAATTTAATAAACTCTTCCAAACAGCATGAAATAGAAATTATTTAATAAGTTATTATTTTAAGTAGAGTCAGGTAGGGTAAATGGACAGAAACTTTTTTTGTAAAGATTTGTACAAATTAATTGCATGTTTCCAATGACCCTCAATGTTTTCTATTACCTCTGACATTTGGGGTCATTGGAAAAGTTGGTCTGTCATAGCATGAAACTTTTAATCTTGCTTCGCAATTTCGTAAAAATCATGATCGATTAAAAAAGGTTATTTTGCATATTTTCTTGCTTTATGCAAATGCTCGGGCTTTTTTTTAATGATAAACATGAATGCATCCTCATAAATCCCTGACATCAGTCGTCCCAAGGGAGTCCATCTTTAAATCTAGTCGAAATAATATGTAAGCAATATATTCTCGTGCTTATGTTAGACGCTTAAATTCGTCTTTCTCGCAAAGAAAACCAATTGAGATCTATCAATGAGATATTTAGCTAAGTTGTCCTCAAAGTCGATTTCTAACTCAATAGAACGGCTAACTTCCAAGTTGATTTTATGTTCCTTTACTCAGTTGAAAATAACTTAAATTGGTAGACTGTAGTTCTCTTTAGTCTCCATGTTGGTCATTTTCTACTAGCAACATCAAAATCAGCACTGAAAAGGTCTCCAACGTTATATGAATGTCCAGACTTTTTTTCTAATTCTATATGCCCGTGGTATTTCAGCCTAAAATTGTAGAAAAATCCTTGAGTTCCATTTCCAAAATCCAAAGAAACATTGCAAATGAAAGTTTTTTTCTTTCATTAAAAAGAAGTGAAAAAATCTACGTTTACATTTACCCAAGTTAAAAAAAATGAATGGGGTAATTAGTAACTTTGTGCTTTACTCTGTTGAAATGTTCAATGTTCCTCATTTTACAAGGAAAAAGTATTAATAAACAATTACAATGTCATCATTTAATAATTTGCTTCTTATTTAGCATTTCAAACCAAACTCAGAATTAAATTAAACTAAAATGTTATCTGTGTGATGATAAAGTGACGTGATGATAAATGTGTGTGATAAAATCTGAAATAGCTAACGTTAGATAAAACAGCTTATTTAAATTTGTAACCAGTGTTAAAAAGGCGAGATCCATTCAGTTAGTTACGGCCCTCACCGGGTAACTATGATGTGGATCTGTTGGTTCAACTGATTACCCCTAGATATCTTTTTCAAAACATGTTTCCAATTACCCGTTGTTTCCATTTAGCCGCCTGGTGCCATTTAATTATTTATAAGAGAGATGATTCATTAGTACATAGTTCACTGACCCTTAGCGTGCAATATCGATTCATATAACGAATATTTTTTAACCGTACAGGGTACCTACTAATTGATAAAAGATTTCATATGTTTTTAAATAACTCTAAGCTATCGAATTTTTAACTTCCTATTAAAATCCATTTAGTGGTTTCCGCGTAACTGACATATTATATATACATTCTAAAAAAATATTTTTTTGACTTCAGCACAGGCCAAACGCCATTGAAGAAATATTCTATTTACAAACACAACCCCTCCTCCCAATGCCGTATCTAGGATGGGCTGAAGGAAGGAGACAATTTTACCCAATTGAGAAATATTGTAATTTAAAAGTTCTATCAACTTTGTTTAATTCAAAATTTAATAAATCTGAAATCAGTTCACTAAAAACTAGTGTTTAAATTTTATTATTTTGTTGAGCTCTTTGAAAACTTCCTAACTTAATATAATCCTTTAATTTTGTTGGGTATTTTTTCTTTTCCAATTCGCCTTTTCACATTGAAATGTTCTGTTATTTTGGAGTATTTTTTTTTTTTTTTTTAAAGTTTTTCCGAATAGTTACAAAGATTTTGAGAGGTATATTTTTACAAAAGGAAAAATTACATAAGAATTTCTTTAAATTTATTTTATTTTAAAATTCATATTAAGAATTTGTTCAATTTTAAAAGTCCAGTCCAAAATGGAGGGGCTATGGCCCCTGTTCACCCGCCCTATGTAATCTCCACTAATTTATTTATATTTCAATGTGTAAGATGAATGTGTTTCCTAAGTGTCCATCTGTGTTATCCCTGCAGCTGCTACGCCATGGTCGGCCGCAACAAGACGGCCAGCCAGCCCCAACCGCTGTCTCTAGGGGAAGGTTGTTACAAGATCGGCACGGTCATCCACGAGCTAGGACACGTCATCGGGTTCTACCACGAGCAGAACAGATCGGACAGAGACACCTACCTCAACATCTACCTGAACAACGTCAGGCTAGGTGAGTTGCAGAACCTAGTGCAATGGGTTAGATTTGAACTCGGGACATTTCATTCTACAGACAGATTCTCTACCTCTCGAGCCAAGTCGTGAATCTACTATTTAAAGTGATCATGCCAGATGGACTCCGTTTTTCTTAAACCATGCTCCAATAAATACACGAAATCAAGAAACGTAATATTAACTTAAGGCTAAAGTCTATCATACCCTTTAAAGCTATTGGGTTATTAAACACTATGTAAGCGTGACCATCTGGGGACCAGGTGATGTATATAGAGAGATTAAACATGCAATTATTATTTATTTATTTATAGACAGGGTGGTAACAAATTCTTGGGCGATGGTCATTGTTTGGCTGCATCACATTTAACTATATTTTCAAAATAAAACATTATTTTTGCCTAACTAATTCGTTTATATTTTAAATAAGCCGCTTAGCTTTAGTAGCAACAAATAAAGTAGTTAAAATTATAGCAAAAATAATGGTTTATTATGTGTATTTGAACAGCCGAACAATGAACATCGCCCAATAATTTGTGACCACCCTGTCTATAGATAAATAGGAATTATATGTTTAATCGCTCTATACTTTGAAAAATTAGGAATTAAAATTTTTATTAAATTATGTCTGATCGGCAGTGAACGTTATCTTTATCACAAATAAAAAATATAAAAGAATAAAATTGCGACTTTTTAGATTTTTTTTCCCACATTTAAATATTTAAAGCTATACAGGGTGGTCGCAAATTACTGGACGAGATGATCATGGGCTGTTTAACTACACATAATAGACCATTCTTTTTACTATATCTTAGCTACTCTTTTAAATCTAAGCGAATTAGTTAGGCAAAAAAAAAATTATTGTACCATAATACAGCAAAATGTGACGCAGCCAAACAATGAACATCATCCAACAATTTGTGACCATCCTTTACAATGAAAATAAATCTTAAAAGTTCGTCAAATGGAAATCAATAACTATTTTTTAGAAAAATATTAATTTTTTTAACCAATAGAAAAAGAAACACCTGAAAATTATGTCCATTATAAGAATCAAAAGGAAGTTTTTATAATAAATAAAGAAAACACGACGACAAAAAATTTTAACTATCTAAATTTAGAGAAAAATATATAGTAACCCCTATTATTAACAGGGACCGACTTACTAGCTTAGGGGCCCAGGGCAAAAGAACATTAGGGGGCCCCTCGACGTAATTCAAAATAAAACTGCTAAATTTATGAACAAGCACACAATACAAAATGACGTAATCATTCAGCTTTAATGCAAATATAAATATTTTTTTTTAACTACTAATTTTCTTCTTTTGAGAATTTGAATTAACGTTAATGATCAATACTGCAACAGAGTTTTTTCATACGTTTCTAGTTCTGTTCTTTCTTCCTTTTTAGCTTTTTTTTAGTTGAGCCAGATTAGTATGTTCTACCCATTTTATAGCTAGCAAATTCCTAATGATTACAATATTAGAAAACTTTGTATAGGAAAAAGTATCCGTAAACGACAAATATACGTGCGATTAGTAAACACAGCTTTTTTATGGTCTTGGACCCTGGTCATTAATTTAATTTTACTAGTGATCCAAAGCGCGTATCTTTGAAAAACGCGATGCAAAAGGTGACATACATCATGAACGTGCTGAAAAGTGTGAAATTGATTTAATTGGGTAAAATAATATAAGTTTTTCAAAACAATTAACGATTGATTTTTTAAAAAAAAAAATTAAAATTTGATGAAAATAAATTTAATTGATTTTTAAAAAATTCGTTAGTAAATTTACTTTTTAACTTTTTTACATATATTTAGCATTAAATTATTTTTGGGGGCCCCTTTAAAATGGGGGTCCTGGGCAAGTACCCCAGTCTCTAATTATTAGTAGTCTCTAATCAGTCTCTAATTATTAGTATTATGAAGAGAAACAGTATTAAAACTTCAAACTTGTATTCATAATAACGATATTTCCTAAACATGATGATTAATGTTGTTTTTATTAAGTTATAGAAGAAATATTATTGTAAAATTATTGACTGTTAAATTATATTATAGTCATTATCGTAAAAATAATATTTTAATCTAAGTTATAGAAAGCTCAATATAAGTAATATTGCGAACATTTTTTTTTAAATTCTTGAAGTGATTTATCTCTCTCAGGCATGAAGGGTAACTTCATCAAGCTAAATCCAAATCAGAATATCCTGATCAACGATTTCGATTACGATTCCATCATGATCTACGGTGATTACGCCTTCTCCAAGAGACCCACTGTCCTCAACACGATGGTAGCCAAGAATGGCCAGGAGCTGCTGAACCCCTATGCCAAAACCAGGATGACCGACTCCGACATCGAGAGGGTCAACAAGTTGTACAAGTGCCCCGAAAAAAGCTCTTTGTAATCTGTCTGGAAGTTTGCGAAACTTGGTATAGCAAACGTCGTAATTTGCAATGACAAATTTGTAATTTATTAAATATTTATTGAACTTGTTTTTTGATCCATTGTATTGATTTGCATGTATTTCAACGGTTTTACAGAATGTTACAATATTTCTAAACAAATATTACTAGCAAACCCGCCCAAGTGTTCCGAGATGTAATCTATGCAATGTAATAAAAAGGTACGTAAAAATGAGTACCAGAACCTATTTGTTTTTCTTTCAGTATTCAATTCTAGTGGTTGTGTGTGTTTTCATTAGCAACAATGATGTGTAAAGCTTTCAACAAAAAAAATTAGCTCCTACCCTCTCCATATTAACAAACGTTTTATCAATAATTGCTCTTCAAGAGAATAAATTCTGGATTTGTCCCTACTGCTTCTTTTATGAACTGTTTAGTTGCAATGTACGAGAAATCAACAGGCTTTTAAGTGAAACATTGTCCACACTTGAGGTGAAAACTTTACTATAAAAAAAAGGTACTGAAAAATGAGTACCAGAACATACTCGCTTCTCTTTGAGTACAATTGCATGATAAATGAACGATGACGTACTCAAATTTATGTAACCGTACTTTCTCAAAGTGAGCAATGCGATTAAATATTGCTAATCTCAGCTTCTGTTCAAGCGATCTTGATAAAACCTCACAAACTTAAAATAGTTGTTCAGCAGATGGCTTTTCACATTTTGTATGCCGATTGTTTAAATAGAAACTGAGTTATTACAACTCAATCATATTACTTCCCATTCTTTTGACACACCTTTTTAATATTTATCTATTTATAACTGTTTAATGTAATAAAAATATAAAAGTTAAGCTTAAAGCTGAATATTAATCTCAGTGTAGCAAACATTTTTAGTGGTTGAGGACTTTTGTTAAAGACATCAACCACTAAAAATTTAAAACAAAATGGAGATTGTGAATTATTTCATTCTAAAGGAAGATTTAGATCCCCAACGTACTTGTTGCATCTATATGACAAAATTAATTTCTATTAAAGTTCGGAAATAAGTTCTCTAATTCACTTTGAAGAACAAAGAATAGAATGTCGTTATTTCTGTGATTTAAATTCGACAATCGCATGCAAAGGGTTAATAGAATATGTTGATACCCAAGTGATACCATACTTTTAAATAGATTTAGATTTTAAAAAACTAGCTAACGAAAGAAAAGCGTTTTTATGTTCAAGAACATGCAGTTCTCGTTCAATTTGAAGAATAGGGAACAATAGAACATGTTATTTTTGTGACTGAGAGTCGCATTTCGAGTGAAAAGAGTTGTCAGTTTGATGAATCGCTGTCACTGAAGAAATAAACCGTAGAAATTTAAAATTTCTAAAATGCATAATTACTTGTTTTATTAATATGTTGGGTTTTGATAGGAGTATATATTATAAACTTTTCATCTCATGCGTATTAGCACTTTCATTATGAATATTCTTTTTGATTTAATGTAGTTTTATTTAAATACATTATATAGTAATAATTATTTTAATATAGTTAATTAGATTAAAAAACTATTTATTTTTTTAATTTTACTAACATTACAAAAATGTGTTAATTTTAAATTTCACGACCGCATGTTTGGAGAGTATTTTACAATACGAACATTTGCAATAAATAATCAAAATCAACACAAAAAATGAGTTATCAAAAACAGACATTTTTTTTTACATTATATCATTTTCAATATTTCCCAAATACTGGAAAGTTTTCTACTGCAGTGATAAAAAAACAAGTTTTTATAAAGTAACAATGTTAAAAGAATATTTATTTGTATACTCTAATGGAATATAATGAAGTTAATTTTTATGTATCATAATACATTATGTTCAAAACTCTTACAGTAGATTAAAATTAACTTTATTTGTACTATAAACTTTACAGTCAGTAATCAAATCAATTACACAAACCAAAGTTTTCAATAAGCTATTGATGTAATCTACAACTAATCAAGATAACATAACATAATAACTTCTAACTATTTAATATTATTATTCTTTACATTTAATATTTAAGGACGAGAAACCGTTCAACATAAAATTTCAAGAAAGATATTTGGAACTTAAAAGTTTAAACAAAGCAACGCCAAAAATGTGCGTTATAGTATCTTTTTCAAGAATTAGCTTTCAAATTTTTATATAATATTAGAATTCGTTCAAAGAAGTTAATTTAAATTGTATTGGTGATTTTCAGACGTCCATTTGCTATTATAGGGAAATCTGTAAAGTGTTAAATAGTTTTATGAACATTTTAAGAGAATAATTTATGAGAATCCCTTTAATTTTTTCAAAATTGGTTTATTCTCTAAAAAAACACATAAGTTTTAATTTAGATATATTAATTAACGTTTTTAAGTTTATGAACAGTTAATTTCTTCTAAGGGGCTGTCCATAAATTATGTCATACTTTTTCTCTATATTACTGACCCCCTATGTCACACTTCACCATTCCCCACTCCCTATGTCACATGTCACGTTCTCCTAACATGGATCACCCACATCAGATTGAAATAAAGTTTGAAAAAGCCTATCTTTATCCATCGCGAATTCAAGTATTTTGTAGATGCAACTATATTTCAATACGTTTGTTTACTACATCACTTCAGTTCACTTCATAATCGATTCAAACCGGAAGATAATAGTTTTCTGAGTTTTTGTTGGTTGTTTCGGTTTTCTGTTGACTTACAATGTTTTTTAGGCAATGTGTATGATGTCACACTTCTTGTAAACCGCTCCCTTTGTCACAAAGTTCCACAGTTTCATGAACTCCCTCCCAAGCGTGACATCATTTGTGGACGGCCCCTAAAATGGTAATTTCAGGCAGTAAACTGACTGACTGAAATACTCAAGTAAATAATCTGACAAAGTAACTGGCTAAAAACTTGATTCCTTTCATGGTCGTCATAATTTTTAATTAAAAAAATATTATTAGCAGACGACGATTTTAAAACAAAATTAAGCATCTTCTTTAAATGTCTAATGCTAATGCTAATTCTTTAAATGTCTAGAATAACTACATTAGTGTCGCTTTGTTTTGAACTGCGAAGATAGGGTCTATTATAATTAGGGAGGAAGATATTCTAAAAATGTTTTAACTACTAAACTACAACATTTTCCACTCGTATATTGGTAACATTAAAAAATGTCAGGTCTTACACACTGGACTCAACAATACTAAGGCGTCTTGTGAAATTAGTGCCACTGATATTGTTAATGATTTTGGCGTTTTGGTTAATGGGACTTTTAAATGGGGACATCAATGTGTGGCAGTCAGTAAAAAGGCGATTAGAATGTTGGGATTCATTAAAAGAAATGTATCTTATAAATCTAAGGAGGTAATTTTACTACTGTATAGGAGTTTGATTAGGCCTCATCAGGAATATGCAATATAATTCTAGTCGCATTTTCTTAAAAAGGATACTGATTTGTGAAAGCGGGTTCAACATGGGACTACCAAAATGATTCAGCGTGTTTCGGGAATTAATTATGGAGATAGGCTTAGAACTCTAAATACGTATGCACTCGAGTAGAGAAGGATTAGAGGAAACTTTATTCGATTATTCTTATCAAATTGAGTGATGTAGAGGGATTGGAATTTAATATTGACAATGTGACTATGGTCGTGGATTCAAATTATACAAATCACAGCTTAATCCAGACATTAGAAAGCATTATTTTTTAGATAGGGCAAATGGAATAGTTTGCCTGTGTATGGTGTTAATTCTTCGGGAGTGGGTCATTTTAGAAAGCAATTAGATCGGAATTGAAGAATCGTGAGGATGCACTAAACAGACAGGACCATCCTTGATGGGCCTAGAGCCTGTAGTTGGTCGACATTATTTCTATTTTTATTATATATTCAATAAAAATTTAAAATAAGAGACTAAACTGGTTGAAATTGAAAAGATCGGAGATGCCTCATTTATCTTTTGTCGAAGATGCTTTCACCGAAGGCACCCCATTCGTCTGGTAGAAGTATGTCTCCACCATACCATTCACCTTGCAATGCCTCAGCAGCCTCAACTATGGAAGAAAATATACAAATTAGAACAAAATGTACAAATATGGACCAGAAACAACCAAAATAGCATTAATAAAAGTAACAGTTTTTTTTTATTATTACACATCTTAATGCAACTAAAATTTTAAAAATGGGAAAGTATGATTTGTTTTAAAAAAATTTCGAGGAGTTAGTAGATACATATCAATATCTAGTACATATATTCTCACAGAAGTACATACACACTCATTTACAGAAGCTATTTTTAAAAAGATGCGTTCGGGGAAAAAAAACGATTTTTTTTTTTTAATTTGCTTTTTCTTTACTACTTAGTACAGATACATGAATGTCAATATTCAGCTAATGAAAAAAACTCCTCAAATTTATTATTGCAACATAACATAAATGATTATTACAAACTGATGAGTGAAAATGATTAGAGAACAATTTTATTGTAAAAGTTGCTATGTGGCTGTTCGTCTCATCAGTATGCAAGAATGCAGGAGGGTTAGAGTGAAGATTAAAAACTAAAAATTTGAAGTTAAATGTCTATTTTGTTTAGAATTTCTATGATGATCTATTTGAATTTGCGAAAAGTTGGGCACATCAATATGCTCACCACTCCTAATCACCGCCACTGGTGTTAAACGCATACTAAAGATACTACTAATATTTTTTTTAAAGAAATACAAGGATAAGGATAGTGTTTAAAACTAAAACAATACTGTCCATTAAGATATGTTACTAATTCTTAATTAAAATAAAAGGATAAGCATTCTAGAATTCATTAAAATGAAATTCATTGATGAATTTCGATTAATCTCACCTGCCTCCTCAAATGTTCTCGGAAATAACGAAGATATCTCCAAACCTTCAAACAAAGGGGCAATAGCACTGTACTCAGGTCCTAAATCTACGCCATAACCTGCAACAGAAATACTTTCCAATAACAAGATTATGAGTTGAGAAATTACAGTTACAGTTAATCTCAATTTCTGTGAAGTGCTTCAACACATTTTTTTGTAAATTAATTAATTAATTAGTTTATTATGTTAAATGGAATGTTTGAACAGTTTCAACTTTTCAAATAAGGCATTGGAATTATAGCTTGATAACTTTTTTACATTTAAACTTGGTTTTAATTTCTCAAAAATACCCTTTGAAAGTATAAATTGAAACTTATACAAAGGCAAAGTATTAAGGGTACTATATTAATTAAAGTTTTTTTTTGTATCTTGTCTTACCTACTAGAAACTCGAACAAGAGATTGGCATTAAAATAACTCAATACAATTTTTTATTGTTAATTGTTATGTATGTTATTCCACAATATTTCGCATTTTCTGATCATTTGTATTTTTATTTTGAAGAATAACAACAGAATTAAAAAAAATTAAACAGTCAGTATTAGAATTAAATGTATGTTAACTTTTTCTACTTTTATTTAATTAAATTTCACTTTTAACGTACTTTTACTTTGCTACCAAAGAATTTTTCACTTCTACATAAACTTTAATAAATTATTACAAAAAATTAAAATTTATTACAATTTGTTTAACTGGTTGAAAAATGTATTTATATTTTTCATTCGCTAATAGAAATTTATCATGCATTTCAAAAATGTAAGTAAAATAAAACATTGTTTTGAATCATGAATTACTAATATATATAAATGTTTAAAAAGAATGGAAAAAAGTGGCTTGCAAATTTCTTTAATATTTTTCATAGTTTCATGCAAATTCGGTTTGACGTATTTTAATAACTTTTTCTATTATTTATATTTTATATTTATTTTTGTAAGATTGTTACCAGATTATGTATATTTAAACTTTCTATATTTTTTTTATGTAATACAGACATTGAAAATTGATGTTATGTTAAAACACATAATTTAAGATTACGTTTTAAGCAATCTTACTATTAATGAAACTATTCCAAAGATACTGTATGTTAACTGACAGAAAATATTTAAATTAATATATTAAAATATTTAATATTCCTTGTAAAATAAAAGTGAAAGTATAACTTACCATGTATAGTAATAATACTGATCGATATTAAAATGATTTTCAAAAATAGCCCTGAGCTATGAAGCATGTTGAAGCCCAAATGCAACGATGGAAGCTTTTCCCAGAACTAAAAATGAACAAGAACTTTTATTTGCATTGGATTCAGGTGCTCTTTCAAGACTCGAAGTAAACTAATGTATTCTAGATAAAATATTCTGCATACTACACAAGCTTTTGTGTGCCTAATGATGCATTTTGACGTAGCTCGTGTAAATTGTGAAAGGAAGTACTTAGATTTTTACTAAATAGACAGTGTAAACACAACAGGAGTCAGTTGACAAATATGCGCGACATAATTTAGCAACATTTAGTCAATAAATGACTAAAATTAATATGATACAATGTAAACACATCTTCTGCATCTGTTAAGAGAGCAAATATATTTAATTTAGGGATAATTTAGAACATTCTAGAGTAACAATTGCATATATATATATATATATATATATATATATATATATATATATATATATATATATATATATATATATATATATATATATATATATATATATATATATATATATATATATATAGCGTGGGTTTGATATCCAGCAATATAGATAGTGCCCTGGTAATCGAAGGTTTGTCATAATCGTTTCTTTCGCGCGCCAAAATATATCTACCGTGTGTAGGGGACTAGTGCACTTTAAATCCATTGTGTTTCAATATCCTGTACAAGCCTATTGAGGTTGCTTGGAGTGACAACTCAGCTCAGTTGCTGTCCTCGTCATCTGACCATGGTCGTTAATTACCAGGTCCTTTTCTTCGAGATTGATCGCAAAAAGTCGCCAATTACCTAAATTGCAGCACTATTACGATGTTAATTCAACCAATAAAATTAGTTTATATAACCATCTATCATCCAATCAACTGACACACTCATTTTATAATAATCATCTATCAATATTTTCTTTCACACTCACTTTCAATAAATATTTGAAGAGCCTACGGGCCATCAAAAATGGGTTAAGTTAGATAAAAAAAAAGAACTATTGATTCAAAATTAAATCCTGAACACCAACTTTTCCTTTAAGTGTAGACTGTTGGTCTATTGTTGACTGTCGGCCTTTAGAAATTACAATGAGTGCAACCAATTAGAAAAATGTAACTTGCATCGACAAGAAAAAATTTTACCTACTGTTTTAAGTGGATTTCATTAAGTTAAAACCACAAAAGTAAATTGCCTTTATAAAAGTTTTTGAGATCTAAAAATTAAATTATAAATAGAACCAACTCTTTGAAAGTTCTATTATGTTGACGCACCATTTCCATCATATTCCATTGGTTATGAAAGATTATGTTAAAAAATATGCAAAGAGTTATACAGAAATAAATTTAATAGAACTATCTTTTTTTTTAGACTAGAAATAGTTGAAAAACGTTATCAAAATTTTAATCCTGCATTAATATATTTGCTCTATATGCTTCTTATAACGAAAAATATATTTCTTAAGATAAATTCCTATAGGGTTTTAAATATTCTTTCTATGCATTATCAATAATAAAAAATACTCAAGCTGGAAATGGAGTTCATACATGTAAAGATATGTCTCGTAAGTCGTGATAGCAATATCAAAAAAGTTTAAGAAATAGAAACTGCAAGAAAAAAATTGGGAAAGTAGTCAGCGAAACCCGATATTTATTTTACACTCCAATAAAAATGACTTTTAAAGTATTGAAAAACGGTTTTAGAATTCGTCCTGAAACCGAGGGGAAGAAATATAAAACCTATGAATTGATTTTTGAATGGTTGCGTATCCCGTAGTTCTGAGGCAGCTTCCATACGTGGGTACAGCGAGATGAAATGATTTATTTTGCATTGTTTCCAATCAGCGCTTTCACACTCAAAATCTACTTCCGATATATATTATATATTCAATAATAATTGATCATCAGGGTGGGTCAAAACTATTTTTCGAAATTAATGTCGCAATAATATAGAAGTGATCCTACTATAAATACAAAATTTCGTAAACTTTACTAAAAAAATATGTGTTCCTACATTAAAAAAATTTAACAAATTAACTTTAAAAAAAAATTGAGGAAATAAATTAAAAATTGGCTTTGATACCAAAAAGCGAATGGGTCTACAAGGTTTCTTACAGCCCACAAAAATCTCATCAATTTTGCTTAACGACTAACAACAGTTATTCCTGATTGATAAAAACCAAATAATTATGAAAAATCCTAATTGATTAATTTTTTTTTAATTTACTTATTAAGTAGTAACACAGTAAGCAGTAAGTTTGTCACAATAGGAAAAGTTGTTTTATGTTTTAATAAAAAGCTATACATTTTTAGCCAGTTCCGTTTATTACTTAAAAATACTATTTTAGAATCAATTTCGACAAAAGAAGCTGAACAGTGGTTCAATTATTGTGTATCCCTAATTAGATTTTTTTGTGTAAAAAGAATATACATTACAATTGTCTTTTTTAAAAAATCTCAAAAACGTTTTTTTTTTGCTTAATAGACATCAATGGCTTTACCACGTACCACTTCGGACCCTCTCACGGACCACCAGTAGGAGAATTGAGGAGAAATACAGAAAATGAGTAGGACATTAGGAACATTTCGAGGAAAATTTATTAAATTATTTTATTGTTTTTAACTTGCTCAATATGCTAAATTTCAGTGCTATTTTTTTTAATCGATAGAACAATCACCGCAAAGAAATTCTATAGGTCGATTCAATATAAACTATTTGACATTTTCAAGGTCAAAGGGTCGTTTCTAAATATCGATCAAAATTCAAAGATGATCAAAAATGAAGGGTTTTTTATGTGCTTACTTTTTCCATGGATGACACTTTTCTATAGTTTTTAACTAGTCCATTTTAGAACTAATCTATCTGGCATTTAAAAGGGAGAGCTCAAAATAACCCATAATTTTATTTACCAAATAATTTTGAAATATTATTGAAATGCCGTACCAGTTATAGAACTTAACAAACCGCAGTTGTAATATCCTCCCTCCTTTCCATTATCTTAACTTGGACAATTCTATAAATAAAATGCACAAATAAAATGACACTACTCGTATATTATTATTACTAACAATATGACCGAGCGTTGCTCTTGGTCAATTTGCGAAGTAAAAGCTGCGCGATTTTTTTTTATTTGTTAGCATAGCCAGTCGCATATCATCTATTACCGTAAGTATATATCTGTGCACTGTGGAAAAAAAATACTTTATCAAAGTCAAAATTTATTTAATTATTTTGAGAAGTTTTTGAGATACCTAAACCCTTTTTAATTTTTATGTTCTCGACTTTACATGATATGGCGACTATTTAAGCTGAAGTTTTTGTAAAATATTTCTTCATCAGTTCCAGTCCGACGCTCGTGAAGTGAGGTCGTGTTTTCAAGAGGCTCCTGTCCAGTTCCCGTGTTCGAGCTCCTGAGTGCCCCGCGCTCGGTCGTGTTCCCGCCGGCGATCCCGAGTTGGTTTATTGTATGACACTGGGTTGCAGCCTTTTTCAAGGCTAATCATTAGCGATCGGTGGTGCATTTAAACTAGCGAGAAGCAGAAGTTGCAGCGTGTAGCAGGTCAAGGTGTAAGATCTAATTCTTTTTAACAAACGTAAGTCCGAGATCTCCGATGGTAGCGTAACTCTACAGAGCGGTTCCCCGTTTCTTAGGTGAAACTACCATTAGCTGCCAATTCCCCGAAGGGTGGTTTGGTACGCTTTCTGTTTGCCCGGCAGTAGTATATTTTTCTATCTAGGCTTGGCTCTTGGTAAAAAGCCATGTCCTCTCCTCCTTCCACAACCACTTCGGATTCCTCTTTAAGGGTCCCTCAGGCTGAAGTGGTTGATTCCTTTCCAGTGGTAGGAATTGATAAGTTAGGCACCTCGGCTCCCGGTGGGAGTTCGATGAATTCTTTTTCAGACATGGAGACGACTATCGGAGACGTAAGTTTAGCGGCCCCCAGTGGGAGCACGCAGGTTGTAATTTCAGGCGGAAAGATGCCCACCGGAGGCCCAGACGGCCATGTAAGTTCGGCGACTCCCGGTGGGAGCTCGCAGGTACCATTTTCAGCGGAAGGTCTACCAACGGAGCTACTCGACTGTTCTATACAGCGAGAGGCTATCAGAGTAAGTGAAAGGTATAACCACCTAATCAGGATTCAAAATAAGTCGATAGATCAGGGTACAGAACTAGTTAAATTATGGGCTGAGCGGCAGGAGCTGCAGGTGAGAGGAGCTCACCTAGCGCTTCAACCACACCTAGACAATCTAGAGAAACAGCAACTAATGGCTGAAACAGAAAATAGGGGAGAAAAGGAGTTCATTACTCCTAAGAGAACCTTCAAACGGACTCGGGATTGCGTCAGCCCTGAGCCCTTGGAGGTTACAAACAAATTCGCCGCCATTGCGGTCGATGACACCACAAACAACATGGACACTAGCGATCAAACACCCTTTACTGACGCCCCTAAGGAAAACACTAATAAAATTCCCCCCATAGTTATTACAAATCCAAAGATAAATTGGAAGGAATTAGCCAAAACCCTGAAGACTGCTGGCTTAAGCAACTTCAGCGGTAAGGCCTCGGGTGAGACCTTAAACTTAAAGGTCTCAACCGCGATTGATTATAGGATTGCTACGAATGTTCTGGATGAACAGAACATTCCGTATCATACCTATAAGATGAAGGAAGATAGAACGCTAAAAGCTATCTTGAGAAATGTCCCAGCAGACATTAGCACCGATAGCATTAAGGAAGAGCTCATGGATCGGGGTTATGGCATAATAACCGTTTTCCAGTTTTCTAAAACGAAGGATGGCTACAAGGTACCCCTCCCTGTATTCTTCTTGGAACTACATAACACCCAAAACAACAAACGAATATACAATGTAGATGAACTCATGAACTTAAAAGTTCGCGTGGACACCTACAGAAAGTCCAAACAACCTACGCAGTGTCACCGATGTCAGCGTTTTGGCCACGCCCAGTCGGGCTGTAAGAACCCAGTACGTTGTGTGAAATGTGCGGGTTCCCATCTTACAGCTGAGTGTCACACCAAGGGTCGCATTGATTCGCCCAAATGCGCCCTTTGTGAAGGACCTCATACTGCAAATTTCCGTGGATGCCCTAAGTATCCCAAGAAACAAACTCAAAACGACGAATTAGTCGATCATAACATACACGAACAACACACCAGAGGCTCCGCCCACAATGATAGTCACACCCCCTCCGCAAACCCCGCCCCCTCACTCGTGAGGCCCGGGGTCAGCTATTCAAACGCTGTTGCACCAGAACCTACACCAATCATCATTCAACCAGCGCCTTCAGCGCCCACTCAACAGACACAACAACAGCCAACACAGCAGTCCCAAGAAGAGGAAGAGAGCATTTTCGATTATATTAAACAATTTCAGAGTTTCATGAAATCGTTTAATCTAAAGGGTATCCTTACAATCTTAAAAAATACCGCAAATAAATTTAAATCGGCAAAGGGTATCATGGCCAAATTAGAAGTAGGGTTTAGCGCCTTCGAAGAGCTAGTCAGTATGTTAAATTATGAATAATTTACACCACAGTGGAACTCACACTTTTACACCCACATTCTACACAGAAGTAGGCTTCGCAAACTTAAATGGACTTAGGAAACAGTTAGAGGAGGTGAAAGACTTCATTATTGAGCAAAATCTAGACATCATGATGGTCAACGAAACGCATCTTCGTCCAAGTGACAATGCGAAAATAGCAAACTATAAATTATTTAGGAAAGATAGGCTAATAAATAAAGGTGGAGGAGTGGCCATTTACATAAAAAGCAGCCTTAAATGCACAGAGTACATTCTCCCAACACTTAACACCATCGAGGCTTGTGCCGTAGTACTGGAAAACGAGAGCTTTGGAGAAATCCTCGTTATTTCGGTTTACAACCCACCAAACTCCAAAATTGGAGCAGACGACCTGACAGCCCTTTTAAACACTGGACTACCAACCATTCTAGCTGGCGACTTAAACGCCAAAAACACTATTTGGGGCTGTCGAGCTAACAACAGAAACGGCATCACACTTAGAAAATACATACTGGATCACGGCGTCTCTATCGCCGCCGCAGATGAACCCACACACTACCCAGGCACTCTCTCGCACAGACCAGACATATTAGATATAATGCTCCTAAAGGGCATACCATCAAACCCAACACTTAAAGTACACAGCTGCTTAAATTCAGATCACAACCCTGTCACATTCACTTTTTATGGCCTCACCCAACCACCGGAAGCAACCAAATTTACAACTAACTGGGAAAGATTCCACTCCATTTCGGACGTAAATCTAACAGTAAACCCAAATATGAGAACAATAAATCAAATTGATGAAGCAATTGTAAATTTAACAGCCAAATTAAAAAGGGATATAGATAGCTGCTCAAAACCCATTAAACTAGAAAAAACCCTAAAACTCCCCCATGAGATTAAAGACGAGATCAGGGAAAAGAATAGACTTAGGAAGGTTTACCAGCAATCTAGGCACCCCCAGGATAAACGTAAATGGAACGAGGCATGTAAGAAAGTAAGCTCCCTCACAAAAGAATACAAACAGACTCAATGGGAAAACACAGTCATGAGGCTCTCACTACAGAACAACACTGTTTGGAAAATGGCGAAAGCCCTAAAAACCAAACGCCAAAACATAGGCCCTCTTCAAGGACCGAACTCTATTGTTTACACCGAACACGACATGGCAGAGGTTCTTGCCTCCAGTCTACACAACCAATTTTCACCACATCTTTCACCAATCAACTTAGAGCTTGTTGTTGACACAATCAATGAAGTAGACAACTACTTAGCAGAAGAGCCACACAACATCATACGTTACACCACCCCAGAGGAAGTGACTGACATTATTACCAAGCTAAATCCTAAAAAAGCCTCTGGATACGACTTAATCTCAAACAAAGCACTTAAGAATATTGCCCATAAGGTAATAGTACACATCACCAACATCTTCAATGCATGCCTCAGGTTAAAATACTTCCCAAACCAATGGAAAAAAGCAATCGTAATTCTCTTTAAAAAGCCAGGAAAAAGCCCCCTTCAACCCAGTAACTACCGACCTATCAGTCTTTTGCCCTGTTTGGCGAAAGTCTTTGAGAAAGTCATTAACATCAGACTACAAACTTTTCTGGATTCAAACAACGTAATTAATACAAATCAATACGGATTTAAAAAGGGACATTCAACTACTCATCAGGTCCATAGGATAGTGGAAAAAATAGGTGAAGCATTTAATAATAAGGAAATGATAGGAGCCGTATTTTTAGACGTAGAGAAAGCCTTCGATAGTTTATGGCACAAAGGTCTAATTAAAAAGTTAATTAATCAAAACATCCCCAAAGAAATGGTACATATGGTAAACTCATTTATTTCAGAGCGATCTTTTCAGGTCAGAGTAAACAACACACTTTCATCACTCACAAACATAAAAGCAGGAGTACCACAAGGTAGCATACTAGGACCAGTCTTATTTAACTTGTACATAAACGATTTCCCTACATTCGATAACTGCATCACGGCCCAATTTGCCGATGACACAGCAATACTAGCTAAATCTAAGCACGGTGACATAGCCTTTGGGAAGCTACAAGCCGCTCTAAACACAGTAGAATCATGGTGCGAAGACTGGCGCATCAAAATTAATGCTCAAAAGAGTGTATCGGTACTCTTCCGCAAACACAACACATTAGTTGATTACAACACCGATCTTGAGATCTTTAATACAGAGATCAAGAGAGAACACCACACTAAATACTTAGGAGTACACCTAGACAGTAAACTTAGCTTTAAAGAACACATTAAACAAACTCTCGCCAAAGCGACTGGTGCAAGTATAAGCTTAAATCCCCTCATTGGGAAGAACTCTAAAATGACACTTAGAAACAAAGTAATTCTCTACAAAACTATGATCAGACCAGTTCTGCTGTATGCCTGTCCGGCCTGGGCTGCAGTTCGAAGAACACACAGAAAGAAACTTCAAACATTTCAGAACAAAGCCCTTAGAAGGCTAACAGATGCACCAAGGTATGTCAGGAATACAATCTTACACAGGGACCTTAAAATGGACACTATTGACACAGCAATACTGACTATCTCACACAACTATAACATGGCAATCGAAAACTCAGACATACAACACCTTAAAGAAATCACACAGTATGATCACGAGGTAAATCAAAAACATAAAAGACCAAGAACCATTCATCACGACCCCACCTGGTAGGCATTTCTAGACTTGCCTGTCACATTGACATGTCAAATTTCCGACAGCTGCTCCTTAGCTAGTAGCCAGGTTATGTTATTGTCTTCAATGTTGTGTATTTTGCATCTTATAATAATAAAATATGTACTACAAATCACTTGTTGTCTCTACTTATTTCTAACACACACCATCTACTGATGTTATTTTTCAGGTTTTTTCTAACGAACTCGCGTTTAGCCTTAGGGCCCCCAATCCCCACCAATTAATTAGTAACTTCTTAGTTAAACTTAAACCCCGCTAACGTTATTCTATTTATTAGACTTAATTCGATGAAGGTGTAAGGACCTCCGGTCGACACACCGTAAGGTTAATTCCGATTTCCGATTTCCGAAATATTTCTTTTTTATATATAAAAATTCCTAAAATTTAATGATTAAAAGAGCTTTTTCGAATATTAGCCTTGTTGTAAATGTCGATAAAAATAATATATTCTTCAAAGCTAAAAGTAAAAGACTGGGCGACATTGTTTCAATGCCCTCATACCGATTCGAACTCGAAATCCTCTGATTGCTAGCCGAATATTATACCTCTCGGTCGTTGAGCAGGGCCCTGCCAGGATACTGCAAATGGCGTATAAAAATTGTAGACTATACGGTTTGGGAACTATCCTGAAAGAAAGACCCGGTAACATCTTTATTTCTATCTTTATTGCTCGAGTTGGTCAAAAAACGGTGCATTAGAGTTAATAATAATCGATTTAAAGGGAACAATGATCAGAGGACGATGACTACACTTGAACTGGTACCCCATTCTCAAAACTTTCGCACCACAGAAATCGGGAGGTCAACAGCCATCGATTATATTCTCACCGCTGTTACAATATGGCGAAAGCTTCATATATTTGCACATGCTTGAAATATTTTTAATATCTTATGTCTGATGAGAAATAATAAATTTAAAATTTGACAATATAGACAAAAGGATTTTTTTTTCCCGTTCCAAATGTCCAGGGGCCGTTTCTCAGTCAACCTTGTCTTTTTTTTTGGTGTTAAATAGTTTAAGGATATTTCAATCTTTTTTTTAACTTTTACTCCGAATATTATATAGTTTTTTTTAACACAATTTACAAATATTTGGTTAAAGCTGAAAATCCCTTTTTACACATTTATACTCTCAAAGCAGGCATATTTAAGAACATTCCTTTCGAATCCCTTAAAGGGGATGTTATCAAAGTTCAAAACCAGCAAGCATTAATCAAACAAACAAAGAGGAAACATTACTCATAGATTGACATTAATGAATCAAAATGTTTACGATTGGGTGGTAAGTTTCATTTCTTTACTTTTCTATATTTACTTTCTTTAGTTAATTGTTATTTTGTGACAGAAATTTATTTAGTTGTGTATTTTGAACGTATTATGATAATTTTGCAACGTATTATACTAGTGCTAAAACGTCCCTTGAATTTTCATTATCGCATATGAATCAAACGCAAATTAAAGCATGTCGTTTTCAAATTGAAAAATGCAAATCACTATTTTCATTTATCTTTCTGAAATGTGTAAATTTCGTAATTTTAAATTTAGTTTGGTTTGTTCAAGAGCAAACATGATATAGTTTATATTTGACCATTACTTATTTTTGTTATATGTTTAATTTCATAATAAATCTTTATCTCTAGTATTATTTATGCTTTTAAATTCACTTTATTTAAATTGTGATATTGTTAAATAAAGTTCTGTATCATTTAAAAAAAAAAACATACCCTTAGTTTAAAAACAAATAATCATTTCAAACTGTAAAAAATACTATATTAACAATCAGCTTTTTTAAAACTGTTATTGTTTTGAATTAATTTGTTATTATTGAAGAATGTATTATGTTGTGTAATGTGTTATGTTTATTAAGAATATTATTATGTTGAATTAATGTGCTTTACAAATTTAAGAATATCTGCATCATTTTACATTTAGTGACTTGTAAAATGACCAAAGACTATTTTATATTAGATTGCATACTAACATTTAATGCACTTATTTTCATTCCAGTTGTCTGCCATTTCTATTTGTATTAACTATTGTTCAATAAGCTCAAAGTTTGCTCAACATTTATACGAGTATCTTACAAATTTTGCAATGACCCTTTAATGTCAGGAAAATTGTCCAAAATTTATATTTTCGGGGAAATTCAGCACTTTATAATTATTGACCTACATTCAACAATGATTTCAGGTTTTTATTAACACAGGAGAAAATCAATTATTTTTAGTTACTCTACCAATTATATTTACAGAATTGTACCTTGTAAAGTACATTTAGAAATACTATATTTTAATGTATTTTAATATAAATGCATAAAAGTATCAGTAATTTTCACAGATATCCGCTTGAAAAATTAAACAAATTATGCAGGAAGGCGTGGCCAAAGGGCTACTTCTCGGTAACATAAAGCCTTTGGTTGGGAATGTTAGTTAACATTATCAGGGTTAAATACTGCTTAGGATTACAGAGTTTGCTTGTAAATACTTTGGACCACAATACTATTGCAGAGTTTACAAAAGAACATAATTTGATGTATTTGTATATTGAATTTTTGTATTTAAATATTAGTAGTGTACCTATTACTAGTAAGTCATACTAGTTATTATTATTTTTTTTTAATTTGAACTTTGCCTATTATTTAATGGTTATGAATATTTATCATTATATATTCTATTTATTAAAAGTACTTTATTTTATTAGAATTAGACACCTGAATGGAAGTCTTTGAAAATCTGACATAATTTGAATTTTGCTGTGTGCCTGCATCTTCGAAATGAAGGTAATTTAGGACATTTTTGCAATTCTTGTAAAAACAATATTTTTATGTGGATGGATTTAATTAAAATAACATGTATAATATATTTTAAAATATTCTTTCCCTTATTTAACCCTATTGTTCCGAATCTGTGTGAAAGGTTAGTAACCCCAAACACCAGTAATTTTTACATGCAGCAAACTCATTTTGGTTATACGAGATTGTATCTGGCCTCTGGTTATACTAGATTGTACCTTTTTACTACACTACTAACTACTAGAAAGGTACTAAAAGATTGAAGTGTATCCAATTTGACGTAGGAATTCAAAAGAGTACAAAGTAAATGACTGTATTATAATTTTATCGATGTCAAGGTTGAAAGGCTAATATTATCTATAATTTTCTTCATTAAAAATAACTTTTCGACTGATAAATACTTTGTACATGCATAATAATGTCTCATGTTTATCAAAACAATTTTTAATAACCAATGTTTAAAAGTAAAATGGTAGTAAAAATGAATAATACTTTACATTTACTCGTTAATAACAATTCTAGTTATGTATTGATTAGCTAGAAGCCGGTACTATTGAAAACCGAACTGACTACAATACTGTGCGTGGGCTAAAGACTTTTAAACTTTGTCATATTCACATTTGCTTTGAAGCTCAATGGGTAGAAGATTTAAAAAATAATATAATTTTTTTTTTAATTCTGGTTCTCATATACACAAATAATTATTGAATATTACGTATGTTTAAAATTTCAGGCTACTAATTTTAAATTCTAATTAGAAAGCACAATAGTTCATAAATTGTAAACTAAAACTATGTTTTACAAAATTATATTGAATCCTTAAAATAAGGATAATTTTTAATCTTATAGGAAAACATGGCTGCAGAGAAAGTGACATTGTCTGACGCATTAAGTAATGTTGATATTTTGGATGAATTACCATTGCCCGACCAACAGCCTTGTATTGAAGCCCAGCCCTGCAGTATTGTGTACCACTCGAACTTCGATACAAACTTTGAAGATCGCAATGCATTCGTTACTGGAGTTGCCAAATACATTGAAGAAGCTACTGTGCATGCAGAACTGGTAAATATCTATTCTATGCATAGACAACAACCTTTTGGGGAAATTTTTTTTAAATATCATTGGGGAAAAGCTAGTTTTCTAGTGATTTAGTTTCAATTGATTGAAATACTAATAACACTGTTCACACCTGTGACATAATTTGAAGGGTAGACCACCCTCCCTTTTTCTTTGAAAATTGTGACATTTTCTGCACAAATCGCTGCCCTTTCCAAAATCACACAATTCACCCCTAATTATTTTATGAAAAAATCGTCATCTTTCCTTTTGAGTAACAAAAAGATGCTTGTTAATTTTTAAAAATGAAATCTGAGCAAATTGAATAAAGAACTTTCTGTGTCCATATTTTTATTTCACAGATGAAGAAAAGCTTATTTCCTTTCAGTTTTACTGCCAATTATTTTAACGTTTAATAGAATTTTTTAGCATTAATTACATTTGTTAGGTATTTGATTATCAACAGATAATCAATGATGTAAAATCATTTAAGTATTTCATTATTTCTAGCATTACATACTTTTTTTTCAGTTTTAATTGTGTTTATTAGGCATTTGGCTATAACCAGTTAACTATGGTTGTCAGTTTAAGGAAAACCAGAATTTTAGCAGGATTTTTTTTCCTTTTTTTTTTAAATATAAAAAACTATTGATTTTCTCAGTTTTAATTTGGTTCTACAGTTATTTGACTATATTTAAAGTCAATCAGCAAATCACTTCCAAGCAAAATCACTGTTTCAAAAACTGGAATTTAAAGGTGATTTTAGCAAAAATCGATTTTGCATCCACATTATTAAAGTGCCCTTTTTCTCAAAATAATGCCCTGCCCGTTTCCATTTCTCGTGTGAATCTTGCTAATTATAACAAGTTTAAAATATGTATAATAATGGATTGTATTTTATTTAAATCTTGA
Source organism: Troglohyphantes excavatus (assembly GCA_963932185.1). Taxonomy (NCBI): domain Eukaryota; kingdom Metazoa; phylum Arthropoda; class Arachnida; order Araneae; family Linyphiidae; genus Troglohyphantes; species Troglohyphantes excavatus. The sequence goes on from OZ010668.1 coordinate 53,749,532, forward strand.
TTCATTTACTAAACTAGTTGCTGACCACATAATTTTTATAAATCTTGGAATTGAACCCTTAAATTTGTCATTTTGGCAAAAAGTCCTATATTTTTCACCACTTCAAAACTTTGACTACAAAATAATGATTAGTTTGTCATTGCCTAATTTGCAACAAAAATTAAGATAATTAGCTGTAAGTTATTTCACATTTGCATACCTAATTTGAGAACATGATTTTGGACATGAAATATTTTAAAATTCAGCTACAGAGGGTATAAAGATAGAAATACTATGTTATGCTTTTAGGGTGATCTATTCTGATACAATAAGTTGGTTACAAATAGCACAATTGACATGAAATTGGTGTTGTTTGATAGAAATTTAAGCATGGATACATGAAAAACCTTTAAATAAAGCAAATCACAATACAGGTGTGGGGACAGCAATGTCATGCACAACAACTTTCTTGTATTCGCCAGGTTTTTTTTGGCAACCAATTTCTATAATCTACTGAACTTATATATTACCAAAATCTCTTCTGGCCATGCTGCGATACAGCCACACCTAATTTTTAATCCATGTATAAATTGTTGAAAGTGCATGTGCTTACAGCTTATATTAGAAGAGTCTTCATTGTTTTTGGTTATCTTTCATTTGCAGACTGAGATGCTGGAGCAAGGTGAAGAGCATGCTGTGATGCTGTACACCTGGAGGTGTTGCTCTAGAGCCATACCTCAACCAAAGTCTAATGAACAGCCCAATCGTGTTGAAATATATGAAAAAACTGTCGAAGTTTTGGCTCCTGAAGTTAACAAATTATTAAACTTTATGTATTTCCAGGTATGTACTGAGATTACAAGATCTTAAGTTATATTGTTTTTAATGTTTACTTGCTTTTTACATATCTACCAACTTCCATGAATTGTCCATACATTACATTCTGCCATTTTGTATAAGTGTAGGGATGTTTATTTTTTTAAAATAAATATTTATGTTTTTTTTTTTTTTTTTTTTTAATCTTGGATCTAGTATATCATTTAAGTTTTTTCTTTATGTATTTAATTTATTTATTATTAGGAGAAAATGCTTTGTTATTTTTTCTGTTTAAATTTTTCAAGACAGAGAGGCCATTTTTCATTTTAAAAAAAAATTAAGCTAAATGCTTAAGAAATTAAATTCGATAATTAGTAAACTGGTGTTTTCTTTGTAAAATTTTTAAAATTATAATTAATCTCTTACTTTTAACACAATCTTATCAAATTTTTTTACTGCTGCTTATATAAAAAAAAATCATGTTTATTACCAATAAAATTGTACCAACTCTATATTTCACATTTCTGTAATTCCGTTTTTATTCATTTCAGTAATCTACACTTTAATTCATAGATTATTAGCATTGCTTATAATTTTAAAACAATTCATGTAGAATAAATTTTAATTACAAAATATTAGGTTTTTTTTTAATTTCTTTAATAAAATATTTTTTAATTAAGTTTTAATTTACAAATGTAACTTTTGTATATTCTTAACAGAGAATAGCCATCGAAAGATTTACTGCTGAAGTAAAAAGGTTATGCCACGCAGAGAAGAGGAAAGATTTTGTATCTGAAGCATATTTGTTGACTTTAGGAAAATTTATTAATATGTTTGCTGTATTAGATGAGCTGAAAAACATGAAATCAAGTGTTAAAAATGACTATGCAACATATCGAAGGTTTGTAAAGTATTTCAATTTTTTTTAATGCATGCTACATACTCAAAATAAAAACATGTTTAAATGTGTATCTTTCAAACTAAAGTTTGGGGCTATTAATTTTTTGACTGAAATTTTTTCTTTAAATGCACTTTAGTTGTAGACATAAAATGGTGTTATTATTTTTAAGGATAACCCCATTAGTAACAGTTTTAATTTAACTTAATAGAGTTGTTATTTAAATGTTAATAAATAATGTATCTGTTGATTTAAGATAAAGTAGATTTACTTTATTATATATATTTATTATTTTGTACGAAAAAAATTGCTAGTTCTCCTCATGGAATTAATTAATACAGCACACAATTTAAATAAATCTATGTACCAAATAAATAAACAAGGGTCTAATAGCAGTTTTTCAATTGTTTACTTTTTGTAATAAAATACTACAGTTTTCAATGATAATGTAAAAGGGGGGGGGTGAAATCACGATGTTTAAAAAATCTTCCGAATAAAACCTATACCTTGTTACTTAGTATCACTAAAATCAGAACATGATTTTTAAGATATGAGCTATCAAATACAGAACCTCCTGTGATTTTATTGATAAAGATATTAATGTGATGTCCTCTTTTTTCAGAGCTGCACAATTCCTGAAGGTAATGGCTGACTCTCAGGCCTTGCAAGAGTCTCAGAACCTGTCCATGTTTCTGGCCACTCAAAATAAAATTCGAGATTCGCTTAAAGAAAGTTTGGAGAAGATTCCAGGTGAGTTAACCAACATATTTTGCCATATTTCTGTTATTGGTTATTAATTTAAAATAAATTGTGGTAGTTAATTAGAATAAACAAATATCAGTAAGCATTTAATTAAGTTTGAAAATCGATTAATTTACTGCCTAATATATTTTGATTAAATAAATAATCTCATTAGTTGGTATTAGTTGGTGTTTTATTCTACAAATATATTTTTACTTGAGTTCTTCCAATGGTTAGAGTTTCAAACTTTATTCTTTTGAAATTTTTCAAGCATGTAAGTTTGAGTATTTATGCCACCATGAAAATATGAATTTAATTTAAAAAAATTATTTTATTTTAGTGTTCAATTTTCTAATCATATCCTTTCCAATATACTCAAATGTTGTTAAATATACTCTTTTAGAAACTTAATACTTATTTCTTATCTAAAAATCCGTAAGTAATTTTTTATACAACATAGCTTAAGATTATCTTGTGTCTTTTCTGTGTTTCATAATTGTTTATCCTTTTATGCAGGTTACGAAGAGTTGCTTGCCGATGTGGTTAACATAGCTGTTCAAATGTACGAGTTTAAAATGTACATGCTACCAAGTGAAAAGCATATGCTGGTTAAGGTTCGTTTGTATGCAAATATTTTTGTTGTAAAATCTATTAAACAATTGTTATTTTTATCATAAAATCACAACTCCTTTTTGATGCTAAACGGTTTTTATTTGAATTGTCATTTACATCATCATTTAGTAAAGCAATCATATAATAAAATTTACTTTTTGATTATTAATAATGATATGCTATGCATACTCCTTTTTTTTAGGAAATACTTTGAACCATCTTTCTCAGATAAAGATCTATCAAGCCTCACTTAATAAGATACTAAATATCATAAATTTTTAGTATCTTTCAGCAATAATATATTAAAATAAACTTATATTATAACTTAATAAAGCTTTGAATCATATTGAGTCCTAATAATAATAGAAGATTATACCATATCACATGCAGTTTAACCTGATAAATTTATTTTCATAAACGAAATTATTATTGTAGAATTCAAATAAATCAAGTTATTATTTCAAAAATATTTCACAGTTGAAATTCTTCACTTGCCAATTCTACAATTGCAATTCAGTTTTTGAAATTAATTTATAAATAATTGAACTAGTGTGCAGAAAATTACTATAGATATATTTTTTTTTCAGGAATATATTGATTTTTTTGCAATTTTTATAATTTAATAAACTTACAATATAAATTTTTATTTTGAACCTATATGCATTTATTGTAAAATTTTCCATTTTATTCATTGCATTCACATATATTTAATTATATTAATTATTTGCAGGTTATGGGATTCGGCCTATTTTTAGTTGATGGGGAAATTTGCAATATAAACAAAATGGATCAGAAAAAGAGAGTCAATATAGCTAAAATTGATAAGATTTTTAAGGTTAGTATTACAAAATAAATATAATCAATATCTGTAAAACAACTTCCAATTAATCAAATTCTTCCTGTTCTTTTAAACAAGCCATATATGAATATTATATATTATATTATTCTTTTACTGCAAAAAGTTTTTTATTTAATCAAATGTTTAACTAGATTTCATTTGACTTTTTACTTTCTGTAGGGATTGGAAATGGTTCCGCTGTATGGTGACATGCAGATAGCACCTTTCCTTTACATTAAAAGAAGCCCTCACTATGATGCTTCGCGATGGCCCCTTGCAAGCTCCAGTTCTCCAAGCCCACAATCAGATTTACTGCAATACCTGCCAACCATACGAGATGAATATGTCCGATATATCAGTGAACTTGCTCGGCATAACAATGAGGTAGACATTTTATACTTATATAAAATACTTAGTAAATAGTGAAATAAGTGTAATTTAACAATTTATTGATATTGTTAAAAATTAAAGTGTCCCAATAAAATATGTAACGATATTTTTTCTTGTTCTTCACATTATATACATTTATTTTATTTGTACAATAAATTTCAAAAGCTTTAGTAGTTATTTTTAAAATTTTCAAATAAAAATAATTATGTCTTAAATTTTATTTCATTTGTTAAAACTTTATAACATTATTTGAGTCTTAAAAATCTCTTGAAAGCTAAATTGCTAGATAGTTACCATGAAACTAAATACAAACTTTTTTAAATGTTTGATTTGTCACGGTTTTTGCAGTTTTAATTTCCTAAAAACAAGTTTAATGTGTTAAATAAATTGAGATGAAAGCTCATAACATATGTGTAATCTACATTTTAGTAACATTCTTTCTTCTGTGTATTTAGGTCACAACGACTATGAAGGAGACTCCACGCACTGACACTGAGAATAAAGAGTTGACGACACTGGCTCTTAGGGGATTACAGTTACTCTCTGATTGGAGCACCCATGTTACTGAATTGGTATCTTTTTTTTTAACAATTAACTTTAAATACATTTCTGTAGATTAGGGAAATTGAGATATAAAAAAACCTGACAGCAGTCTTTATATTTATTGTTCTGAATTTTTTAATCTAGTTTTATTCTCATATCTGCAAACTTGTATGGATCGGCTTTTCAGTAAATATATATAATTCTATTAGTGTTGTACTGTATCTTTATAAAATCGCAAAGTGTAGGAAATATTTTATTTTATAAAAGCAGCCATAAATGCCTAAAGAGTAACTAGTGAACAAAACATTTGCAAAATGAAGATAATTTTTAGAAATTCTATTTTGAAGTTTAGCTTATTGAAATCTTTTAACACTCTTTCTGTAAGTAAATATATATATCCTACTATAAGTAGTATTTTTATCTTATAAGGATACAAATAAATCAATTAAGGTTATGACTCCATTGTCATTGTATAATATTTAATTAACACAAGTGGACTTCATAAGATTCAACTAAAACAGCTTAAGCCAAAAAGTAAACACGATTTCTAAAACAATAATATTTTTACTATTGCATCTAATTAAATAATTAAAAAAAATAAAACTGCTTAAATGTTATTAGATATATTACACACACAAATTGAGTTTATTATGTAGGGTGTATAGCTTTTATTTGTAGTTTAATAACAGTATGTGTTCATTTTTCAAACTTAATATTTCAGTATTCTTGGAAATTGATGCATCCTACTGATCACCATCAAAATAAGGAATGTCCCCAAGAAGCGGAAGAATATGAAAGAGTAAGATTCTTTAATATTTAATTTCAATCTATCATTCTTTGTATAATACTGGTGGTAGTTTTACTTCATGTTATAAAATTTAAACAAATAAACATATCAATTGATTTATAATAACCTTGTACTACTACCATACTAGCCTTCTTCACGATTCACTGTCTCAATATATAAAAATATTCTGTTAAGTCTAGTTTCTTACACAAATTAATTCGATTTCCAGAATCAGAATTATTTGTATATTTTTATTGTATTACTTTAACTGATTATTTGTAGGCTATTGTTGCCGAAGATCTTTTATATAATTTGGAATAATTGATATAAAGCATTAACAAAAAAGACTAATTTATTGGTTTACATTGAAAGTAGAAATATTACTAGTAATTGGTTAGATCCATATAATATATGTGTAATAACTATTACAAAAAGCTATAGATCTAAAATTATAGATAATTTTTTATTGATACTTCGAGTCTATATTTTATTTTTATTTGTATTATATCCATTGTAAAGTTGATTATGTCACTTATCGAGGAATGTAACTTTAAAAAATGAGATATTTATTAAATTCTGTAATGTTTTTTTGGTATTTTTATTCCAGTTATAAATTATGTGTTTTCTCTTTAGGCAACTAGATACAACTACAGTGATGATGAAAAATTTGGTTTAATTGAAGTAAGTTTTTGTTTTATTTATAGAAACATCAAATGAGTAGGTATTCTATTAGAATAAACGTAATGCAAATTTTACTTTAAATATGTTTTTAAAGGTGTAAAATTATTGAGAAACAGGTTGTACATTCTACTAATTCAAATTCTATGTGATACTCTTTGCTATTCATTTTTCTTGAATATTCTTTCTATTTAGAAGTATTATAAATACTTCTTTATGTATAGGAAAAGTCTGTTAACTTAAAAATGAACTAATTAACTAAATGGAATAAAAAAAAAACGTTGAATCACATTTCAAATATTACATGTTTAATTCTGTAATAAACAATAATTTAAAATATTTACCAACTGCCCATCTAAAAATTATTAATCTTGCCTATTTTGTTTTTAATAATTAAAAATTTTATACACACAATGTCAGACAAATTTACAGTTTTATTTGATATTTTATTCCAGTTTTGAACTTGAGATTCATAGTGTGAGCACATTACTACATTATTGTGAAAGAAATTTTTCAAAACAATGATATAACTACTCTGTTGAGGATATAAAAACTATTCAATATAACTAATTACTATTCTCTAAGAATAGTTAATATTATTTCTAACGCTATAGTTATTAGGTCATCTGAACTTAGTAAATTCTAAGATAGCAATATGTTGCAAATTCACTGCTTTGCAATTATTTTTCTTATTTTAAAATTTTAATAGTTGTTGATTTTATTTTATGATAATTTGTAGTTGATAGTTTTTTTAGTTCTTTATAAAAGTAACTAAAATCTGTATTAAATTTTAGATCATAGCTATGATCAAAGGACTGCAAGTTCTGATGAGTCGCATGGAGACAGTATTCACCGATTCTATCCGAAGACATGTGTACGCTGAACTTCAGGAATTCGTTCAAGTTACTTTACGAGAGCCTTTGCGTAAAGCTGTCAAAAATAAGAAGGACCTAATTCGTAGGTATGAACTGTAAAAATAGGACATCTTACTCTCTTACAAAAGCAGATTTATGTATTTTTTATTTTGGAAGTAACTTATGAATTCTACTTCCATTACTTGTTTTAAAGAGTGTTTTACTGCTTAAAACCATTAATTAGCAATTTAGTTACTAAATCATGAATGAATAAATTAATGTTATTTTATTAAATATTGCAATTATAAAATTATATGTATGTTTGGAATCAGCATTTCTAGTAATTGGTGTTTGGAAATATCTTTGTGTAATTTTTTCATTCATATTATCCTTGAAATATATTATTCTAAAAATTGCTTATTTGCAAAATATTTTTTTGTTTGTTAAAACTAAATTAAACGTATAGCTTTGAATGAAGATGTTTGTCATGACTGTTCATCAGATGTATGTAAAGTCTTAATAATTAGTCATTATTGTCATCAAACCATTTTGTTAAACTACACTAATTTTGAAATATTCATATTTAAATTTTTGGAATACAACCCTCTTTTTTTTTATTACTCTTTTGAAAATGTCCTGATATTATACAATGAATATTTCAGTATAATATTGTCAGTGAGGGAAACTTGTGCTGATTGGTTAAGAGGCACTGAACCAGATGAGGATCCAGCTCTGAAAGGTAAAAAAGACCCAGAGCAAGGATTTGAAATAAAGGTCCCAAGACGAAATGTTGGACCCAGTAGTACACAAGTAAGCAGATAGAATGAAATTCAATTTATATGTTTTAATCTTGTAAAATGCCAGTTTTCCTGTTATAACACCTACTACACTTATTACTAATTAATATTTTTATTATTTAATAGTGTGCGTCTGTTAAAAACATGTGATGTTTTTTTTTTAATTATTTTAACACCCTCTCTATCCATATGTGACAAAAACGTGATGATTTTACTGTTGTCTATGCATATATGAGTATAAAACAATGTCCTAACACATGGTCATTGGGTGCATAAACAAGTTTTTCTAATCTAATGTTTTGCAGATTTATATGGTGAGAACAATGCTTGAAAGCCTTATTTCTGAAAAAAGTGGTGGAAAAAGAACTCTCAGAAAAGACATAGATTCACCGTATCTCACGGCTATTGATGTTTTCCACAAAGCCTCCTTTTATTGGAACTATTTGCTGAACTTCAGTCGTAAGTGGCCTTTTACAATTTTTTAATTATATAATTATATTTAGACTGTCTAAAAACTTTAATGCATATTATTTATGAACAAATAATTTTTTTCAAATAATAGATGAAATTAATTCTCAGTAACAAAGAATAAAATATTTTTGTTAGTTTTAAAGTTTTGAATGTGTATAGTTTTATCAAAAGCATGTTTATTATTTTCATTAAAAAATTTAAATTGTTAACAAGGTATTTATATTATGTTTAAATATGAGTGAAAAAAATTGTTGTATAATTGTTGATTTTTAAAATTGTGTAAAATGTATTATATCTTAATAGAAACTTTGCAAGAATGCTGTGATTTATCACAACTTTGGTATCGAGAGTTTTACCTCGAAATGACCATGGGGAAAAGAATTCAGGTAATGAAGTTTTCTTTACTTATGAAATTACTTTTCTTTTTTTTCACATGAATGCCTTTCGTTTAGCTTTTTACATATATTGAATTATTTATATTTAATTTTGCAAGCATTCAGAAGTTCAATTGTGTTTTAGAATTTTATATTAAAGCTCTTTAACATTTCTGTTAGTGTTCAACAGTTAAATTTAAACTTCTTATTATTCATTCCTCTGTCCCTTAAGTGTTAATTTATAATTGCAGTTTCCCATTGAAATGTCTTTGCCTTGGATCTTGACAGATCATATTTTGAAGACAAAGGACTCATCCATGATGGAGTGAGTTAAAATATTTGTGTTGCTTGTTTTTTATAAACAACATTTTGTACTTTGTGTATTTAATTTTTACCTTATGTATGTCTTGGTAATATTTTAAAATATAGTCTAACATACTAATTTAATTTTAAAATAAACATTAATTTCATTGCTCATGATTATTGTCTATTTTTTTAAGAAAATATTTTTGATTATTATTATTACTTTTAATAAGTAAGGTGTTTGTCAATTATTATTTGAGAAACTACCAAATGACATAAAACATTAATCGAGGAAAAATACATAAAATGAAAATAAAAACGTGACTTTATAAAAAAAAATTCCTGATACTAATTAGTTTGTGTTTGTAAATTTTACTTAATGTATGTTCTCTTATTCTTGATATGTATGAAAAATTTACGTTTATTACAGTTATTGAGTGTTGTATATTTTTTTAAATAATAATATGAAATATAACAGCAAAATAAAAAATGGCTTTCACATTATTTTTTTTTTATATATTTTTAATTAAGGTTTATTCACAAAAATATCTATGAAATAATAAAATATGAAGAATTTTATAAATTCTTATTAAATCAATTAAACAAAATTTTCAGTTCATTTAAGTTTGTACAACTTTATTTTTCCATTTCAACTTTAATTTAGTTCTATGTGTGGTAAAACATTAAATAATGCTACTTTTGACTTTAAAAGTTAATAACTATAAACTTCTCAAAAGAATATCACCAGCTTATATTTAGTTGTATTCAGTGCCTGCACAGTAATTTTTATAAAATTTATCCTATATTTACCTAATAGATATTATTATTTTTTTTTTCAAACTTTATCACTTCTAGATGTGTACTATATCCACTTGACCTCTATAACGACTCTGCATACTACGCTCTAACGAGATTCAAGAAACAATTCATGTACGATGAAGTAGAAGCCGAAGTCAATCTCTGCTTTGATCAGTTTGTGTACCAGCTGTCAGAACAGATATTCGCATACTTCAAGCATCTGTCTGGGAGCATCCTCCTGGACAAAAGGTTCCGTGCCGAGTGCGCCAGCTACGGCACCTGCTTCCACTACCCTCCTGCAAACCGATACGAGACGCTGCTGAAACAGCGGCATGTGCAGCTGTTGGGGCGATCGATCGACTTGAATCGGTTGATAGCTCAACGAGTAAATGCTTCTCTACAGAAGTCATTGGATTTAGCAATTAGTAGATTTGAAGCTGGAGATATTACTGGGATTGTGGTAAGTGCATTTCTATGTAATGTTTTTCTTATTCCACTTCATGTGTTATTGTACTAATAGCTATTTATAAAGTAATTTAGCAGCTTCATTTTTTTGTTAATACTACATTTGTTTCTGACATTTTAATCTACAAGTATTGATGTTGTGCTGATGAAGTATTATGGAAATATTGTGTGATTGATGGAAATAATCAAAAAGGCATGATGCCGAATATCTATTTTATTTTAAAGCCCTCGCAGCTGTTGTTGCTGTCTCGATACCAATTCAGTACTGCCTTACTATTGGTGCTAACTGGCATTTGAAGCGCCGCACTATTGTATTTGGCGACTTATTGCTGTTGTGGCGAGTTAATTAGAAACATGCATTTCTATCATTGAATCGATCAATTACAATGGCGACTTATTGCTGTTGTTAAATTGGCGACTTATTTCTGTTGTGGCGAGTTAATTAGAAACATGCATTTCTATCGTTGAATCGATCAATTACAATTCTATCATTATGAATCATGAAGTATAAATAAAACTCATATGAGAAACCATAAAATTTTCTTCTGTTTTTCATATTTACTATACAACAATTCTGCTTTTTTTCAAGTATTCTTCGAAATTTATCATGCTTTACTATAAATTTCAGATTTTAAGCAGTCTTCAATTGAGGTTTCAATCTTTATTAACTGTCCTTTTAGGAACTTGAAGGGTTACTGAATGTGAACAAATTAGCACACAAATTGCTTGGGAAATACCTTACTCTAGATGATTTTGATGCCATGTTCCGAGAAGCCAATCACAATGTCCTTGCCCCCTATGGAAGAGTGTGTTTACATGTGTTTTGGGAATTAAACTTTGATTTCTTACCAAACTATTGTTATAATGCAGCAACTAACAGGTACAATATTTAATTTATTCTTCAAGTAAAATTTAAATTAGTAAAAGTTTTATATTATGTAAAATATGTAAAGTACCTAAAAGTAAGATAGGGTAATGTCATTACCCTTAATAATTCAAGTATAGTTGCATAGATCAATAATTTAAAATTTCCTTAATCTAATATCAGTGTAAAGAGTGTGGTTTCAATTGTAAATTTGATATTTTGGGACCAAAAAATCCTTAAATGAGTGATAAAGCAAATTAAGAAAAAATTAATTTTAAATTGAAAAGCATAAATTTTTACTTACAAATCATTTTAAAACTTTAATTTAAGATATTTTAAACAATTTATGTTCTTTACTAATAGCATTAATTTGTTTGGTTGTTATAGTTCTCTATCACCATATTCTTTTAGATACCTTATTAATCCATGTAGACATATCTTAAATTAGATTTAAAAGATGAATTCAACTAAATCCACAGGAAGTTTATGCTTGTCTAATTTACATTAAAGCAGATAAACTTCAGTGCTTCAATATGTAAACATAACTGTTATAAGATAAAAACTCGTCTTATAGAACATTGCGTTAAGAATATTAAAATACAAATGCAACGTTAAAATAAGCAATAAAAGTCTGTATAATCCGGACATGTTTCGGGAGATACATCACCCTTCATCAGCGGAAAATGCAAAGTCTGTGTGTAATGAAATATAAATAAACCCAAGAAATCTAAAATGTTGCCAAAGACCAAAAAACTATTACAATCGTTTAGAGTTAACTATTGTGTGCCAACAAGCGGGAAATACTGGGACCGCAAACGTTTCATTGACAACCGAATCAATATTGCTAAAAATATGAAACGCCTCCAGGAAGTCAAGTTCAACTGGAGATTTAGGATCGCAAATTAAATGTGAGTTAGAAAAAAAAAATTCCGCTGATGAAGGGTGATGTATCTCCCGAAACATGTCCGGATTATACGGACTTTTATTGCGTATTTTAACGTTGCATTTGTATTTTAATAACTGTTATAACCTTCCAAACTTAATTTATTATTCTAGACATAAAAACTTTAATGTAGTTCTATGCAGAACTAAGCTTTTGTTTATTAGCTATATTATAGAAAGTGAGAATTTTTCTGTGATGGTTCAGTAATTTGTTTAAGTGGTTACATTTCTATTTTATTTTAGGTTTGTGAAAGTGAAAGATATTACTTTTTCACAACCAGTTTCTCGTGATAAGCCTCCGCAAGCTCAACCACACTACTTTTTTGGTACAAAGGTATGATGTTATATTTTTTTCATCTTTGCAAAATTTAGAAACAATTTTTAAAGCTTTCTTAAGCATTCATTTTAAAACATTGAGCACACAATTATTTTTATCAAAGTGTTCTTGGATGATAAAATGTTTCATATAAAGTTACCGGAATTTAACATATTTAAAATTGTGAATGTCCATGACTGTAATTTCTTATAATGAAAACAATCTGTGTATAATGAATATTTTTATTTATTTTTAAGGCACTTAATGTGGCTAATAGTACAATTTATGGAATGTACAGTTCTTTTGTTGGCTCGCCACACTTTCGCTCTATTTGTCGTTTACTTGGATATCAAGGCATTGCCGTTGTCATGGAAGAACTCTTAAAAATCGTAAAAAGTTTGGTATGCAATATGTTTTAATATTTTCCTTAAAATATTTTATTCCTTGGTATGTCTTATTTTCAATAATTTTTTTATCATTTATAGAATAATATGCATATTTTGTACATAAAAAATATGTTTTTAATAAGTTCATTATTAACATCTACATATTTGTTAAAAAGGCATTTCTGACTATTTTATCTAAAAGTATTATAAATAGTTTTTTGCTATTTGTGACTGTTCAACAATTTTGAGCACTAATCATTACTTAATGCTCAAAAGGAATTTTTCAGATATATTCACTAAACAATAATGTCCTCTTTAACATGCTTTGCAGCATTCATTTCTTAACCTCCCTTCACAATCCAATCTTATTACTTAAAGTTACACATGAAAATAATTTTTAAAAATCTGGTTTATTTCCAAGCAATTAAGTTTACTTAATCATTTATTGTTTTTACTAGTTCTACTTTATATTTTAAAAAAATACACAACTGTATGCATACTTGTTAATACTTAAAATATTCATCTCTATTAACATAGGAAAAAAATTATTATTAAACTTTTTTTACTGATATTTTTTTCTTTATTACTATTTATATTTTATTTCTTCCAGATACAAGGAACACTGCTTCAGTATACAACTACTTTGCTGTCTGTTATGCCCAAAGTTTGCAAACTGCCTCTTTATGAATATGGCTCTCCAGGTGATTTTGTTGTTCAAATTTTTCGTTAATACTATTGTATTGTTGCATTTGTTTAATTTTAGTCTTTAATGTGTATTTTTCTCTTGTATTCATAAAACAATTATATGTTACTAAGATATTTGTTTTTATTTTCGAAGGTGTTTTGCATTATTATCAAGCCCAACTAACTGATATTATCCAATATTCTGATGTAAAAACAGAATTATTTGAGGGTTTTAGAGAAGTAGGAAATGCTATCCTTTTTTGTATGCTAATCGAACAAAGTTTGGTAAGTTTTTATTTATTGTAGATGGCATATTTTTATCATTTTTTTTTAAGAAAAAAATATTCATTGTATTAACAATTTAATTATTTTCACTTCCTTTACTCGGGAAACATTTTTGAATTCCGTAAAAGCAGTGTCCTTTAAATAAAGATCTGGCATAACAATGGTATTCAGAAATAATGATGGTTTTGTATAAGGGATTTAAAATGCAAAGTACTTTTTTTATGCACACAAACTTTGAGTATACCAGCTCATTTGAAACATACTTTATTTATAATTGTAGCAAATATCAGTTATTTCGATTAATATATTTAGTAACTATTCTTGTGAATATCTCATGTACAGTTTTTAAAAATGCATAACAATTTCTCAACTTTTCTGGATAAGTCAGAGAATTTTTCTAATAGTTGTTTTTAGATGAAGGTGTATTATATCATATTCCTTTCCTTGCCACTGACAAAATATTCTTTTCTTTATAAAAATATATTTTTTTAAAAAAGATCATTTATTAATTTATATATATATATATATACCGTATATACTCGCGTATAAGCCGATCCGCGTATAAGCCGACCCCTTAATTTTAGGACGATTTTTTGTCCAAAATCGGAAACTCGCGTATAAGCCGAGTTGTATTTTCGTACATGAAAAATTCCGATTAAAATCGGCAAATCCTCGACAAAAGAGTGAAATTTTAATTAGAAAAATAAATATTTAAGCCTAGAAATTAAAAGTTTAAAGAAAGTGGCTGGAGAAACGGCCTTCCTCGAAGTTCGTGACGATTCATCGGGCTTAAAAGTATGTACCACTCGCGATGTTCTGGTGCCTTTTAAACCTCCATCGGACTTCTTAAATTAAATCTCCCTTATTATCAAATAAAATATTTTAAACCACAAACTTAAATACCAAAATGTGCAATTTATAATCTTTAACATCGTTTTGTAAAGATTTAAAAACTTGGAAAACGTCAACTATTTTCTGTCTACATTGTTGACTACTGTCGCTATTAAATACGGATGAGCATTTTTTTTATTCATCTCGGAAGGAAATACTACTACTTTATGGATGAATATATATTTCTTATTAAAATATTTATTTTTTAATTACGAGATAAATGACTTGAAAGTAGAACTTGAATTCGCCGATTAGCAACCCCGATTTTACCGCTTTAAAGCCAATTCCATCCAAAATACTAATGAAACAACTATTAATATCTGTACATAATATTATCAAGGAATAAAATCTGCATTGGGGAAATAATTTTTGTTTAATTATTGCAATCGAGCAAGAAAGACATTGACTTTAAAGTGGAGTCATTCGCTACGCACGATGTCAAGTTCTTAGTCTTCCATCCGAAATTCTATTAAAGTAGTGTTTACTAGCTTCATAAATTCTACAAACCAATTAAATATTTATCAAAATATATACTTTTTATTAAGTTAAACTGATTATTTATGTGAGTAGTTAAATTTTGTGTTACGATTACGCCGCGTGCACAGAACGGTCTTCAGTCAGCACATTCTCGATCTCGGAAATGTGTCGGCGCGTATTCAGAAGAATCCGCTAATTTCAACTTCTCTCCTTTTCCCATTTTAGGCAAATTATATTAGACATTTTAATGACCCGCGTATAAGCCGACCCCCCTACTTTTTGATGAAATTTTTGACTTAAATTTCTCGGCTTATACGCGAGTATATACGGTATGTATATATATATATATATATGATAGGTTTGCAGGCACTTCTTCATTTTTATGGGTCCTAACATTAGCTTTAAAAAAATCTGTGTTATTTTTCATGTATTTCTCAGTCTAGGATTTTTTTTTAAATCTTATGGAAAAGTCAGGTAATTTTAAACCTAATGTTGAGTGGCAACCCTGTTATATTATCTAATATTTTAGCACCTACCAATACTTTTGTTATTAAACAAGTGTGTAACGTAAATGTATAAACTATATATCTGCATAATATTTTTTTTATTTGTAAATGTTTTTTGTATGTGTGTAATGCATTCGATTTTTATTTAAATCTATTTCAGTCACAAGAAGAAGTCTGTGATTTGCTTCATGCAGCTCCCTTCCAAAACATATTGCCAAGACCTTACTGCAAAGGTAGTTGAACTGTATTAATTTCAATTACTTTAAAGATATCAAATTGATAATTGCATACTCCTACATTAAATATGTTTAAAATTCAAAAACTTTTTATTTGTTTATTTTAATTAATTATTTGATTCATGGCAGATGGGGAAAAACCTGAAACTAAGTTAAAAAGGCTAGAGGCGAAGTATGCACCATTGCAAGTAGTGCAAAATGTTGAACGTTTGGGCACAGCAAAGGTTTGTTACAATCTATGCATTTCATAACATGTTTCATGACATTCAGATCACAATATTAATTTTTATTTCTGAATTTTGCGATTTTATTGGATTAATGTTCTCACTCGAGTATTATTTACTCTATGATATTATGCATGGGGACTTGTTATATATATATATATATATATATAAATACACACACACAATAATTGTTGATAATATTTGCTGGGAAATTTAAAGAAAATCAACAATGATCAATGATTAAAAACAAGTAATATAACCAAAATAATTTTTCTACTATAACTTTCATAAAATGGTTAATTACGTCGCATTCAATTGAAACATTATCTTGTTTAAGCAAAAAGAGTTTTTGTATAACCAACTTTATTAAAGTGGAATATAGAAGGTATTAACCAGGTTAAGTAACTTTAAAATGAAATATTATTCTGTTGTAGAAAAAGTTAAAATCTGTTCATCTTTTTCTTAATTTACAATTTTTAAAAAATATATAATAATAAAATTTAAAAGCAATTTTAATTTTTCACATTATTTACTAACATGTCGTTAAGCATAGTCATATAACCTATTTTTGCAAATATTTCAACAAAATTATACTTTTAATATCTTTCCATAAAAAAAAGTAACCAATATATTCACGAATTTCTAGCAAGCAGCCATTGCAAAGGAGGGAGATCTGTTGACTAAGGAGAGGCTGTGCTGTGGACTGTCCATTTTCGAGGTCATATTGACGAGGATAAAATCCTATTTGGACGAACCCATTTGGAGTGGAACGCCACCTATGAATGGAGTGATGAACATCGATGAATGCACTGAGTTCCACAGACTGTGGAGTGCTCTGCAGTTTGTGTATTGCATACCAGTGGGAGAGAATGAATATACTGTGGAGTAAGAACTTTTCCTAAAGTAGTATTTTCAATTTTTTCAATGAATGTGACGCTTTGTTCCTATGTAAAGTTATTGCAAATGCACCCACTCACCTTCCACTATTGCCTAGTACAATACAAATCAGAAATTATATATGTTTAGTTGATTGAAATAGAATATTCTAAATGTAATTTTAACAAAATGAAATTAAGTTTGCTCGATTTAACCTTGAAAATGTTGAATGTATTTTAATGGAAAGGAACTGATATAGGTATAGCAATGATATATAGATTTGAAATAAATTTGTTTAGTACAAAAATCACAAAAGACAGAATATCGTAGAAAATGGACATTAAGTTGTTTCATATTTTTTTTGTCTTTATAATATTTGTATTGGACAACCTTAAATGTTTATGCTAAATAAATAACTTTTTTATGACTGCAATAAATACAAAATTTTAGAAATAAAGCTTAGAAGATCATTTTTTAAAGGCATGTCTGTTTAACTGTTCATTTTCTTACTGATTTGAATTTTGAATTTTTTTCCATGTTCGTATTTTTTTACAAAAGAAAAATAAAATATATTTAATAAGTTTTTTAAATAATGTTATGCTATCCCTAGTTTTTTAACTTCTTCCTTCAAAAATAGTGCTATTCAAAGCTTGTTTTTAAAATCTTAATTATCATCAAGCAAGTTTTAAAATTTTAAGTTTATTAAAATATCTCATGATTGTTTCCATTTTTTTCTCCTCTAGGGAATTATTTGGCGAGGGCCTCAACTGGGCGGGATGCACAATGATAATGCTGCTTGGACAGCAGCGGCGTTTTGAAGCACTCGATTTTTGCTATCATATTTTAAGAGTGCAGAGAGTAGATGGCAAGGATGAAGTTGTGAAAGGAATTGTAAGTTACTTCAAGTTTTGCTGATTAAAAATGTATTACTTTATTAAGATTTTACTTAATATTTTTTTTTAATGGATTGCACACAATAATTATTAGTAGATTCTTGATTTTTGATGTTTAGTTTTTTTTTTCTAGAAAATACTGAGATGTTATGTAATTAAATACTAGTACTCAAACACTATAAAATGTTAACAATGAACTTTATGGCATTTCTTATGAATAATTATACTTTAATACATACAGTTTATTTATCACTATTAGGACGGTCATGGTAGCTTAACGGCCATGGCGCTGAACCTGCATTTGAAGAGTCTCGAATTTGAGTTTTGGTTCAGTTATTTAAGGAATCGCTGTGTAGAGGGATATGGTGAACACATTAAATTTATCTAGACTCAAATGTCCTCATGTTGTTTGTACTGTACAAGTTTGGAAATTAGTATGTCAGCTTTTTTATTCTCATCATCTGACCAGGATTTTAAAATGTGAGGCAGTATTCTCAGGTTTTCCCTTTTGGATAGATCAGAAACTGTTGCTGATATTCCCCTCTGTAGCTCTAGCACAATCTTAATTTAACCAATCAGTTTCTAAAATTTACTCTATTATGAAATTATCAATTATTTTTATTGAAATATATGTTTCATTTAAAAATGCCATTTCAGCCGTTGAAACGAATGGTGGATCGGATCAGAAGATTCCAAGTTCTGAACAGCCAAATCTTTTCGGTTTTAAACAAATATCTGAAGTCCAGTGACTCTGACAATCTTCCGGTTGAGCATGTCCGTTGCTTCCAACCACCTGTTCACCAGTCCATCGCAGCAGCATCTGGCCCCCAGAGTACAACAACCATTTACATGCGGCCAGACGGCATTTACAAGCAATAATTCTTGGTTTAAAACGCTCTCTTTTCTCTTAATAATGGTTACCTTATATAAGTATAACCTTATATTATATAAGTATAACCAGCCTGTTTTGTGTTTATGTGTCATGCGATTTGGACTATGCATAGTCAGTGGTGTTATGAATTGTGCATATTTTATCGATAAGGGAAAAAATTGTAGTTTTTGTAATTGACAAAAAATTTCTTCAGTTATGATTTTTGTATGAAAGTGTTTACTGTAAGGCATATGTGTATTCGAAAGTAAGTACCGGTTAGCTTTTCATGAGATTAAAATATTGAAAGACATTTTGTTACTTATAGACTTACGAAATAAATTAAACATTTTATATAGATATGTTACAAACTGCTCGATTTCATTTAAGTTAACTTTAAAAAATGTATTGTTTGTAATAGAAAAAAATTATATTTCAGAAGATTTAGAATTTTGTTCAGTTGTGTTTTAAGTTTAGTTTTAAAATAAGCTTTTATTGTCTGTGAAATTAAAATGTTTGCATTTATTTCTTATCATTATATTTTTTTTAAAAAAGACAGGCACACATTGAAGCAGTCTTTAATATTAGTGGATATAAGTTCAATAATATTCTAGCATTTGCTCAAAATTTATTATGCAGCATTGCACTTTGCAAGGTAGCCATTGCACAGATCTAATTAATGTAGATATCACAATAGTGTATGTGATTACAGTCAAAGTGCAACATTCCCTCTATTTGTTATCCAAAGTTACAAATCATATCAAAACATCCGGTCTTTTAGCATTAAAAAACAAAAATAGTAGAAAAGTTAAAATACCCTACACAAATGACCACTTTATACTATTTCTAATTGTTTATAAATGATTACATCTAGATCAGTATAAGCATCATAGTATTATATATAATAAAAGAATTATTACCACACATTTTACTAAAACAAATATATAGCAATATTGATTTCACAATCTTATGTTTCAATATAAATAACAAGCACTATTTTATATCATGTCCTTTGATTTCCTTAAACATCAAAAGAGTTTAAAGCGAACTATAAACAAAGTTATGTCTTTTCTCTAGCAGCAACTTTTGTATTCGGTACTTACTTTCTGAATCTCTCTCATACTTTTAAGTATCCATATTTAATTTTTATCCTGTTTCTTCTTTTTATTATGCCAACATTAATGTGCAAAAGTTATCTCTGCACCATGGTAAAGGTAAGAGACCAATGTTCCAACTGCTGAAAGCCAATAATATAAGTTTTGATTTTAACTCAATTTAATAAAACTATGGATTAATTTTATAAGTATTAAAAAATAGGAAATGTAAGGCATTTTGCTGGTATTACAGATATCAGAATTGCATAAAGCAAACATTTTTATAATTTTTTTTTCATGTTATTAATAAGTTTAATATTCATGTTTAGATTAAATCAGCTACAGTTTTAAAAAATAATTAATACTTTGAAAGGTAAAAATATAATAACATAAAACTATAAAGAATTTGTTTCATAGATATCTAAAGATATTTAACACACAAAAAAAATCATTGACATATTTTTCTATCAATGGATTCTAAACTGTTCAAATTTTGAACAACTTTTTATTTTATAATTTTATTACTACCAGTTATATAGCCTTTAATAGGTATCATGGATATTGTTGATTATTTCAAAAGCAAAACAATTTTTTTTCCTTACTAATTTTAATAACTTCCATTACTAAAGAACATCCCTTTCAATGGCTTCCTTTGCAAAAGATAATACGATAGAAGTGGAATCTTCTATAAATAAATTATGTAATAAAATTTTCAAAATTAGTTATATTTTACAAAAACATCTTTTATGATTCAAAACATGAACAATAATTTGTTTTCCTGAAAAAAACTGATTTTGAGCTTTTTGATTTTCCGAATTTTTGCTAAACAGAAAAGGCATAAAAAAATATGTTTTTGTGATAAAACAAAATTACATCTAATTCGATTGGGGTGTTAATACTTATGATGATTTCAGCACAATTGGTTAATTATAACTAAATGCTTTTATAGTTAAAATAACTAAAACATACTTATATATTATAACCCTTACAAAACTTTAAAATTTGAATTAAACAATACAGCTTTCACAAATGACTGGCCTAGTATTTTACAAATCCTTCCATGGTGCAGGTTTAATTAGACATTATTATTTTTGTTACGACATTCGTACTGTTAAAACTTTGTTTCATCGTTTATCTTTAACTTAAAAGTTAAAGTGACTTGTCTTCCTATTATTTCTGTTATATTGGAGCTAGCCATGTATATTTAGGGTCATCTCTTTGCGCGCACATTAAGGAAGCATTTCTTTCACTCACTCCTATTTGTTTCATGCCGTAAAAGCAAGTGTTTAAAACGGAAGAGAATGCACAATGCAACTACTGTCAAAAATTAAGCTTTGTATATGTATACCTTACGTTAATGTGCAAACGTGTAATTTGTATGTAAAGTGAGCTTCATTATATTTCCTTTAATTTGGATTTTATGACTTTTAGCTAATTTGTACTTTTAATTTAAATTAAAAATAAGGTTTTATATTAATATTTAAATTTAGAAAAAAGTGCAGTTATATATTTTTTATTTAGAGCCTAATCTTTATTAGTTTTGTTTTTAAAATGTGGTATTTAGTTGTAGTTTGAAAATGTATTTTATTTAGAGGGTAATTGTTTTAGACTTTTGCTATCATATTTATATAAATTAAAATATGTAACTTTACTAGTTACACTTGTAAAATTCTCATTTTTTTTCTAAAAGGTTACATTTAAAAACCATTACCATTGCAGTTACTTTAAGGAACAAGAACTGTATATCATTGTTTGATATTTGGCCTCACTTTTCATGGATAGTTATATTTTTTCTTACATTTTTTTTCATATTTACAATTGCATTTATTACTTCTCTTTTGAAGAAATTCCGTAACATTTGTTAAGCTTACATATCTCATTCCTTGTGCAAATTCCAAGATACATATATTGATATAGAGGATTTTATCATTTTTATATTAAAATACCCACAATGAATTTTATTATTTTTTGTTGATAAATAATTTAATCTCCTTATATTGTTTCACATTTCTTAAGTTATTTCTTATGTCCACATTTCTTGTGTTTGATAAGCTTTCCGAAATTTGATATTTAATGAAACCAACTTTTAAATAATTTTTTTTATACAAGTTTTACCAGGAAAATGCTTCAAAGAGTGCACATAAAAATAATTTATTACATGTGTAAATCTGCATGAAAAATGATAATATACATCTTTTTTAAAATCTAATAATTTTTTTTCTGATAATAGTTGAAAATGTTTATTTCACATTGGTATTTATCTATGTTTTCTTCATAACAGAATGAATGTCCCTATAATAATGCATTCTATCGGGTGCTAGAATTGAAGGAATTTTTTTAACTGCTTTTTTTATCCAAAATTTTAAGATACTTGAGGAATTAAGTTCAATTATTTAACACATATATTATTTATAGTTTGACTGTAATGTCTGAAAATTATCATTATTTTTTTATTCATGTATTGTATGTATCAATTAGCTTTTGAATTAATTTTATTTGTTGAGCATAAACCCCTACTAATAAAAATAGGATTCACTTATTAATCTGAGACTATAACAAAACCCTTCAGAAACATCCTGACAATGTGTGATTACAGTTTTCATTCAAAACTTAAAGTCCAATTAATTTGAAGTTGGGAGTTATTTAAAGCATGTTTCTATTAGTTTATCTTACTTCGCCCCCTCCTTGCTAAAATCTTTTAGTTTATTTTAAATTATTACTATCGAAATAGCATTAGGGGATAATTCTTGAAGTTTTTAGTAGGCAACTTTGCTCTTGGAATATCAAATAAGTTTTATATATATTATTTTAACTACTTCTCCTTGCACGTTTCTGTAAAAATCTTATTATTTAGCAAAAGAATATTATTTACTAATTTTTCGTTTTAGCTAAATTAGTGTTGGACAAATACTTTAGTTATGTATATTGTAAAATATCTCTATCTAATTTATTAGACCAAAAGAGAATGAATAATTGAAAATATGTCTTTACTGATTGATTTTTTTAAAACTTTCATTTTTTTTATATTTAAAAATTGTAATAAAAAAGGTTGCCAAATTCTGTGACATTTCTTACTTAATAAACAATTATTCAAAAGTGTAATTGTTTCTTTTTGTTGTAGTGATTACAGTATAATGTGTTTTGAAGCCAATATAAAATTTATTTTTTAGTGATTTTTACACTAAACATTATTGAAAGTAATTGTAAAAATAACGATTAGTCTTTAACAGAAAGAAGTTAATAAGCTGCTATGGCTAATGTTGTAGTCTCCGTGCATGTATTGGTGCCTAATTTCCCATCGAACGAGACCAAATCTATATCAATAGTGCTATTTGCCGCGGAGTTATAGTGTCAGACTAGATCATCACCCTAAAAGCGTAACCTAATGTTTATATTCTAATAATCCATGTAATTGATTTTAAATTATGCCGATTGTAGAATTATCTATTGATCGCCAACAACAACAAAAAATAAAAACGCACCAACAGAAGGGAGATAAACAAGCTGTTACGTCTTAACTCATCGGGTCATCATCCACGCCTCGTACATACTTATTCTTATTTCAGGTGCAGTTGTCAGTACTTAATTACTTATCGTACAAAACCAGATTTAGGTCAATCTGTACAATTTACCGAGGAATGATATCGGATTTGATCAGCACAAAACCAGAAAAGGGTGTGTTTTTTCTATTCTGATGATACCTCATGTACCTGATTTTCAATGCTTTTCACATCAACATTAGCAGTTAACTTTGAAATAATAACACAAACTTCAGTGGCATATGACGTCGCTCACAAGACATATGGGCATATCTACATTTTCACAACTTTATAGAAGTTTTTGTAAACATTCAGTTTCCCATTAGAAAGCATTACTATTCACCATGACGAATGATATTTTGTAAATAATACAAACCGTCATTTTGTCAGTTACGTCTTGTGAGCAACGATATCCACTATGTATGCAGATTTGTAGCCAGTCCAAATTCAAACCGAAAAGAAGCAGCAAATTCCACTTAGCAATTAATATTTATTTGTACTTTTTTTTTACATGCTAAATAAGTTAAGGGGTTGCGCCAACAATGAACTTTAGCACTGGTACAACTTCTTGATTGTGACGAGATCGGACTTAGTGAATCCACCCTTTGCGTAGGGCTCGACGAGCCTGTGTCCGTTCTTGGCTTCCATGGTCATCAGCCTGTTGGGTTGGGTAGAGAAGGCGTAGTTTCCGTAGTGCATGATGGAGTCGTAGTCGTATTGAGTGTAGATCAGCTCGTAGTTGGCGTTGGTCCTGTCGAAGTTGTGGTCTTGTCCTGCACGAGAGTCAAAAACATGACAAATTAATTTCATTTGTTAAAGAAGAATGGATAATAATTAACTTGTCCATTTCATATTGAAGCATTTGTACACTTGAAGCACCTGCTAACGTATACGGATTAGGTTATATCCTTTTGTATGGTTAACTTTTAAAATTGTGAGAATTTTCTTTAATTGCTATTTTAAATACCAAAAGAAGCTCAAAAACTTTAAAAAGCAACAAAACCCTTTGAAAATATAATTACTATATGTCTTATTAACATTTTTGTTTGCTGAAAAGGCTATTAACTTTTACTAGCAAAGTGGCTTGCAATTTCTGAAGCAAAGTATGCATTTGTATTAACGTATATGGCTGGCTAGTTGAATAAGAAACAAATTTAGGAATTAAAAATTTAATGATTATATTTTTTTCAGTTATTAAAACGGTTATTTTGATACTAGTTCAACGCACTTTTTCGATACACAAAATAATTTATTCAAATTTGATAGCGGGAAAGAATTTACGGATTTTATTTTTGAAATGTTGGTAGGTACGCTGATTCACTTTGATCGCGCGGCTATTACTGTTTTGCAAAAGTTTTATCAAGTAACACGACTATCAAGAGTTCTGGTGTTTTGTTTTTTAAAGAATTGGTTGTTATGGTTAGGTTTAAGAAAGCTTTATTTTCTGTAGGTTACAAATATTTATCATTCTAACTTAAATGTAACTAATAAATTACTTTTAATTGAATAAAAGAGTAAAAAAATTGTCTATGAAATTTTTAGCCAAAGTAAGCTTAAGAAGACAAAGATCAAGAAGAGGTTGACTATATATAAATAAATTTACTTCAATTATGTTTAATTAACAGTGAGCGTCTGCTGAGGCCCCCTCACTCTTTTAGTATCTATACTTCAAATGCCTGTCTAAACATCGCTTAAATATCAATTCAAATGCTGATATTTGTCTAGGACCGACGAGATCCACGAAACACGAAAAGTTGGGTAGCACTCTTGTTTCAGGATTTATTTTCAAAATTTGACAGCTCAAAACATTTAACTATCCTAAAAGCCAAAAGAGTCTAAATTTTTTTTTAAATAACAACCATAGGAAACCATTTATAACAATTAACAGTTTGAAATATTTTTATTAAAGAATCTTATTACGTCTGGATGGATGGATGGAGAATCTTATTACGTCTGGATCTTATTATATTGGTTCGAGGTTCTTCACTTTTCCATGTTCACGAGTCACCGCTGTTTATTAAATTTAGTTAGTCAAAAAGTTAGTTATCTATAAATTTTTTACACATCTCTATATATGAAGAAGAGCGTCAGTGGGTTTGCTTTTATACAAATCTAAAATTTTATTTACACTCTTGACCTTCAAAACAAGAGAAAGACCACTGTATACATGAGATTTCGAAAAACCATCCTTCTTCTCACCCCTTAAAGCAGAAATTAATTTTTACTAAAACCGTCAGGTGGCGCCACGGTAAAATAAATCGGTCAACACTGCTTAAACACCAGGCAATGCCGATTACTTCAACTAGTTTCGAAATAAAATTCTAAGACGAATATAAAAATCTAAACAACTAACGTATGAAGTAAATGACCCTTCTTTACCTTGTACGACATTCCTGGGGTAGACATTGATGTACTGGTCTCTGTCAGACCTCTGGTGCTCGTGGAACAGACCAATGGCGTGTCCGAGCTCGTGGATGACCAGTCCCACCCACTGGCAACCCTGTCCAAGGGAGAGGTCTTGCTGTCCTCCCTTCCTTCCAATGATGGACCAGCATCTACGTGGATATCAAGTTTTTTATTAATTGTGAGTAGAAAAAATAATATTTCGTATGATTAAAAGAAACCTTTGAACACCAAAACAAATTATGTCAAATTTGGCTAATTTTTTTTATTAACAAGCAATTTCATCAACAAACATTTAAATCCCATTAAGGATTAAAATTGATTTTCCTTTCGAAAAAATATTAAATTCTAACTCCTTAAAATTAAGACTCATTTTTTCTTATTATAAACCAATGTGTTTAAAATTGAAGCAGAACATATCTTTAGTCAATTAACTAATAACATCCGGATTATGTACGGTGCATATCAATTAATAATATTTAAAAATGATATCCAATATTTCATAAATCTTGTCTGTTATATTATTTACTAGTTGTTTGGACTTGAATCCGCGACCCATTGTTGTGAAATTGTTTAAATCAATTAAAAAACTAAACGGAATTTTACAAATCCAAGGCTCAGGGGCACTTCTTAAGGATAAATAGTGCCTATATACATAAATGTTTAGCCTTTTATACACAGAGGAAGTGCGAGTTTTGCTATTTACAGACAGCGTTCTTTTATTATTATAGCTGGTGCTTTGCGCCTGTTGAATATTCAATTCAATTCAAAGATATTGAAAATTTTAGACGATACGAACGAACGAAATTGTTATTAAATATATTTTACTACTACACTTATACACTACACTTTTATAAAAGTTTGAATATTTTAAATTCATTAAAAAAACCTGTGGAATATGTCTTCTATTCTTGTATAAGGTAAGCAAGAAAACTCAAACATGCAAAAACTAATTTACATAAATAAGTGGGGAAAGATGTTCTGTATATCAAATCTAATTATTAAAGTTAAATTATAATAAACGCATTCAATAAATATGCAAAATAGGCTCGACGTTTTCATACAAAAATCAAATTATAAAATAAGTTTTAAAAATGAAATTTTCACACACCCGTTTCCGTAGAAGATCCTGACGAAGTCGTTCTGGTTGGTCCTGGGAACGAACTTGATGCAAGTCTGGTTGTGGTAGTGAGCCATGCCTTGGAGAATCACGTTCTTGAATCCCACTGAAAAGCAAGTTACAAACCTTAAGACACAAATCTTCACTAAAACCTTGCTCCAGAAATAATAGGACTGAATAGAGTTTACTACATTTTTTATTGCTATAATTACAAGATTTTATTTAATTCAATCTGCCACGTGTTGATTTGGCTTTAAATCTTGTACCCCAACTCAAACCCCCTTTCCTAACGTCATATCTATTTGAAACTTGGCATCACTACGTAATCTCGATGACACTACAATATTGAACCATAAAATTATTAATTCTAATTAAAAATGATTTTTTTATTAAAGAATTTTTTGAACAAAAAGAGACTAATGACTTATACTACATGCACTAAAAAGACGCGCTATGAAGTAACTTAGCTTCAACAGAATAGCTAGTTTGCGTATACCAAAATAACAAATTTCCTTTGTATTTTCATTTAAATACTAAATATAATTTTTTACAGTGAAATGATTAACAAATAGAATAAATTTCCGGATAATGTTAATTTTGCGATAGTGGGTAGTTTTAAAAACAATTCTGTACCAAGAAAGCATATGACATTGTCAATTTTTTCGATTTTCCGGTTAAAAATGCGATGTGTTTTCACGCTCTTTACAGAGATATAAAACATCCCTACATGGATTACCATTGGAGACATTATCTCTCTATTTTAAAAAAAAGTAAGCCCTAGGGGGAAAAAGTCAGTCCTAGGGGGAATTTTCAGTTCTTTCAATGTTATTCAGATCGTATCTCAAAATGTAAAAGTCCTAAAATTACGAAATTAAGTGAATTTGTTAAGAAATGTTTGATAAACAAGAAAAAAATATTTTTGTTTCAATACTGTTATTAGTTTATAAGTTATTTAATATTAAAGTCGTCGTTGATAAAATTTCGCTTACAAGTAATTTTGTCCGTCGAGTTTCTGAAACACTATTAAGAGGAGAGATCCAATTTTTTTAGGGAGTGTACAAATAGGTTTGAACTGGAAATCCAAGTAAGCATTTTTTAAAATTCGAATTAGTTTTGGATTTATAAAGTTTTTAAACATTTAAACACGCTCCACTTTTTTAAGTTTTTTCACCCTCATTTTTGAAACGGGATTTCTAGATTGCTATAAGTCATTTAAAATTACATATTTTCTTATTAAAAAAAATATATTAATGTTCGTTAAAACTTCATCTTTCCGATGTTATAAAGATTATAGTTCTATCTTTACAATTAAATTAGATGTGGTCAATTAAGATAGGTATAAAAAATAGTGAAGAAAGGAAAAATGTCGGATATTTCGAGAAAATTTTAATTTGCGACTTTTTGTCTCATTGTTTCGCTTGCATCTCAAAAAGTAAATGTCCTAAAATTATGAAATTATGCCAGTTTATTAAGAAATGTTTGGGTAATAAGATGAATATTTTTGTTTTTCAATACGATTAGTATATTAGACGTTATTTTATGTTAAAGTCATGATTTTAGAACATTTTGAAAATAATTCATACATTTTTGTATACTTGTCTTCCAATTTTCAACAAAACAATAAATAAAATATTAGGGGTATAGATTAAACTATTGGCTACAAATGATCCAGAGCGTTTGTGAAATTTCGATTTAGTTTTGTAGTTATAAATTTTTAAATTATTAACGAAATGTCTAAAATAATCTTCAATTTTACGCGTAAAATTTTAAGGGATAAATTAAAACTGCTCTAAGTAGTTAAAAACTATACTTTTTTCCCGTTAAAAAAATATAGTTATATTCGTAAAATCTTCCTTTCTTGAATGGTATCAATACTGAAATTCTATCTTAAAAAATAAATTAGATGTAACTATTTATTTGAAGTACTATAATTATTATTATTAAAAGATATTACGGAGCAAAATGCCAACGTTGGCAAAATGCCAACATGTATGTAAATATAAATCCTGTAGCATAATACATATTTTAACGGGGAATTATTATTAGCGCCAATTCTCAATAATCTTACTTTATATAAATAAAAGTTGGCGAATTAGGCTTATGTAAGATTGGCGCGTTTATGCTGCTGTTTGTTTACACATGTTTCGCTTTTCAATGAGTAGAAACAATTGCGTTGAAGCAGTTCTACAGTTGAGCTTTTCCAGTTATCAGTCCCACCACAACGGCGGCAACGTGTGTGTGGGGGGCTGTAAACTTGAAACCTTAAAAGTTGGGGATTTCGAGTTTTAAAAATCCCTGGGTTGGGAAAATTTATTTCTCAAGAAAATTAATATTATTAGCAAATGAAAGCGATGGAAGACTAGAAATTACCAAGACAACACTGGAGCTGGTACCCGACGTCCTTAAGTTGGGAATTTCTAATCGTTCACGTTCGGAATTTCGGATCGTTAAGTTGGGAAATTTCTTGTCTCAACATCCCAAAAATAAATTTGTGTGACGGCACTGCCAGTAATAATTTATATATAACTAAAAAAAGTATTATTGTTAGGACACATTGTCATTGTCTACAGTGTTTGAAGCCGGTATTATTTGCGAAGCAAACTAAAGAGGATTGCGTAGCAATCCTCCGGGGGGTGGCAAAGCGTAAGCGGAGCAGGGGGCGGAGCCCCCTAGTTTTTTTTAAAAAAATACTGTGTCCATAGAAACCTTCAAATTTTGATAAGCTCTCCTGTAAAATGATAAAAATGGACAAAATGTCCTATACCTCCGATGTACATAATTGGTTCCTGTAGTACGTAGCAAACTAGATCACCTTTATATGTTTCGAACCTGCAGTTGGTCCTCATTATTGGTAATTGAAATTTAAAACAAGTAGGTGTGATTTAACTTTTTTAAATGTAATTAAAGCAGTGTACTTACTTGCAGACTGGTCAATGACGTATGGGACGACGGCACCTCCTGGGTATCCTGGCCATCTGAAACGGGTATCCTTAATTCCAGCCTGAAATAAACAAAAAGGATTGTTTTTGTAAATACTTGTTTATACACAGAATTAATTTCAAAAAAGAGACAAACTAATTTTAATCTACATAGTTTTTAATTTTTTGAAAAATTTTACACAAAAAAATTGTTACCCGCGGTTTTACACGTGTTAAAATAATGTTATTCCACTGGTTCGTTCAACCCGTTTATTCTTTCTCTTTTATTTTCTCAAAGTTAAAATAATTGGCTTATTATTCAGACATCTCCAGGCACAGCTTCGAATGTTAGCTTTTCCGTTAGTTTTCCCGTTGATGCATGAAAGAGTTATTTCCCGTTGATGTCAGAAAGAGTTATTTTGCCAAAGCAATATTCGATCGCCAACTTTAAATTGTTTAAAACTTTAAATACAAATTAATTTATTTTTAAAGTATTTTATTGTTGTGAAGCTCTTATGATTTTATAAAAATGTAAATACTATTTTTTTAGTTGCCCATTTAAAAAAAAATAACTTCTAAAACCGTTATAAAGGGAAAATTAAACTGAATTTTAAAATTTCAAGCCTTAGGTGAGCAATTAAAGGTTGAATTATATCTATATATAAATTTTCAGATATATCCGAGCAGTGGAAGATAGTGTTTTGCGTGCCACAGACCCAGACTCTTTCTTTTATTCTTATAAATTTACCTCTTCTCAAACTTCTATTTACGCTTATTAAGGTCATCAAATGCTAAGTGGAAAATTTAACATATCATATATACATTCTGGCTTTGTATATACAGATAGATACTAGACTCGGGGACAACCTAAGTTGAACCTGAAGCGGAAGCGAGGATGTGTATAAAATATTCAATTGCTTTAGGCTCAACTTAGGTTGTCCCCGAG
Source organism: Troglohyphantes excavatus (assembly GCA_963932185.1). Taxonomy (NCBI): domain Eukaryota; kingdom Metazoa; phylum Arthropoda; class Arachnida; order Araneae; family Linyphiidae; genus Troglohyphantes; species Troglohyphantes excavatus. The sequence goes on from OZ010668.1 coordinate 53,780,345, forward strand.
TATAGCAAATTTAAATATTTAAAAAAAAAATACAAACAAACTTACTTCGGATGTTTTCCAGCTTTCAGAGAAAACCATGTCACCGCCATAATGTTCACCGTGGAGAGCTTCCCTTGCTTCAGCTGCAAAGAGATAATTAAAAAAAATTAATAAGTGCGTGCATGAGCCAAGCATTGGCGTCTTTTACCTTTTCAACCAAAAACTGTGCAATTCTAGTTAATCGACATAATGTGTTAGCTGCAGAATTTATCATGTTTCTTAATTTTATAGAAAAATTAGGTTCAATAGTTATTAAATGGAACAATAACTAAAAAAATTATGTCAATATTTAATCTAATTTTTTAATGTCATAATTGATTTGTGGTCTTTTTACTAATCTTTTTCAATTAATTAACTTGTGGGTTTTCAATTGAAATTTGCACGTTGAACTTGACATCAATATTGTATTACGAGTTCCTTTAAAAAATTTAATTAGTGAATATTTAATAGCCAAACTCACAAATTCTATTTGTATTTGTTTTAGTACATTTAACTTCTGCATAAACTTTCTTTCCACACTGCTAATACAATTTCAAAAGAGAAAAAAAATGTATTGACAACTTATGTGCATGTATTATTTCTCTTTATAGAATTTATCGTCCGCTAATTATATCCCTTGAATCTCTGAGCGGCGATCGAAATATGGAAATTGTAAAGTTTTTTTTACTGTAGTAAATTTTCAAAAAGGTTAATGATATTTACAAAAATATTTTTTAATTATAACTTAGTACATAATATATAAAATCATAGTGTGGCAGGAAAATTTTTATGAATTAAAAAAATACGTGAATTTCTGGGAAAACTGGAGATATACGAATATAAATAAATATACGTTTATGATGCTTTATGTTAGAATTAAAATATATATAGTTTATGCGTATTACTGATAACCACAATGTATTCGAAGAGAATAGTTCAAACAGAATTTTTTTTAATAAAGTACCCGAAACGTAATATATTTTATAAATATCCATTTCACATTTTTAATTTCGACCTATATAAAGACTGTATCTATGTTTGACAATTAAGACTGTATCTTACATTCAATTGTTAACGAAATTGGGTAATAGAAAATTGGGTAAATTAAGAGTTACAAATTACCATCACACACATAATTTCACATAGTACCCTCAATATAACGACCATTAAAATGAAAAGGTCGTTGTAATTAATAAAAATACTTATTGTATTAAAGTTTGAGCCTGTACTAATTGAAGTACTTATGGACAAAGTTTCTGTTTTTTCTTCCCTCTAAGCTTTCTTTTAGTTGAGCCAGATTCGTATGTTATACTCTTTTTATAGCAAGCAAATTCCGAATGATTATAATATCAAATAATTTGGAATAGGAGAAAAGTATCCGTAAATGACAAATCTACTTACAAGTAGTAGACACAGTTTGTTTATAGTCTTGGTTATGAATTGAATTTTGCAAGTGATCCAAAGGGCATTTCTTTAACATACGCGATAACATTACGAACGTTCAGAAAAAGTTAAATTGATTTGATTGGATAAAACAGTAAATGTTTTGCAGAAAAATTAACAATTGATATTTAAAAAATTATTAAAGCTTTTTTAATTAAATTAATTAATTTTTTTTTTTTAAATTTAGTAATTTTTTTTTATCTTTAAAATTATTTTTGGAGTCATTCAGGCAAGTGCCCTGAATGCCCTGCCGTAAATCAGTTACTGATCGTGACCAGAATAACTTAAAAATACTTCTATTATGAACAATACAATTGGCCAAACTTACTTTCTTCTAGTTGATTTTGTGGTCCATATTCACTGGGAATGAAGCCCTCTTGCACAGGACTGCTGGGCTGGTGCGCAAAGAGCGCAGAGAGCGAAAGGAGAAGCTTCCACAACATGATGCTGGGTTATCCGAAAGTTCCAAGCGTGGAGTGCAGAACCCGAATCCACTCTTAAATACATCACTCTTATCTGGAATCTTGTATCGGTCAGCGTCTACCATCTCCCAATCTCAAAAGGATATCTGTTAGAATATCTCAACCGAGCATATTTAGTTTTGAAAATTAGGCTCTAAAATAGCCCTGAATCAAAGTTTATTTTGTGAAATGTGTTTACCTTCGGGAAACACACACGTTAACTTCTACATACTAGTATATTTAATTACCTAAAGTAGTAGTGTCGACAAAAAGATTATTTAATGATTTAATGGGCTATTCCATGGTCACGTGCGGGACATTTTTGAAAAGGCAATTTTAAGATAAATAGTTATGCCGAAATCACATATCACAACTTATGAGCTTGTGTATATTATTTATACAAACTGTTTGTGTCAAAGATACTTCAGGCACAATTATAAAATCACTTTTATTAATTTTAATTAATAGAAATGATTTTATTTTTGTGTGTCACTTCTGAGACATGTAACGTTAATCACTTGTGAATAGCTGTATGAACCGAAATATATTTTTGTCCTTTTAATGAAAAAGTCCCTAAATTAAAATAATGGTTAGAGAGGCAAAGGTCCAAACTAATAGTAGTATTAACAGTATTTGTAAATAGTGATGTTTAAATAATTACAACGATTAAAATGCGTACTGTCACGTACGGGACTTTTGTAGATATGTATGGAGGGATAATTTAAAAATGTTAAAAATTTGGAAATATATAATTAAATCTGCTGCACATTTTAATATTGTATGGATGTTTGTCAGTGATATTAATCTTTAAGCCAGTTATTACCTTAATTAGCTAATAATATATTTAATAAGCATATATAGAGCCATTCCACAGTATTTGTTAATATTTATAGTTAGTTTTTAAAAAATTGGGTTTATTTTACGTTGCTGAACATAATATAAAATAATAACAAAAAATTGCAGAGGGTGCAAATACCGTTGAATGGCCCTACATATGTATGTATGTAACACAATAAGAACGCAGATTCACATCGTAAACTCAAAATTCGTTTATGAATTTGAAATATCTTCTGCTGTTAACTGCAATAGAGGACAATATTTTTTTAACAACAACTTTTAACATATGCAAAATTTTATCCTGTTGTTGAGGCTACCTGTAATGTGTACCAGATTTCCTATGATTTAAACTTCTACACTAATCTGAACCAGTTATACATTTAGTAATGAACCTAATCATATGTCACCACTACACATTCACCCACTTGTAAGTGCAAATTGTTCTCGAGAGTTCGACTTGGCAATTTTGTAGTTTCTTTCGATTGGCACTTTGCATTTCCAAAAAAATTATTTTTTGATTATCATATTCAGAGATATGAAGGGTTGATATTCCAGGAACTGCCTTCACGTTATCTCATAACTTTTGTGCTAAAACATTTTAAATATTTTCTCTAGAGATATGCAGAACTGAACAACTGACGCATATTTTTTGCTCACGTACAACGTCTGACTAAACACAATATAAGCTAATGCCTGATAATTCAGCATATCCTTTTTGATAACAGTAAAAGAAAGGCAAGCAATATTGGTCCCCTATAATTTTGTGACTCCTACACCCCAAATTACAGTCGGATTATGCTAAGACCGTATCTCTTTAAATGGCTAAAACATATTTGTGTTTTTAATTTTAGTTTATGACGGATGATTGTTGTCATTTTTGACATTTTATTTTTAAAGTTATTATTATTTTAAAGTATTAAATATTTTGAGAAGTTGTCTGTTTGGCCAATTTTCACACAGATACATCTACATAGATTTTCATGAAACTAGTACCAGTTTATCAATAACGTAGTAATAACTATAGATGTCTATAGGTCCTCGTCTTCTGATCGTGATTCAAAATCACGATCCTGTGTTCCCGGGTCTTTTCTTCGGGATCGTTCCTTCAGGATTCCCATTATTATGTATCGACACGACGTGGCCTATTCTACAGCTCTCGTGCGACGTTTAATCATTAAACTAACCTTGATTTATTCTTAATTTCTTTTAATTTCCATATGATAATTATAAAATTTCTCTATCGGTTTATTCAACGTTAAAGAAATATATTCAAATTTATCTGCTATTCCTAAAAATTAATCTTGGTTAGAAGTAAGAGTTATTTACTATCTGAAAGCTGATAAATTATTTGGAGAAACATGCCGAACGTTTAAACCAGACACGATTTTGTTATGGCTAAGTAGTATGAATTGTTACAGCAATCGTATAGTTGTTTTCACGATAAGAATAACTTAAGACAATTATGTCTGACAGTAAAAAATTCTCACGCAAACGAGTCTTTAATTTTTAATATGTTGGCAGGTATATATACTGTATAAATTATAATAGTGATGTGCTTAAAACTTAAAGATGATGTAAATGTATATTACATCTAACGAAATATTTGTTTATATACTGTCACAAAAGGTATAACATTATAAATTAATTCATATAGAATTTTTAAAGTAGTCAAGGTGCTTTGGATGACTACGTGGCCTGGTTAGAATTTAGATCGATTGTTAAAGTGTCGGCACCGCTTTGCTCGGCCGAATTAAAACAAATAAAAAATCAGCAAGAATGCATTATTTTTGCAATAAATATTTATTTGAACTTTATTTACATGATAAATAAACTAAGGAGTTTCGCCAACATTGAAACCAGCACTGGTAGAGCTTCTGGATGGCGGCTACATCGGACTCAGTGAATCCGCTCTTGGCAGAGAGATCGAATAGCTTGTGTCCGTTCTTGGGCTCCATGGTCATCAGCTTGTCGGGAAGACGGCAGAAAGCGTAGTTTCCGTAGCGTATGATGGAATCGTAGTCGTACTGGGTGAAGATCAGCTCATGTTTGTAGTTGACTGCGTCCTGCTTGTTAATTTTCCTGTTTGAGAGTCAAGAGTTTGGTATGAGAACATAGCAAATTAATGGCAATACAGTGGAATGAGCTTAGCATTTATTCTGAAAGAACTGTTGTAATTATGATATTAATGATAAATAACTATTAATTTTCTTTTAAAATTTATTTGGAAGTGCGCCAATAACGAAATAACGTAAACAAATCACAATCCGATCCATTGCTATCTCAAAATATGACAAGCAAAACTTCTACAACTGGCAAAAACTAACATGAAATATTGTGAAAATTGCGAAAGTTTGAATGGTCGCGCCTACATAACTATTATATAATTAAAAATTGCAAATTAAAAAAAATTGCACGTGATTTTTGGTGGCGAGATGGTAAAACCGTCAGCTCAGAGAGTATGATACGCTTCATGCGACTGCTGTAAGGGGTTTCCAGCTGTTTTTGAACAGCTGTTATCGTGATGTGAAATTGGAAAAACGACTGAGATTCTAAAAAATTCTGGCAATTGTTGAAACATGATATCGTTTAATTTTCGATATCTAAAGAACAGACTTTCTCACCTTCACGATTTAGAATACGTGTATCTGAAGATTCCCTTCTGAAAGCGATGAAAACTCTTATTTTATAGATTATTCTGCTCTTTCACTAAACAAATTTGCGTATCTACAGATGCACTAGTGAATCTCTCGATACTCGTCTTTCGCAATTTCACGGTAACATATATAATAGTACATATAATATTGTTTTATTTGGTCTTATATCACGCCAGTAACCTGTCACATTCTCCAGTAGGAAAAAGTATTAGTGAAACAAAAAAAAAAATCGGAAAAGAAGAGGTTTTCCTTTGGTAGAAACAATAAAATGAATGGAATTCAAAAAATTAATATGTAAAATATAAATTTATTAAAAAGTATATATCTGGTAAATATCGGCAACAAATTTCTTAATATCTTAAATATTGGCAACAAATTCCACAAAAAATATTTATATTTTCACAAAAATTCAGCGTCCTCGTTAGTCTGGAGCCCCAAGCATCTGATGCTCTATGACGCCCCTGAAGCTTGACAACATTTGCTTTTTTATAAGCTAGATGTCCCTTATATTTACCTTTTCTGACTTTGAGTAAGACAAAAAAGTGCTGGTCCCTTTCAGACCTTTGCTGCTTGTCAAATAATTCGGTAGTGTGTTCGAGTTCGTGGAGGACTGATGATCCAGTTTACTCGCAACCTTTTCCAAGTGTGAGAAATTGTCCTCCTCCTCCCCATCGCCCAATGAAGGAACAATATCTGTAATAATATTGTAATTTTTTAAAGAAAAGGGTTTTTTACATTTTGGGAGAAACAAACATTTTGTGTATTATTAAAATCTTTTAACCAAAAATATTTTTTTTTTGGACTTGAATATTTCTTTAACATGTTTCCTGGTACGGCAGTCATCGGTGAATACTTGAGCGACACGAAAAGTGATGATATTTTAAAACACCGTAACACCAAGGGGAATCAGTCTATAACGATAAAATACCTACCTTAATGTAAATGAAGTTAGAACGTGTTAACCAGGTGTCCAATTAACCTACTTAACCATTTAACCCTTGCACCGCAGGGTGAGGGGCTCTTCAAATTTGGGGCATACTCTGGCCTGTTTAACTTCTGCATCTGCAGTTCAAATCTGCGAGTCGCCACGAGTGAATGTATACTTAAATTGAAGAGAATAATAAGTTCTATAGTTGAATATATGGCTAAAAGAACCAGAATAGCTGCAGTTTTCAAAATTGTTGAGGACGGACGAAAAACCCTTTACGTTTCTTGCATCGTATGATACAAAAGTACAGCTTTCTTTATGTCTATCTGGACATTTCTTAGAACTGCCTGGTTCTTACACCAATCGACAGAGGATTATTTTTCTTTATACAAATAAGTGATAAAGCATAAATCTGAAAAAAAAAGTTCAGCTCTCTGGTTTTTGCACCCAAGTCTCCAATTCTATTTGACTAGTTGACAGTTTAAGCTCTTTGCATGAAAATTGTGTGAAGTGGAAGGAGAAGTGATGATTTGTAGAATACTTTATTATGAAACCGAAATATCACTCTAAAATTCAATTTCGGCATAGGAATTTTAAAAAGATTGAAAAAGCAGTTCAAAACGAACAAAACGATACTAAGAATCATAAACCTATGAAAAGGGACGAAGAGATCAAGATATTAACAAACACGCAAGAAGGGGCAGGCCAAAAAGGTATTCACGAATCAAACTTTACTGTCGCACCCAATTTTTATATGTAGTTTTTCGTTAACAAACATAATACAAGGGCGGATACAGAGAAAGGACGTAGCGCCCTTTTTTAAAATAATGAAAAAATCCTCTTACAGTACCGGTTATTAATTTTTGCTACATAGATCTTTCCTTTTTCTCTAATGTTTTCCAATAACTTTACTCCCCAATTAATATAAGTTAAAATATAATTTAGTACAAACTAAGAATCTTTAATAACTAACAATTCTAAATATATGGCTAATCGGTTAATTGCAAGTACTCCCTCTTGTATTAAAAACATAAGTCTAAGGTGGACGGGTCCGGTTGCCGAGTGGTAAAGTATCCAGCTTGTAATAGAAGGATTGTGAGTTCGAATATCTACATGGATTTAACAAGTTGTAACGTTCTCATGATCAGAGCTATCAATGGAAGTGCCTGACTCATTCCAAAAAGTCGTCTAAAAAATATCCGCATAATTACTGAATATCATAACTCATAACCTGACGCCTATCGAAACAGACTACAGACTCCTGCTAAATGCTTTGATTAAATATTTCGTCTAAACTAAGAAATTCTTTTTGCTTTTTTTTATAGAAATTCATTTCGTCAAAAATGAGAACGATTATGAAATATATAATAATTCAACGACGACGAGCTGACTCGTGCCGTCGACCTCTCGTTGCAGAGTCCAACGCTCTATCCACACGGCCAAGAAGGCCCGTTTGAATTCTTACAATATAAGTATATGAACCAAACATGAGCTCAGAAAAGGGCCAAAAGGAATCTGAGTAAATGACCTTCGTTCAAAATTTGAGGATTCTTGTTTCGTCGTTTGTGGTCCTTGTTCACTTGGAATGGCTACCTCGTGAACTGGACCTCGTGACTGCTTGTGTGCGAAAAGCGCAGCCAATGTCAAGAGAAGTTTCCCTAACATGATGCTGGGTTATCCGAATGGGCCGAGAGTGAAGTAAAGCCACAATCCTTATCCTATATTATCTTGCAGTGGTCAACCGTCTACCATCTCATAATCTCAAAATGGTATCTGTTGGATTATCTCAACCGAACATATTCGTTTTTAAATACTCGGCTTTAAAAATGCCCCTAAACCAAAGTTGATATGGAAATATGTTTTCCTTCGAAAACCGCAAACGCTAACTTCCACATCCTGGTATACTTAATTTCCTGCAATAAGTATTAGGTTGTTACAAATGGAATAACCGGTGTTATGTAGTATAGGAATAGCAAATATAACAATATTCCAAATACTCCTTCAACCGAAGTTACCTTCCATAGAATTAATAAATTGTTGTCAATGAGTGGACAGTTTATGAGCCAATAAGTAGTTATATACACTGGCATTATTTTGTATATTTAATATGAGAATAATCTTTTAAGACATTTACTTGAATGAAACTATGAAAAATAGAAAAGTTCTTTTAAACAGAAGATTTGAATATTATTTTTTTCACGTTCAAGACTTAGTGGTTCTTACTTCTTTAGGTTATGTTTAAAAAAATTGAAAATATTTAAGTTTATTTAAATGAGTGTTCTCAAATTTAAATGTATGTCTTTATTTAAAGTGAAGTACTAAAAATTTTGTTTAAGTGAGCATTAAAACCGACTAATGAGAGGAAACTCGGAACAATTATAAAAAAAATATATGTAAAAATTGTTTGAAAAAATCTTATTTTTTTTAATATCTCCTTTTTTATTATTATTTTTGAAAAATCGAGATTAATTATTGCTCTATCCGACACATTGTTTTGTTAAACCCTCACAGTAACACGTGTTTTTTATACATCAGCTAAAAGTTTTTTAATTAAAAGTTTTTTTCAATAATTGTTCGTTGGTCCGAACAGAGCGAAATTGAGTTCAAGACTAGACCATTGAGGAACACTAGAGCAATTGAAAACATGGGTGCAAGAACCAGACAGCTCCACTTTTTCTGATTTACTCTGTTTTACTCATTCCTATAAAGAAAAAAATTCTCTATCGATTGGTGCAAGAGCTAGACATCTCTAAGCCACGACTATAGAGATATAAAGGAAAAGGAGCTGCACTTGTGTATTATACTAAAGCAAGAAACAATGTTTTGAAAACTGGAACTGTCTGGTTCTCTAACACCCACGTCTTCAATTGAGCTTGAACACTAAGGGGAGCGAGTAGGAGAGTCGTTTTCTAGGTCTCAGAGGCCTAGAGTGTTCATGGTAGTGTTAAACGCAAACTCATCAATATCAAATAATTCAATCGCAAAACACATTCTAAAAAATGCGAAGGTATTTTATTCCGAAGAAAATGTTATAAATAAATAGCCGTGTCTCTGATATCCGTCTGTCCATCGGGGTTACTGTCGGCACTGGTAGAGGTTCCTGATGGTGACCAGGTCGGAGTTGGTGAAGCCGGGCTTGTCGTAGGGCTCGACCAGTTTCTGTCCGTTCTTGGCGACCATGGTGGGAAGTCTGTTGGGGTCTCGAGAGAAGGCGAAGTTTCCGTAGTGCATGATGGAGTTGTAGTCGTACTGGGTGTAGATAAGCTCGTTGTTGGGATGGGTCCTGTCGAAGTTGTGCTCTTGTCCTGTGTGAACGGAATCAAATTACAAAACATGGCATAAAAACGGTCTTTTACACGTTGATCGTGTAAAAGGGTCAACGCACTGTTGAAAATGATTGCTTATGTTTTGAAGAAACTTTCAAATGACGAAACAGACGCCCTGCTAAATGCTACGATTAAATATTTCGTCATATTGAGGAAATTCCTTTTGTCGCTTTTTTCACGAAAGGTATTTCGTTAAAAAAGAAAGAAAACGATTTCAAGCAAAACACGACGGCTCGACTCAAATCAGAGATCTTTTTATCCGAAGTCACGCGCGCCATCGACCCTACTTGAACAGCTGTTTTGAATTGCGGTAATATACATATAAGAGCTAAAATTAAAACCGAAGAACTGATACTACCGGAGAGAAATCGTAGTTAATTACTTTCGTAGAAAATGTGAAGATTCTTCCCAGCAAAAAAAGTCAGCATGAAACCTTCATCAAAATTGTCAAATTGTAAGTTGTTTGAAGGTTTTATAAAGGATATTGAAACAAAAAACTGCAGTTTTTTTTAAAGTTTTTAATTTTCCTGCATAAAACCTTTAAATATCTGCATTTTCCCTTCATGATTAAAAATTAAAGGTTTTCTGCAGGTTTTTATGAAAATTTTTTGCAGTTTTTATGAAGGACATTCAAACAAAAACCTTTAATTTTATAGATCTTAAAAAAAACTGCAGTTTTCCTGCATAAAACCTTCAATTTCAAAATGTTGATGAAGGTTTTATGCTGACTTTTTTTGCTGGGTTGTTTCGTCAAAATTCGTGATTCAATGACGAAACGGTTGTCAACATGACGAAAGCAGCCTTGACGATTGCAAGAAGCTTAAAAATGATAGTGGTATTTCCGAAAGTACTGTGAGTGCATTTTATTACTTCAGAGACACAGAGGGGCCATCGATGACAGGCAAAGCAGACTTATCTTGGAGCTATTGTTCAGCCTAACCAGTCACACTCTTTGAGCATTTATTGCGCGCTTTTTGAGCTATCATTTTGACCATACATACTCATACACACACATATAATAAAATGCAGTTATGCGACATAATGAGTCAAATAAAATTCGATTGGAGGACTCTATAAAACAAAATCCCCCAAACAAGGCAAATTTATTTATTTTACATGTCCATAATTTATTCGATAAGTATAGTATATTTTAAGAAACAGTGATGATATTTGTTTTCAGAAAAACAAATATTTACGCTAAGGAATGTGATTTTTACCATAAAGCTATTTTAAATCATTGTGTTAAGAATAACGTTTCCTACTGTAATATATTTAATAAAAAAATCCACACTCTATTCTTAAATTCTAAAATAGATATAAAAGTCTCATTGCTTTTTGCACAAGTTATTGCTTACCTTGGACGACATTGTTTCTGTAGACAGTAATGAAGTTATCTCTGTCGGACCTCTGGTGCTCGTGGAACAGACCGATGGCGTGTCCGAGCTCGTGGATGACCAATCCAACGTACTGGCAGCCTTGACCAAGGGACAGATTCTGCATTCCACCGTTCTTTCCAATGATGGACCAGCATCTGCAAGAAAATGGACATTTCAATAAATCAAATTGCTTCCGTAAATTCGTGGCACCTTCAAAAAATTCATTGATTGTCATGGAAGAGATTACATAAATACTCTTCTCTAGGTTTGGGTGATGTTGACATTTTACCATCACGATTAATCGCCAGTCAAACATAAATAATTTCCGATTACTCCATATTTTCGATATATTAATATTTCTAATACATCGCTCTTCTCTATGTATAAATATTGTTGATATATCGATATTTACGATATAATCGATATTTTTTGTTAAATATGCAAAAGCGAATAATGGTCGAGTAATTGTCCTATAAATACATCTTCAAATCGATAAATCGTAAAATCGAAAATTACATAATAGCAATCGAAATGAGTTTTTTCCTTCCGTAATTTTGATGTATATCGAAACATCGTCCAAGCCTACTACTCTCTCATCTAATATCATTGAAGTCAACAGAAGACGTTTGAGGGGAGCAAACATTTAAAATGTGTTATGTCCAAATTTTCTAACCATTAGATTATTACCTCCCTAACTTCGACTCCGAATTTTCTTCTCAACTAACCTATTTTATTTATCCAAAACATTTTTTGTACCATTAAAATTGACTTTAAAAAATTGGAATCTGTGCAGTGCATAAGTTAATCCATCTAGGGAAAGTTATTTTCGTTGTTCCACAAATCCCCTCTATATGGCAAAACGCGTTCTGAATGTTTGTTTCTGCTTCATTTTTGCGAATTTATAAAAAGACATATTTTTATTAAGATGAAATTTTCATTTCGAAAATTGAAATGAAAAAGCTGAAAGTGACAATGGCTTGCAACGCACTTACCCGTTTCCGTAGAAAATCCTTACGAAGTCTCTCTGGTTGGTCCTTGGAACGAATCGGATGCAGGTGAATCTGTGGTAATGCTCCATACCTTGGTAAATCACATTCCTGAAGCCCACTGAAAAATTCATTCGATATACATGAATAAAACAAATTATAAACATCGTTCTTATTGTTCAACAATGGAATTGAAAACCTCAAAATCTCATCAGAAATCTTAATAATAAATTACAGTCACCGAAACAGTTGCAATTTCTTTTTGCATATAAGAGTCAGACGAACGGAATTAGGCATACTTATTATAAACGGAATATGACAAAATGGAAAGTAAAACCACAGCGCAAAACAAATATCAAAAGACCTCAACGTTTAATTCAAAGTTACAAAAATTGCATCTGTCTAAAATTAATTATAATTACATTTTTTACACTTTGTCTAAATGAGAATGTACTGATGCGTCGTAAGTAGGTTTTGAGTTACCATATTTTCAAAGACGTTTTTACAAGACAATTTTTTATCGCCATGGTCTGAACTAGGGTTGTCATTGGAACGCAATCGGGGAAATCTGTTCAAAATTTCGTAAATGTAAAATTTTAAAGTGCTTTAGCAATGTGTGCAATATGTTCCACAGCATTATAAAATCAAAAGTAGTTTTGGCTAACTGAATTGTTATTTTTAAAAAGATAATTTTTAAATAATTTATGGCTTAGACACACTACTGTATTTGCATGGAATCATTTAGAGAATGTTACAATATCAATTTTGAAAAACAAAACTTTATAACTATTTATTCTAAAAAATATTAAGAAAGAGCTTTGATAATATTTTATATAATTTACTGTATCATATTTTAAATAATTAACTATTTAAACTATATAAATAGCATGTGTACTAAAATATTTTTTTTAAAATAAACATTAAGTAATATTTTTTCTGACAAAATTAAGCGATTACTATCAGACAGAAAATAATTATTCTTTTTTAAATGAAAAGTTATAACTAGTTGCACAAAATTTTTGCACAAAAATTTAAAAAGTCTCGATTTTTATTTTGTTATTTTCATTAGCTTTTAAGATAATCTTTGATTAAGATCACACAGAGATATTTGAGATCTCTTACCCACTGAAACATAGTGGCTATTTTGTCAGAGTATATTTTTTGTGTTTATCCATGCTTGATTACACCAAAGTGCCAGTTAATTTAAATGTAGTGGGTTTGTTTAATAACGTGTTTAAATAATCGTGATTAAAAAAGCATTTTACTTACTTGCAGACTGGTCAATGACGTACGGAACAATTCCGCTTCCTGGGAATCCAGGCCACCTGAATCGGGTGTCTCTGATACCAGCCTAAAATCACAAAATTTGAACGTAATAGCATTTATCTAAAACTAAAGGATATGCATTGAAGTTCGGATTTCAAATGATCAAACGAAAAATAGTAGAAAATGAACATTTATACCAAAGTGTAGACTATAAATTGTTATCGCTGTTCAGTTGATAGTTTTACATGTTACAGTCTATCTAAAAACGCATAACGGACTGTACACTCTCAGAAATAACGCTCTCAGTTTTGAGAATTCTGCGATAGTCAAAGCTACTTTCGTTATATTTGACATTTTTTCGTCCTTCAATCACGTGACTGTCGACGAAGCAAGAATCTTCAAATTTTAAGCGAAATTCATTTACTCAGATTTTTTTCTGGATCATCAGCTCATGTTTAGTTCTTATACTTATATTTTCAGAATACAAACGAACCTTCTTGGCCAAGTGGATAGAGCGTTGAACTCTTGAACGAAAGATCCGCGGTTTGAGTTAGCTCGTCGATATTTAATAATTATATTATTTAAAATCGTCCTAATTTTTGAAGAAATAAATCTAATTAAAAATACGACAAAATGAATTTACTCAGTTTGACGAACTATTTCATCGAAGCATTTAGCAAGCGTCTGTTTCGTCAAAAATGACAAAAAGCAGTTTTATTAAATATGAGAATGTATTTTTAACAATGTAGCATAGTTTTCTATTAATGGAAGTGAACCCCATAAATTTGCAAAAATTACGGATACTTCAAGTGTAAAACTATATTTACTAAAATTCGTACACTTATGTATTGCATTAGAGATTCAGTGAGTGCTGCCAAAGAGGGTGTAATTGGAAGCAGACTTACGTCGGATGTGTTCCAAGCTTCAGGTAAAACCATGTCACCTCCATAATGTTCGCCGTGAAGCGCTCGTCTTGCCTCATCTGGAAAGTCAAATTATATGTATAATTATTTGCAATATCAATTTTCTTAATAGCAATAATCGGACAAAGTAGTGGGCTTGGTGAGAAAAAATCACTCACTTGCGTTAATTTTTTCTTTAATTATTTGTTGTTAATGTCTCTGAGTATTGCTAAAGTATTCTACGACTAGAAAAGCTCATTTAATCAATAATACAGGGTGCTCAAATAATTGCTGGGCGATGGTCATTCTTTGGCTGTTTAACTACACATAATAAATCATTCTTTGATACAGCCAAACAATAACCATAGCCCAGCAATTTGTAACCACCCTGTATCACTCGTTCAGATGTAAAACTTAGATATTCGATATTCAGATATTCGTATTAACACAGTATTCAATGTCTTTGTCTCAATAAAAATTCTAATACGTCAAAACGTATAAACGTGAAGAATGTGTAACGTGTAAACGTGTGACGTGTAAACGTGTAAAACGTTTTAATAGAATGACACCAAAATTAAATTTCTATGTTAAGTACATCTAATTATTTTTGTGAATCAATATTAAGCTTTGGTTCAAAATTACCTGAATACGTAACTTTGAACTCATTGCTCTGAGTGATGACTTTTTCATTTTTTGTCAAGTTTAAATTGATATAAGTTCAGATTTATTTGAAGAAACCGTTATCGTATATTTTCAAACTTATTACTTTCATTTTTTCTTGAGGGATATATATATATATATATATATATATATATATATATATATATATATATATATATATATATATATATATATATATATATATATATATATATATATATATATATTAGTATTTTTTTAAAGTTTTAACAGTGAATTAGTAATTTTTTTTTCGAATAATTTTCACAAAAATTATTTTCCGAATAACAAACTTCTGTAAAGATAGTTCGTTAAACACATTATTTTGTTTTTAAATAAAAAGGCAAAACTAAAGTTTTTCAGAAAATATTTTCTTGACTTATACCAAAAATAAGAAAGGTCACTTTTTTTATTTTTAAAAAGAAAAATTATATATTTTTTTAAACGTTTGATCATGTGATTATATTAATATGCTTTGCACACATGTATAGAAAAAAAATTATAATGATATCTGAAAAACTAAAGAAAAATAGTCAAATGTGTCCTATATCTTTAAATATTCATCTTATTTACAATGAAAATTTCATAATAAATACAACTGACCTGCTTCGAGAAGAGACTGGGGTCCAGTTGCGCTTGGTTGAAAGCTCAGGTCCAGGGGAAGTGGACTTGGTTGGTGTTGGTAGACCTCATCTGACGGGCTGTTGGACTGATGTCCGAGCAGGGCCGTGAGAGACAAAAGCAGCTTCAACAACATGTTGCCTGTTTGGTTGGTGACAAAGCGCCAGACTCCTTGAAAACTTGCTTAAATACACACGGCACCTTATCTTAACATTTTGTGCTGATCAGCGTCTGTAGTCACTTGATATTCGAGCATATCGACTGAAATATTTGTATACAGTATTTGGAATTATTTGCTCACATAGTCGAAATTGAAATCTAAGTGCTAGTTGATTTTCAGTATTATGTTTGCTTACATGCATGGTTTAAAATTTATTGATGCGCATTTGCTCGGAAGGGAAAAGAATTTGTTATGTATTTGGTTCTTATGTTTTGACCTTTTCCGTTCATTTAGATTAGATGAGGCTCAGCAGTTTATATTTAATCTAAGCATCAGAGATTTCTTACTCTTAAAGATGATTCTTTAAAAATAGGTTCTTCAATGTCACTAATTTTCTTTGTTTCGAAAACGAGTCTAAGGTATTCGGAAGTATTTAAAAGTAAATGTTCCGTAAAAAAAATTCCACCTATTTTTAAAAAATCAACGTACAAAATTCTAGATTTTCAGATTCCCCCCCTTCATTGTTTGCATGGTAAACCCTATCAATGTTCGAAATTTCACGATTATATAACAACTAAAAATTTCCAAAACTAACGTTCCATAAAGAAAATTCGTAACCGATTTCTAAACATTCCACGTGCAAAATTCTACAATTTCAGATTAGTTTCTTTGTTTCTATGGTAAACCTTATCAGAATGGAAAATTTCACGATTCTTGGGCAATCGGAAGTATCTAAGTCAAACGTCAAATGAGTTTTCCACTCCTGAAAAATGTTCGATCCGAACAAAAATATTTACTTTTCTTGTTAAGTAATAACAACAACTCTGCCAAATTTTATTTTCCTGGGTGTACAAGAAGTCTAAAAATTAGTTATGAGTTAGTGAGGGATTTAGTATTCATATATATACATAAATAATTGGTTATAAAAAATATATTAAGCACTATTCTACACACCATTTTGAATTTGTGTGGCGGGAAATATCGCTAGAAGCGTTCCTCATTGCTCTTCGAAGGAGTTTGTTGTTAATTGTCTGTTCGTGTTTGAGATGACAACCTCACAACAGAAAACGTTCGGTATCATTGAATTTGATAAAAGTGAATTGGTTAAGACTGTTACAAATTCAAATACAAATATTGACGACCAACAACAGGCTCAAGGCCCAACAAGGTTGGTCCATCTAGTACATCTTAACTATCCCCCAATGCATATCTAACTTCTTCTTAAAATCCGTTACTCCTTTACAATTAACAATATTCACTGGCAAGTTGTTCCATTTGTCTATTATAGAAATAGTGTTTTCTCCCTTCCCGATTAAAATGGGATTTGTTTCACTTAAACCCATGACCTCTCGTTCTATCACTCATATTAAAATCTAAACCCTCCACATCTCCTTGTTTGATAAATTTGAATAGTTGAATCAAATTTCCCCTAACCCATCTTTCTAATATGTGTTCAACGATTTTAAACATAAACGTGAGTTTTCAACATGAAATTTTTTTTCTCAAATACGGAATTTGTCATGTCGATAAGTTAATACCGTACGCCCGTTTCTTCAATTTAATTTTTTTTTAAAGTGCATTTGTAAAGGCAAAAGTTCTGATAAAAAGAGTGATAAAAAAGCTCATAGAGCAACATATCTCACCAATCAAATGAAACTTCTAAACTGCCCCCTTCATAATGGTATGCAGAATGGCACTTAGTTATTTGGTAGCAGAGATAGCTATTCAAAGTCGCGATATTATTTTGTAGTCAAAAAATATCTAATACAAACTGTCCAAGTATCTATTTTATAAAGATATGTAGGGTGGATATAAATGATTGTACGATAATCATTGTTTGGCCGCATCACATTTAGTTGTATTGGTATAATAAAAGAAAAATTGTCCAACTATTTCATTTATATTTTAAACAATTCACTTGGATTTAATTTCAGCAAATAAAGTAGTTAAAATGAAAGCAAACATAATAGTTTATTATGTGCAGTTAAACAGTCAAACAATAATCATCGCCTAACTATTTGTGACCACCCTGTTTATTAATGAAATAAGGTACAAAAATCAAGAAAGTTACAAAATATTTATTTTACAAAAACTTTATTACACGGAATACAAAATAATAAAGCATATAAATGACATGGAAATTTCCTTGTAAAACTAGTTTACAATGAAAAGAATTACATACTAAGTTCATATTTATGAATAACAAATATTCTGTTTTACTTATTAAAAAGAAGAGTTTTATTTTGATATTTGATTTTTTGGTGAAATTTTATTTAGTTAAGCGTTTTAGAGAACACAAAGAAAATGTTATTCTAAAGGGACCTAAGTCAAAGCGAATAATTTTTATTTTTGCATCAAACAAAATTATCGAATAAAACTTACCCACCAATCTAAAAAAATTGTATATAATTGAACGCAGCATGATGAAACAGGAAGTACTGACACGCAATTTTTTGCAGCCCTCCAAATTTATGTGCTCCCTAAAACTTCTTTTCTCATTAATTTTAGTTTAAAAAGCTAGTTTATTCATAATTAAAAATTATATTAACTTATTTTTAGCATGCGTTTGTTGTATAATTATCGTGTTATTATATAGATTGATTAAGACCTTTTCTTAAAACGTGGCAATGGAAATGCCTTAAAAATTAAAGAATTATTATGGCCTTTTACATTAAACTACTTGAAATCTACGAAGTTTATAAATATTTATTGTTTTTAAATTGGCAATTTTGTATGCCTTTCAAAATTAATTTATAGTATGTATAGTTGTTTTATAATATTTTTTAAGTTATAGCACTCGAGTATCTAGCACACGTAGAGATATATCCCATAGAGCATATTTACAACGTTGGAATTGTTTGAATCTAAACCCCGTCGTTTGTAAAGACGTTTCTACAAAGAAAATATAACTTATTTTCAAAATAATGCACAAATAGTGCAACGTTTCAAAATAAGATAATTCGTAGAACATTTGAATGCATTAAAAATGCAGTACTATGCATCTGTGTAACACCATGTGTTACTTTCTTTCAACTTTATTAAGGTTAAGTCTGTGAAATTGTTTGTAGAATAAGACTCTTACAGTAGTCGCCTTGTTCTGAGATTGTTTTATCTAAATATACCTTTTTGGTTGTAACAATTTAGAGTTTGTCAAATACTGCGCCTTTTACAATGTCTCTAAGCGACTTGGAGTTAATGGCATTCGTACAAATTTTGTATCATCTCGATATCCGTATCAGTAATTCCTGACTTCTCGCTCAGTTCTAGAAGTTTCTCCCCGGTCCTGGCTTCAAGTGTCTTCAGAGCTCCGGGTGACTTGGACTTGTAGAAGTTTCCCTGGTGCATGATGGAGCTGTAATCGTACCTGGTGGATATTATCTCCTCGGATGGTTTGTTTTTTGTGAAGTACATCTCGTTTCCTGATGATAAAAATATAAGGCTTTATTAACTATAATTTATAAAATTCAGGGTTGACACTCAATTTTAAAAAAAATAAGTATTTGTAAATAATAACCTACTAACGTATAGAAAATCGAGAAATTTGAATTTTTGAATACTTATAGTTGTATAACGAAACAAAAATTAAGTTAGTTACGATGACATAAGTACAGGGGTGCATAAAAATATAGAAACAACTGGAACAAGACATATAACCTTGACCAATTTGGCAAATAATCACTTTTGGCATTCAGAATTACTTCTAGTCTCCTTGCAAAGGATAATAATCATCATGTATGTTTTTCTGGGGAATCTTATACCATTCTTCTTTCAAAACATTAGCACCATTATTGGTGATGGAGGTAGGATTGAAGAGGCTGCGCCAGGCATGCACAATGGCTCGCACCTAGTCTTATGTGATCTTGCATCTTAAAGAGGGTATATATGTGACCTATATGCCTTGTTTTCTTTATCTTCGCATATTGTCTAACTAGATTGATGAATTTTGACAAATTAGACATCAGTTAAATGCTCGTAACTGCACGTTATAAGATATATACTTCTAGTATAAATCCTAAATGGGAGGAAATGGAGGAATGCCAGAGCCATTTTTTTTAACTCAGAAATATTTCTAAAATATATAATGATTAAATTTATTCCATAATACTATCCAGTTATATTAAGAAAGAAAATACATAAAGGACTTGTATAATATATAATTATTATACACACTGTAGCTGGAGGAACCGATAAAAAATATTGAAGTATTTTCAACGAAATAATTGTAAATCAAATATAGTATTAAATAAACAAACGTGTAAAGACACTTATTTGATGAGCTATTTTATGTTAGAACTAGCAATATGGCCCGGCGTTGCTCGTGGTCACTTTGCACAGTAAGAGCTGCGCGATTTTGTCTTGTCAGCGTGGCCATCGCATACCACTTTCTGTGCACTGTGAAAAATAAACTTTATCAAAATCCAGATTTACTTTGAATATTACCCAGAATTACTTTGAGTATTTTTTGAGATACCTAAATCTATTTTTATGTTCACGACTTTACACGCTATTGCGACTACTATTTAAACTGATGTTTTTGTAAAATGTTTGTTTTTTTTAAATAAAAATTCCTAAAAATTTTTTTAATTGAATATTTTTTTTGTATAAAAATTAACCATTTAGTAAAAATAAACCCTTGTAGAAAAATTTCACATTCATTAGTTTTAATATTGGCGACGCAATAATATATAAAAAAAAATATTGCATTGTTCCAAATCGAAATAATTTATCATATTTGGTGATTTTTTTTGTGCCAATTGGGGACAGGAGTCTATATATCCGTTTTTCAACATAATTTCATATGGGTCAATATTTACGGACAAGTGTATTACTATATTACTATAATTACAAGTTAGTTACAATATTTCTTACAAGTTTCTTGACAATATTTCTTATAAAAATTAATTATCAAATATTCATTTTTGAATTCCAATAATATGTTTTTGAGGTAAAAATTTTAAAATAAGCTACATGGAGGTATAAATATAGAAAACCTTAAATTATACTTTTAGGGTGGCCCATTTCAACACCATAGAAATATTCCACTCCGTAACAAAAAGCACTATTGTCATAAAGTTAAGTTGTTCAGAACATGAATACACATGGCGTCAGTCGAAAGAGCTGGTTTATCTTCCTCCTTCGGTCGGCGAGGTTTTTGTTAACGACGTTAATTTTGTTATTTGGACATTAATTTCGCAATATTTTTAAATATAAGACCTCTATTTTAGCTCATTTGGCAAAATTTTTATTGATTTGGAGAAATTTTTTATTCATTTTGCGACATTTTTAATTCATTTGGCAATATTTGGCGACATTTTTAATCCGTTTGGTGAAATTTTTAATTAATTTTGTGACATTTTTAATTCATTTGGCGACGTTTAAAATTTTATTTGGCGACATTTTTAATTCATTTGGTGACATTTTTAATTCATTTGGCAATATTTTTGCGACATTTTTAATTCGTTTGGCGACATTTACTCATCAGCCAATCAAAATAAATCGTTTATCCTAGTATTGTCGAAAAATATTTTTGGTCGCCAAGTTGATTTTTAACAACAATGTTATGAGGGGAAGATCGAGATGTAAATTTCCCATAGGAGTAATGTTAGAGAAAATGGAAAAAGTTCTATAACTTTTGAATGGTTGCAGATATCCACATGAAACAAAGTGCAGATTTTAAACTAAGAAAAGTGTGTTCAAATGGTGCAAGTTCACAAAAATCCGTGCAGTAGTTTTTGAGTTAAATGCGGACAAACAGACAGACTGACAGACAAAAAAAATTAATGAGATTTTCGGAATCAGTGTATCGTGATATCATCAATAATTCGTGAAGAAAACTCAAAATGAGGGGTTTTGTTCTATTCCACTGACAGACACTCTATTCTTATATATAAGTATTGATTGAAAGTGCATGAAGATGCCAAGTATGTTTCCAAATGAGCGCTTTTCAAATATATATGTTTAAGGATAAATAAATTACATTTTGAACAATTATTATAAAAAATAATTATTGTTAATTAAAAATATAAACTAACTATATCCTAAACTGAATACTGAATATTCTTTCTCTAATTTCAAGATAAAATAAGACAAGGTTCAGAAGAATACTATTATTTTTTACTATTTATTTTTCGGCTTCTGTCAACAAAGTAGCATAAATCAAAGTCAAATTGTACTAATATTATCATTATAAAATTTATTTTATTAATATACTGGAAAGCGTTTTTAAAACCACAGCTGTCAGGGATAATAAATATTGTCGATTCATGATTTCCCCCCCCCCCCCCCCCCACAATTTCAATTAATTGGTTTGCATTTTTTTTCTACAAATATTTTTAAAAAAAATATTATTATTTTCTATACTCCACCTACCTCTCCCTGCCCGATCATATTAGTTTTATATTTTATTTTATTTATATTTAATAAATTTATTTCCATGAAATTTAAGCAATCTGCGAAGTTTGTCGGGTTAGTGAAAGAAAGAGATGTTGAAAGAAAACAAAACCAAATTCTGATCTGGTAAAGTACACATTAAATATTGAAGCAGCATAGTACTTAAAAACAAATATTAATCTTTATAATTATGCCTTCAAAATACTCCATAAGGCGCATCCTTTGAAATTCATGTGTTTAATAAAAACAGGTAACTATAGTATGTCTTAGACAGCAAACACCGGTTGTTGAACTAACTTTTGCAAGTAAGAGACTGAATTCCCAGAGGACTTTAAATAACCGAGGTACATAATCTTATCATGGATGAGTGAAAAAAAGCATAAATTACCTTCTTGGATGTTCAATTCATTGATTGTGATGTAGCAGTCCCTGTCCGACCTCTTGTGCTGATC
The DNA here is from genome assembly GCA_963932185.1 of Troglohyphantes excavatus. Lineage (NCBI taxonomy): Eukaryota > Metazoa > Arthropoda > Arachnida > Araneae > Linyphiidae > Troglohyphantes > Troglohyphantes excavatus. The sequence continues at coordinate 53,802,843 of OZ010668.1, forward strand.
GTCAAGTCCAATTGCGTGACCCAGTTCGTGTAGGATGTTTCCTGAGAATTCACAACCAGATCCCAAGACTAAGGTCTGCCTGCCTCCTAGTCTTCCGACGGGGGCATCACATCTAGATAATAAAATATATCTCACAGAATATCACCCAACTTTTAACAATATTTATTAAAATTCCATATATAAAGAAAGAAATGTAAATTTTTATCTTCGATATACAGTCCTTTGCCACCCCTCTTAACTTTTGAACCCCGGCAGTTCCGTAGTCGTAAAAGTGGTGAGTATATATAGTAAAGTGACTATGAAAAATACGATGAGACCCATTCCAGCAGCCCCTAGCCGTAATGTACGGAGTTAGCGTGTCTACCTCTAAAATTATACGACATACATGAAAAACGCCAATTACAAAGTTGTAGATCAGCTCTGGTATTATACACTTTTCGCAACACATCTTAAACATTTTTCGTAACACAACATTAGAAATCATCAACATTAGCAAACAAACGAGCTTTGCAAGTGTTTTATTCATAGCTTTCACATGCGCAAGATGTATTTTCTTACTGAATTGATGCTGATTTACAACTTTGTAAATGATTATATTCATGTATGTCGTATATAATTTAAGAGATAGGTACTCTAACACCGTCCACTGCCGCTAGGGCGAGCTATAAGTGGTCTCATAGTCACTGTTCTATACCTAAAAAACCGCTTTTATTACTACAGCTGACGGCGTTTAAAAGAAAAGGGCGTGAAAAATGAGTTTAATGGACAGCCTGTAAAATCTATAGTAACTCAAATTCCCACTGCTGCTCCTCTGCAAGTAGCCAGGTTACGTTTATGCCTTCAATGTTGTGCATCTTATAATAATAAAATATGCAATGAAAAGAATTTGTTGTCTCCATTTATTCCATACACTCATCTAATACTGTTGTTCTTTTTCAGGTTAACTTAACAACGAGATCGCGCTTAGCCTTAGGGCCCCCATTATTTAATTTATTAACTTCTCAGTTAAAACTTAATCCCATCAACGTTATCCTATTTTCTAGGCTTCTTTAGATGAAGGTGTAAGGAACTCCCGTCGACGCACCGCAAGGTTCATTTCGATTTCTGATCTATAGTAACAGGATGAGTTTTCAAACAAATATAACCGAAAAATTGAACAAAGATAACCGATTTCAAGAAAAAAAGTAAAATATTTTTTTAATTTTCTGGACAAGCAGTAAAATTGTATACTTACGCTCCGGGGGTTATATCGACGTAATCCGTCTGGCCTGTCCATGGGATAAATTTAATGCATGTCGATTTATTATACTGTTCCATAGCTTGAAGGATTAAAGGTTCCCAAGATGCTACAAAAAGAATTTAAATTTATAAATATATATGTATATATATATATATATATATATATATATATATATATATCCCATGTAGAAACATTTTGAAAGTACAACAGGTTGTTACAATTTTCTGTGTATTAAAGAGAGAATTTCAAGACAAATAAATATGTAATATTAAAGAAAAAAATAAAGATGTTTCTTTAAATTTACGAAATTAACATATGTGTAATATACTCAAGAAACTAGCTTAAAAAAAACCTATTCCTATGTAAAATTACCATAATGACTGACATACCACATTAAAACCCTATTGATTAAACCGATCCCTACCTCGACTGCAATAGTATGCATTTTTGGGTTAATATTCCATTTAACTTTAAATCTCAAATTTATTTTTTTAAATTTTAAAAAGTTTGAAATTTTTCTGTTTTTTTAAGTCGTTGCAAAAATAATTTGCGAAGGGCAGTTTACAACAAATAATGACTGGAATAAAAAATTCCACGAAATATATAAAAATAACTTCTTTTTTAATTCCATTAAAAAATTAAATATTGAGTTTTTATGGTAAATGTATAATACTAACACAAATTTTCATTCAAAAAAAATTAAGCTTTACATCTAAAATTCATAATTTGTTTTTTAAAAAATTTAATCAATGGATACACATGAGATGTATTCACTTTAAAATAGCTGGGTATTAACCAAAAGTTATCCGACGAAACTTATCATAAGGTTGTATAATTTAATATCACAGCTATTAAAAAAATCTAATAATCTGTAAGTTTCCACAAGTTGAGTAGAACTATCGTTTACACTAGGCGATTTAATTGCAACATCTCTGGTAAACTCGCTCGTGTATACTTGCAACAAGGGTTAAAAGTATCCCCTTTTCGAGTACTCACCAAGAGAAGAATCAATGACGTATGGTATCTCTCCTTTCCCTGGATATCCAGGCCATCTGTGCTTGATGTCCCTCTGACCAGACCCCTAACATGAAAAATAAAATACTCAAGTGCGAGCGGGGTACACGAATAAGATAAAACCTATGTATTTTTAACATTAGTCGTTTTTCCTGCTACACAGAGTAGAAGATTGTGAACTTTGCCAATTTTGGTCCTTTGATTCTGTAATTATACTCGATTCATATATTGCAACATTTACTGATAAACGATTTTTTTTTTAAACTTATGCAGCAATTTAATTGCATTTTGGAAATTAATTTTGAAGTTTTTTCATAACTGTGGTATGGAGTGAAATTTGCTAAAAGAAAAAGGTCATTTTTCCCGACTGCCTATTTCAACTTTACAATTGTCCATTTTTAATTTACGACTGATCAATTAAGCCACGGCTACCTTTCAGAATAGGTGCTACAATGATGCGTAAAACATTACTTTTTATTAAAAATATCATTAATGTATTTACTCAATTCTAATTCTGGTGTCATCAAAGAGGTATCAAGAATTTACAACAAAGAATCCAAGCACGATTTACAAGCTTCATGAATAGTGAAACATTTTTCTATGCACTAAACTAGAGCCTCAATTAGATGATAATTTTTTCTATAATATACAGTAGAACATTTATATAGTGACTACTCATATGGCCAAAAGGTCATGATATACAGGCTGCTTGTGGTAAATTGTTTTATAGATTGCGATAAAAAGTACGTGGTTGTTTTATCGAAAAAATAAAAAATCTTTTAGTCATTAAATATAATTAATAATTGCACTACTTCTATGATATGATAAACCGATCTGAACTTTCAGTAGCGCTTGTTAAAACGAAAAGGTCGATATATCCTAAGATCGTTATAAGTGTAGTTTTAAATAGATTAATAGTAGTCGTTTCCACATTTTTAAAATTACCGGTAAGTGGATTCTTAGCTTAGACTAATATAATCAAGGAATATTTAAATGCAACAGATAGGAAGTATCATTAAATATTTCGTCATATATAAGCAAATTAACAGTCAAAAATCCCACAAAATGTTGTTCTTTATTTTGTAATTTTTATAAAATTATTAAAATCTCAATCGCATATTTAGGTACATTTTCATCAAATTTGAGATAAATTTTAACAGTGAGGAGATATTGAAGGAAATGCTTACATCATTAAATGGCCTATATTTTGCTATCTGCTTCGTTTCAATGAAAAAGCAGAATCATTGTCTCTAATTATTTCTATTATTGTTTTTATCCTAACTTTATTTTAATGTGTCATTCAAAGTATTATAAAAAAATAATTATTCCAATTTTGGACTAAATATACACTATATTGGGAATGGAAGTAAATTTGTTTACCAGACATATTTCGACTTTTCAAACGCACAAAAAGTACTTCATATATTTTTTCAGCCCTCTTTCTATGATCACATATAGCATACTAGCTAGTTGGCCCCGCGTTGCTGGGGAACATGTTAAAGGATATATATATATTTAATTGAATGGCAACTGTCGGGAATGGAACCCGCAACACACTGTTGCAAAGCGCGCTATCGACTCATCTACAAAGGCAACTTCCAGATCCTGGAAATACTTTTTTAAAGATTTTTCTGTATGCAATATTTATAAAATTGTTGCAATTTTTATAAAATATTTATAATGTTGTTAAAACCATTTAACCCTCTAGCGCATAGTGAAGTATATATGCTACACAACTTTAAAATGACCACTAGTTGCATCTATTGAGTATTATGTTAACTATTATAGTATTGTCGCGTAGAGAACCATGTGCCTGGTTCTTATAACCTTATAACCGTGTTTATGTCCCTTATCTTTATAAAAATGATTGCAATAAATTCAATTAGTTGCTTCGAGGTCTGTTCTTCTAAAAATGAGTCGTGAAGGTAAAGTTTTCGAAGATCCTTTTATTACTTATAAGTATAATCTGGCTCTACAAAAAATCCTAGGTAATACAAGAGGTATGTAGATTGTATTTAACTATATTTTCATACTTTTTGAAAAATTATTTCAGTAATTACACATGAATTTGCATATACGCTACACAACGGTTTTACTTAATTATTGAATAAAATAGGCATTTAGAATTTTTTTTTGTATATTTTTGCAGTAGTCCAGGGGCAAAAATAAAACTAAAAAAAATTATTTCATTAAAAAAGATAAACATCATGCACTAGAAGGTTAAAAAAATTAATGGGATTTTACAATTTCGGGCCTCAGCTGCACATTTTGAAGATAAATTGTACTTATATATAAATGTTCATCCATTTATATGCAGAAAAAGTAACTACTCATTTATCATCATAGATATCCTATTACTGTTTGCTGAGTAAATATATTGTTTCGTAAATATTAGTATGAGTACTTATGTGGTTTTTTCCATCACCTTTTCTGTTATATAAGTGGAGAATTCACGGCCAGTTCGATAAAAGTAGCTAACACAGATAGAATACATTTTCTAAATTTAAATTAAAAAACATATAAAAGAGTCTCTTATGTATTTCATAAAAGCGTATGAAAACTTTAACTTGTAACGTAAGCAACAAGTTTTTGTCGCAGAATTAATTATCCGTTGTTAAGATATGTACTTATATACAAACTGCGACAAACTTTTATTATATTTGGACACAGGGTACTTCAAAACGTGCAGAAATATCAAGTAATACATTTATTTTTCCATATCTCATAAACGATAATAGATTTAAATTTTTAATCATTATTTTTAAAAATCTGATAATTTATGGAAGTGTAATATTTTATTCTTTCACGTTTAAAATTTAATAAGAATACTCCATTCAATTTCAAGAAGAGCTATTGATCTAACTACGTATACTGCATGTTTTTGTCAATATATTACGTTTCATTTAGCTACAAATACTATTTATTTACCCCATCTAAAAAAGAAGTCAGTAAATCCATCATGATATTTTTTTCGTAATTTACATCAATTAAATATCATGTAAATTAAACTCACATCGGTTCCGGAATATCCTGAAAAAGTCAAATCACAATTCAGATTTCCTTGGAAATTCTCAAGTGCAGCAACTGAAAAAAAAAACGTTAAAAATTACAATATAAACTACTGATTATCAATGTTGCTAATTAGTGTCTTTATATACAAAATATCGAAACACCTGGAAAAATACTTACTTATTTACATGTTTGTTAAATAAGAGTTTGTAGGTGTTTTATCTTTTTTTTCCTAATTCAATTTAATATTAATCCTCGCCTACACGTAACAAGCACTATTGGTTATCAAAACAGCCTTCTGTGCAGTTGCGAGTGAATAATGTCAAAGATTACAGAATTCCATTTCGTCCAAAAATTTTGGAGCTCGTATGGTGGGTCACGAGGCATAGTATCCAAATTTGTAACTGCATCCAGAAAAGCTGAATAAATTGCATCGGACAAAAACCAGATTGTTCAGAAATTGTGTTGAGTGTCAGAGACAAACGAACATTGAGTTATAATGAAAAATTAGAAATCTAAGAATATATCTAGAATACTTACCCAAATTATATAAGAGAGCGAAAATTCCCAGGCGAATCTTCCAAAACATTACGCGATTAGTTTTCAAAGCACAGTTGCCTTCCAATGTTCCTGTGGATAGCAGCAGGAGCTTACGTAGCAAGCTCGAATGAAATTAATTTTGAAATACTCAGTCTCATTTTGAAAGAGTCATCCCGAAGTTAAGCTACGCGGATTTTTAAAACGAGTCTACGTCACTTGTGTAAACGAAGCGTTTATACAGGTGAACGCGTAAACTGAGAGGTTCACACAGGTGATGCGTCTGCGTAAATGTGTTTCTTTCGTCTTTATTACAATAGAATTGAAAAATGAGGCGTAAACTTTCAAAGCGTATTTTGTCCAAAATTTTCTAAAAATTAGCTCGCTGAATTTTTTTCTTTGGAATTTTCTAACTGAACTAATTTATTAATCCAAAACCCATTTCATCCCAGTAAAATTCACTCGCAGAGGTTGAAATCGGCACCTGAGTCAATGCATTTAAGAAAAGTTATTTACGTTTTCCAGCGAATCACCTCAATGCGACAAAAAACGTTCGGAATGTTTGCTCCTCATATTTGCAGGTGCCAAATTGTAACGTGAGAACAACTTTATTAATGAACAATAACACGTTTTCAAAGTACAAAACTTAAGGTTAACAATTTTAGTTTTGAGAATCGTAAATTTATAGATAATACATTTCTGCATGATATATGCAACAACATTGGATCTCAGTGCATAAAACAAGTGTGTTTTGAGGATTTAAAATTTTAGTGTTTTCTAGCGAACTTTAGACTGAATCCAGGCACTTTTGGTCAATATTGCTGTGCATGGTGATGTAGTGCAACGAAAACTTGACATTTTTAAAAGATTAACAAGCCTTATTGCAACACACGCATTAAAGAAACTTTATTAAAAGCAACAGTGTATGAAAAAATAATTAAACAACGCAGCATTGCCCTAAAAGCATTTAATATTTCCTACAAAAACTACAACGTTTAAAATTGAATACTTTTATGTAACTCTCTCTCTCTCTCTCTGTTACCGTTCTATCATCAAACGTCGCGATTCAATTTTAATTCTTATTTCTAAATTTTATATCGATTCAAATCATGTAAATGATAATAAGCTTCATTTTTCAACGAATCGTTGGACATTTTTAAATTCTTGTTATCATCACAATTTTCATATCGTATGAGCCTGAGAAGATAGATTTATCGTGAAGGTAATTCAATATTTAACTTCTCTACCAAATACATTTCTCAATTAATTTCTCGTTTAATCCTAAAGTTAAGGAAAATATTCTTATGCCATGAATTTAAATATCATTTTTTAAATTAAAATATCTATAATCACATAATTTTTAAATGAACTCTTTGAAGTTAGCCCTCTAGTTTCAAAATCAGATAGATCCATTTAAATAATTTTTAGAAGAGACGCTAAAAACGATTGACAGCCACGTACTTTTGGATCTAAACACATGACTTGACTTTAAATGCATTTTTTGACTGGATTCAGACACTTTTGGTCAATACTGCTTTGCAAGGGAATGTTGTACATCGAAAACTTGAAGAAAAAAATTTAATAAACGATTTTGTGAAAATATGGATTTAACTGAGTTTGAAATTAAAGAGAACTCATTAACTACTGTCAAAACTGTCCTTTAAAAATATACGACGCTAAGTCAGAGTGCGGCCACAAGGGTTTCACGTGAAGGTCCTTTCAGTAGGTTATAGACATAGAAATTAATCGCAAATGTAATCCTCGACAACCGAAGTAAGATAAACAAACTGCCAGAGGCCACTAGTAAAAAAAATCTACACATTTTCCTTAAAAAAAATCTGCAAAACTTTGTTGTATTCGAATGCAAAAATTTGTAAAATTTCCTACTTAAAAACAACTGCGATGGTGAATTTGAAGCTTTGTTTGTACATTTTCTGCAGATGTGTGTAGAAATGTTTTCAAATACCTGCAAATTTTTGCAGAAACTATTTCGAATAATCGCAAATATTTGCAGATTTTTTTTTTAAAGAAAAATTACAGACTTCTTTTTCCCGGACCCGTCCACGCCCCATAAGTTATTTACTTTACACGCACAGACGTCTAAATTCCTATAGAACAAGACCAACTTTTTTAAAGGGTCGGAATGGATCACCCTAAAAGCGTAACATAGCGTTTCTCTCCTAATACTCCATGTACGTCACGTCAAGAATAAAGACACAAAATCATGAAACAATTTCAAACTCTTTATTTCACCGCAAAAACACTTTCAAACAAAAAAAAGTCATAAATTAACTCAAACTGTTAACAATCAGTTTGGTGGGAACTCATTCATCGGCACTTGTACAAGTTCTTGACCATGGCGATGTCCGTGTTGGTGAATCCAGGCTTGTTGTAAGGCTCCAGGAGCTTCTGTCCGTTCTTGGCCACCATGGTCAGCAGTTCACCGGGTAGCTTGGAGAAAGCGTAGTTTCCGTAGTGCATGATGGAGCTGTAGTCGTACTTGGTGGCAATGATCTCCAGAGCTGGGAGGGTTTTGTTGAAGTTGCGTTCTTGGCCTGACAAAGACAGAAGAGTTTTATGTCAATCGTGATATTTAAAACATTGTTATAATATCGGAATGTTACAATGTTGAACAACTTTTACCCAGCAAAAAAAGTCGGATCAAAATTGTGAATTTAGAGGTTTTATATAGTAAAATTACAGGTTTTTTTTATCTATTAAATTAAATCGTTTTTGTTTTAATATCCTTCATAAAACCTGCAAAAAACTTTTTGTTTAATTGCCTAAAAAAACTTCAATTTTAAAACACTGAAATTATTGAAGGGAAAATTCAAATTCTTTAAAAGTTTTATGTACGAAAATTTAAACCTTTAAAAAAAATGCATTTTTTGTCTCTCTTACAAAATTTTCAAAAAATTTACAATTTCACAGTTTTGCTGACTTTTTTTTTGCTGGGTATCCACTGACACTAAAAAGAAATATTCATTTCTTACCCCACCCAATTACCGTTGGGGGAGGAGATATTGTATAGCGTGACATGGAGAAGGGGGACTTAGCATTTGCGTGACATATGAAAATTTTGAAGGGAAAAAATACTGAACTTTTTCCCCACAAGAGTAGGTTTTGCCACTTTTCGTAATCAGAATTCATGAGGGCATTCATGATATGTTTGTATTAATACAAAGGTACAAACTCACAGACATTTTAGAATAGTTATCAGACGGATGGAAACTAAAGTTTACTAAGTCTGAAAGTAGGTGAACATTTAAAAAAAAATTCAAATAAAATAAAATGTATTAAGATTTCGAATGTTTTAGTAATCAATTATTTTGCTCGCATCGAAAATAAAATTTCACAAAAGGATATGCGAATTTTTTACTCTTAGACAGTTCTGGGATGCGATTCCTATCGCTAAAACAACTATCCAATAGCTGCAACTTTTGCAGAACGAGAGTTAGATAAAGATTTTCATTCAATAAATCGCTCCTGGTGTAAACACTCACCGCGTTTTTCCGGAAATTCTCAGCTCGCAGAGAGTAAGTGACTCACCCATGTATGCAAGCCTTAAATAATTATTTACTATTATGTATTGTAAAAAATATTAAGAGACACGCAAATTCAATTCGGGATTTTTAGTTATTGCTTAACAAGTATCTCTAGCAGAGAGCCTTAATTAAATAGGTGTTTTAAATCCTATGTACTCACCAGTGGTGACATTTCCTTCAAAAACGGTGATGTAGGTGTCTCTGTCAGACCTCTGGTGCTCGTGAAGAAGACCGATGGCGTGTCCAAGTACGTGAACGATGGTTCCAACGTATCCGCAACCGTCACCCAGAGACAAGTCTTGCTTTCCCTTGCCTTGTCTGCCTACCCAAGAGTTGCATCTAAAGAAAAATTTACAATTAAAATAATAACAATAGGGTCAAAAGTTTTAATGGCCCATGATCTGGTGAGTTCACTCTCAGAAATAACATTCGCATTTTTTTATATTACTGCGATCATCAAGTCTTATTTGTCATATTTGACAATAGTTTCGTCAGTAAATCATTTAACTTTTGACTGAACAAGAATCCTCAAATTTTGAACGAAAGGTATTTACTCGGATTCCTTTACGGCTCTTTTCAGGAGCATGGACTCAAAATTGTTTCTTATACGTATATATCCTCATTTTTGACAGAGGCCTCCGTGGCCGAGTGGATTAGGCGTCAGCTGGGAATCCAACGGTCCCCGGTTCATAACCTTGCGATGGATTAGACTAAAGAATAGTAAAAAGTAGTGATATTGCGATCGGGGGGTTGCCAACTTCGCTACCAAAATACTAGAATGTCGTCCATAACATCCACAAAAAATAACGGCGTGTATACGGGACTGGCGCACGATAAATCTGATCGGGGTCCAAAGTCCCGACGTCTATTGAAGGCGTTGGGTGCCAGCTCAGGTGTTGTCTTCGTCATCTGACCATGGTTCAAAAATAAGAGGCATCGTTCCCGGGTCTTTCCTTCGAGATAGGCCCCAAACCGTCGCCAATAGCCTACTGTGCAGCTCTACTGCGACGTTAATTAACCAAACCATAAACCATCATTTTTGACAAAATGAATTTCTTTAAAAAAAAAGACTAAAATGAATTTCCGCAGATTTTGTTTGAAACGTTTAAGCAGAGCATATATCAGACGCCTGTTTCGTCAAAAAGGACACAAGTTTTGTTTAATAAGATATTACATTTTTAACGGTGTTGGACTAATAAAACTGCTATTCTGAATAATTTTTAACCCCTGGAGGAGCAATATATGAATTAATTTCAAAGAAATTACTTTAGAAACCAGATGTGAATTTCACATAAATACTTAAACTGCAAATAAAAATTATTCCATAATTTTGACGTCTTCTTTAAAGAAAATCTATTGTATCTCATTTAACTTAGAATCTTCAACTCTTTTTTGAATTTACATTATCAGTTTAAGACATTTAGGAGAAATCAAAATTATTATTTTCTCTAAATATACTTAAAATCAGTGAATGGTTTAATGTAGACCTCTTTATTGAATTCATAGATAATTCGTCACCTATACAATATAAAATACCGTTCAAAATATATCTAAATACATCTAATTTAAGACAAATCGACTCAGTAGTTTCAGAGAAAAACGCTGACAGTTTACATGTCAGATTGTTGCTCTATTATCAAACACGTTTTGATGCAGGGTAATAGAAAAGAGTACAATATTGCACATCAAATATTTTAAATACTCACCCTCTTCCTTTAAAGATGTTGATGTAATCCTTCTGGTTGGTCCTGGGAACGAATCTAAGGCAGGTCAACTTGTGGTATTGGTTAATAGCTTCCATAATTTTGGGCTTCAGAGAAGCTGCGAAACAAATTATACCTCTAAGTATATAGAAATATTATTTTGTACCAAAAAAAAATAACGCAATTAAGTGATTAGTTTTAAATCATCTAATTATATATTTAACTCTGTAATTATGTAGATGTGCAAAAATTCTAAAATATTTCAATTTAATATTCGGATTGCATTTATGTGCTTTTAAAAATTTGTATTGCTAAGATCGCTCAAATGTAAAATCTCTTGAAACTGTAATAGCAGTTAGAGACAAATAATATTCATATAGCCCTCTCAATATGTTATTTGTCTCGCACAACAATCTTTCATATTCTTACGTAAAACTTTCATACTTTGTCATTGGTAAAATTTTTGGTGTTTTATCATGTGAAAGGTATGGGGGAATAACGAGGAAGATCCTTTTGGAGTGATTTTGCAGAGATAACAAACAAAGATTCGTGACTTGTTGAGATACACAGCATTCTAGTACGATAAAGTTGTTCGGACAAACTATCAACTAGGAACAATAAATGTGTAGTCCTGTAGCTAATATATTGCATTCTCGATTTCAACAAAAAGTGGACTTTCTCATTTTTGCTGTAGACTATTCATATTTGACATTTTTGCTATATTGGCGCACTGTTAAATGTAGGTACTCAAAAATAAGTAAAATATACCCATTTTTGAGTACATTCGATGCTTATAATGTATCCGAATAGATGTTTCAATTGTGGAAAAGACATGTACTCAACAATAAGAACAATGAATAAAAATGAATAGATGATTGCCTACATAGGGTGCGTTTATAAATCACTTTCACTAGATATCGACAATTATAAACAAGTTTTACCGAGAATCGAACCCAGATGCTCAGGCACCGTTGTCCATTGGTTTATCCGTTAACCACGGCGACATTAAGAACTTATAAACTGAAGAAATATGCCAAAAAATGGAAAGTAGGATAATTGAGTTGTAATAACTCAGTTTCTATTTAAGCAATCGATATCAATTAATGTGGAAAGCCATCTTCTGAATAACTATGTTAAGTTTGTCAGGTTTTATTAAGATCGCTTGAACCATGGAGGTAAGAATAGGATTTTTTTTTGCTAGGTAATGATATGCACTAAATGGCTTAACGGCATAAAACAATGCAAACTTTACAGTGTAACGAAAAAGATAAGATTTTATGCCAGCCGGGTATCAAATGAAGGACAGATACACAGGTCTACTACTATTGGCTGCGACCAACGAAAGAAACCACTCCAATTGGCGGGGCAGTCAGCACCTCCATTTCTTTTAAATGGGCCGTTTTAGTAGTTTCGTTACCATTCCTTTTTGTTGTTAGTAACCTTCATTCTTACCTCCATAGCTTGAACAGAAGCTAAGATTCGCAATATTAAATCCCATTGCTGATATTTTTAGAAAGTATGATTACTTAAATTTGAGTACGTTTGCGCTCATTTACGATGCAATTAAACTTAAAGAAAAACGAGTGGGTTCAGATACTCATTTTAAGTACCTTTTTTTAGACTGCATCATGTATAACATTTGGATAGTTTGTCATTTGTAACATATTTGATATTTTTCATTAATAATATATTTTATATCTCATTTATAAACTTTTATATTTTTGTCATTTTGAATGTTTAATACTTGTTACGAGTAACATATTAACTAATATTTGGTCCAATATTGACACTTACATACGGATGGATCAATGACGTAAGGGATCACAGCCTTTCCTGGATATCCGGGCCATCTGAGCCTGGTGTTTCTGATGCCAGCCTTAAAATAACATCAAATATTATGAACCAGATGTTGCCTGATATATTTTTTTAGGAAAAAATCACATCATATAAAGATTAAAAGCCTAGGATATCAAATATAAAAATCTGTGTTTAAATTATTTTTTATGTAATACATAACATATTTTTAATTTTCTAAATATTCATAAATTTCGTTTTAAACTGAATTTAATGTATTAAGAACATATTTTATTTTTTTTCTTTCCATAGCTTTTATTCATACGATATTATTCAGCTCATTTTATCTAGGCGCCCCAGAAATAAAATTAATGACACTAATGGTTTTTGTAGTACGCAAACTTAGCACAATTCTTATAATTCTATACTGTAATTTAATATCGCAAATGTTTCAATTTTAATAAGAATACATTCTGAAAGTTTTAGATAAATTCATTATGATAAGTAATTGAACTTTATTAAATGAATACGAAGCATATTTAAACTTACTACCACTGTTTATTTCAAAATGTTAAAATCATCATGCAAAATATGATAAGCCTCTATCCTTCAGACATATTAGTCTATAAAATTTCTGTACAACCGAATCATATATAATATAAGTGCTAACTGTAAACAACACATTTGGTACGATATTTTATATACAACTGAACCAACAAATTCAAATTATAGTTACTCGATGCAGGAGGAAACTATTTGTAAGAGTGACCTTTTAACACTGGATTTAAGTTCAAACATTTGTTTTTCTATTGTCAATCAGATGATAAATAACTTTTAAGCATAATTTTAGGTCGACGTTTCTCGAAGTGCTCATTTAAAGGTAAGTTAAACAAAGCATTAAATAATGAAATTGTAATATATTTATCAATAATTTAATAACTTGTTACTCTCTATATATTCTTGTTTATAGATGTACATTGGGCTGTTTACAAATACCCCATTCATATTATTCACTGGGGCAAACGAAAACATTCTTAACGCCACTTTTTAAAGTAGAAAATTATTGTAACATATATTTTTAATTATAGCAACTTTGGAAGTCGGATGCAAGTCTGTTCTATCAGTTTCAGATTGAAATTCCACGAACATATATAAGATTATGTATTGGGCCTTCATACTTTATTAAAAATAATTTCAGTTTTGTGTTTAATGTTTTAACAGAACTATGAGCTACAGAGAGACAGAGCAGCGTACCTATATAACTACAGCGTTAATTAGTTACTTTTAATACCATATGCCTCATTTTACAACATTATTTATCTAAACCGTAACAACAAAAAAGTGGTTCTAATTACCCCGTTGATCCTACTTCTTCATTATTTAATAATATACTCATTTACAATTTGTGTACCTATAACATACTTCACTGTACTTATTTAATTTTTTATAAATTTATAAATTTATTTCCATATGAACCAAGCACTAGAATGTCATTTAAATGCGTCTCTTGAAGAAATCAAGAATAAATTAAATGAACTCAACTCCTTTTTTTTGTGTATCATTTTCTATTAAATTCTACAAATCTACACTTATTAAATACATTTTCTTTTATGAATCAACTGCAATAAATATCACGAATGTTATGAATGTATAGGCGATTGAATTAATTTTCTTTTTCGATACAATATTACAATATAGCTCTGTATCTATATTTCGAGAAAGATAATCCTTTAAATTCTACTCACATCGGTAGGAAAGTCTTCAGCAAATAGCATGTCACCGTTCTCTTTATCTCCGTGAAGAGCATTGCGAGCTTCAGCTGTAAAAAATCATCAATATAAATAAACTACTTTTCAATTATATTTATTATACATAATAAAGTTTCACGTGGATGAAAAATTGGCTTAATTTGCTTACAATTGGTTTAAATGTTTAATAAAACTGTAGATTGTAAAACTGGACGCAAAAAACAAGGTTTGTTTGTTGTAGACAATTAAAAAACGTCCCTTTTCTACTTTCCTAAATTAGTTTAACACAGAGGTAAAACACATTTTGACTTAAATGCCGTATGTGACGGGGATTTTAATTTGCGGATTTTCAATATCTAATTTCGCGCCATTTTGGTAAGAAAGCAAAAGATTTTTCATTGCATATGAATGACATATTATGGAGTGTCATATCTGAATGGTAAGTTAACTTTCTTCCCTATGTAATCTTCAAAAATAAAGTATATTGAGCTCTTCTCATTTTAAAAATTATTATACTTTTTTTTTAAGTTTACAAGTGGAAAAACACAAGTACTCCTTTATAAGGATTATATCGATGGCTAAAAACGCAATGGTTATATGTCCACTTTTGTACACTTTCGTAAATGTAAAAAGAAGGTTGCGAACCTAGTGGAAGCTTATGGAATTTATTTTTATAAAAATCGGCACCACAAAATTGTTATTTGAGCCCTCTTGTTTTAAAACCAGATAGATCACTTTTGACACATTTTTCAAGATAAACAAAAAACTAAATAATTGCATTATTATGAAAAAAAAATTATATAAGGTTTTTATTTACAAATCAGTTTTAGATAGACACAGGTCTTAACCAAATTTTAACTCTCTGTGGTAGTATAGCAGTTCTTCTTTTGGATATATCTGTTTTGCAAAAAAACTGTGGAATGTAGCTCGGCTACTGCGCTGCGATCGGTGGGCACATCTTGATCTATCTGCTTTTGAAAAATTCTTTACTAATATGGTTTTTTAGCACACCGCTACTACAATACCCCAAAATTAATATCATCTAGCTGCTTTTCAATGTTATGACTTCGCCTACTGATCGAAATGTAGGAAAACTAAAAGTAAATGGCATAATCTGAAAATCAAAAAAATGTATCTATCTGGGTTTGAAAATAGACGGCTCATTTAGATTACCATACAATTTTTATGTAGGAGGAAAGAGTTAAATTCCTCCTTTATGTTGATACTAACATCTTATTTTTACCAGAAATGGTCATATAATCATTTTGATTTTAGCCATCGATATGCGGATTATAAAAGTATCGATAGTAAAAAAAATTAATAAGGTAAACAGCAATTTTTGAACAATCATTGCCTGTCGATAAGAAAAGAATTTGGAACTACCACTAATAATTTCAATTAAATTTAAATAGGATACAATCTGTTCTTGAACTAAAACTTTATTTCACTGAATCCGCATCTATATTCAGATACTAAAAATATGTTTTCTCAGATAATCCTAACTGTGGATAACACAAGTTTTCGTATTGCATTCTTCAATATAAACACTAACTAAAACCACAACAAGTACAATAAAATCTATTATCTTACCTATCTCCTGGATACTCTGTGGGCCGTATGGATAGAAGACCTCGAGTTCGTCCGAGGCACTTAACCTGTCGGCCCCCGGGGGCAAGAAGAAGGCAGCAAGCCCAACAAAAAGTTTCCACAGCATGTCGATTGGCTTTTAGACAAATCGTGAACACTAAGAAAGAAAGCGGCCTTAAATGGACGATGCATATCTCCTTATCAGAGTGGTCAGCGTCTACAAAAAACGATTTGAGACGATAAGAATCTACAAAAAGAATATTCAGCAGATAGAACTTAGTGCTGATGTTAACAGCGGACTTAGCTGTTACGAATGAAAGTAGCATTCATACACAGTAAAAAAAAGTGCTTACAAATGAGTACATGAACGTACTAGTTTTTCTTTGAGTACAATTGAATCGTAAATGAGCGATGGCATACTCAAATTTAAGTAATCGTGCTTTTGCAAATGTGAGCAGTGTGACTTAATATTGCTAATCTCAGCTTCTGTTCTAGCCATCTGAACAAAGCGACCTGACAGACTTATAATATTTGTTCAGAAGTTGGTTTTCCACATTATTTGATGTCGATTGCTTAAATGGAAAATGAGTTATTACAACTCAATTTCCTTACTTCTCATTCTTTTGGCACTCCTTTTTAGCATTACTTCTGTTTATAACTTATTCACGTCTCCGTGGTTGTAAAACACGACAAGGCTCTGGACAGCGGTGCCTGCAGATGTGGCTTCGATTCCCGATAAGTCTTGGTTGTAATTGTGGTATTTATTGAAAGGGATTTATGAAGGCAACCTTTGTAGGCTAGCATCTGCTCTTTTTATTCATTTTTAATAATTTAACTTATTTTTAAGTAGATGTCTTTTTTAAAATCGAAACTTATGTATTCGGAGCCATTCGAATGTATTCAAAAATAAGTACATTTTACTTATTTTTGAATGCCTATTTTTAATAGTGTAGGATGCACGTTAACCTTACGTTTTACGAAAATTCTTTCATTAAAATTTTTTTTAGGGAAATTGTGCAAGTGCTTACTCAAACTGAAATACGAGTCTAAAGTAACTTCTAAGAGTTTTTTTGAGTTCCAACTCAGTGAATGTTCGGTTTTGTGACGAGAAACCCTTAAAAAGAAACTACGTGGATATCCTGATAAAAACATTGTGATATTTTTTGGGGATGATCGATAAATGATACTATTACATCGTGACAAATAGCACGAATGAACTAAATTTAGTCTCGTTCAATAGAAACTTAAAACACAATTCTTATAAAATCCCGAAAGAAAGATTCATGTATTGCAGACCTGGGTTCGATGCCCGGTAAGTTTAAGTTGTAATTGTCGATATTTATTGAAAGCGATTTGTGAAGGCAAGCTAATGCTCTTTTTTACTCATTTTTGAATGCATGTCTTTTTTCAAAAATGAAACTTATGTATTCGGAGCTATGATAAGCGTCGAATTTAATCAAAAATGAGTACATTTAACTTATTTTTGAGTACCTATTATTAACAGTGTGTCTCCAAGGAAAACCGCAACCGCTACAGAAAAAAGTGAGGACATGTTCCATACCTTTCTGTTCGTTTACCAAGGGCTGGAGGTTTGGTCTTGGCCGGGAAAAGCAAGGTTTCCATTTCATTTTGAAAGAAAAAGAATCAATGAGTTCTGCTTTATAATTATTTGGTAAATAATTTTTAAATTGAATTAAACTAGTTTGATCGTTCTCCGACACAGCAGGATTCGATTAGTTTTTTCATAGACGTTCTTCTTCTCCTTTCTCGATAATTCGACACCTTTAGGAAAAATAACTTTACTTTTATAACTATTGACATTCAGAAAGTAGTACACACAAATTTTTTCTAAAAATAGTAATCTCTCTAAAAATTTATTTTTTAATCAGCAATCAGTGCAGCATCATCAGCATAAAGTAAAACATGTATAAAAATATCCGATATAATATGTAAATCTGATAAAATGAGTTTACTAGATAAGAGAAAAAAAAATCCTTTGATATATGTTTATGAAAAAAAATTAAGCAATTATCCAATTCCTTAGTTACTAGGTTAATTTATTTGTTTAGATATAAATTTTCACCAACTTGTTGGTGAATAGTTATATGGTGGTAGCAAATGCAGAACAGCATCCTTTCGACCAAGCATTTTAGCAAGATTTTCTTTTTAAAAAAAATCAATTTCCTGCTGAAATATTTAAATCCCATTTAGCTTCCTCATGAATTACCCCAAATAACTTTACACCTGAAAGTTTAAAATTCCTTTGTGTTTTCTCTTTGGTATTTAAAGCTACTTTAGTTACATTTAGATACACGATGAATAATTTTCTAGCTATCTACTTTTACGTTAGTGACATTTTGTTTTCATTTCGTTCTTATTTAATTTCCAGCAACTAATCAACCATTTTCAAAATCTTAAAGATTTCAGATCGCAATTCATTGAAATTCACTTCCTCGAAATTTAGTATTCGCCTAATTTTTTCCTTGTGTTTAACCGTTATGTTTACTGATGGTGACCGTAGGATTATAATGTCAAAACATCAGTAAGAGCAGAACGTTGATTTGGCAAATAGCAAGTTCAGTGGGCAAATGTAAAGCACGTCTACTACAAAATGTTATAATGTTTAGTTAGTCATTAGAAGCGTGGTCTAGGCTCACTGTTGAGTATCTATCAAAACATGGGTTATACATAATTATGACGGAATCATGAAAATACGCAGTTCAGAAATAGGGCCGATATTTCACATAAAACGACATTTATTTACATCTCTTCAGAGTCGCTCGATGACGACTGTTCATATCAGAGTACAGAACAGAAAGTGTCTCCCGGAGGGGAGTTCTCACTTATAAGTGTAGGGATATTTGACAGACACAGGGATTTTAGGGAATTTGTTGAGCTGAAGACACCAGCATGAAAATGGGGAAACTTATTGGCAAACTTCCAATAGGGAATTTAAGTGGCATAGTAGAAATTATCCCTCTCGTGTTACTCGTGGGAATGGAATGTGAAATCACGAGATGTTTACAAGAATGTGGATTCCACTCCAAGAAGCTGGGTTATAAATTATGACACTTAGTAAGAACGGCTGCTATATGGGAAATAAGAGTGAAACCACATGTGAAAGAGGGGGTCTGGGAAATGTGAGTTTCTCGATGGGGCGATATACTAATTAAAGTTCTATATTTAATGTTATGGTAGAAAGGGGTCGAACTTAATATATAACTAGCAGGGGTGATTTAAAATGGTGTTGGGAGTTAGAAAATTATCCTTTCATATCCCCCTGAACAAGAAAATTTACATCGCCTGCGACGTAGGAACTCAGGCAAGGGGACAACAAGTAAAATTTTGAAGGGGTGAACCATATGGTTGATCGGACCACACAGTCACCTAAGGTGGGGCAGTTAAGTTGTAATGACGGAAATTTTTAAAAAAAGGCTGGGTGTCTCCAACTCGCTTCGACAACAAATATCATATAAAATGAACTCTTAAAATGTAAATACTACTAAAATATCAA
Organism: Troglohyphantes excavatus; assembly: GCA_963932185.1. Classification (NCBI taxonomy): domain Eukaryota; kingdom Metazoa; phylum Arthropoda; class Arachnida; order Araneae; family Linyphiidae; genus Troglohyphantes; species Troglohyphantes excavatus. Next base: position 53,822,534 of record OZ010668.1, read on the forward strand.
ATATACAGAAATACTGAGAATTTCACAAAAGTAATACTCAACGAACAACAAAAATAAACTTACAGAACATAACAACTAAAATTAACATATTAAAAATATATGTGTGTGAAATACTGTCTGAAGTCGAAGAAGACTACAGTTGGAGTGAACTTAGTCCTCTTAGACGCAGAGAGCAGATATGGTAGGTTTCGACAAACATCCTTCAAAGTGGATTTACTCAAAAATACTTTTTATTTCAATAAAATTCAATTTTTTGCTTCTTGAATTTTCAGCAAATATCCAACTCAACTGTGTCGACAGCTTGAGTTGTCACCGAACTAGTAAACTTGAGAAATATTTATACAAATTTTATATAGTATTTCTGTATCCAAATAGTATTTGTAGAGAGAAGATATTGTCGAACCTCCATAGAAAAAGGGAACATTTGTTTTTGATAAAAAAAAACAGTAAGTGAAAAACCGTCAGAGGTTGTGTGGGGAGCATGCTCGTAGTTTGTTTCCATAAAAAATTTTCATTTGCTCGTTTTCAAAGTCATTGTTCCATGATGGAAAGTTCCATGAAATGTTAGGAGTAGCCAAGGGTTTGCCTTGGGTAACGATGAGGTAGCTAGCTACGTGATTGCAGGTAAATGCAAGTATAATATAAATGTAAACATAGTAAATATTTTCAACATACAATAGGTAATGATATTCAATTTTCAGTGGTTACTCATATTCAGTTGTCAGTGCACTGACCTTTTAAGTAATGAAAATACTATAACAATATAATACCATAAGCAAAATATAATTGAAATATAACACAGTAAATATTGGGTAATTCTTTATTCATGCCTTAGTTTAAGGCTTTCAGGAGGGTAGTAAGACCTTAATTTCGAAATATGGACTATCTCATTTCATTTAGTTATGTGAATTAGGCTATCGATTTCATAATTGACATCTGAACATTTTCTTAGTATGGTATAAGGGCCAGAAAAGGGAGAATTAAGTTTTCGAGTATTTGGGTATTGAAATTCCTCATAAATAACTGTATCTCCTACATTAAAAATTTTATGTGTGAACCGTTCATCATAATACCGTTTATTCTTGACATGGTATTCTTTGGTTCTTACTCTAGCAAGTTTACGGGCTTCATCTATTGGAGGGTAAACATTTACTTGATTTAAAGGAGATTCATAGGGCATAATGCCAAACAAAAGGTAATTTGGAGAAAACTTTGTTACAGTATGGGGTGTATTGTTATACTCATTTACAGCTTGTTCCAACAATTTTGTCCAAGGAACTTTGGTGGGTGAGGAATTAACTTTACATTTTAACATAGTTATAATTGATTGTTGACATCTTTCCGAGGTACCATTAGTTTGAGGTCTGTGAGAAGAGGTAAAAAGATGTTTAACATTGTAATTTCTAAGAAAATGTTTAAGTCTCGTAGAAGTGAAAGCTGCGTTTCTATCAGTTAATAACTTTTCAGGCTGCTGAATTTGGAAGATTTGCTTAAGGCAATTTACATAGGATTCAGCTGTCTCAGTTTTAGAAGGAAATGCCCAGATGTATCGCGTTGCATGGTCTATTATATTTTTTTTGTAGAATTGTAATACGTTAAACCACCGACAGTATCTATTGAAATTAATTCAAATGGTTGCTCTGGTTGAGGAACCGTCTGAAGTAAACCATAGCGTTTTTGTCGAGGCTTTTTGTTTAGTTGACAAGTATGACAATGTTTTACAAATTGAGCAATATCTTCATTTATGCATGGCCAGTAATAGTGAGGAGTAATGAGACTGATCATTTTTTGAATTCCCGGATGACCAAATCGGGAATGAGCTTCATTTAAAAGTTTGCGTCGCAAGGAAAAAGGGATAACTATCTTATTCAAATTTTTCTTTTTAACTACAATTACGTCATTAACATTTTTAAATTTAGTGCCACAATGATTATCACGTTGCTGTTGGGTTTTAATTTCATCTAGATCTAATAAGAAAGTTTGATGTTGATTATGTAACACCACTGGAATTCTCGAAAGCATGTCTGCTTCAAAGTTGAGATCTCCTCGTGTATAAGTGATGTCATAGTCAAACATTGAAAGTTTAAGAGACCATCTAAATAGTCTGCCTCTGGGGTTTTTGATTTTTTTAAGCCAAACTAAAGCTGCATGATCTGGGTGAATAATAAATTTTTGTCCGTGAAGATAATAATAAAATTTGTCAATAGAATCAATTATAGCCAAACATTCTAATTCAGTTATTGCATAGTTTTTCGCATAGGGTTTTAAACTTCTTGAATGGAATGCTATTGGGTGTAAAATATTGTTCTCATTTGGCTGTTTAAGAACAGCACCTACTGAGGTTATTGAAGCATCAACAAAAACATGACAAGGCAGAGTAGGGTTATACAATTTTAAAATAGATTTAGAAATTAATAAAGTTTTTAAAAGTTCAAAATTAGTTTGACATTCCTCAATCCAAATCCATGGGGTATCTTTCTTTAATAGATTATTTAGAGATTAGGGAATTTGTTGAGCTGAAGACACCAGCATGAAAATGGGGAAACTTATTGGCAAACTTCCAATAGGGAATTTAAGGTGGCATAGTAGAAATTATCCCTCTCGTGTTACTCGTGGGAATGGAATGTGAAATCACGAGATCAGGCACGTAGGTAAGGGGGGGGGATTTGGAGAGTTCAAACCCCTCCCATTGTAAGTCAAATATAAAAACCCATTGTAAGTCAAATATAAAAAAAATTAAAAAAAGAATTACTGTAAAAATCATAAAAATAGAGATTTTTTTTTGCGAAGGAGGGAGGGGCGAGTTAAGATTAACAGAATACTTCCCGTGTGCATGAGGAACTACAGGCACGTAGGTAAGGGGGGGGGGGTTCAAACCCCTCCCATTGTAAGTCAAATAAAAAAAATTAAAAAAAACGATTTACTGTAAAAATCATAAAAATAGAGATTTTTTTTGTGAAGGAGGGAGGGGCGGGGTAGGATTAAAAGAATACTTCCCGTGTGCATGAGGAACTACAGGCACGTAGGTAAGGGGGGGGGGTTCCTCCATAGAAAAAGGGAACATTTGTTTTTGATAAAAAAAAACAGTAAGTGAAAAACCGTCAGAGGTTGTGTGGGGAGCATGCTCGTAGTTTGTTTCCATAAAAAATTTTCATTTGCTCGTTTTCAAAGTCATTGTTCCATGATGGAAAGTTCCATGAAATGTTAGGAGTAGCCAAGGGTTTGCCTTGGGTAACGATGAGGTAGCTAGCTACGTGATTGCAGGTAAATGCAAGTATAATATAAATGTAAACATAGTAAATATTTTCAACATACAATAGGTAATGATATTCAATTTTCAGTGGTTACTCATATTCAGTTGTCAGTGCACTGACCTTTTAAGTAATGAAAATACTATAACAATATAATACCATAAACAAAATATAATTGAAATATAACACAGTAAATATTGGGTAATTCTTTATTCATGCCTTAGTTTAAGGCTTTCAGGAGGGTAGTAAGACCTTAATTTCGAAATATGGACTATCTCATTTCATTTAGTTATGTGAATTAGGCTATCGATTTCATAATTGACATCTGAACATTTTCTTAGTATGGTATAAGGGCCAGAAAAGGGAGAATTAAGTTTTCGAGTATTTGGGTATTGAAATTCCTCATAAATAACTGTATCTCCTACATTAAAAATTTTATGTGTGAACCGTTCATCATAATACCGTTTATTCTTGACATGGTATTCTTTGGTTCTTACTCTAGCAAGTTTACGGGCTTCATCTATTGGAGGGTAAACATTTACTTGATTTAAAGGAGATTCATAGGGCATAATGCCAAACAAAAGGTAATTTGGAGAAAACTTTGTTACAGTATGGGGTGTATTGTTATACTCATTTACAGCTTGTTCCAACAATTTTGTCCAAGGAACTTTGGTGGGTGAGGAATTAACTTTACATTTTAACATAGTTATAATTGATTGTTGACATCTTTCCGAGGTACCATTAGTTTGAGGTCTGTGAGAAGAGGTAAAAAGATGTTTAACATTGTAATTTCTAAGAAAATGTTTAAGTCTCGTAGAAGTGAAAGCTGCGTTTCTATCAGTTAATAACTTTTCAGGCTGCTGAATTTGGAAGATTTGCTTAAGGCAATTTACATAGGATTCAGCTGTCTCAGTTTTAGAAGGAAATGCCCAGATGTATCGCGTTGCATGGTCTATTATATTTTTTTTGTAGAATTGTAATACGTTAAACCACCGACAGTATCTATTGAAATTAATTCAAATGGTTGCTCTGGTTGAGGAACCGTCTGAAGTAAACCATAGCGTTTTTGTCGAGGCTTTTTGTTTAGTTGACAAGTATGACAATGTTTTACAAATTGAGCAATATCTTCATTTATGCATGGCCAGTAATAGTGAGGAGTAATGAGACTGATCATTTTTTGAATTCCCGGATGACCAAATCGGGAATGAGCTTCATTTAAAAGTTTGCGTCGCAAGGAAAAAGGGATAACTATCTTATTCAAATTTTTCTTTTTAACTACAATTACGTCATTAACATTTTTAAATTTAGTGCCACAATGATTATCACGTTGCTGTTGGGTTTTAATTTCATCTAGATCTAATAAGAAAGTTTGATGTTGATTATGTAACACCACTGGAATTCTCGAAAGCATGTCTGCTTCAAAGTTGAGATCTCCTCGTGTATAAGTGATGTCATAGTCAAACATTGAAAGTTTAAGAGACCATCTAAATAGTCTGCCTCTGGGGTTTTTGATTTTTTTAAGCCAAACTAAAGCTGCATGATCTGGGTGAATAATAAATTTTTGTCCGTGAAGATAATAATAAAATTTGTCAATAGAATCAATTATAGCCAAACATTCTAATTCAGTTATTGCATAGTTTTTCGCATAGGGTTTTAAACTTCTTGAATGGAATGCTATTGGGTGTAAAATATTGTTCTCATTTGGCTGTTTAAGAACAGCACCTACTGAGGTTATTGAAGCATCAACAAAAACATGACAAGGCAGAGTAGGGTTATACAATTTTAAAATAGGTTTAGAAATTAATAAAGTTTTTAAAAGTTCAAAATTAGTTTGACATTCCTCAATCCAAATCCATGGGGTATCTTTCTTTAATAGATTATTTAGAGATTAGGGAATTTGTTGAGCTGAAGACACCAGCATGAAAATGGGGAAACTTATTGGCAAACTTCCAATAGGGAATTTAAGGTGGCATAGTAGAAATTATCCCTCTCGTGTTACTCGTGGGAATGGAATGTGAAATCACGAGATCAGGCACGTAGGTAAGGGGGGGGGGGATTTGGAGAGTTCAAACCCCTCCCATTGTAAGTCAAATATAAAAACCCATTGTAAGTCAAATATAAAAAAAATTAAAAAAAGAATTACTGTAAAAATCATAAAAATAGAGATTTTTTTTTGCGAAGGAGGGAGGGGCGAGTTAAGATTAAAAGAATACTTCCCGTGTGCATGAGGAACTACAGGCACGTAGGTAAGGGGGGGGGGGTTCAAACCCCTCCCATTGTAAGTCAAATAAAAAAAATTAAAAAAAAACGATTTACTGTAAAAATCATAAAAATAGAGATTTTTTTTGTGAAGGAGGGAGGGGCGGGGTAGGATTAAAAGAATACTTCCCGTGTGCATGAGGAACTACAGGCACGTAGGTAAGGGGGGGGGGGGTTCAAACCCCTCCCATTGTAAGTCAAATAAAAAAAATTAAAAAAAACGATTTACTGTAAAAATCATAAAAATAGAGATTTTTTTTGCGAAGGAGGGAGGGGCGGGGTAGGATTAAAAGAATACTTCCCGTGTGCATGAGGTACTACAGGCACGTGGGTAAGGGGGGGGGAATAAAGATAACAATGGGAATATATCGCTTAGATAAGACTTAAAAATTACAAGACTAAGATGCTTCAACACCACATAATTTCGTTAAACTTAAAATATTTCAATATAAGTTGCCAGTTTATTCTAAAACAAAACCATCTCCCATGTTTTCTATAACGGTTTTTAATTTATTGTTTTTGTTGGCCCGTGAAAATACCTGCTCTTTGAGTATTATATAAATTTGCAAAAATGCAAATTTTTGCAGAAAATATTTCGAATAACCGCAAATTTTTGCAGTTTTTTTTTTAATTACAGAATTCTTTTTACTGGACCCGTCCACGCCCCATAAGTTATTTACTTTACACGCACAGACGCCTAAATTCCTATAGAACAAGACCAAATTTTTTAAAGGGTCGGAATGGATCACCCTAAAAGCGTAACATAGAATTTCTCTTCTAATACTCCATGCACGTCACGTCAAAAATAAAGACACAAATTCAAGAAACAATTTCAAACTTTTTATTTCACCGCAACAACACTTTCAAACAAAAAAAAAGTCATAAATTAACTCAAACTGTCAACAATCAGTTTTTTGAGAACTCATTCATCGGCACATGTACAAGTTCTTAACCATGGCGATGTCCGTGCTGGTGAATCCAGCCTTGCTGTAAGGCTCCAGGAGCTTCTGTCCATTCTTGGCCACCATGGTCAGCAGTTTACCGGGTAGCTTGGAGAAAGCGTAGTTTCCGTAGTGCATGATGGAGCTGTAGTCGTACTTGGTGGCAATGATCTCCAGAGCTGGGAGGGTTTTGTTGAAGTTGCGTTCTTGGCCTGACAAAGACAGAAGAGTTTTTTGTCAATCGTGATATTTAAAACATTGTTATCATATAGGAATGTTACAATGTTGAACAACTTTTACCCAGCAAAAAAAGTCGGCATGAAACCTTTATCAAAATTGTGAATTTAGAGGTTTTATACAGTAAAATTGCAGGTTTTTTTTATCTATTAAATTAAAGCGCTTTTGTTTTAATATCTTTCATAAATTCTGTAAAAAACTTTTTTTTAATTGCCTAAAAAAAACTCAATTATTGAAAAGAAAATTCAGATTCTTTAAAAGTTTTATGTACGAAAATTTAAACCTTTAAAAAAAACTAAATTTTTTTGTCTCTCTTATAAAATTTTCAAAAAATTTGCAATTTCACAATTTTGCTGATTTTTTTTTGCTGGATATCCACTGACACTAAAAAGATAAATTCCTTTATTACCCCACCCAATTACCGTTGACATACGAAAAAAAATTTAATACAATTTTTTTATATTACTTCGATCGTCAAGTGTTGTTTGTCATATTTGACAATAGTTTCGTCAGTAAATCACTTAACTTTTGAGTAAACAAGAATCCTCAAATTTTGAACGAAAGTTATTTACTCGGATTCCTTTACGGCTCTTTTCAGGAGCATGAACTCAAAATTGTTTCTTATACGTATATATCCTCATTTTTGACGAAATGAATTTCTTTAAAAAAAAAATGAATTTCCGCAGTTGGACGAAACATTTAATCAGAGCATATTTCAGACGTCTGTTTCATCAAAAAGGACAAAAGTTTTGTTTAATAAGATAATACATTTTTAATAGTGTTGGACTAGTAAATATGTTATTCTGAAACTCAACTTTTAAGTAATTAACTTTTTCCCCACAAGAGTAGGTTTTGTCAATTTTCGTAATCAGGATTCATGAGGACATTAATGATATGTTTATATTAATGCAAAGGTACAAACTCACAGACATTTTAGAATAGTCATCAGACGGATGGAAACTAAAGTTTACTAAGTCTGAAAGTAGGCGAACATTGAAAACAATATTCAAATAAAATAAAATGTATTAAGATTTCGAATATTTTAGTAATCAACTAGTTAGCTCGCATCAAAAATAAAATATCTATAACGAACTTGCGATTTTCTTACTCTTAGACAGTTTCTGGATGTTATTCCTATCGTTAAAAGAACTATCCAATAACTGTCACTTTTGAAGGACGATAGTTATATAATGATTTTCGATCAATATATCGCTCCTGGTATAACGCTCGCCGTGTTTTCCAGAAATTCTCAGTTCTCAGACAGTAAGTGACTCACCCATGTATACAAGCCTTATTTAAATAATTGTTTAATATCATACCGTAATGTAAAAAATATAAAGAGACACGCAAATTTAATTTAGGATTTTTAGTTTGTGGTTAACAAGTGTAAGTCTATCATAGAACCTTAACTAAATATGTGCCTTAAATTCAATGTTCTCACCAGTGGTGACATTTCCTTCAAAAACGGTGATGTAGGTGTTTCTGTCAGACCTCTGGTGCTCGTGATAAAGGCCGATGGCGTGTCCAAGTTCGTGAACGATCGTTCCGAACTTGGACATTATTTAAATAATTATTTAAATAATTGTTTAATATCATACCGTATTGTAAAAAATATAAAGAGACACGCAAATTTAATTTAGGATTTTTAGTTTGTGGTTAACAAGTGTAAGTCTATCATAGAACCTTAACTAAATATGTGCCTTAAATTCAATGTACTCACCAGTGGTGACATTTCCTTCAAAAACGGTGATGTAGGTGTTTCTGTCAGACCTCTGGTGCTCGTGATAAAGGCCGATGGCGTGTCCAAGTTCGTGAACGATCGTTCCGACGTATCCGCAACCGTCACCCAAAGACACGTCTTGCGAGCCATTGCCTAGTCTGCCTACCCAAGAGTAGCATCTAAAGAAAACTGCACAATTAAAATAACGATAATAGGGTCAAAAGCTTCAATGGTCGACGATCTAGTCAGTTCACTCTCAGAAATAATATTCGCATTTTTTTATATTACTGCGATCGTCAAGTCTGATTTGTCATATTTAACTTTTGACTGAACAAGAATCCTCAAATTTTGAACGAAAATAATTTACTCGGATTCCTTTACGGCTCTTTTCAGGAGCATTAACTCAAAATTGTTTCTTGTAAGTATGTATCCTTGACGAAATTAATTTCTTTAAAAAAAACGACAAAAATGAATTTTCGCAGTTTTTTTTTTAACATTTAATCACAGCATATATCTGACGTCTGTTTCGTCAAAAAGGACAAAAGTTTTGTTTAATAAGATAATACATTTTTAATAGTGTTGGACTAGTAAATATATTATTCTGAATAATGTTTAACCCCTGGAGGAGCAATATATGAATTATTTTAATGTCAAAGAAATTACTTTAGAAACCAGACGTAATTTTCACATAAATACTTAAACTGCAAATAAAAATTATTCCATAACTTTGACGTCTTGTTTTAAAGAAAATCTATTGTTTCTCATTTAATTTAGAGTCTTTATCTCTTTTTTCCCAATGCCCAAAACATTTTGATAGACTTTTTTGAATTTACATTAACAATTTAAGACAATTAGAAAAAATCAAAATTATTACTTTCTCTAAATATACTGAAAAACAGTGAATGGTTTAAAGTAGACCCCTTTATTGAATTCATAGATAATTCGTCACCTATATAATATAAAATACCGTTCAAAATTTATCTAAATACATCTAATTTAAGATAAATCGACTCAGTAGTTTCAGAGAAAAACGCTGACAGTTTACATGCCAGGTTGTTGCTCTATTATCAAACACGTTTTGATGCAGGGTTATAGAAAATAGTGCAATATTGCACATAAAATATTTTAAATACTCACCCTCTTCCTTTAAAGATGTTGATGTAATCCTTCTGGTTGGTCCTGGGAACGAATCTAAGGCAGGTCAACTTGTGGTAATGGTTTATAGCTTCCATAATTTTGGGCTTCAGAGAAACTGCGAAACAAATTATACCTCTAAGTATATAGAAATGTTATTTTGTACCAAAAAAGTAACGTAATGAAGTGATTAGTTTTAAATAATCTAATTACGTATATTTAACTCTGTAATTATGTAGATGTGCAAAAAATCTAAAATATTACAATTTAATATTCGGAATACATTTATGCGCTTTTAAAAATATCTGTTTTGTTTTGCTAAGATCGCTCAAATGTAAAATCTCTTGAAACTGTAATAGCAGTTAGAGACAAATAATATTCATATAGCCCTCTCAATATGTTATTTGTCTCACATAACAATCTTTCATGTTCTTACGTAAAACTTTCATATTTTGTCATTGGTAACATCTTTGGTGTTTTATCGTATGAAAGGTATGGGGGAATATAAAGGAATGAAGATCCTTTTGGAGTGATTTTGAAGAGATAACAAAACAAAGATTCGTGACTTATTGAGATACACAGCATTCTAGTACGCTAAAGTTTTTGCGACGAACTATCAACTAGGATCAATAACTGTGTTGTCCTGCAGCTAGCATAATATATCGCATTCTCGATTTCAACAAATAGTGGACTTCCATCATTTTTGCTGTAGACCCTTCATATTTCACATTTTTGCTATATTGGCACACTGTTAAATGTAGGTACTCAAAAATAAATCAAATGTACCCATTTTTGAGTACATTCGATGCTTATAAGTATCTGAATAGATGTTTCAATTGTGGAAAATACATGTACTCAACAATAAGAACAATGAGTAAAAATAAGTAGATGTTTGCCTACATAGGGTGCCTTCATAAATCACTTTCACTAAATATCGACAATTACATAGAAGTCTTACCGGGAATAGAACCCACACTCCCAGTACCGTTGTCCAGTGGTTTATCCGTTATCCACTGCGGCATTAAAAAGTAATAAACAGAAGAAATATGCCAAAAGAATGGAAAGTAAGATATGAGTTGCAATAACTCAGTTTTTTTAAACAATTGACATCAATTAATGTGGAAAGACATTTTCTGAACAACCATGCTAAGTTTGTCAGGTTTTATTAAGATCGTTTGAACAGAAGTTAAGATCAGCAATATTTAATCACATTGCTGATATTTTTAGAAAGCATGATTACTTAAATTTGAGTACGTTTGCGCTCATTTACGATGCAATTAAACTTAAAGAAAAACGAGTGGGTTCAGATACTCATTTTAAGTACCTTTTTTTTAGACTGCATCATGTATAACATTTGGATAGTTTGTCATTTGCAACATATTTGATATTTTTCATGAATAATATATTTTATATCTCATTTATGAACTTTTATATTTTTGTCATTTTGAATGTTTAATACTTGTTATGAGTAACATATTAACTAATATTTGGCCCAATAATGACACTTACAAACGGATGGATCAATCACGTATGGGATCACAGCGCTTCCTGGATATCCGGGCCATCTGAACCTGGTGTCTCTGATGCCAGCCTTAAAATAACATCATATACTATTAACCAGATGTTGCTTGATATTTTTTTTCGAAAAAATCCCATCATATAAAAATAAAAAGCCTGGGATATCAAATATAAAATTCTGTTTTAAAAATTATTTTTTATGTAATACATAACATATTTTTAATTTTCTAAATATTCATAAATTTCGTTTTAAACTGAATTTTATGTATTAAGAACATATTTTATTTATTTTCTTTCCAAAGCTTTTATTCATACGATGTTATTCAGCTCATTTTATCTAGGCGCCCCAAAAATAAAATTAATGACACTAATGGTTTTTATAGTACGCAAACTTAGAACAATTCTTATAACTCTAAACTTTAATTTAATATCGCAAATGTTTCAATTTAATAATAATACATTCTGAAAGTTTTAAATAAATTCCTTATGATAAGTAATTGAACTTTATTAAATGAATATGAAGCATATTTAAACTTACTACCACTGTTTATTTCAAAATGTTAAAATCATCCTGCAAAATAAGATAAGCCTCTATCCTTCAGACATATTAGTCTCTTACTCCCTTTCTATACAACCGAATTATATATAATATAAGTGCTAACTGTAAACAACACATTTTAAAACGATATTTTATATACAACTGAACCAACAAATTCAAATAATAGTTACCCGATGCAGGAGGAAACTTTTTGTAAGAGTGACCTTTTAACACTGGATTTAAGTTCAAACATTTGTTTTTCTATTGTCAATCAGATAATAAATAACTTTTAAGTATAATTTTATGTCGACGTTTCTTGAAGTGCTCATTTAAAGGTAAGTTAAACAAAGCATTAAATAATGAAATTGTAATATATTTATCAATAATTTAATAACTTGTTACTCTCAATACATACTTGTTTATAGATGTACATTGGGCTGTTTACAAATACCCCATTCATATTATTCACTGGGGCAAACGAAAACATTCTTAACGCCACTTTTTAAAGTAGAAAATATTTGTAACATATATTTTTAATTATAGCATCTTTGGAAGTCGGATGCAAGCCTGTTCCATAAGTTTCAGATTGAAATTCCGCGAACATATATTAGATTATGTATTGGGCCTTCATACTTTATTAAAGATAATTTCAGTTTAGTGTTTAATGTTTTAACATAACTATGAGCTACAAAGAGACAGAACAGCGTACCTATATAACTACAGCGTTAATTAGTTACTTTCAATACCATATTCCGCATTTTAAAACATTATTTATCTAAACCGTAACAATAAAAAAGTGTTTCCAATTACCCCCAAATCCTACTTCTTCATTATTTAATAATATACTCATTTACAATTTATTTGCCTATAACATTCTTCACTTATTTTCCTCATTACTGCCATATGAACCAAGCACCAGAATGTCATTCAAATGCGTGTCTTGAAGAAATCAAGAATAATGAAATTAACTCAACAACTCTACTACACAATTAAATTCCTTTTTTGTGTATCATTTGCTATTGAATTCTACAAATTTACACTTATTAAATACATTTTTTTTATGAATCAACTGCAATAAATATCACGAATGTTATGAATGTATAGATGATTGAATTCATTTTCTTTTACGATACAATATATCTCTATTTCCATATTTTAAGAAAGATAATTCTTCATATTATACTCACATCGGTAGGAAAGTCTTCAGCAAACAGCATGTCGCCGTTCTCTTTATCTCCGTGAAGAGCATCGCGAGCTTCAGCTGTAAAAATTCATCAAAATAAATAAACAACTTTTAAATTATATTTATTATACATAATAAAGTTTCACATGGATGAGAAATAGGCATAATTCGCTTACTATTGGTTTAAATGTTTAATTAACTGTAGATTGTAAAACTGGACGATAATACTATAACGTTTTATTATGTAGACAATTTAAAACAGTCCCTTTTCTACTTTCCTAAATTATTTTAACACAGAGGTAAAACACATTTTGACCTAAATGCCGTATGTGACGGGGATTTTAATTTGAGGATTTTCGGTATATAATATTGCATTATTTTGGTAAGAAAGCAAAAGGTTTTTCAATGCATATGAATGACATATTATGGATAGTGCTATATCTGAATTGGTAAGTTAACTTTCATCCTTATACAATCTTCAAAAATAAAGTATATTGAGCTCTCCTCATTTTCAAAATTATTATACTAGTTTACATGTGGAAAAACACAAATATTCCTTTATAAGGATTATATCGATGGATGAAAATGCAATAGTTATATGTCAACTTTTGTAAGCTTTCCTAAATGTAAAAAGAATGTTGCGAACCTATTGGAAGTTTATGGAATTTATTCTAAAACATCTTGAACTATCTGCTTTTGAAACTGATTTCTTTACTTATATGGTTTTGCCACATACCGCTATTCAACACCCCAAAATGTATATCATCTAGCTGCTGTTCAATGTTATTACTTCACCTACTGATAGATATGTAGGAAAACTAAAAGTAAATGACATAATCAGAAAATAAAAAAAAAATTATCTATCTGGGTTTGAAAATAGACGGCTCATTTAAAATTGCCATATAATTTTTGTATAAGAGAAAAGAGCAAAATTCCACCTTACGTTGATATCCATATCTCATTTTCACCAGAAATGGACATACAACCATTTTGATTTTAGCCATCGATATGCGGATTATAAAAGTATCGATAGTAAAAAAAAAAAATTAAGGAAAACAGCAGTTTTTGAACAATTATTGCCTGTCGATAAGAAAAGAATTTGTAACTACCACTAATAATTCCAATTAAATTTGAATAGGATATAATCAGTTCTTGAACTAAAACTTTATTTCACTGAATCCGCATCTAAATTCATATAATAAAAAAATTCTCAGATAATCCTAATTGTGGATAACACAAATATCCTTCTCAATCCTTTTTCAATATGAACCCTAATTTAAACCACATCAAGTACAATAAAATCTATTATCTTACCTATCTCCTGGATACTCTGTGGGCCGTATGGATAAAAGACCTCAAGTTCGTCAGAGGCACTTAACCTGTCAGACCCCGGGGGCAAGAAGAAGGCAGCAAGCCCAACAAAAAGTTTCCACAGCATGTCGATTGGCTTTTAGACTAATCGTGAACACTAAGAAAGAAAGCGGCCTTAAATGGACGATGCATAATCTCCTTATTAGAGTGGTCAGCGTCTACAATAAACTATTTGAGACGATAAGAATCTACAAACAGAATATTCAGCAGATAGAACTTAGTGCTGATGTTAACAGCGGACTTAGCTGTTACGAATGAAAGTAGCATTCATACACAGTAAAAAAAAAGTGCTTACAAATGAGTACATGAACGTACTAGTTTTTCTTTGAGTACAATTGAATCGTAAATGAGCGATGGCATACTCAAATTTAAGTAATCGTGCGATGTCGATGCAAATGTGAGCAGTGTGACTTAATATTGCTAATCTCAGCTTCTGTTCTAGCCATCTGAACAAAGCGACCTGACAGACTTATAATAATTGTTCAGAAGTTAGTTTTCCACATTATTTGATGTCGATTGCTTAAATGGAAAATGAGTTATTACAACTCAATTTCCTTATTTCTCATTCTTTTGGCACTCCTTTTTAGCATTACTTCTGTTTATAACTTATTCTCCGTGGTTATAAAACACGATAAGGCTCTGGACAGCGGTGCCTGCAGATGTAGGCTCGATTCCCGATAAGTCTTGGTTGTAATTGTCGATATTTATTGAAAGTGATTTATGAAGGCAACCTTTGTAGGCTAGCATCTGCTCTTTTTATTCATTTTTAATAATTTAACTTATTTTTAAGTAGATGTCTTTTTCAAAATCGAAACTTATGTATTCGGAGCCATTCGAATGTATTCAAAAATGTGTACATTTTACTTATTTTTGAATGCCTATTTTTAATAGTGTAGGATGCACGTTAACCTTACGTTTTACGAAAATTCTTTCATTTAAATTTTTTTTATGGAAATTGTGCAAGTGCTTACTCAAACTGAAATACGAGTCTAAAGGAACTTCTAAGAGTTTTTTTAAGTTCCAACTCAGTGAATGTTCGGTTTTGTGACGAGAAACCCTTAAAAAGAAACTACGTGGATATCCTGATAAAAACATTGTGATATTTTTTGGGGATGATCGATAAATGATACTATTACATCGTGACAAATAGCACGAATGAACTAAATTTAGTCTCGTTCAATAGAAACTTAAAACACAATTCTTATAAAATCCCGAAAGAAAGATTCATGTATTGCAGACCTGGGTTCGATGCCCGGTAAGTTTAAGTTGTAATTGTCGATATTTATTGAAAGCGATTTGTGAAGGCAAGCTAATGCTCTTTTTTACTCATTTTTGAATGCATGTCTTTTTTCAAAAATGAAACTTATGTATTCGGAGCTATGATAAGCGTCGAATTTAATCAAAAATGAGTACATTTAACTTATTTTTGAGTACCTATTTTTAACAGTATGTCTCCTAGGAAAAACCGCTGCAGAAAAAAGTGAGGACATGTTCCGTACCTTTATGTTCGTTTACCAAGGGCTGGAGGATTGGTCTTGGCCGGGAAAAGCAAGGTTTTCATTCCATTTTGAAAGAAAAAGAATCAATGGGTTCTGCTTAATAATTATTTGGTAAATAATTTTTAAATTGAATTAAACTAGTTTGATCGTTCTCCGACGCAGCAGCATTCGATTAGTTTTTTCATAGACGTTTTCTTCTTCTCCTATCTCGATAATTCGACACCTTTAGGAACAATAACTTTACTTTTATAACTATTGACATTCAGAAAGTAGTACTCACAAATTTTTTTCTAAAAATAGTAATCTCTCTAAAAATGTATTGGTTAATCAGCAATCAGTGCAGCATCATCAGCATAAAGTAAAACATGTATAAAAATATCCGATATAATATGTAAATCTGATAAGATGAGTTTATTAGATAAGAGAAAAAAAAATCCTTTGATATTTGTTTATGAAAAAAAATTAAGCAATTATCCAATTCCTTAGTTACTAGGTTAATTTATTTGTTTATATATAAATTTTCACCAACTTGTTGGTGAATAGTTATATGGTGGTAGCAAATGCAGAACAGCATCCTTTCGACCAAGCATTTTAGCAAGATTTTCTTTTTAAAAAAAATCAATTTCCTGCTGAAATATTTAAATCCCATTTAGCTTCCTCCTGAATTACCCCAAATAACTTTACACCTGAAAGTTTAAAATTCCTTTGTGTTTTCTCTTTGGTATTTAAAGCTACTTTAGTTACTTTTAGATACACGATGAATTATTTTCTAGCTATCTACTTCTGAGTTAGTGACATTTTGTTTTCATGCCGTTCTTATTTAATTTCCAGCAACTAATCACCCATTTTTAAAATCTTAAAGATGTCAGCACGCAGTTCATTGAAATTCACTTGCTCGAAATGTGGTATTCACCTAAGTTTTCCCTTGTGTTTTACAGTTATGTTTACTAATGGTAATGAATCGAATTAAGGATAATAATGCCAAAACATAAGTGAGAGCAGCACGATTGATTTGGCAAATGACAATCTCAGTGGCAAATGTTAACCACGTCTACTACAAAATGTTATATTCTTTAGTTAGTCATTAGAAGCGTGATCTACGCTCAATGTTTAGTATCTATCAAAACATGAGTTATATATAATTATGACAGAATATGCTTATAGGTTATGGGGGTTAGAAATAGGCAAAAGGACGAAGTTGTGCCAGATCTAATAATTTTAATCCTACTCAGTTTTTTATCTAATGCAGGTTGCCTTTTTGTGCATTTTCTCTAGGCGAAGTGAAAAACTGTACCTATATTAAACTAACGTTAAAAATATATGGGAGACGCATTATATGATATAAAAACAATAGAAAAAGTATTAATGTATTAAAAAAAATTCACGAATTTGCTGTTGCACTAGCATTGATGGATGTCCTAATTTCTTTTATTTATAATGATACAATTACATCTAGAACTCATAAATACATTCGAAATGTTTATTGTATTTCAACAACACTTTGACATAATAACATTGACACATAAAAAATAAATTAATCCAAATTGTCATGGACAACTGTCCTGGGGCCGCCTTCATTTGCACTGGTACAGCTCCTTGATCAAGGCGATGTCAGTAGTGGTAAAACCTGACTTGTCGTAAGGTTCCAGAAGCTTGGCTCCGTTCTTGGCCTCCATGGTTTTCAGCTGTCGAGACTTGGAGAATGCGTAGTTTCCGTACTGCATGATGGAGCTGTAGTCGTATTTGGTCTTGTCGAACGCTAGTTCTTCGCTGGAGCTGGTTTTATTGAAGTTGTGCTCTTTGCCTAAGAAAATAAACACAAACTTAAAATAAACTGGAGAAACATTAAAATTGGGATTGATTTCGCCTCAGTTCGGTTCAATGCAGGCCTCAAAGCAGTACAATTCTATACTGTTAAAAATATTTGTTTAATCGCATAATATTTTAAAGGATTCTTTGAAAAGATAAACTACGTTTTGTAAGCGAACATGCAATTAAACCGAATATTAAAAAAATATATAACGGTTTAATTCAATAAATAGTTTAATACCTTTCAAGAAATCAGAACAAAATATGCAACCAAAGCAGCTGTGAAATTTTCATATTACTATTTTAACAATAATAAATATACAAAAACATTTTATTTTCATCTTGCAAACAATAACTTTAATGATTTAAGGAACAACAATTACAAACGTTACATAAATGAAAGATAATAATCATTAAATTGTCCGTGAAATGATTACATTGAGTTCTTAGTGAACAAAACAGACAGAATTATTTTACGATATTTATTATTATCATGAAATGGATATCTAATCGAGATAAGGATTACTCACCAACAATGACATTCTTCTCGTAGACTGTGATGAAGGTGTCTCTGTCAGACCTCTGGTGCTGATGGTAGAGACCTATGGCGTGACCCAATTCATGAACGATGGTTCCAACGTATTCGCAACCTTTACCCAGAGACACGTCTTGCTTTCCCTTGCCTTGTCTACCCACAAAAGAGTAACATCTGTAAAAGAGACATAGTAGTTGATTTGCAGAGCTGGGAAATTGAAATTAATGGTCACCTGCAATCTTTAATTATTTTGTTTATCATAAAAAAATATGCAGATCATCAATATCTTTATATATATTTCTCTTACGCGGTGATTGAAAAACGCTGTTTTTCTGTACGCTGAGTGGCAACAGTTTGTTTGTTTACGAAATTCTGGGGTTGGCGGAGCGTTAGCAGAGCAGGGGGCGGAGCCTCCTAGTTGTTAATTATTCCTTTGTTATGAACTTTCGATATCTTTAGGGTTTGACCAGGACATATATGGTATTAGATATCTACACCGAGTGATCAAAAGATTATAACCATATACATATAACATACGCTGAAGTGTACCGCAAGTGGTGAGTTCAGAGATCCTTTAAGAGGTTCCTTGATTAAAATCTGCTGTAATTTTCTGTCTGTTTCTCTTCGGTTGTTCCTTAAGAACCATGATACTTCTTTCTGCTCATGTATTTGGTAGGCACTGACGACCACAGGAGACGCGTTTAGACCCTGTTTCTTAACAAACAATCTAACCTTTAAACACTTTCACTATAACTGCTCTTGAACATTTCTCAACTGCAGCTGTTGTTTTAATGACACCAACAATCTCCAAACACCCACAATCTTCCCACGGTCACGATTTTACCCCCATACCTATTCGAACGAAGCGCGTCTACTAACGTTGTAAGCAACATCGCATATTCTAACGGCTTAATTGGGTAGTCGAACACATGGGTTACAAAAATGACGTAACCAAATACACAACTTACATTTATTCAAGCATCACAAAACTTATATGCTTCACTTATGTTAAAGCTAATGGGGTATCCCTCTATGATGACGCACACGTTTTGTCGTGATCAAAATACTTTTTTCAAACTTTTACATTTCTTTAAGCTTTTACATATTTTAAAATTTTTAAAATTCCCATATAACCATCATTCCACATTTCGATTATTCTTCAGCAGTCGTTCCTTTAAGATGAAGGAGGAATATCAAAAGCGTGACTGTAGCGTGACATAGGAGGAGGAGTCGCTGTGATTGCGTGACAAAACTATATATAAAAAATCCTTAAATGTCTTTCCCAAACTTTGATATGAGTTACTTTTTATAGAAACCACTATCGCTCTCTATCGGAAATATTAATGACTGTTTTTAAATGTTAGACCTTTTATAGTAACGTGACATGGAGAAGGGTGGGAGGAGGCTAACGAGACAGTGCGTGACATGACATAAGGGAGGGGTGTGTACAAAAGGATATTGTGACGTAATAAATGAACGCTCCCTAATTTTATTTTTGATTAGCTTAATTCAAGATGATGAGAGAATGGCAAATATTGTAAATGAATTTGTAATGGGGGCTTTTAATTAGGATATTAAATCCGATTGCCCGGAGGGTAATATGGAGGGTAATATGCGTCCAGTTATTCAGGAATGAGATTTCTCTAGAAAAAAAGAAGTTTGAAGTTTGAGAAGTGTTAAAACTTTTAAATCGTCAGAGGAAATAGTAAGAAGATACTAGACTGGATCAATCTTGTTGGGCGTTGAACCTGTTGCTGGTTGTCAATAATCGTATTAAGTTTTATAAAATAAATGTTTATAATTTTTTTTATATATGTTTCTTACCCAAGTCCTCGGAAGATGTTGATGTAGTCATTTTCGCTTTTCCTGGGAACAAACCTAATGCATGTCAGTTTGTGATATTGTTCCATGGCCCTGAAGATCATGGGCTTGAGGGAAGCTGCAAAATGGAATCAATAATAAGAAACAATAAAATAATGTATGTATTACATATTGTTATGAAAATTTATAATTGTAGTTGGAAAATATTATTATACTATTTATTTAGCCTTAAATGTACTATTTTATAATTTAAGAATTTAATATATAGTTTTTAAAAAAAAATTATATGAAATAAATATTTTAGATACAAGTTAATATTTTAAAACTTCTTTAAAAAAAGAAGCTAACATTTTATAAGACCTCCCCAAAAAATTTTAATTTTAAAATATAAAGATTTTTTTGGCTTTGCATTAATACTAATTTTCTATTCACATATTGTTAATAATTAAAATACATTTTTTCTTCACTGTTTTACGAATATCTATATTGTATTTTTATTTTTAAATTGTAATCTCTGTATTAAGCACACATGCTTACGTAAAAATTACAAAATATACTACCGCAAGTCTTTGTTTACTATTTAAAAAAACCACTGTTATTTATTTAAATCATAAATTCTACAGTAAATAACATCCAGAAAAAATAACATCCGTTTTTCTTAAAACATTTATAAAAAGAACATTTTTTCCAAATTTTCACTAATTTTTAACAATTTATCGTTTTTACGAAGCTACAAAGATAATAATAAAATAGTATTTGTCATGAATATTGGGCAGAGTTCGTATAAAAATAATGAAAATCACGAGCTCAAAATACTTTTTGAATGTCAAGAATAAGCTAACCTGGACACGAATCTTCCAAGTTGCAATACAAGAAGTTTAATTAGTTGCAATACACCGCTATTACAACTAATATTTTTACCATTCATTCAATTCATTCAACATCGTTAATGAGTCTATACACTATTACATTATTTTAAAGTTTTGTTTACTAAATTCAACTAAATAGCATTTAGCCCATATCAGATTCTCATTTTGGAATTTCTCCTGTACAAACCTGGTACCTTGTCGGAGTGGCATCTGACCATGGTTCAAAAATACGAGGCATCGTTCCCGGGTCTTTCCTTCGAGATAGGCCCCGAACCGTCGCCAATAGCCCACTGTGCAGCTCTAGTGTGACGTTAATTAAACAAACCAAACCAAACCTTGTTGGAGCATTGATTGCCACTTTAATACGAGCTCTGTGGTATTGGGTAATTCCACCGAGCTAGAATATAATATAAAACAATAAGCACTGGAGCGAGGACTAAGCGTCGCCGACCACTTTACTCCTTTTTATACGAAGGTAAAAAAATAGTCCTTTCGTATAGGTTAGAGAAGATTTAAAAACGCATTTCTGGCTTTCAAAAATACATTAAATGTTACACATCGAATGTTTATCCACAATTTACTTTCTTACTTGCAAGAAAAAGAAGACGAAAAGCACAAAAAACTGTATTAAAAATTTCTGTGACGTCACGTGAGACTCCCGCATAGCTAAGGACGAATGTTTTCTCGATCTTTCTTTCGAATTGTATGCGTCCTCGCGGCACGGTAAAGTACATTGTCGCTCTATGGGAGTCCTCACCCCAGTTCTTATAGTTATATTATATTCTAGCTCAGTGGGTACCTCTTGTCAATATACTTACAGAGTGAGGAATCAATGATGAACGGAACCTCTCCGCCACCCGGGTACTTGGGCCACCTGAAGTTGATGTCCTTGATACCAGCCTAAAGTTATAAGTAAGCATAACATAACTGTTAAGAAAATAAATTCAAGCAACTAAAAAATTCGGATGTGGCTGTGTTTGTGCATGAGAATAAGTGTTTTATGTGAAATGAGATTTCAATAGATTATAGATAGGATGAAATAAGGATTGGTCGCCAACCAAAATACTTTCAACAGAAGAATGATAAACAAACTACTCCTGCTAACGTCGTGGGTCTTCATTTACACACCGTACGTCCTTTGCGTAATGTCACGATATTTCACGCAATGGCGCCTAATCTCCCATCGAACGGGTCCAAAGATATGTCAATCGTACTACTTGCTACAGAGTTATAGTGTGGGAATGGACCACACATAATTACCCCATGTAGCTGAATTTAGAGACGCTACAAGTTAAAAATCCATCATTCTGCGAACCTTACAGAAGAAAATTAGTTGCTTAAAAACAATAACTTATATTTAGTCGTTCTTCTTTAAACGGAATTTCATGGTAAACGAATATATGATGTGTTCATATCTTTCACAAGACGTCTCTAATATTCGCCTTAGTGAAAAGTATATAGGAACAAAGTTTATATTCTATTTGTAACAGTACTTGAGATATACATTACATTTTAACGTATACTTCTTCTAGAAATTTAAGGAACAAGCAGTTAGACACACAACGGCACAATAATCATTATATTCTCTCGAGCAAACTGTAATTTAGTAGGCTATGAGTAACATTGAGTAACATTTATGCCTATGGGTAACATTTTAAGGCTGTTTACCTATATCAATGACTAGGGCTCTTACCTATATCAATGACTAATATCTGACTAGGGCTCTTTTACCTATATCAATGAGTGCAAGGAAGGGTTCTGAGAAGTTAAGCAACTTAAGCACAACACCGAGATCACACTTCCTCAGTATATTTATTGCGCTTCTATGTAGGGAGACTATTCTATCATATAGTCTATAATCAATATGGGTGTTTTCTCAAAACTGAAATATCAAAAAATATTTTAAAACTATCTTTTCTAAGAGCCCGTGGTTTTTTAATGAATAGAGTCCTAACAAGAAATGTAGGACATTTAAAAAACTTCATCAGTCGTTATTTTTTAATTCATGTCGAGTTACCGTAATGTTTTTGTAAACTTAGCGTAATATAAAAATGGACATGAATTATTTGTTGTAATGCACTCAAAAAATTCCTCGGCAATTCATTCACTTCCTTACTTAAATTATTCAAAAAAAATAATTGAAATAAAAATACTTCCTAGAAACGCTTCCTATTAATAAATGAAAACGTCTAATGATTACGTCATAATCTAACATTGTCATAAAACACATGCAAAGCCTCCAAATTACTATTCATCAAACGGTGAATCCTATACTAAAAATAGGAAGTAGCATTTCCTTTAATTTAATGTTTGCAATACTACAACTATAACTATACAGAATTTCAAAAATATTTCAATCAATTCCACTTACATCAGCTGGGTACTCCTCCGAGAACAGCATGTCACCGTTAGGGTATTCTCCATGAAGAGCTTCGTGAGCAGAAGCTGTTAGAAAAAGAAAAAGTAACCAAGCTTTATTCTCATAACAAAAGTACCATTGTTTGAATTGAGATTTCAGCTATAAGAAAAAAAACGTTGTTGTCCCGAAGAAACACAGAATTGAAACCATTATATCTGTTATGGTTAACTCATTTGTGGATTTTTTTAATACGCAATTTTGGCAACGCTTCGATATTTAGCGCGCTTTTACGTTAGTGCTTCATAATTTATAAATAATAGTGAAACATTCGAACGTCCATCTCATTAATTCAACTCGGACGAACTTCTTTTGCCAACTAAGTCTGTTTTCTTATATTTCTGACTTAATTCTTACAGGATCTCAGAGCCTCTAAAGAACTCGTTAGACGTGGAAAATGCCGAAACTTTTAAAAAGTTGATGATTATAATTCATTATTAAAATGTTGCTTAAAAGCACCTATGGAGAATTTTGTAGAGAAATTTTTTTTTTGTTTTGGTGATATTTTTGTTAAAATTTGTATAATCTATTAAAATCACTTATTTTTCAAATATGTAAAGATTTTAGCATAGCTGCATTCATTAATCTTGACAGCTCAAAATGGAAACTTGATGCTTTACAGATTGCTATCTATTGATGATTTTAAGGATTTTTTAATTTTTTTAATGAGTTCGCAAATATTACTGTAAACAGTTAAGAGCCATTTTTAGATCCCTCAAAAATATCACTTAAAAGAGAAAAAATGGTCTTTACTACGACAAAAAATTGGGGCTGAAAGGGTTAAACACATTTTAGAGGTTCAGCTTTTTTAGAATTTGGCATCTTACTTCAAACGTTGAGAGTTATAATCCTTATGGGGACAGATTAAGCTTTAATAAAAGAATTTGAAATAAAGTCTTTTTTACCTAGTCAAAATTAATACAGAAGTTTTAGCTAACATAGTTAGGAAATTCCAATATCGACAAATCTGATCAGATGATCGAATATCTTTTTTAAAAAAACTATTTCTTCTAATCTAAGTGCCAAAATCGCATTTGCTTGTGTCACAAAAATTTCCTCTAATAAATTAATCAAAAAGCATCGTAGCTTACCTAATTCTTCAGCGCTTTGCGGTCCGTATGGATAGATCTCCGATTCGGGTGAGATATCGAACCTGTCAGTCCCATTTGGGAGGAAGAAGGCAGCAAGTCCCACAAAAAGTTGCCAAAACATGTCGACTGGTTCTCCAAGAAGACTAATCGTGACTCCTGTGCAGAACAGTGAACTTAAATAAACGGCCCATATATCCATATCACATTGGTCAGCGTCTATAAAACCGATATCAGACGATAACCATCTACGATCCGAATATTCAACATATCTTTACCACAACTATTCAGAAAAATACGGTTTAAATCAACACATTTAGTGCTAATTTGTGCTTTTTGTAATAAACAATGGCGTAGAGATCCATCGCGAAATGCTGTAATCGATTTTCTGTTTTTTTCTCTTCAGCGTTTTACAAGGTTTTTTTTCGAACTTTGAGTTAGACTTCGATAAATTATTCATTGTTACTTACTAAAACATCAAAATATTGTGCTGAATAATCAGGCAAAAAGAACGGTGTCTTTAAAATCGGATATTTTTTGTCACGTAATGAGTCATTTATTTATTACATCACGCACCTTTAGAGGGTGGGGGGGTCTATCATGAGTGACTGTGACATGGGAGAGGGAGGTATCAGTAGATGCGTGACATTTTAAAACTTAATAGAAAAAATTTTGAAATGTATTTATCAAAATTTTATATATAAGTCCCTTTTTATAGAAATCCCTATCTTTCTAATTTAATGTTTGGTAAAATATATAGGATGGAAATGTGTTTTTGTGCAATAAGGTGGAAGAGGGGGCGCCAGAATTATTTTTGCTTGTGCTTAAAAAATGTCTTAAACAGCCCTTGAGAGAGATGAAAAAAAGGTGTAAAAGACCAAATTAAAAACAATTACTTCGAACAGGTATGAATAAAAAATCAGATATCGGATTAGAAGTTGGGATGCTCGCGGAGTCACGGTTTATTCTTTCGACTTCTTTTCTAAGAATTTTACCATAATTAAGTATCTAAAATTGCACGCTGAAGAACAACAAGCATTATTAGGTATTATTGAATAAGTAATGAGTTTTTTTTTATTTATTTACAGAAAACATCTGTTTCTTCAACCTGAAATTAAGTGAACATAGCCACTCCGTTTTCTTACAAACCACAGAAAGACTTCAACCGCCTTCTTTTTTATCTTTAAATTTACATTTACCAAACTACAAGATAACATGCCATTAATCATCGTTATATGCTTCACTAGGTAATAAAGCCAATTTTATTTATATTCCGTTGTAGCCGTAAAAGTTTTTCATCCCATCAAATTTTGCTTATATTTGGAGGTCTTACGATAAAAATCACAAGTATGAACTCATAATATATCTTTATGGCGATAAGAACTTCTATATGGGAAAGTTGAATAAAGTCCTTTGAATGGCTCTCTTTTAACTAGGACTACCAAACCTCAAAATGGAAATCCCTTACAAACTCATAATTCCTGTCATATCAGGTAAAGTCCGGACAAAACAAATAATAAAACTCAACTACTGGATAAAAATGTAAAATATTACGAAACGAACATTTTTTTAATCTATATTTATAAAACGCAAAATAATAGTACATATTGTTTACAATCAACTACCTAATCGTATTTCTGGCAGATACCTATTTCTTCGGTCATTTTCTTCTCTCGCAACACTAGATAATAAAACTGTTCACATGAAATGTTTTTCATATAAAACTGAGTCGAAATCAATCCTCTGACAAAAGAAGCACCCATGAATAAAAAAATTCGTTCAATGTTTGTATTTTAAGCCTGAGTAGCTAAGACAAAGTGGCATATTTTTCAGTGCCTGTTTTTAAGAAAAAACTATGTTTCATTGATTCTCCGGATGTATAAATCAAAGAATGTTTCATTCTGTTCCTGTAACAACGCGTTTAGTGCAGTGATTTCATAGAACAGTTTAACGTCCTCAGTTGGTCACTCCCTTTTCAGTTACATACTGAATAGTTGATACTGTTGTCCATTTTTAGAGTAATCCATTTGAACACTTTGAATTCTTCCAAAGGCTAAATCCACTGAATGAGGTATGATTCGTACATATTTTTCCTCCTCCTAAGGCTTTCGGTTGTTTTTTCAAAACCCTTATACGTACCTACTTACATTTTTTGGGAAAAGCCGGACATTTTATAATTCCCGGGGCAGAATCAGAAAAAAGCAATTGAATTCAGGGATCGTCCAGACTTTTCCAGACATCTGGTAACCCTAGCTTTAACTTACGTTTTTCAGACATTGCGTTTTTACAGAAAGCGATAAAAATCACTCCGGCGGGCAAAGTCGCCCTAGTTAAAACGATAATAAATTTTAACCCTATTCCAAACGTCGTATTAACTTGAAACTTGGCATTCTTGGGTAACACCGATAAAATTAAACTATTCAGTCATAATTATTAGTAATTAATAATTTACACTAATTAATAATTTTATTTATTTTATATTCTAAAATTGAAAGTAAAAACCTTTGAAAACAGGTTTTAAGGACCTAACCACGAGCGCTATGAAAGTGGATCCTGTCAATTGTTTGATAATGGCTTTCCACAGATCCTCACGAATGCGTAGTATGATTCATAAAGCTATACTTTAACAGCAAATTTTAAATAATTATAAAATCTTTATTAGACTTCAACGAAACACATACAAAATAAATAAAACAAAACTGTCGTGAAAAGTAGTTGATGTAGGGCCTTCTTTATTTGCATTGGTAGAGCTTCTTAACCAGGGCGATGTCAGTGTTGGTGAATCCCTTTTTGTCGAAAGGTTCCAGCAGTTTCTTTCCGTTCTTGGCTTTCATTGTCGTCAGGTTTCCTGGGGGATCAATGGAGAATGCATGGTTTCCGTAATGCATGATCGATTCGTAGTCGTATTTGGATGTGTCGAATTCCATCTCTTCATCCTCGTCGGTTAAGTCGAAATTGTGTTCCATACCTGACAAAAAAGGCAATATTCAAATATTAAATAAAATTCTGCGTAAAATTGAATGTATCCTAATGGATGGTATGTATGAAGTGGAATGTATGGAATAAGAATTGAATAGACCCCACCCCCTCCGATTTAAAATCCTGGAAAAGTCGCTGCCTGATTGATTGGGTTTAGTAACGCAATTGCTTAAAACTATGCTGCGCCAAAAACATTGGGAGCTACGAAACACATGGTTAAAATATATAAATGATTACATATTAAACTAATTAACTTTATTGGTCGAAACCAATTTGGGTTATAAAAGAAAATAATTTGTAGAATTGGATATAAACTGTGCAATTGAAGAATTTGAATTCTAAAATGAATAAGTGCTTAGTTTTAAATTTAGTTTAGTGTCCGTGTGCTGGTTTTTTTAAAGGAGACATCGACGTGTAGTAAAAGAATTTCGGGTAAATCTGGAGGGTAAAGAGAAATATATTTGGAATGAAGGCATTTGGTATCTCAGCAAAAAAAAATATAAATACGCTGCTATTTAAAGAACTATTTACAAAATTTAAGGGTGGGGGGAAGAGAGATTTCTTCAAAAATTTCTTCCAGGAGATCCAGTCTTTCTTGCCAAGAAGAAATTTTCTGCGTATTCAGAAAGTTTTAACGCGGCTCCTTCTGTATCGGCCCTTGGTTTAGTATTAGGCAGTCTACCAACTGCTTCCTGGTGAACAATTCATTTTGTCCGGAAGATTGCACAAGCATCTACACTGTCGTTTTTACAGATTACTGTCGACAATTTCTGTTTGATATGGGGGAGTTTTTAATTATATATACCTATAAGCTTAAATAAACACTGGAGTGATGACTCCCATTAGAGGGAAATGTACTTAAACGTGGCTCACGGAAGAATACTGTTTGGAAGACAAAGTTGGGAAAACACTCTACCTTTAATTTTTTGCACTGTTAGTCGTATTGCTTCAGTCTTGAGCATTTGATTAATTAATTAATATATATTTCTTCTTGTGAGTCTGAAAGCAAGTATGGCAAAACATTAAATGTGTCACACTTAACGTATTTTTGAAAGCCAGAAATGCGGTTTTAAAACTAGGATATCTGCACTTCATCCTATGTCAAACACAATGCGAAAGGCCTATATTTTCTACCTTGGCTTAGAAAGACGTAGGGGTTTCGCCCGCACTTAGTCTTCCCTCCAATGATTATTTTAACTCAGTGATAGACTCACCTTGGGCGACGTTATTTTGATAGACGGTGATGTAGGTGTCTCTGTCGGACCTCTGGTGCTCGTGGTGAAGACCGATGGCGTGGCCCAATTCGTGAACGATGGTTCCGACGTACTCGCAACCGTAGCCCAGAGAAATATTTTGCAAGCCCGTGCCTTGTCTTCCCACATAAGAATAACATCTAGAAGAGATAGGAGGATTAAACATTATTAAAAGTCCAGTTAGATGAAAATGGTCAAGCGAAGAGGAGATTTGAATGGTTTTGTCCAAAACTACGTTGGCTAAATTGGGATAACTTGTTTTTCAGAACTTTTTTTCAAATAAAGAGCATGTGCACAAAAGATTTTGAAGATCGAATAAAAACATGCAGATTTTATTGGTAATCCAGATATACCGAAAAACTGCACTTTTTATCCCAAAAATGTGTACCTATTTTTTATTAGCCAACTTATTTGCTGTCGAAAGCTTCGACTTCTTGTGATCTGGAATAGAAGTTCAGCTGAAGACTTGCTATCGCGTATGCTTTCGGAGTGGGTAATAAAGATAATCAAGAAATTAAACACCATTTTAGGATGGGCATGGGAATATGTTGCTAATCCACTAGAAACAACGTTTGTGGTTTGTTTAAACGTTGTAAACGTAACGTTTGTGGTTTGCATTCAGAAAATCCCATCTAGGATATCCGATCTAATTGGAAACCGTTGGGAAAAAAATTAACCGCTTTCCCCTTGCTTTCATTTGTAATCTGTATCTTGCCCGTGTATCCAATTTAGAATTATCCAATTGATCAGAGCTTGTTTGCAATATTCTTCAATGTAAAATTTATTTTAATTTTTCTGATTTTGTATTTTATGAACACTATCAAATAGTTACTGCAGCTTCAGTATGTACTATGGATTTGTGAGGTTATGCTTATATTATAAAATGTTGTCGGTATTCTTAAGGGGGTCCGATACCTTCGACATTTTTTTCTTTATTTTTATACTTGTACAATCCAATTTTTTTTCTCTTTCTAAATATGCATAAAAAACCATTTTAAGACGCTCAATTTTTTTTTTAAATTGCACATGTATTTTTAAATTAAAATTTTAGTAAATTTTTTAACAATTTTAAAATTCCTACTCCTTTTTTGTTTTTCAATATTTTGAAGCAAGTTTTTTTATTTAAGATCTTGAATAATATGTAAATAGATGTATGCATTCAAATTTTGATTCAGATACATCACTTTAAAAAAATAAAATATATTAGAAATTTTGGAAAAAAAATGGACGAAAAAAAATAAAAGTCCATTTTAATTGGTTTTAAAAAACAAATTATGGTAAAAATAGGAAATCTGAATGCATACATCTATTTAAAATATATTTATCTTGCTATACACACAAAAATTATGATTTTAAGTATAATAGTAAAAAAGCCTTAGCATTTTTAGTGTTCATTAAATTTCAAAACCACGAACAGAGATATTTGCTTTTAAAGTTTACATATGATACAACTATGTTATAGGAACACATCATTAAAACGTTCATAACTAAAAAAGTAATAAGAATTTTTTGAAACAGTTTTTTGTGAGTTATTAAGATAAGTTTGAATATTATTTTTTAAATATAAAAAAAAAATGACTTTTTTTGCGAATTTTGGGTATCGGACCCCCTTAACTGTAGATTTTTAGTTATATTGTTGCTTATGGATAGTTATAACATACATCAAAGGTAATGCATTATTCTGTTTCTTTATATCGGCGTGTAACACTGGACCAATATCGTTTTAGTGTAAAATTGAATCAAAATAACACTTTTCAGCATTAAGATTTCTAAATACCAGTAATTCTGGAAACAATAAATCTCGCGACATTAAAAAAAGCTAAATTATACATAAAATGGAACCAATAATAAAACGGCAACCATCTTGAAACAGAATCAAATAATAAAACTGTCGCCAGCTTGAAACGGAATAATTTTATTTATTTTTTTTAAATGAGAGAAAAAAAAACACATACGTCGTTTTTAAAGACATCAAGGAACATTCATGCCAAATTTGAACAAAATATAACAAAGTGTTTGGTCGTGACTGTGTAACAAACAAAATTCACAAACAGACGATATACCGCAGAACGCTCGAGTCAAAACAGGACCTCGCTATTTTCAAACTTTACAAATTGACAATTATTTACAAAAACAGAAATCCCTTAATAAAAATTAAACTATTTTAAAATTGTTACTTACCCACTTCCATTGAAGATGTTGATGTAGTCTTTTTGGTTTACCCTGGGAACAAATTTAACGCATGTTTTTTTGTGATACTGATCCATTGCTTTGAGGATCAACGGTTTCAGAGAATCTGCGAAGAGAAAAATTAAAAGCCTCAAATAAGTATTTATATTGAATATAAATAGCCAGTTGTGTAAAAGGTATAACTGATAATGAAGACTTCACTCTGAGTAAAAACTATAAAATGAAAGGAAAATCTAAATCCTTATTTTATCAGTTCCGTCTATGCCATCTACGAAAGGCTATACATACGTGTGTATTCATTATAAGTGCTCTAAATTGAGTAAATATAGAGACATGTACAAAATTTGAAACTTATTATAAATAAATGAGTTGTTCGTTTTGGCAAAACGGTTGCTCAATTTCTGTTCGGGATGTTAGGAGAAGTTGGAGCTCTTTTAGCCTTTAAGTCAAAGATAATTCTGAAAACTAAAAGCGGCTTAAACCCACTGAACTCTAATTGTAACTGCTGAAAGGCTCAAAACTTGTTTCTTCTATGGGCGCGTTGAATCCAATGTGCAAGCAGCCATACTGTACCCCCCACCCCCTAAAAAAAAAACATTTAAGTGATTTAGTGGTATTTTTTAATACTGCAGCATTGTAGAAATATTAAATATATATAAATATTAAATTTTCTTTTTTAATAGTAGATTGCATTTAAAATGGGTTTCAAAAGAAAATAAAAAAAAAACTTAGCCAAAAGCAATACATGTCGGCTTATTTAAACATGAACAATATAGGAAATATTCCGGTAGCAATAAAAGTGGGGTAAAGAATGGCGGTTTTCCACATTCGTCAAAATGTCTTGCCCAATCCAGAAGTTAAATCCAGAGTGTACATGAATTACTATAATAAGTGACAATAAAAAATATACATAGAATGAATTTCTTAAAGGATTATCTTTTTTTTAAAAATATATGCGAAAACAAGAAATTTCATTTTTTACAATAAATATATAAAGAAATGTTTTTACAAAATTGGTCACATGAGGTAGGGACGCAAAGCAGGTTCACTTTCGGCGCCGCTTTCTATGTAATTTACTATGTCAAGCGACCGCAGTGGCCTTTTCTGTATATTCCCGCAAGTTGATCTGAAAATATTATTCGAGGAACATGTTTGATATTTACGTTCTTTTTATGGAACAGCTACCTCCCGTTCCTGTTCTTTTCCGAAATCAATTTCCCGATCTTTGCCCCGTTGATATCCAAGTAATACCATACTTTTAAATGGAATTAAGTAAAGGACAAGCTAAGGAAATATTCAAGAACCTACAGTTGTATGTGTCAAGAACATGCAATGCTTGTTTATGTTCAAGAACATGCAATTCTCGTTCAATTTAAAGAACAGATAACAAAAGCACGTGTCGTTATTTTTCTGAGTGAATAAATTTTGTAAAAACAATGCACTCTGGGAGACTGAGAATACAAACAGACCAGTTCATTTTTTTTGTGTGTGAGTTATCGATATTTATGGATACAGCTTGTCAAGATTGATCATAAAACACTATACCTGAAAAACAAACATAGTCTATTTGTATTATTTGCCCCATCAGTGGAATTAGAGAAGGGGCCCGTGACCCCCCTCCCCCTTCCTATTTCGCATCCCCTTAGACAGGTCCATTTCTTTTTTTTTTCTGTTTAATGATGAAAGACTTATATAAGTACAATTTTATTGCTCGCGTTCAAAAGTGGTTCCCTCTGCTTGAATTATAATTTACTAATTACTTGAAAATTCCGTATTTCATCGAACGGTATTGTTACACTAACCAAACGTAAAGTAAATCCTCTGTAAGATTTAAATTTATTTCGAAAGAGGTTCAGGCGTAAAAATTTCGATAGAACTATTGATTATTGAAAATTAAAGCTAAAAATTTTAAGAATTTTACGAAATTAATGCTTATTAGGTAACTAATTATACTTATTATTGACTAAACTAAATTATTAATGACTTAATAATTACGAAAAGAAAAATATTTGTATTTATTATATCTCAGGAGGGGTTCGCAATCAATCCGCCGCCGCCCCCCCCCCCCCCCCCCATCTCTTTCAGGATTTTTTTCTGGATCCGACTTTGATCATTGATCAGCTCGTTTGGTAAAGATACCTATAATTAGCACCTGTGGCTCAACATATAAAAAACCAGTAAATTTTGTAAATGAATTGCACCCAAATAATAAGAAACAATTATATTTATATATCCTAACAAAACAGACTGAAGCTAAAAATCAACTGCCATTTTTTAACCCTTTTATATTCTATTTCATGGCCATCTCATGTTATTCAGTGGTAAATGGAAAATGAAATTTTGATGGATATTTTACCATTGCTAGCTCAAACTTACCGACAGAGGGGTCAATGACATAAGGTACTTCCCCAGCTTTTGGGTATTTGGGCCATCTGGGGTCTTTCATACCAGCCTGAAATCAAAGATATTCACAAGTTTAACAGACGTTACAAAGACGCAAATTTCCCTTTCATCCTTCACAGCATATTTTTGTCAAACTGAAAAACTATGATGTATTCCCAAAATACCTTCCAGGAACATGAAAAAAATAGCTGTTTGGCTCCGCGTTTCTGGGGAGCCAAAAAAATTTGTGATGCACCCGTCGAGACTTGAACCCGCGACATATTCTTTAGAGGTTCCGCGCGCTACCGATTGTGCTACCGAAGCACGATCTGGCTAGATTTTGGAAATATTTTTTTAAAGATATTTCTTTATGCAATAAATTCTTTGAAACACATTCATTTTTTTAAACAAATCGTTGATATTTATGAGATGAACGCACGATTCGTCAGTACTACAGAAAATTCTCTTCCTTTTGTTACCTCACTTGTTAAGATTCGTCGCACGTAAGAGGCGTAAAAGGGATCTATACTAGGGAAATAATATATAGTAGCATGCCCATGCGATAATAGTTCACTCCCCCCTCATACACACACCCATTCCGGTGAAAGATATTAGTGAATCTTTTATGGCCAAAAAAATCAAAAAGTTTAACCATCTGTTCATAGATAGTATAGCATTATCAACAGCTAAAATGCACTAAAATGTTAATAATTTGATATGCTTTCTATTCGCTCTAAAATTGAAAATTGTAAATATTTAAATGTAATGTTAAACATACTGCTACTTTTTGAAGTTGACTTAGATGGTTTAGTGACTTACGTTCTGTTTGCCCAAATTTTTCTTAAAGCACGAGATTTACAAAATTATGAATCCACACTAAAATTACCTATACCACAAACTAGTGAATGTAATAATTAAAGTTAGAAAACAAACTGAGAAAGAAACAGTTATGTAATGCGCATTTAATTGTTTAATCGTTCACAATGAGCATAAGAAAATAAGAAGTAGAACTTACATCAGCTGGGTATTCGTCAGAAAACAACATGTCGCCATTTTGGAATTCTCCGTGCAGAGCTTTTATAGCAATAGCTATAAAATATTAAAATAATATGAATACACTGTTTCAAACAAATAAATACTTAAATAAAATTCATATTTTAAAATAAAATAAGCAATTTATTTCCGAGTAAACTTACAGGTTGTACCTTTTTATGATGATTTTTCTTAATTAAATTAGTAACAGTTAAATTTATACATATATATGAGTTTAAATAATTAATTTAAAACTATATAAGAACTAACACATTCCCCTCTTCCATTTATTTTATTTACCACAAAGCAATTTTCCTTTGACATAATTTATAATAAATTTTAAATTTATTCTGGTAAATATTGCTTGGTATGCTTTTAACCCACGCGATTTTTGCAATTGTAAGGTTGTTTTCACTGTTTGGAAATTTAAATAATTATTGTTTCCTGTGCATGCAGTTTTATATTATTTTTCAAATTTGTAATTAATAGTCAAAAAATAGCTTGAAAGTTGTGCCTCAAAATTTAAAATTAAAAAGTATTGTAACTTGGAGTATTTTTATGAATTTTAAAATTGGTGACATTGTTAGAAAACTGGAAATCCTTGGACATGATATCACGTCAATGATCGTCAGAGAGTGTGTTAAAAAACACTAAAAAAATTTCACAAGATTAAAACTTATGACGTCATAAATAGAATACAGTGAAACATAACAGGCATAAAGCGAGGTAATATTGAAAAAATAGTTTTTTTATATTAACTAACTATTCATTCTCATGTGATTAAAAAATTTATAACTTAAATAGAAAATGAAATTGAGATTTACAAAAAAAAAAGGATTAAAAAATGTGATACAAGTAAAAATTTATATTTAATTTTCTTCTAAATGTAAATAGCAATTAAATAAATTTTACTCGTAACTAGCGTACATGTGCGAGAATTTCCGCATGAACAATTCTGTCTGGCGCGTTGCTATGGAACTCCTGTTAAAGCATAATATATTTAATAAAAAAGTTTTTGAGTGGCTTTCGTGATAGGGCTCGAACGAGACTCTAAACAGGACTCGAACCCGCTACCAATTGATTCTAATTCCCACGCGCTAACAACCCAGCTGCAAAAACAAGTTCCATATAGATCTTGGAAATATTTTTTTAATGTGTTTCTTTTGGTAATAACTCTTTCAAACACATCTTTTTAAACAAACCGTTGATATTTATGAGATCAACGTATGATTCGTCACTGCTCCGAGAAATTCTCTTTCTTTTTACACCTCACTTGTAAAAGATTCGTCGCCTGCAAGAGTAAAGGGGGCCTATACTACAGAAATAATAAATATGATTAAAAATTTGTGACCCTTGCCAATATTTAAAAATGTTTTTTGTAAATTGGCACCAACTTCAAAAAGTTGTCATTAATGTAAAATTAATATTAAATGTTCACATTTTTACCGCTAATCTAAATAAATAAGGCGGCCCATACCAAAGCCCATTCTACGCGAACGATATAAACGCGCGTGAGCTTTTGCAGGTGGCTCTGCGATTGATGGCTACAAACTTCGTGGTTTACATATTCCAATACCAGAGCCATCAGCAAAAGCTCGCGCGTGTTTATCTCGTCCGTGTAGAATAGACCCAAAACCTACCTCTCTCCTCGGGAGTCTGTGGTCCGTAGGGAAAGACGGTCACGTGTTCGGGCAAGACATCGGACCTGTGTGCCCCCTGGGGGTGGAAAAAGGCGACGAAGCCCACAAAGAGTTTCCACAGCATGTCGATTGGCTTTTAGACTAATCGTGAATACTAAGAAAGGCAGCTGGCTTAAAAGGACGATTCATATCTCTCTATGACAGTGGTCAGCGTCTACAAAAACTTTTTGAGATGATAAGAATCTACCGCTTATTCAGCAGAAAGAACTTAATGCTGATGTTAAAAGAGGATTTAGCATTTCTGAATAGTAACTTTAGCACATTCGAAGCCAACTACGAAATATCGAGATATCTCGAAGTATTAGCATGAAGGTCAAATATACCGTGGCAGTAAACGTGTAGAATGCACCTTAACCTCAATTTTTACGAAAATTCTTTCATTTTCGTGAATGAAACTCCATATCCCGCTGGTCAGCGTCTACAACAATCTATATCAGATTATAAATATCTACAAAACTGAATATTCGATATGTTTCGTTTCCTGAGTATTTATGAAAACATATTTCAAATCGGCAATTCTAGTGCAAATTTGCACTTTTCAAAAAAACTTATGGTCGAGATGTTAGGGCTCGTTTACACGTGTGAGTTTTGTTTGGAAGTAACTTCTTTGAATTCAAAACAACTTCTTAACACTTCCCAAAGTTTCACAAGCAAGTGACACGATTTCTTGAGCGTCGTTTGTGCATGCGAAAGTACTTCTAAAAACATGGAGCAGTCCAAATTCATTCCTGACATTCGCCAAAAATAATTCTCAGGGTATAGGTTGGTTGGTTGGTTGGTTTGTTAATTAACGTCGCACTAGAGCTGCACAGTTGGCTATTGGCGACGGTTCGGGGTCATTCTCGAAGGAAAGACCTGGGAACACATACACACACACATTCATACATGCATCTCGTTATTTTAGAACCATGGTCAGATGACGAGGAAACACCTGAACTGGCACCCAACGCCTTCAATAGACGTCGAGACTCTGGACCCCGATCAGATGTATCGTGCACCAGTCCCGTATACACGCCAGTATAAGTTGTTGGATATTTTGGACGACTTTCTAGTATTTTTGTAGCGAAGCCGGCAACCCTCCAATCGCAAGATCACTACTTTTTTACTTTTCTATGTCAAGTCCATTTCACGGATTCGAACCACCAATCCTCTGATTAGTAGCTGAACGCCTTACCAACTGAGCAACTGGGGCTCCTCAGGGTATAGGGGATTGGTGCTCATTAAATTTAACCTGCATGAGTCCTTTATTCATTGCGAATAGTTTTTGGGGTTGCGAAAGGAACGAATTTGACAATCCTCCGATTATCGCAAGTCCAACCGAAGTTCCAATAAAAAGATTTTTTTTTGTTAATTAACGTCGCACTAGAGCTGCACAGTGGGCTATTGGCGACGGTTCGGGGCCTATCTCGAAGGAAAGACCCGGGAACGATGCCTCGTATTTTTGAACCATGGTCAGATGACGAGGACAACACCTGAGCTGGCACCCAACGCCTTCAATAGACGTCGGGACTTTGGACCCCGATCAGATTTATCGTGCACCAGTCCCGTATACACGCCGTTATTTTTTGTGGATGTTCTGGACGACATTCTAGTATTTTGGTAGCGAAGTTGGCAACCCTCCGATCGCAATATCACTACTTATTACTATTCTTTAGTCTAGTCCATCGCAAGGTTTTGAACTGGGGACCCTTGGATTCCCAGCTGACGCCTAATCCACTCGGCCACGGAGGCCTCCCAATAAAAAGAGATACTGCACGTTAAATCTCACCTGGTTCCAATGTCCGCACGTTGTTTGTGGAGTGAAAGTTTTGAAAGTGATCTGGCCGACGTGTGTGACCTCGACATGACCATGTGTTGTATGCCTCACCTTACAGTGGTTCACAATTACGGGTCAGTTTTACAGGATATCGTCGGCTTAGAAGTAAAATCACATATATTTACACCAAATATTTATTACTAGTCTTAGTTGGGGACGAAATAAAAGCGATAAACTTCGAAATGTGAATGACCTTGGTGCTGCCCTATAGAGAAGAAAATCGTTGACCTTGGATTTCTTCGCCAACTACAAATGGTAAATCTTTGATTTAAATATACGTGATTTTATTTCTAAGCCGACAATAGGGGCCCTGTGGTCCTAAGGCATCCGGCTAGAAATCAAAGATTGTGATGTTCGAATCGAAGCGGACTTGACACTTAAGTTAAGCTGTAGTGGTCTTGCAGTCGGAGATTTGCCATATTCACTCCTAAATTACGAAAGTCGTCCGAAAATATCCTCAATTACCACCGGCGTGTATACGACACTGGTGCACGTTAAATCTGATAAGGGTCGAATGTCCTGGCGCCTATTGAAGTTGCGCCATGTGCCAGGTAAGACGTTGTCTTCGTTATCTGACCATGTTTTAAAAAAAACCTAGGCAGTGTTCTGTGTCACCCCTTTGAGACAGACCCCGAACCGTCGCCAATAGCCAATTATGCTGCTCTAGTGCAACGTTATTTAACCAGCCAATCTATCACCCTCAACTTACGTCCAATTGGTTTCGGAATGACTTCAATTATAAATGTATTGTTTAAAGGTTTAAAGTTTAGTTATTATTATTTTGTAACAATAGTCTTTATTATTAATTTGTAACATTATGCAGCTGCATTGGGAGAATAATCAAACCAACCAACAACCAAAATTGCAACATTTCTTCTACCCTAAGAGAATTTAAATTATATTCTAAATGCATATATTTTAAATTGCATAATCTTAATTTTCTCTATTAAATACACTTCATATATACAATCAATCTCTATTAAATACACTTCAATAAGGTTCTCTCGTTTCAATTTTTAGAATATTTTGTTTGATCCACCGAATACAGTCTTATGTGCATATCGACGAAATAAATGTATGAAAGTATCAGATTATATAGTTTACAAATTATAATGGAATGTAATGTTTCTTAAGGAAATGTTATTCTTTGCTTGCTCATAAAACATATGAACCATTTAAGTATCCGTTATAATGGCATATGTATTCTTGCCTGGAAACAACATTCTTAAATATTAGTATATTGACGTAAATGTTTATTTGCTTAAATAAAATCGTTTTAAACAAAGTACATCGTTAAACGTTTATAATACTTAGTCTTATAACAACTAACTTATGTTACAAGTATTTGTAAAGAATTTGGATCTACAGAAAGAGTCAGTTTAACTTCTAGATGAAACAAAAATATTTTTCTTTTAAAGTTCAGGGAACAGACTTGCGAAAATTTGATGTAAGAAACACAGTCTTCTCATTTTTTTCAGGTTTTCAAACTCGAGAACATGGAATTCTCGTTGATTTTGAAGAACGGGATTAAAATTACAAATTTTTATCTTGTAGACTAGGAAATGGCATCTTAACAAACAAGTCCCTTAATATCAATAAATGAAGTGGCATTCCTCTTATAGTTTTGTTTATTAAATACAAGTAAAGAGTTACTAACCAAATGTCAAAAATGAACAGAATGGTAAAAATGAAAGTTGCTTTTTAGTTTCCATAATAATTCTTTTTTTCATAATAACAACACATTTTAATCAAAATCAAATTCTTTATTGTACTTCCACG
Organism: Troglohyphantes excavatus; assembly: GCA_963932185.1. Classification (NCBI taxonomy): domain Eukaryota; kingdom Metazoa; phylum Arthropoda; class Arachnida; order Araneae; family Linyphiidae; genus Troglohyphantes; species Troglohyphantes excavatus. The sequence continues at coordinate 53,861,854 of OZ010668.1, forward strand.
AAACTTTCTTACATACAAAATAAATTAAACAAAACCGTCATGGACAATAATCATTTTGATGCCTTCTTAGTTGCATTGGTACAGACTCTTGATTAATGCGATGTCTTCGTTGGTAAAACCAGGTTTCTCAAAAGGTTCCAGCAGCTTCATTCCGTTTCTGGCCGCCATTGTCGTCAGATTTCCTGGTGGAACTTTGGAGAATGCGGTGCTTCCGTATTGCATGATGGAGTTGTAGTCGTATTTGGTCCTGTCGAATTCCATCTCATAATCCGGTCTGATTACGTCAAATTTGTGTATCATATCTGACAAAGAAAAGGCAATGTTAAGATATTAAATTAAATTCCACGTTGAAATTCCGCGTTAAAATCTTAACATAATGTCTCCCCCCTTCCCCCCCCCCCCCCCCCCCTGTTGCATGTTGTAGTTGTGTCCATTCTAACTTACTGGAATTTCTGTTCGCAGCACTGGTTAATTAATAAAACAAAAACAAATTTAAAATGATAATAATACTGTACAAACTTTATTATTTATTTCATACGTTTTTTATTTTAATGTTGCATCTGTATTAGGCGTTGAAATTCTCAATTTTTATATTTTTTAAGTGTTCCATTCGGTGCACTTGTATCATTATTTGAGAAGTTTTAACAATAGATTAAAAGAAATTAACTTGTTTTATACGCTAAAATATGAGCAATTGAAATTTTTTACATGGTTACAGCATGTACAAAATATATCAATGAAACCTTCTTTAAAAATTTACGTTTTAAATGTAAATAATAATTTCTCATAATATTTTTTATCATTATTGCTGGCCAGTTGAGATATGTCTTATTCCAAAAAATTAATTTTCTTTTTCGGAAATAAAATAAAATTTATAATTTTAATCTCCAATAACCTCGACTCTCCTCAAAGATCTATTAATCTTTCACTCGGCTTAACTGCTTTACTTTTTGACAACGACACAGCTGCTTTCGGCGCATCTACTTTTAGGAATCAAAGAAATTATTGAACTCAGCAACGCCAAAACATAATTCGTCTCTCTTGTCCGGCAGATGTATCTAGGCATCTGTACTGCCGTTTTTACAGTATGATGTTTGCAATGTTTAGTTTATAACAGTATTAACTTACTTTGGGCTACGTTATTTGGATAGACAGTGATGTAGTTGTCTCTGTCTGATCGCTGGTGCTGGTTGTAAAGACCGATGGCGTGGCCCAATTCGTGTACGATGCTTCCGATGTACTCGCAACCTTTTCCCAAAGAAAGGAATTGCTTGCCTCTGCCTTGTCTGCCCACATGAGAAGTACATCTAGAAGACAGAGGAGGAGGAAAACGTTATTAAAAGAGCGGAGTATTGCCATAGACGATTGCAGATTAGGGGTAAGGGAGCACCTCCATTCAGTGACGACTCTAGAACATTTGGTATGTGGTGCGAGATCTCTTAGTTGCGCCCCACACCATAAATGCAATCGGTTAGCCGATTAATTAAGCGAAATATAGGCTACATTTTGTTTGTTAATGTTAAATTGTGAAACGGAGGCGCGGGCGGCGGGATGTGTGTTTAAAAAACTAAAATAAATCACATATTCACCTACATAGTATAGTAGTGTTTACTATTGATGTTTAGTAAAAATTACACCATGTACAAACTGCTATAGTTTTCTCCGTTGTGCAGTATTTGACTTCAGCGTTAAAGCTGAAAGGGGATAATTTACGTAGAAAAAAACCCTTAATTCAGTAGTGTTACTTATTCTAAAAATAAATGAAGACCTTATTTGTTTACTGTTACTTACCCAGTTCCTTTGAAGATGTTGAGGTAGTCCTTTTGGCTTTTCCGCGGAACAAATTTAACGCATGTCAGTTTGCTGAATTGTTCCATGGCTTTGAGGATCAAGGGCTTGAGAGAAGCTGCGAATAAAAACATTAAAGGAAAAATTATCAATTGGGTATTTATATAGAATAATAAAAGAAAAATCTGTCTATGTGTGCTGTAGCACGCAAAACGCTATCTTCCGCTACTCGCACATGTCTGAAAAATTATATGTGGATACTCTCCAACCTCTAATTGTGCACCTGGGGCTTGAAATTTTGAAATTCCGTTTAGTTTTCTGTTCATAAGATGAAATACTTTAAAAATAAATTCATATATATTTATGGTTTTAAGCAATTGAAAGTTAGCTATCCAAAATTGCTTTGGCGAAATAACTCTCTCTGACAATTATGCTTCCACAGGAATACTAACGGAACGTTCGGAGATGTTTGAACAATGGGCCAATTATTTTGCCTTTCAGAAAATAAAAGAAAAGGAATAAAAGGGGTAGAACGAACCAATGAGGTAAAAGAAAATGTAACGTATGTGAAAACGCGGGTAACAGCTAGTATATAATATAAATTGGCAATAAATAAAATGCGTGTTGTCTAAAACGTATTTAAAAAAATGATGGAGCATTCACATTTGACATCACCGGGCCTGTCATTTTAAATGTAAGTGATCGGAATTCGGTTCAAAATTTTGAAGTGACCGGCAATAACCAAAGCAGGATTATTTTTGAGCTGTCGTTAAGATCTGAAAGTCACGCTTTCTATTCTGTGTATTTCATAATATAAAGCGACCAATGTGGTCTGAGTTAAAAAATGTATGCGAATAATAAACAAATAACTATCCTAACAGGTAGCGAGATTGTCTGTGTTCCTCTATTACCACTAACGGACAACGTTACTGGGAAATCATGAAATCCCCAAGATGTACGGACTGGCAGATCAATGGCATAGATAATTATAAGTACCCTAACACTTTTTTAAAAAAAGTTCAAAATTGCACTTGGATTTATTTAAATTCTTAATTAAAATAAAATAAAAAATAACATTAAAAGTAAAATAATTTTCACTTGTAAAATTCTAACATTCCTCCCCAAACAAATTTTAATTGAAAATTTTAATTTCCTGAACCAAAAAACAACAGCTTATAATGTAAAAACCAAGGCATTCTAGCGTCTACAGCAGAAAAGGGAGAAACTTCTTGTGAAATCGCAGATTAAAGTACCGGCGACGAGGACACTTGAGCGAACCAACTAGTACTATCGTGGCTGATAAGTGGAATTTGTTCAGCCTTGTAGTTATCATTTCTTCTTTTGACCTGCAATAAACACATATTGTGCCAGGGACTCACCGAGAGTGGAGTCAATGACGTATGGTACCTCTCCACCTCCTGGGTATTTGGGCCACCTTGGGTCCGTGATACCAGCCTGAAATCAAATACACGCACACATTTAACAGAAGTTACAAGTAGAATATTTGAGAAAGCAGATAATTCGCTACATTTCGAAAATTGCTAAATCAACCATAGAAATCCTTAGTAGGAAGCAAACAAGTTTTGCTTTCAAACAACCAAAACATGTTTCTTTGACATTGAAGAATTGGTTTCAAGGGAATAAATGAAAATTGTATCTTTAATATTGCAGTAAGCGGTTTTGTTTCTGTTTATTCACAAAGGTTAAGTTCACTTGACTTACGGTGTTTCTCATAAAATGAAAGAGAAAAAAATCTATAATTTCATAAAAAAAATCATATTACTTCCTAATGAAGGGAAAAAAATTCCTTTGAAACCATCCCTGTAAAAGTGTTTTTTCTACAATTACACTCTTCATGCAGGGAAACCTTTTTACACATTGCAAGGGAAAAGACCGAAAAGCATGGAAAAACAGAAACTTTTGAACATATCTGTGACAAAAAATATACTACAAAGATAGATGCATATTTATTTTGAAAATTGCCTCTTTTTTAGAAGCAATTTTTGGGTTTTGGGGTTTTATTTATTTCATTTCTTGGATATACATACATGAAATAGTATATTGGTTTGGTTTGGTTAATTAACGTCGCACTAGCGCTGCACAGTGGGTTATTGGCGACGGTTCGGGGCCTATCTCGAAGGAAAGACCCGGGAACGATGCCTTGTATTTTTGAACCATGGTCGTATGACGAGGACAACACCTGAGCTGGCACTCAAAACCTTCAATAGACGTCGGGACTTTGGACTTCGATCAGATTTATCGTGCACCAGTCCCGTATACACGCCGTTAATTTTTGTGGATGTTCCGGACGACATTCTAGTATTTTGGTAGCGAAGTTGGCAACCCTCCGATCGCAATATCACTACTTTTTTTTACTATTCTTATTCAAGTCCGTCGCATACGTTCGAACCGGGAACCTTTGGATTCCCAGCTGACACGGTGGCCTGAAATAGTATATCTAAATATATTCAAAGACTTTTCTGCACCTTGCAGGAATAGTTTTAGTTCTTCCTTTATCAACATCTATTATAGAAAAGATGTTCAGGGTAATAAATCGTGTAAAAAGTGCCTGGTGGGCTTTTTTAAATGAAGACAGCTAAATGCCTTAATCAGGATAAAGGCAAGTGACTCTTCACTTTTCGATTTTAAGTCTGACGAAGCAGTTAAGAAATGGTTCTCTATATCAGTTATTATCAACCTTTTTTTCTCTCTCGTATCCTTTTATAAGACTTTTAAGTATTTACAATCTTTTTGTGTTTCTTGCAAATTATATAGTTCGCAAGCTAAGTGAGTCCATTTTTTTTTCATTGTTCATTTGTTCAATTGCTTTAAAATTCATTAAAAAATCTGAAAATTACACGGACCACAGATCTGTTTTATTTTGTGTTTAACCGTGAGCTCAATAGTTTTTGATATGAGCTTATAAAATCTCACAGCAGGTTTTTCTACCAGTTTCAAAATCTTATTTCGAGTGCTGCTAAGAACTCTACAAATATGAGAGAGCTATTATATGCTGTTGGTTGTTTGATGAGCATAAAAAGACCAGACAAAAATTAAAAGAACTTACGTCGGTTGGGTAATCAGTAGAGAAATCGCCATTCTTGTGATGTCCATGCAGGGCTTTTATAGCAATAGCTGTAAGATAAATTAAAACAATGTGAATGAACTGTGATTTTTTTTTAAATTACTTCTTAAATAATTTTTTTTCCTATAATATGGTTTTCATATTCGATTTTAGAGGGGCTGAAAAGGGTACTTCAACACGCTTTGCACATAATTAATTCTAATACTTTTCATTCAAATTTGTCCTTAATTGTTATATTTTTTATTAATTTACCTAATAAAAGAAAATTAAATTGCAAGCAACTGTAATAAATTTAATTCATTATTTATTCTTAATTAATTGCACTAAAAAGACATTATCAAGAAATTTAAAATAGTTTCCATTATAAAAGTTACACACTTTAAACACTTTTTTATTTTTCAAATATAAGTACTCTGCATTCTTTAATAAATATTTACTCATAAGTATAGTTCTTACTTCATCTGATTAGTTTTACAAACTTTTATATTTATCAAATTACCCTTAAATATAAACTTAATTAAAAATTTAAATATTTATAATTTTAATAATTGAAAAATGTATACATAACAGTCGAATTGATAACCTCTCCCCTTGCCGCACGATTTGGCGGTTTTATATTAAAATTTCTGGTGGTTTTATTTTGGAGGTTTGGTTGGCGCCCTGTTCAGTCGGTTAAAAATATGTAAGTATGTGTGTAGCATCAATAAAGTCACATTCAAAAAGGCTTGCGCTTTGCTCATCCGCCCTCTCGTTATGGTAAAAATGAATAAAAAGAGCAGTTGATTGCCTACATAGGCTGCATTCATAAATCACTTTCAATAAATATCCACAATTACAACCAAGACTTACCGGGAAACGAACCCATATCCTAAGGCACCGCAGTTCAGTGCCTTATCCGTTGTATTACCAGAGCGACGTGAAGAAGTTATAAACAGAAGAAATGTTAAAAAGGTGTGCCAAAAGAATGGAAAGTAAGTTAACCGAATTGTAATAACTCAAGTTTCCATTAAAGAAATCGACATCAAATAATGTGGAAGACCATCTTCCAAACAACTATTTTAAGTTTGTCAGGTCGCTTTGTTAAGATGGCTTGAACGGCAACAGAGATTAGCAATATTAAATCACACTGCTCAGTTTAGAGAAAGTACGTTTGGTTTGTTTAACTAACGTCGCACTAGAGCTGCACAGTGGGTTATTGGCGACGGTTTGGGGCCTATCTCGAAGGAAAGACCCGGGAACGGTGCCTCGTATTTTTGAACCATTTTCAGATGACGAGGAAACACCTGAACTGGCACCCAACGCCTTCAATAGACGTCGGGACTTGAACCTCGATCAGATTTATCGTGCACCAGTCCTGTATACACGCCGTTAATTTTTGTGGATGTTCTGGACGACTTTCTAGTATTTTTGTAGCGAAGCTGTCAACCCTCCGATCGCAAGATCACTACTTTTTTACTTTTCTTTATCAAGTCAATCGCATGGATTTGAACCACCAATCCTCTGATTAGTAGCTGAACGCCTTATCCACTGAGCAACTGGGGCTCTTAGAGAAAGTACGATTACTTAAATTTGAGTACCCCACCTCTCATTTACGAGGCAATTGCACTAAAAAAACCGAGTATGTTCAGGTACTCATTTTCAAATACCTTTTTTTTTACAGTGCATAAATAATAGTTTTTCGAAAAATAGTTTTTTACCGCTATTTTTCTTAAGGGGGGAGGGTAGGGTGTTGAACACCAATTTTAAATTTATCATAATTATGCTTCTACTACTCAAAATTTAACACAATTTTTATGATATATGTATTATGTTATTATTGATAACTTTTGAAATTTTTGAAACACAATCTCTATTTGGAGTTGAGTTGTAACAATTTCAACATTTTAAATTAAAAAAGTTTAAGGTACACTTTTCTAGTAAACTATTATGAATATAAACAAATTTTTTTCTGAAATACAAATTAGACTGCATGTTCAACTTGTGGAACCAACAAAATTTATATTTTTGTATGGGTAAATAAATTTAAAACATATATACATTTTATAACTAAAAATTTTTATGTAAACAAATGTAAATTAAATTTTTTAAAAACATTCAGTATACATTTTGTCTATTTTTTGAGGTTCCATAAGTTGAACATGTAGTCTAATTTGTATTTCAGAAAAAAGTTTGTTTATATTCATAATAGTTTACTAGAAAAATGTACCTTAAACTTTTTTAATTTAAAAAGTTAAAATTGTTACAACTCAACTCCAAATAGAGATTGTGTTTCAAAAATTTCAAAAGTTATCAATAATAACATAATACATATATCATAAAAATTGTGTTAACTTTTAAGTAGTAGAAGCATAATTATGATAAATTTAAAATTGATGTTCAACACCCTACCCTCTCCCCTTAATGAGGTTCTCCATCCTATAACTTACCTCTTTCCTCAGAAGTTTGGGGTCCGTAGGGGTAAAAGATCTCGTGTTCGGGCGAGACATCGAATCTGTCTCCTCCCGGGGGCAGGAAAAAAGCGGCGAGACCCAACACGAGTTTCCACAACATGTCTAGAAGTTTTTTTATAAAAATCAGCTTTGTATGTAGAATCGCAGGTTTTAATAGACGATCCATATCTCCTGATCTGACTGGTCAGCGTCTACAAAACCGATATGAACTGATAAGCATCTGCAACTACGAAGTGAATATTCAACTTAAATGGTTTTCGCAAATAATCTGAAAAAATTTGAGTACTATTTGTACTTATTATAGAAATTTATCGCATCGAATTCTCCTCCTCCAGAAATGGCTGTAAGCGATCTTGTAGTTTTTTTGTAAAATTACATACCGTTTTTTTTCTCAAATATTACACTAGACTGCATTAAAAAAACAAGTTTAAAATTTCAACAACAGATCAACGGATTACGCGGTTATGGGCTGTTAGAAATCTAACGATTGACGATAAATATTATTAGTTCTATTACGTAATAATATCGTAACAACACACTATTGAGTATTCATTATTTAACAAAGTATTTACGAGAGATTAAATTTCGATTGCATAACGGAAATAAAAAATGAACCTTATGGTGTGTCGACAATTTTGTCCTTACATCGCCATCGAAATTAGCTTAGTAAATATAACTTTAGTGGTATAATATTTTAGCAATTGAGTTAATATTAAATTAGATTCGGGGGGGTGCCAGGGAGATGAGCAGTGAGCTCACATTAAGAAGCCTAAAGATTGTGTCGTATGATTCCAAAAAGATAGTTTTCACTACACTAGGTGGTGTCTAACAAAAGAAAATGCATTTTTCAAAACGGAAATCAGTAATCCTACTTGCAGGTAGTTATTTTATTTTTATTTTGGAGGTGGAAACCATTGAGGCAGCTTATATTTTATTTTAGCATTTTGCTTATCCTTTCAAAGCAAATTATATACGTATATATATATAATTTCATTTATTTACTGTTTACATGGAAATTTCAAAAACTTTTAAGCACCACCTACATTTTGTTGATTTTAAAAATCAATTTTCAAACATTAATTCTATTATTTCAATTAAGAGTTTACTTTCTAGAATTATTCATAGAGAAACACAAACAAACCTTTCCTTATGGCATTTTGCAAAAACATAGTTATTCGCAAAAATATTATACAAAAATATTAGTGACGCATCAATACTGCGATGCTTTAAATTGATTACAAGTGTAAATTCTCAATAGTAAGGTGGATGGAAAGAGCTTTAGATTTTTTTAACACTTCAGATATCAGCATAAAACAAAGTACTATAGATTTTAAGTAACTTCATATTTTTTGGATAAACTGGTGCAAAATTCAGGAAACTCTGTCCGATCGTTTGTTATTTAAAACCGGACAGATTATTTTGTGATTATATAATAATTTACAAAGAAAACTCAAAATTTGTGATTTTGTTCGAAATTGCAGGGGAACTTCGCACATACAAGTAGATTTTTAGTTTCTGTAATCATTTAAATATCACTATATGTATTGGAAAGAAATAAACATTTAAATAGTACAATCACTTCCATAGTTTTCTATATTCTAATTCACAAACGATTTTCACTTACGTGTTCGAAACTTCACGTGTTATCATACGCACGCATGCTGATATTTCAATTGAAGTACATTTGTTTCCGCAGGACTATTGACTTCTAAGACACCGAATAATTTTTTATGCCTTTTAACATGTTAAACTGCCACATCAAAAATTGGTAAAATGGTTGTAGAACCACACTACATTTTTATGCTTCAAAACCAAATCTGCCACTGAGTTACGTGCAACACTCACGCGGTACCCAAGCCCACTGTACTGCGAATTGTATTTAACTCGAGCGGCACTAAAAGTGTTAATTATTACACATACTACATTCTGCTCAACAAAACACTGTGTTTTGTTTTTTAAAATAGTCTTTTTTTTTAATATGTTCAAGTAGTAAAGGCACAGGTCCTTTACAAAATTTTGCTAATGTCCCACATATATTTTTTCCTCAAAAAATTTCAATTCTTTTTTTTAAAAAAACTCACCCAATTTTTTTTCATGTCAACAATAATATTCTGTTACTAGGTAAAAATTTATAAAACTGTAACTTATAATGTAAAAAAAAATTGAAATATTCAATTTTTTTTTTTAATTACTCGTTAGTACAACAATTCTTTTTACAGAATATTACTAATATTCGGGTACTTTAATTGTATAATAAGTTTTACATTTATGACACAAGAAATGAAAAAAAAAAGTAGAAATATCCCTACAGTGTCCCTTAACAGTCCATATGGCATGAGTAAACTTGTTGAATCTATGAAGGCGTATACTATAATTAAAAGCATGATTTTATATCCTTTTTAAGCAAACCAAACAAAAATCCTAAAGCCCTAAATTTCAGTTTAATAGTAATTAGATGAGAAAATATATGTATGACATACTTTTATATTATTCTTCAGTATGAGGCATTTTCGTTTTAATATGCAATAATATAATTCAATTCTTCTATATAGGTTTTATATAGGTGAGGAAGGGGTACTGATTTACTATGCTTTAATTAAAGTAATTACTACAGTGATTAAACATGGGACTTACAAAATTATAGCAAAATGACTTAATAGCTATCTTGTTAACAACTACATGTTTACAAGTGTTTAGATAAATTCATCTCTCACAAAATATAAAAACTTTTATTTAAACAACTATATACATATATTCAATAAACCCAAATGGGGTTGCCGCCAAAGGTCTGACTCGGTTAGTGAAGTAACAAAATAACTTATTCCGATTATCTTGAAACAGATTCTTGTGATGAGACAGAGTTATGTATGATGAACCGTTTTCAACAACTTCAATTTAGCATCATGTGACTCCTTTTGTTCTACTTTATCAGAGATAGAATCAGGCATAATTAACTAGCTTGCACATTCAACAAATTAAAAAATGCAAGTACAGTTAAATGCAAAATATTGTAAAATTCGTAGGCAAATTACATCAGGATCTTCGCACTGCTAAACAACCCTACATGTCAATGGCACACTGAAAAGATAAAAGAAATTGTATGAAAATATTTAAAACTGAAATATAAAAATTTTGATTGTATACAGAAGAAATGTGTGCACATTACACTTTCTATTATATGTGTTTTGATGTATTAACTATAATACACCTCCTCCAAAATAATATGCTCATCTATTCAGAATAAACAGAACACTTTGATATCAACAACTAGTGATTATTACTGTCATATTTCGTATATAATTCTCTGAGTGAGTTTGCTGAACTAACTATTGGCATTTTTTTTAAATAGAGGTAATAAACTTTATTGTACCACTATGTTCAAATGAAATATAAAATCCAACATCCCAAAATAAATGCTGTGAAATATCTTTTTGCCTACTTTTAGAGGATGTCATACTATGGAAGTACTACAGACACTAAAGGAGGGTCTATAGCAACTCTTTCAACTGAAATACACTGGCATGTGGAACTTAACGGACAGATTGTTTCTCTCCAATAAATCTTTAAGAAATCATCTGCAATACATGAAACATGTCAAACAGACGCCTAAAATAGTACCAAAAGGATACAGAAAAACAGATGGTCTAAAAAAAAGGAATAAAACGCATATGGATACACATTCGAATACAATAGGCTTTATCGATAGGGTACCATTTCTTCAATGTCTGCTCAAATAGGAAAAAGCATACAGGTCTAATTGCGTATTTGCCTTTACAAAACAAAACGGTGGATATCAACTTTTACCTACATTATGAAACATAATATATTATATGGATGCATTCAAAAATAACTAGACCTTTAAGAATAAAAAAATTAGATTTTAGAACTTTTAATTATGTGGATAAGACTAATCCACCAAATAAAAAAAAAAGAAATGTCAAAAGAACCGTAAGGACTGTAAGCTAAAAGAGATGTTAAACTTGTAACTGATAATTTTATCTGCTAAAGCCAAAGTTAATATGTATTGCATACTAAAGTGCACATGAATAAAAGTGACCAATATAAATGAGGATGCGTTAAAAGGCTTCTATTTACCAATTAAATGTTTTCTACACTTACTTTGCAGAAATATAGCAAATTATTACTATTTAACATTAGACATCTTATTAAATTAATAGATTAAATTATCATAACAAATTTTAATTAATGCATTGATTGATATAGAATGTTATGAAAAATGATTAAGGAATGATAGTCGATTTTTATGTTTAGAATTGGATACATAAAGATAATTATTTTTATCATATAAATGCCTATATTTTTCAAAATTTAATTATTTTTTTTATGTAGCATCGCTGGTGCGCATCAGTGCATTGCTCACCAAACAAAAGCATATATTCTACTTTTAAATCATTTTCTCAGGCCAACTCACAACAAATACAGAAGAGGGAGGCTGGTTGTCTTACACAGAAAACCTGGCCAAAAATTCCTAATGATAGCTCAAAGAGAAGCATGCTTTGCTGGTCAACAATGAGTACAGTACTCTTACGAATCATCTAACTATTGTGATTGTAACTTCTGAGCCTTTAGTTAGGAGATGTAGGGATAAGAAAAAAACTGTAACCTTTGTGAATGGGGTAACTTTTCTACTCACAGATTTGAGCACTTGGGGTGTCACTTACTAGAGTCTTACATGACATTCCAATTAAGTCATTGATGAACTTTGCCTCAGCTACTGGTCTCTTCGTATAAGGGGTTAGTACAACAGACTTCTGGTCACAGTGCTTGGCTCACTTGGAGCTCCCCACTATAAGTCATGGTCAACAATGACCCCCACAGCACATATGAACTAACCAGATGCCAGTCACTGGTGTCAAACTTTACAATCAATGTGTTAACTTACTTTTTCAGGATTTTATTTTATTTAGTTTATCAACAAAAACAAATTTTTGTGACAGAAGTTTTTTTTAACAAAACACTACTGCTAGATTAACACACAAAAACAATCAAATTCAATAAATTTTAAAATGCAGAAATGAATTTGAAAGCATCCTTACTCTCAGAACCTCTGCAGCTTCATCGCTTATCACATCGTTCAAATGAAGGACATTTATCAGGCACTTGAAACTTTTGATTTTTTGGTTCAATTGATGAATAGTTTGTCTCAGAATTTCGTTTTCATTCTGCATGTGGTTGACTTCATCAGAAGGAAGGAATTTGACTCTCAATACCTCTACAGATGCCTTGCTTATCAAATCATTCGAATGAAGGACATTTGTCAGGCACTTGAACCTATTGATTTTTTGGTTTAGGTGATGAATAGTTTGTCTCAGTATTTCGTTTTCATTCTCAATGTTCGCAACTTGATCAGAAGGAAGATTATCAAATGTGACAATCTTATCAGAAGTCGCAGTAGCATCTATTGTCTTATCAGCAGTGTTTTCTGGCATTTCGAACTGCTCTTGGTGCCATTCCATCCCGCTTTCCTCACAGTCATTGTCTCTAGAAATGAATAAAAGGAATGTTCTTATTATTTATAACATTCATATGTTTTGCATCAATACTAATTGTCATTCTACAGATATTAGGCACCAGGGTGGCAACAACATTCTTGAAAAAAAGTTCCCTGACATTTCCCTGATTTCCATGATGGTGTCGCAAAAATTTCCCTGACTTTACAATTACATTAAGAAATGTTGCAATACATGTTTTGCATAGAAACCAAGTATCCACGCTACAATAATACTATAAATATATTACATTATAAATGAAGAATTATAAGTAATACTTATTGACAGTTAAAATAATAATTTATGAATACAACACAAATTATGCAATTGCATAATACCAATTAAACATGTTCTCTGGAAACAGATAATGCAGAAAAAAAAAAGCAAGTTTTTCTAATTATTTATTTTGTAGATAATTTTAAATGTTTTATATGCTTCATATTTCCTATTCTAATCTTCAATAAATCCCATATTCATTAGTCCCTCACATGTTGATTACAATTCAAGGTCCAATGCACTTTGATTTTTCCTCCAGCAGTGGTTCACATTTAAAAAAAAAACTGAAAATATTAAAATGCGCATAACCATGCTTTTTTTTAAGAAAAATTCTCTTTCAGAACTAAAAGGAAATATTGCAAACTAAATTACCCAGAATAGAAGGCATAATAGACGATAATTGCTGTTTTAATGGTTCAAATTTGAAAAATTCCCTGATTTTTTGTGAAATTTTGAAAAATTCCCTGACTTTTCCCTGATATTTCCAGAATTAAAAATTTCCATGACAATTCCCTGATTTCCCGGTTTTCCAGGTTATGTTACCACCCTGGGCACACACTTATGCTGTATGATTCTGGTCAACAAATCCTATAAAAATTATAATTCAAGCAGACATGTTAAATGTAATTTTTTTTTAATTATTACCCTTTTGGAAATAGTACAATTTTTCTGAATGTTTAAATATGAAAATTCAGAAATTTATTATTTTTTTATGTCAACAGAACACATTATCACCTGCTTAATTTTATAATTTCTACAGTTTTGGGGGTTTCTGCAACTGTATCACCTTCACTGCTGGTTTCTGGTATGTCATATACACTGCTGGTCTGGAAATCCACAGATTCATAACAACTTGAAATTCTAAAAAACAATAATATTAATTACACACCAATAAAAATTGATCAGCCTATTCGAAATAAATTGATATTATTGGCAGTGTGCACATTCAGATACATATAAATAATCGCATTGTGAAAAGTGTAATGTTGATGTCATTTTGATACTTAACTGGGAAACTAAAATGGTTCACTATTAGTTCTGCAGAGCAATGCACAATTCAATAATAACAAAATGCAACAGCAAATTTTTAAATATGAGCAAACTATATAAGATATCAATCTTTGCTCAGTGAACACACCTCAGCTAGTAAAAAAGAAACAAATTAAATCTATTAAACAGAAAAAAAATTCTTACAAAAAATCTATCTGACAGAGAGCTTTAGATAATGGAATCTTTAAATAAAACTAAAGTGTATATTGTTTGATGGAAAGAAATTACACAAATAAAAAAAATATAGGTATCAATTCATACATATTATAAATTTACTAATTTTTTAGAAAACATTTTTTCAAGTTTAAAAAAAAAGTACTTTCTTCTCTATCAAACTTGTAATTGGTAAAACCACAAAAATTAGCTGAAATTTTATTTTCTTGGTGACCAATAAGCTTATTACTAACAGAAATCAGTCATTCAAGAAAATAAAATTGGCGGGTTTCTGTTAATAAATTCGTGGAAGAGTCACTTGCCTGTTTTATTCTCACAATTTCGCATTTAAAACCACTGTACTTTTTCAAAGTCAGTAATTCGATAACAATTACAACCACAGAACTTTTTCTAAAAAAATAAAAGCATGCATAAATATAATTCGAATTAGAATCGAAAATTACTTTAACCCACTGATGGATGATAAAAATATCAAAACAGTAGGTTTGTTTTCAATGCAGTAGAGTTTAATTTATATTTCCGATACATTCCTTTTTTTTAACATGTTTAGTGTGGTCACAATAGATCTACGAGTCCACACTTAACAGGTTCAGAACAGACAGTGAAATCCGTATTTATCCACAAATCCAACCCTGGATCAATTAACCCTGTGCAGTAACTATATCCACAAACGCATCATGGGGTCAAACACACACACAATCAATGACATACCACACAAAACACATTAACAAATTTTCCAAAAAATTCTTTTAGTAGAGAAAGCTTTAAAAAGTACCCTAATGCTTTAAATTTGAAATGTTTCAAAATGGAGGTTTTATACTATGTGTAATGCTGAGAAAACTGGCAATACCAGAATGGATGTAAATGTGCATATTCATCAAGTGGTTAAAATAATTCAAATGAACTAAAAAATTAAGAAAACACACCTTTTAATTCTTTTAGAATTTAGATTTATTTTAAATGCCCTTTTCCCAAAATTAAAGATTGACGGCACAGCGCCTCTTTTTAACTTGCGAGTTTTGAAACCATCTTCATATGAATCTTTGGTGAAATGCTTGGAGCAGACTCTAGAGGCCCAAGTTGGATGGAAATCCTTTCGTCGTAAGGCAACGCACCAGGCTCTAAACAACATCTCATTCTTTGTAGGGAATCTAAAAATAAAATGCAAAATTATATATATAGTTTCAATACATTAAAAATCTAGAATAGAAAATAATATAAATTTTCTATTAAATATCTTTCCATTAATAGCTAAATACTACAAACCCATTGGAATGAACTCATAACACAATTTTCTGACTTTGATATTAAAAAAATTAATTTTTTTAGAAATATAATATAATTCGGTACTTCTCTTCTAAACGGCCTCAAATAGTAGCCAAGCGAAAGTTTGCCGCCCTATTGATTATTTACAATTTTAATGTTGCCACTCACAAAATAAAATGTTAAAAACAGTCGTAAATGATTTACGATTAGATGACGTAAAAAAGTATATTCTAAATAATAGACAATAAGTCGCACTTAACCTGTGCAATGGGCTATTAGTTACAGTTCGAGGTAGAGACTTTCGCTCATCAGCGGATCTGGATGTATTTTCAAGTGAACATCAAACGACCGGATGCGTTGCGCATGCGTCTTTTTTTCTGATCTTTATGGTTACTTAAGGAGAAATGCACAATTACGGTTAATTACACAAACGCTGTGTCTTATTTTTGAACCACGGTGGATGACGTTCACTGCATAATGGGCTAGCGGTGACGGTTCAAAATTATTTCCGAAGGATTTCTTTAAGGTCTGCACGATTGAATAAAATAACGTCGCACTTGAGCTCCACATTGGGCTAATGTCGACGATTTAGAATTCATCTCGAAGCTTTGATTTGGTTAATTAACATCGCACTAGAGCTTCACATTGGGCTATTGGCGGCAGTTCGGCGCCTATCTCGAAGGGAACAATGTCTCGTATTTTTGAACCACGGTCAGATGGCGAGAACATCACCTGAGCTGGCAATCCTTCCGGCATTCGTTTGGGGCATTTCTATGGCACTCTTAAGCGCACACGCGTTCCGCACGCTTAAAGTCACAGGCTCCTGCCGTCGATTTTGTGGTCTCCGGCCTGCGGCCTCCGACTACTCAGGATTACATCCATGACCCCCTCCGGGCAGTCGATCATGGTGCTTACAGGCAATCCTTCAGGCAGTCGTTTGGGGCATTGCGACAGCACTCTTAAGTGTATTCTAAACAAATTTATTTTATTAGCTATCCTAACAATCAAACATCTTTCCAAAATTATAAAAAATATTCACCAAACCCAATTTAAAATCGCTTGAACCAAACCCATAATTTACAAATATCCGAATTTAAATATTTGTAACTATTAAATAGTTCGCATAGTCGTGCAACCAATCAGAGTTCGTTAAACACTTATATATTCTAACCAATCAACAATCGTAAGGAAATAGACGTTTACTGTCAGATCGCGGATGAAAATGCGCACGTATCCAATGCACGTAATCCAAACAAACTTTTCGCAGGAAGAAAGTAAAAAAGTAAATATATAATATGAGGCATCGTTCCCGGGTCTTTCCTTCGATATAGGCCCCGAACCGTGGCCAATAGCCCACTGTGTAGCTCTAGTGAGATGCTAATTACACATACCAAAATCAACTCCAAAGGAACTGCGTTTTAACTATTTTGAGCAATGACACTAAAAAAGGCACGTTCAGTTTACTCTCCCGTTTTTATTTAGCTCAGTGCACTCAATCATACAATGAACTGAAACGCAATCTTTTGTGTATGGTAATCCCTAAGGTAAACAACTTTGGCGCATTTTCGCTCGTTGGCATACAAGGCCGTATAACCGAAAAGAACCTATAATTCTTTGGGCTTGAAATAATATTTTTTAGTTTTTATTAGGTGTCCCAGACATTTGATTAGGTAATAACTAATAGTCAATGTTACTGAGTTCACCAAGAATCAGCATTTCAGCACCTTCATTTCTTTAGATTCAATAGCAATAAAACTGAGTTTTCTTGCGAATTAAATATAAATTTTATAGCACAACATGCTTTTTTTTATATTTGATTAAGCTTGTCAAACATCAATAGCGAATCAGAAATGTCAAATTACAATAATACTGTATTTTGATGCAATGATTTAAATTTGTTCACAATACAATAAAAAAAATTAAGTCCAATACTAACCCAAAGCATAATAGCTTCCGACATCTTAGACAAGGTTTTTCAAACATAACTTAAAAACCCTTTAGTTTGCAAATTTAATAAAATTTCTTAGCTCGAAAAAATGTTTTTCAGTTTTTATTATATTGGCTAAATGGCTGAAGATGTGTGGAATAATTTTGTATTAGGTATTAGTTTATAACGATATGAATTGTAACAATCAAGGATTGCCCTTTTATTTAAAGACATTAAAATTGTGATTGCCTGGCAACAAAGCATTGTCTGCAAATTCTAGATACTGTGATATAGATTTGTTTCCATTTTTTTTAGAATGAAAAATTTACAGCTACAGATGTAGTATAGGACATTTGGCGCGAGAGGTTTTTTTTGGCGTGTTTTATAGGGACAATAAATGTATAGTATGGCAACCCCGTCTAACATTGTTGGTATTTTCCACGGCGTTCCGATTCTTGTGGCGACTTTCAATATGGCAACCCTTATGCTATGTTTAACGGCAATTTTTTGTCGCAAAAAAAACCCGCACCAAATGTCCTATACACATCTGTTCCAATTCTTTACATTTAATACTTTTCGGAGATTCCTTAAAAGTTTTATGAATTGATTGCATTGTGAGAGCTCCGAGAGTGAATAAAGGAGAACTCATGGCAGAGATGTCACTCCGCCCACACACACAGTGGCGCTGGGGTAGAGGAATGACAAACACCAGTCAAAAGTGTGGTTTCCTACCTATCTGAGCAGAACGGGATAGACTGTCTTCAAGGAAACACGTGGTCCTTGCCCAATTCTGTTGATATTTAAGATTTACAGGACAACACTTGTTCTATTATGATTAAAAAATGCTATGGTCCAATCCTTATGTAAAGAATGTCGTTCATTGTAAACAAACAAAAATTCCATTACCTGAAGATTAAAAGAACCAAGGTGTCAAACTGGAGAGACCAGCAGAGAAAGTTGAGTCCTGGATAGAATGCAAATCCTGTGTTACAATTGTTGTCCTGTGCTACACAAGTGTTATCCTATGCTACACAAGTGTTGTCCGAACACGGTTTTGCCTATTTTTATTATTTATTGTGTAATAAAAATATTCCATTTCCAAATATAATATTTATGCATTGTTCACATATGTCCCAAGCATGTTCGCAACTACGCCATCACAGGAGCACGTGAACAATTTTGCTCATTTTTCAAATGGATCATTAGAATAAGAAATTCTTTATTAATAAATATATAAAAATTCCCCGAAAGAAAAATATGTGTAAACTATTCTATGAAGTGAATATTGCTTGTTCTTAACAACATTAAGAAAATGCAAATAATTCTAAAATTTATCACTTGTATCCCCTCTTCCCTAACTTGTATTAATGAAGATTATCTTTTCTTCAGATATTTTTATTATAGATAAAACCGATAACAATGTTAAATGTCTTTTCTTTAAGACATAACATCTAGACTAACAAAAAGCTCAATATAAATTCGTTAGGGTAGACGTAAATTGCTCAAAAGCAAAGATGCATCATAAAATAAATTCTAATAGCTAACAAAAGTATGCAAAAATATTAAAATTTCTTTACCTATGAAAAGCAATCGATCCTCCTGATTTTGATCGTTCATTACAATTGTAAGCACAACATGATGTCGGCATGGCTTTACGAAAGTTTTTTCTTCAAAAGGCTGCACAGAAAAAGTAGCAACTTGAAAGTTCAAAAAAGAAAACAAACTGTCGTAATTTGTTTTCTTGTTTGTTTGTTTACCTTTCGTGATTGTTTACCAAATAAAGTTACAGTGACAACTTTTAACCCTTTCTATCTGCAGTAAGTTTTTTTCTTCATTTTTAAGTATGAATTTTGATTCATTACAAATTATTAAATTCATTACAAACTACTTTATTTAAGCAATTAACTTAATTTATTTAGTTAGTTTTTCTATTAAACAAATTATTTGCCTTATTTTTTTTATATAAATATTACAGTAAAGTTGGCATCAGAACACATCTACCACCATTTTTCACGAAAGCGAAACCTCGCGGGCCTTTGAAGTATTGTTGAATTGGTATAAAATCGTAGAATAAATTTTTTCAAATACAACAGTTAATTTTTTTTAAAGGATTGGTTCGTGGAAAATAGTAAGTTTATGATTAATAGTAACAAATAAGTTTTAGTTTTAATATATATTTTAGTTTTATTCTTTATATATACACAAAAAGAATCACGTTGTGTTGAAACTTGCGAGTCATAAAATATGTTTCCTTTTTGAGGAGATTTTTATTTTCAGATTGCGCACATAAGTAGTCCTTCCATGCTAACTTGGCTTACGTTCCCATAACTTGAATAGGATTGAATTACGAAAAACATAAAATATAGTTAACTTTCTCTTCTGTTTTGAACAATGGTTACCAACCTGTGGTTCTCGTTGTTGTTAGCAATAAAGGTTTTTTTTTTTTTTAGTGCTTGTGTGCACAGGTATAGGAAAGGGAAGGGGCATGAGCCTCTCCCCCAATTTGTAAAAATTGTGTTATTTTAAAAATAACAAAATTATTATTTTCTTAGCAAATTTAAGCAATGAACTAGGCAATTAACAAATATTAATTTGCAACTAAGTTGTTAGCATAATGCCTAATTTTTTATATTTGTAAATATTTTAGAAATGGAACTAGTTGATCCCTCCTCCATAATTTTTTAATTGCTACCTACTCCAGTGCTTGTCTGTATTGTTGAATTTTTTTACTAAATATGCATATTTTCGATAAAAGCAACAGTATTTTGATATGTATATAACTAGTTGGTTTTTATGGTACAGATGTAGTATAGGACATTTGGCGTGCGAGGTTTTTTTTTTTGTGTTTTATAGGGGCGATAAATTTATAGTATGGCAACGCCACCTGACATTGTTGGTATGTTCCGATTCTTGTGGCGACTTTCAATCTGGCAATCCTATGACGTCATAGAGCTGTTTAACGTCATAGAGCTGTTTAACGGCAATTTTTCGTCGCCAAAAACAAAAACGCGCCAAATGTCCTATACTACATCTGTTCCGTTTTTATTTTAAATATTTATCAAATGGATAACGTAAGTTTTCTGGACAGTTTATGTAAAATTCGGTTAACTCGAATCATTTGGTCGGCACTGTCAAATTTGTGTTGAGGGTCATTCCATGTCAAATCAACACACCCATTTGACCTCACCATCTCGGATTTTGGATCAAATTTGGCAAATGGGTAGCCCCCATATAGACTAAGAAAAATACCAAATTTTATTCAAATATATCAACCCGTTTGGAAAATACGGCTATGCAAAGTTTAAAAAAACACCAAAAATCGCAAGACTTGCATATGTTTAACTTGCCATAGCAGCTTTCCTAATTATGCTAGAAAGGTGGGTGAGGTGTCATTTTTCAACATTTTTTATGGCATTTCTTATGATATGCAACACCATAGTGGTTTGAAAAGGAAAAATATTAAAATTTTTAAATGAAATTTTAAATTTCGAAAAAAGCGTATTTTTAAAAAAATTTTAGAAAATAGTTTATACTAATGTTAAATGATATGCAAAGTTTCAGAGTGGGCAGATAAAGGGTTCATAGTTAAAATAATTTAAAAACAAAGCAGTTTTTCATCAAAATTCTGACCATATGATAAAGAAATAGCAACAGAAAGCATAATACATGAATTTTTTTTTAAAAAAATTTGAAATAAGGAAAATAAATCAAACATACTTGATATTGTATTGTTCAATTGTAGTTGATTAATGGTTCATTTGTTTCCAACGTGTCATTTTCAGATAACACATAAATTCTTCAATTGTACAGGATTTACTATACATAATATGTCAGAGGCATCCAAAACACATTTGGCTTCCGTGGATATGAAAGTGATTGGAATGGTCCAGCTGAATGAAGAAATGTTACTTTTAGTTCATCAAGTTCTTCATTTATCTCAAGAACATAAGCTAGCCACCAGTTCTTGTGTTATATAGTACAACAGTGATATAACTATTAACGTCTATTAATTTAAGTTTCTATGGTGATCTTGCAATTACTTGTGATGATTGTGTAGCTTCAGAAAATGTTTTCGCAATTAATTTTGATGTGTTTAAGTCAATAGGTATAAAGTCATGATATCGTTAAGTCCCTTGGATGGTAATTGCCTGGTTGAAACGATCGTTTAAGAATGTTTCTGACTGTACTTAATCCTCCTGTGTTGTAAAAGTGAAGTTAATAGCAGAAATATTTTCTACTGCTCATTCATAAAGCTGGAGAGTGCATAAGATTAGTTTTCGTTGGGTCGCTGCAATCTAGTTCCAGCTGCTGGTTTCTTAAACACCAACTCCATCACAAGGCCTTTTTCCATGTGATGTTGCTGAAAAATGCCATTTGCCCTCAATATTGAAGTCTTGCTTGTGAAAACACAAGTTGGTGAAATTATTCTTATTTTTATATTGTGAAGCATGCCCATAAGAAAAGTGAAAGATCTCATGGTGAATTTTTTCAAACTTTGCATTCAAAAAGGAAATAAGTTTTCTTTGAAAGGTGTAAACTACAACTGTGTTGAGTTTTAGGCAATCAGAAATTGCAGTATAATATATCACAAAAGAGTGAATTGTGGCTTGTCCACTATCCCAGTAGGTAACACTGGGGCTCATCTTGAACAACCATACTATAGTTTTCTGAAAAGTTGAGGGTAACTGCAAATTTAGATTCTTTTAAATTTTCCTTTATGAGGTTCATGAAAGATGTCTGTTGTTTAATCTATAAAATCTTAATCTATAAATCTTCTGATGATTTCTGAAGAGTCCCTAAATTACAACAGTCGACGGAAATCCACTGCCGAAATGTGATTTTTTGTATTATGTTTTCTTCAAATGACGTTTCAAGGATGGTCCATATTGCAGTATCACCTGGACAAGATGTGCTATTACCCATAGTGCAATCTATTATTGACAGATTGCATATCATTTTTTATAGGTAATGTTTGTAGGTTTTTAATGCACCATTTGTCAGTACTTCCATTTTCAATCATCAGTTTTACATTTAGATGTAGTATACATACATACACACAGTGTGTATACCACTTGATCTTGCTAAAATACAATGCTAGAGTCTTATATATGGAAAAGCCAATTTTAAAATCCAAATTTGAAAATTTGTCTTTGAATAATAAGTTTGCTGCTTCCAGGTTGCACAAAATAAGTTTTTTTGAAATTTTTATATTGTTTCCTTTGGTTCAATAACTGTTAAGCTATCTTTAGAGCCTGGCATCTCTCTACTAATTTTGTCATTTTTGTAAAGCAAATTAACAGCTTCAACTACTTTTTCCCGAGGCTTTTCCCCAGTTTTGGGTTGGGACTTTCTGAAATTTCTCTTCCTCTAAGTTACCATGTAGTTTGTAGCTTTAAACTTGCACAGGATTTTTATTATTCCCTAGTTTTCTTGTAGGCAGGATAAAGTCATTCATGAAGTAAAAGTCACATTTATTCACAAGTAATTGTAAGATCACCATAGAAACTTAAATTAATAGAAGTCAATAGCTATTTCACTGTTGTACTATATAAAAAGAACTGGTGGCTAGCTTATGTTCTTGAGAGAACTGAAGAACTAAAAGTAACATTTCTTCATCCAGCTGGACCATTCCAATCACTTTCATATCCACGGAAGCCAAATGTGTTTTGGATGCCTCTGACATATTATGTATAGTAAATCCTGTACAATTGAAGAATTTATGTGTTATCTGAAAATGACACGTTGGAAACAAATGAACCATTTATCAACTACAATTGAACAATACAATATCAAGTATGTTTGATTTATTTTCCTTATTTCAAATTTTTAAAAAAAAAAATTCATGTATTATGCTTTCTGTTGCTATTTCTTTATCATATGGTCAGAATTTTGATGAAAAACTGCTTTGTTTTTCAATTATTTTAACTATGAACCCTTTATCTGCCCACTCTGAAACTTTGCATATCATAAGAAATGCCATAAAAAATGTTGAAAAATGACACCTCACCCACCTTTCTAGCATAATTAGGAAAGCTGCTATGGCAAGTTAAACATATGCAAGTCTTGCGATTTTTGGTGTTTTTTTTAAACTTTGCATAGCCGTATTTTCCAAACGGGTTGATATATTTGAATAAAATTTGGTATTTTTCTTAGTCTATATGGGGGCTACCCATGTGCCAAATTTGATCAAAATCCGAGATGGTGAGGTCAAATTTTTATTAAAAGTGTGTTGATTTGAGATGGAATGACCCTTGACGAGATTGGGCTGCATATGACTACCAAGATCATATATTTCCTTCCATGTCTTTTTATAATTGTAAATAGATTATTTTGAAAGTGTTATTCATCGTAACAAAAAAGTTCAAGTTAAATAATGTAATAATTGAATGTCGATCAGAGTATTCATTTTCGTTTATTACATCAAGAGGTTTTTTTTTTATCCTTTCGACACCCCCTTGTCTCTCGTTTTATGTCATGTCACATTAAAAAACAAGTCATTTAAACTCAATTTCTAACCATTAAAAGTGTTAATTACCTCAAATAATTCTTATTTATATAGCTTTTTTTCTTATTATAGATATACTAAGATTTCCGCACATTAAATCCCTAAATGTTTACTATGTTGCTCAATTTTTAATTGTGTTAATTATACTTCCAACTTTCATAATTTTTTTTTAATTAGTAAATTAAATTTTATTTCCAGAATACTATTGTCCAAGGATGAGTGCTTCAGATGAGCATCCACTTACTACAAATGTGTCCTGCTACAATCAAGATAAAGATGATGCATCCAAAATGGAACCTGTGTTTCGCTCAGGGCCAACCAGTCACGGATACGCCCCGCCAACTTATCCTTCTGATATACCACTCACCAAGCAACCTGATGCCATTGTCAAATATCCAGGTGCTGGGCAAGCTGGTAATTTATTATCCATATATTTAATAGCTGAGGCCGTATGTTGTGAGTCACTCCTCCTATACTATATAACCAATTTTTATGATCATGGTGTCATTTGAAAAGGAGCGAACTGTAGATGTGCAAAAACTAATTAGTTTATTACGCTTTAAAAAAAATGAAAAGTTGTCATTGTGGCACCATCTACATGTCAAAATTTTAACAATAAAATGACTGTCAAACGGACTGAATTCAAATAAAAAGTTCACTTATCGCCCATGGTCTGGCAAATATATAAAAAAAAACAGTTGTGCAGTTGCTTGTGGAAATTGTTACAATGTTGAATGCTACAAATGATTATCTAAATGATAATGCTACAACTTATTTACATAATGTATTGTTTTTAATCAATTCCTAATTCGTATTTTTCTGAAGAATAAATTCTGATTGGGAAGATCACTAAGGCGGGCTGTGCACTAGCAACAATTACATTGCAACTTTTAATCAACTGAACAAACAAAAATTGAGGAAAGACTATGAGCGATGATTTAATGGCATCTAACTCAGTACTGGCAGGTCTCAGATTTCGCAATCATCAAAGTGAAAATAAAAAATTGCCAAACTTGAAATACCACAATTCATACAAAACCGTCAATTATTTGCCAAAGCTGTTAAAATGGTAGCGAATGATATTTTGTGCAATTAAAAAGTTTCTCAATGAGCAGATATAATTTGAGTTTTCCAATTACATGCAACTAAATAGTTTAGTTGCATGTTCTATAGTTGCCAGTGTGTGGCTGGCCTGATTGTTAAATTAAAATTTACATCACATGTTTGAAGAGTGAGGTTCCAGATCAAGTATTGTCCTCGTTATCAAACGATGGTTGAAAATTATGTGGCAGTGTTCGCAAATCTTTTCAATAGATTGGGGGAAACGATGGCAGGGTTAGGAAAATGATGACATCATATAAAGGAGTTACGAGTTTGGTTTTCATTGTCCACCAAACATCTGCATGTAGAGGAGGCTAGTGTATATCAAATCTGATTTGGTTCAAATGTCCTCACATTGTTTTGTGGGGTGGAGTGCCAACTGATGTGTTGTCCTTAAGGCAGTATTCCTAGGTCTTTACTTCAAGATAGATATCAAAGATTTGTTTTTATTATTTACTGTGATGTTAATTCAACCACCCTACCAACTTATTTTAAAATTGACTCCAATGTGCACCTTCATGAATAAATCTTTTAAATATGATTTTGTGTAGCGAATTAACCAGGTTAACAATAGTGTGGAGAAATGGCAATCGGTCATCTGCTGTTAGCTTAGCCAGTTAATTTTGACAGAAAGTGTAACTTCTTTAAGTTTAGTTACTTATTAATGATCATCATAGCTAAATGATTAATAACCACCCAATAAATCAAACTCAGAACTCTCAGTAGCTTCATATCGGGCATTTCATTCAGATCCATTATTCCTGTTTTTATAAGTGTTACATGCTTAAAATTATTTTATACTTTTTACTTTAAAATAAGTGATTGTATCATTTTGCATAAGTGTATGTCATTAGAAGCATTTATTTATTAAAAAAATATTTAGCAACTTCCGATTTTTCAATCTACGAAATTTCAGTATATTTTTCATCACGTAAATATTTTTCTAATTTTTTTTTAATATTTACATTTTTTATTATAACACTGTTATGCATATAGTGAGAAGTTTTTTCCCTTTTAAGGTATCTTGAGCTCAGTCCTCAAGATCGTGCCAAAATTGAAGGTACACCTAAAGTAGCCATATGTAAATAAATTATTAAACTATACCCTTGCAACTTGTATGGATTGTTAATACAAATGTTGCGTTTTTACCCGTTGTGTACGGGTAACCAATAAAATTGTGCAAATTTTTAGGGATTTTTTTTCGTTTTACAAAAATTGGCTTGTTTCTTCTTGTAAAAAGTAAGCAATTCTTATACTCTACACCATTATATTAAACACTTTTTTTTTAGTTAAAATTTTAAAATAATATATTTTTTTATTTGACACCTATTAACAATGGAATATTTTAAAAAACACAGCTCATGAATTAATGTAAATCTTTAATTTCTGCTCATTTTATTTACAAACATTTTATTCTCTGGGTAACAAACGTTAAACCTTATACACAGTCATAAAACAGACATGACTAATGG
This sequence comes from Troglohyphantes excavatus, assembly GCA_963932185.1. Taxonomy (NCBI): domain Eukaryota; kingdom Metazoa; phylum Arthropoda; class Arachnida; order Araneae; family Linyphiidae; genus Troglohyphantes; species Troglohyphantes excavatus. The sequence goes on from OZ010668.1 coordinate 53,888,458, forward strand.
TATTCCTTGTAGTGTTCAAATTTTAGGCTGACCAGGAAAGGTTGCTGACATTGGTAGTTGTAGTTACAGTTGCTATAAGAAAAGGAATTATATATCACAGGGTCGTTGTAAGAAATTTATTGTGTTTTCTCTGTACATAAGTATTTGTCCAATCAATTTGCAGGAGAAGGTGAACCTTGGATGCCAGTCCCTCTTGGAATCCCTGTTTGCCCACCTGGTTTAGAATACTTGTCTATGGTAGATCAGCTTCTAGTACATCAGAAGATTGAAATCCTGGAGGGTAAATATAAATCAATACTAAATTTTATTCATGTTTACTGCTAAGAGCACTTGTTTTCTACCATTTTGTACCTGTTTTCTACGTTTTGCAACCGAAGCATCTCTTTATTTGAGAATGGTATCAAGGGTTGAAATTTAGAATCATAAGTGGATCTGGAGCAAGGTCGAGTTCGGTTAACGTGTGCTTTAGTTATTGCTCTCCTTTTTAGCAATATGCATCGAACTGTAAACAAAGCGCAGCATCTTTAAAATAAGTAAATGTGTTTTCTTTAAATTAAAATTACAATTTCATTGTGATTCCCGAGAATTCAATTAACATTTTACATATAACTAAGAGTCTAGCATTGATTTTTTTTTTTAAATTGTAACATTTTAAATTTTAATTATATTTCTACATTTAGTTTCTTTTAATGACATTATAATATTAGATAAAGCTTTTTGAATGGCATCATTAAGTATTTAATGCTGAGATCTTCACTCATATTAAGAAACTTGCTTTTTAGAACTTATACTTCTTTTTAGTTGCGCATTTTATGTCATCAGTATATAAATTAAATACATGGTAAAATCTGCAGTTCTATCTATGTTTTTGTACCAATTAATGTCATTATACCTCTTATTCAACCTACCTGTGTTTTGTTTTTATGAAATTATTATGCTTTGCTTTATATAAGATATCTATGACGAACTAGGCTATGAAATATTGTAAGTATCTTTCTGTGTCAAAACTATTTATAAAGAATTGATTGATTATATTAAATTATTTTTTATATCAAAATAGCATTAATTGACCTGATTTTTTTTCAGTGCTCCTGGGATGCGAAATGAGAAACAAGTATGATATTAAAAATAGCATGGGGCAAGTTATTTATACAGCTAAAGAAGGTAGCAAAATCAATTTGTTGCATATATTTTTGTAATTGTTTAGAAAATGCAGTTTATTTTTAAATAATTTTGTTTAGTTCCTTCTATTTGGTTGCTGAAACAAATGCTGCTATCTAGCTAGAAATTCATTGGTTCTACACTTTTCCTAAATTATATTTAACTAAAAACACTTTAGTTTTTCCATGTTCAAACATGACTTTTCTCCTCCTTTAACATTAATATTCAATGGATTTGGTATTATACAAAATATGATTAATTTAGCTTTTAAGTAAATGCTGAAATCCTTTTTTCACAAAAAAAAATTTTATACAAATAATAACAACCAGATTTATGCAGCTCTTTAGCCCAGCACGGTTGGGCCCTATTTAATGCATCTTTACAATTCCCCAGTGCGGATCTAATTGTCTTTTAAAACTACCTACTTCTCCCTGATGAATTAACTACCTCTTCAGGCGAACTATTCCATTTATCTATTATAAAAATAATGCTCTTTACATTCCTGATTGTGATTCATATAACTTGCAACCATGATGTCTAGTCACATTAACTATTAAATTTTATACCTTGAACATCACCCGATTTGATAAATTTAAATAGTTGAAAAAGGTCCCCTTTAATCCTCCTTTCTTCGAGTGTATTCATGTTTAAAGATCTAAGTCTCTAACTCGAAGAACTAATTTACTCGATGTTAGAAACTCTCTTTTAGACTTGCTGACAAAACATTTGTTTTGCTTTTGCCAATAGTGTTGTATATGCTTAAACTTGTCGCCTGTATGCCAATTATTATTCATTGGCAGAAAATCAAAAGTTTTAAATTTTCATTCAATATTTGTGGAATTTTCATATAAGTTAAATGTCTATAAAAACATAATAACTAGTTCTAATATTGAAACAAAACATTGTTAGAATTTGAAAATAATAATGCTTACAAAGTTATCTATTTTTTAAGCAAATTATATAAATTTCGGAGAACTAGAGAAATTTCGAACATACATTCAGAAATTAGGTGTTGGACTTTTTGCCTTTTAAAATTCTATTGTTTTGCAATAACATTTAAAACTTTTTTTTAAATTTGCAAAATTTTCTATTAGTGGAGTGTAAGTATATGTTAGTTCTTAGCAGTTATTCTTTTTCCAGACTCGGATTGTTGCACCCGAAACTGCATTGGAGCCTTGCGTCCTTTTGAAATGCGAATTGAAGACAACACTGGGAGAGAGATCATTAATCTTAATCGAGAGTGTCGCTGCCAAGGTTGCTGTTGTCCTTGCTGCTTGCAGGTTCGTATATATTGCTTTAACTGTACTTTATTAGTTACGTTATGTATTTTGTAAAAGCTCAAGAGTTGAACCTTGTACAATACAGATACTTTACCGATATAACATACTACTGAAGCTTGTTATCTTATTGGATGTGGTAATAAAGTAATGTTCCAATTCACTCTGTAGCGATGACGTTACTATTAAGGCAATGTGTGACATCTTTCAAATGCAATTTTTTTTTACAAAAATTTACATTGCAACAACGGATCTGACTGTGTTAAAGCTTATGTTTGCCTTCTTTGAAGTTATTTATAAGTGCTATCTGAAAAGAAAAGGGAATTAAGTATATTTTATTAATCTCTTGAGAAAGAGGGTGTTTAAATATAGGATTCTGGTTGAAATATCGGCTACCTGCCGTGTAAAGGTTAGTGGCCTAAATATGGCGCATTAATTTTTTTAACCGACTTCCTTCAATAAAAGAGAATGTTGTCTATTATATGCATGTAACATACTCTTATTATAATTAACAGGTTTTAATAACTTCTTATAATATATTTCTCAACTTAAAATAACTATGCCATAAAAGTTTGATTATATGACATTCAGGTTATCCAGAAAATCCATTAACCTGAACTTCAAGATTTAGGGGCCATGATACAACTTTTCCGGCTTTCTATTTGTGTTATTTTTTTAGCATTATGTCCTATTGGACCAGTGAAGCATAATCATGCACTCCAAACATTCCATCTGGAATGCTGCTTTTTCTTTTATTTATAAGATTGATAACTTATAAATTTCTAGTTAATAAAAATCACATATTTTAGTGCATGTTAATTTTAAAACAAACATACAATAGATATGCCATAATCAATTAATTTAATTCAGTATTCAAAGATAAATATTGATATTTTCAGTGCATTATCTTCAGATCTTATATTGGTGTATTAGACAGGCAATCATATTACTTTCAGTGTTCCAATAAAGAATGACAAACAACTGTGTAATAGCATTTACCTGTCTTGCAATGGACTGTTATATGACAGGGTTCCCACTGGTCCCTAAAAGTCCTTAAGAACTCCTTATTTTTGGTTTGCATTTTTAAGAGCCCTTTATTAAAGTCCTTATTTTTAACCGAGTCCTTAGAAACTCCTTATTTTTTCCCCTTGCCAGAAAAACATTAACAAAAATTTTAGTAGTTCTTTTAAAATTTCTTGCTTTCAGTTTATTTCACTTACATTGGCAATTACTTGTGGCTGTTTTTTACATGAGATGCTCAAAAGCTATTTATTTTCTTGCTTCAATAATAGGTTAGTGCATTGCATTTATTATTCTTTGCAAATGCATATATAACAGTTGGTGAAGAAATCAAACAAGATTCTGACAAATTAAAAAAAGTAATAACTTGGAGGCTAAGAATGAGGTTCTGTTAAGATACTTTTCAACCATAGCGTTTAAAAAGTAATTTTTAAGTTAATATGCAAGTTGATTGTTGTCATAATTTGTTTAATTTTTATTACTTACATAAGCAGTGCGATAAAAAAGGATCCTTAAAAACTTGTTTTGGTCCTTAGAAAGTCCTTAAAAACTCCTTATTTTTTATTTTTAAAAATGAGTGGGAACCCTGTATGAGAATGGCAGATTCGTAGTTAGTTAATATATTTTATTATCTCAAAGCTTTGTAGGGCTGGCTTTTGTAGTCGTGCTTTTTCATTTTGCTTCTCGACATGGACAAGGCCATTAACATTTCTTGTTTCTTTCATCTGTAAACATATTAATTATCAGCCGTTTTTTCTTTGTAGAAATTTTTTTAATTGTTTGATTGAAAAATATGAATTTGGAATATTTAATATTTTTTGGCTATATGCTAAAATATTTTTTTTAATTACAATTCTTTAGTAGTATGCAACACTGCCACATTTCTTAACAGTGCAACACAACCTTTCAATCTTCTGCTTCCTGCTCAAATTCTATAAAAATATAATTGAGTGATTAGATGTTATGTAAGGTTTCATATACAGTAAGTAATCACAATCATTGACAATTCATTACTATTTCAGACAATCGAGGTTTATTCGCCTCCTGGTAATTTGGTTGGAAGAGTTTCGCAAGAATGGAGTATCTGCAAGCCAAAATATCGTATTGAAAATGCTGAAGGAGATGCACTGTTTCGAATTGTTGGTCCATTCTGTGTTATATCCTGTTGTAATGATGTGGATTTCCCAGTACGTAATTTTTTAGCTTTCTTTCCTTGCTCTTGACTTTTATAAAGTGATTGTTTATTTCATAATTATATTGTTGAAATTGGAGTTATATAAGTACCAAATTCTATGTTTTAGAAAATCACAGGTTAGCATTTTTTTTTTTAATTAAATCTCAATTTACGACTTTTATTCTCCTATTTTTTTTTTTAATAGAGACTGTCACGTTTTAAAATACAATGCAATTAAAACAGGTTATAATATATATATCAATATCTTGAAATCTCTGAATTGGACAGATCTTTTATCTTTCTAAAAGTTTGGATTAAAAAAAATCAACTCTAATTAGCTCCACTTTTTCCTGATTTATACTTTTTCTCTTATTTCTATAAAGAAAAAAAATCCTCTATCGATTTGTGCAAGAACCAAATATCTCTAAATAATGGCTACACCCCAAAGACATATGCTTAAAGTAGGGTATATTTAATTTTTGGGTCATTCCATGTCAAATCAACAAAGTCATTTTCCTTGCCATCTTCGATTTTTATGAAATTTGGGGAACTTGTTATACCTACTAAGAATGTAATAAATGCAAAATTTTAACCTCCTATGCCTATTAGTTTTTTAGTTATTTGCATTTCAAAATGGCTGAAGCGTAAAATCTGCCTCCGATGGCTGTATTTAAATTACCATAACTCCTGTTCTAATTAACATATAGAAATAATTTTTGTATTGTTTTAAGCTCTTTAAATGACTTTTAAAATGATATGAAACAGACATGAAGCTTTGGTGAAAAACATTTCAAGGTCATATTATTTGACATTTGACCTTGAATTCCCAAAAAACGAATTTCTCAATTTTCACTATTTTTTTCCTGAATAATAAAACCTCTGAACTACATGTATACCAATTTTCAAAGTGGGATGACAATGGGATCACACACAAAAACAATTTTAAATATCTGCCATTTTTAAATGCAAATAAGTAAAAAAAAACTAAGAGGCCTAGGAGGTTAAAATTTTGCATTTTTTACATCATTAGTAGTTATAACAAGTTCACCAAATTTCATAAAAATTGGAGATGGTGTGGGAAAAAAAATGCATTTTCTTGTGTTGATTTGACATGGAATTATCCCATATATTGCATATTTTTATTTCTAATTTTTTTTTTGTGTGTGATCCCATTGTCACTTTGAAAATTCGTATACATGTAGTTCATATGTTGTAGTATTCAGGGGAAAAAGATAGTGAAAATTGAGAAATTTGTTTTTTGGGAATTCAAGGTCAAATAATATGAAATTGAAATGTTTTTCACCAAACTTTCATGTGTTTCACATCATTTTAAAAGTCATTTAAAGAGCTGTAAAACGATACCAATATTATTTCTATATGTTAATTAGAACAGAAGTTATGGTAATTTAAATGCAGGCATCGTAGGGCAGATTATACGTTTTTAGCCATTTTGAAATGCAAAAAACTAATAAGCCTAAAAGGTTAAAATTTTGCATTTTTTTTACATTCTTAGTAAGTATAACAAGTTCACCAAATTTCCTAAAAATCGGAGATGGTGCGGGAAAAAAATGCATTTTCTTGTGTTGATTTGACATGGAATGGACACTTTTAGGAAAAGTCATAAAAATACTTTATTCTAGAAAAAAAAAATATGCAAATTTAAACAAAAGTTTGGAAATCTTCCAAAATACCCCTGCTATTAAAGTAATGTAATGCAATCGTATATCTATTATATGTAATTCATGTCGTCTTCAATCCAAGTGAAAGTATTTTAATTAGTTTTCTACCACTTTATCTCAGTTTGCAAAAAAAAAAAATTAAATTGTAGTTATGCAAAGAAATATTGTAATTGAAGATGTGAATGCAAAAAAAGGCAGCTCCACTTTTCCCTGATTTTTACTTTTTCTTTTATTTCTAGTAAAGAAGTCCTTTATTGATTAGTGCAAGAAACAAATAGCTCTAAACAATGGCTATAAATATATAAAAGAAAAAAAAGCTGCACTTTTGTATTTTACGATGCAAGAAACTTTTCAGTGTTTTTCGTCCTTTATAAACAATTCCGAAAATTAGAGCTGCCTTATTCCACAATAGGTAGTTTGCCAGCAATACGTTTTGCTTTATATTTCTGATATCTTTATTTTAAACTAAAATTATCAATAATTTTTTATAGATATAACTTTTAAACTATATACTATTTTTATAAATCAGTAGTATGTATTTATTTGTCTAGATTTTGGCAACAAACGGTGTGCAAATCGGCAAAATAACCAAGCAGTGGTCGGGACTCTTGAGGGAAATGCTCACAGACGCTGATCACTTTGGAATCACTTTCCCAATCGATTTGGATGTTACTATGAAGGCTGTGTTGCTCGGTGCTCTCTTCTTAATTGTAAGTAGTTTGTTATGTGTATTATAAGACATGGTTCGCACAGTCCTTAAGAACTACTTAATTAAGGGCCCTTAAAGTCCTTAATTTTCAACGAAGGTCCTTCATTTTTGTCAAATGTGAGGTTTTTTTTACTGATTCATATGGATGATATTTTTTTATGTCTAACCTGAAATTCCAAGTTTTTAAAATTTTTGGAACCCAGAATTCTGGGTGCATTAAAATATCGGAATGTAGAATTCTGAATTTTACTTTAATAGTGTCCACACTTTTAACCGTTATATGCAAGTGAAATCGGCAAGGCGAGAAAGGCGTCAATAGACGGATTTAGTGACATAAAAAAATTGTCCGATTTTTTTAGGCAATGGTATTTCATTATCCTACATGACACTTCATCGTTAGAAAATCTCAGCTTGTTTGTTGTTTTGTGAAGAATCGATACTCATTTTAGAAAATCGGGGGAAATTCACAAGAATGTAGCATCTTTAACATTTCTGCGCTAGAGTTTGCCGGAAGTGGTATCCTACGCCAACTTGCTACAAAACCACATATACATGGGATTCTGCACCTATTTTGCACCAATAAATTACAATTCTCCGTCAATGGCGCCAAAAAATATAAAAAGTCCTTAAAAATTATCGAGAGGTCCTTAAAAAGTCCTTAAGAACTACTTAATTTTTACTTCTGAAAATCTGTATGAACCATGTAAGAACCCTCTTTATCTCTCCCTTATAAGCACGTCTAATTTATTTATGAAGCATGACATTTCGGAAATTATAAACCGTCTGAAAATACAAAAACTTCCATGTTTATTAGAAACTTGCTGTCTTGCACATAAAACGGATTACTTAAAGTAACGTTCATTCCAAAAAAAAATTACATGCTTTGTTATTTGGAAAACTTGTATTCAATGTGTGCATTGCATAGGTAAAAGTTTTCTGTCTTGGGAAGGATTTCTATCTTTTTTCATATTATCCTAGACTTAACGTGAAGTGGGGAAATTACGTAATAAAATTCAAATTAAGCCATCTATGTGGCTGACAATTTGTCAAAGCAAATAAAAGATAAAAGGACGCATAACTAAATGATGGTACTTGATTGGAAATATGTATTTTAGGGGTTCGTCGCTATCTTTTCGAGTAGTTGGAAATATAGCAGTAGTAGCTGAGTTTTTAAGTAAAGAAATATTATTGCTATTTGCTTTCAAGAACTTAAATTTTTAACTAAAGATAAACTAGATTCAATATTCAAGGATTTAGTTTCCATAAAATGTACCTCTATTTGAATTTGCAGAACATTCAATTAAGTATGTTAATTGTAAATAAAGCTAAAGTTATAATTGTTTCCGTTTGGAAAAAAATTAAAAAACTAAATCCATTTACTGACAATTATACGTTTGTATAAATAAAAGTTTTAAGTTTCCTTTATGTGATTTTACAAACTTTCACCCATGTATATGTCAGTGGCGGCCCGTGGTCGAAAATGTTAGTGCAGCCGAAATCATGTGCCCCCCCCCAAAAAAAAAAACTTTTTCAAACTTTCAAAAGCCGTTTCTGGGATATTTATCAAAAAATCCTCAAACTTTGAGGAATCAGCAAAACAAAAAAATATAGACATTCGCTATCTTTAAATCTTACATCAAATTTCATTATTATGGTATCCAAAATTTCAAAATATAACATTTTAAATTTCTTAAACACATCTTTTTGAGTTCGGAAGTCATCTTGACTTTTGAAAACAATTTCTGTTTTCGAATTCGCAATTTCAAAAATACGTTTGAACGTGTTCTCATTATGGTTTTGTCTTATAATGTTCTGAACTACCTTGACTTGCTGAAGACAATAATTTATATCTAAAGATTTTTTTTGAAGAATGTCATATAAAACATCTGTTTGTTGAAAAATAAAATCAAAAATTAAAGATAAAAGTGTGAATCCAAAATCATTAAAATAATTCAGAAATCCATTTGTCCATCGAATCGCTCCCATTCACTCCCTCAGCAGCCATTCCTTGCACAGGGTTGCGAAACAACACTTATCAATACCGCCAAAGCTGAAACAATTATCGAGCCAAGGGGCTTTTCCTCCATCAGGCAAAGCCGTCTAGAGATGCTAGTAAAATACTCGGTCCCCTCCCCACACGTCCCGCCGATTCAAACACGGGAGCCAATCAATTCACAGAATTCCCAACTACAGCTCGAGTTGAAAAAATCCTTTTGAGCTGCATTTGTGACGTCACAGCCTCATTTTAACGTGAAGGGGAAGTCATACCACGTAAGGTTGTCATGACAACCATGCAGCCGATTTCTGACTTCGCTTTTTAGCTGCAATTTTCATTGACTGAAGTTTTTTTCCCTTCTGAATTGTGCATTACGGCAAAAAGGTTTGCTTTTTATCGGAGATTTTGTTTACTACCGTAGAAATTGCATTTTCAATTATAATCTTCATTTAAGAAAATTAGTAAAATATCTGATTTTAGTTTTTGATGAATTTATGTGCAGCCCGGCTGTACTTGCTGTAGTGGGCGAGCCGCCACTGGTATATGTGTGCATTTAATCTGTATAATATATTAGATCAATAAGACTTTTAAACATGATTACCTGAATAAATTATTTAACAGTGTGACTATATTAAAATAGTTCTAAGCATATGTCAGAAACTTTCTCGCATATTGACCAACATTGACTCAAAATAAAATATTTAAAAGTATCATTTTTCTAAACTTCAAGGTAAACCCCTGTATATTCTCACTATTTTATATGCAAAAAATTTAACTCTAATTTCCCAACGTGCACTTCACTGTTATAGTCAATAATAAATATAAGAACCTTTATTTCATATTGATATCCTTTTTTAATATCTTAAATAATGTGTGTTTTTGTATGTAGGATTTCAATTATTTTGAAAAACAGCAGAATTAAAAGCTTACTGGAAACAGTCAACACTGCAGTACATTTTCTGACTACAAATATTTAGCTTATTGTGATTATGTATTGTGTTTCTCTATATCACAATACAAAGTTTGTATATTTCATAAAGTGCTATTTTTTATAATTTATGTATCATACACATTTTTATACTTTTTTTTTATTTTTTACCAGTTTATTTTTGTTTGCTTTATATTAAATGAAAGTTTGTTTCCTCTTTCTTTTGTTAATATGAAAAGCATTTTGTGATCAACACACTCTGAATGTGTGTCTTTCTTTAATGTGCAAATAATACTCAGATTAATTGTATTTAGTATAAAACAATGGAGATTTTAAGGTTATAATGTTGTATACACATGGAGACACTAAGAATCAAACTGTTTAGATATTTTAAGCGTTCCTGCCAACCATGTCTATTGCGTAAACAATGCACAATTATTTCTATATTTGTATGGTTTTTGTTATTTTATTTGATATGGAGCTGTACGGACTTTAGAAAAGTTATTTACTTGTCATTTGTTTCATAAATAAAGAAAATTATTTTATCCAACACAAAAAGATTTCACAAATAGTTCAAAATTATAAAATAAACATCTGAAAACCGATATTGGTTATTGAAACTTGTTTACATACACATATTAAGAATATTATCTAGCAATAATTTTTATATGTATAAAAATAATTTTAATTAATTATAATTTTTTTAATTACTAAAAAAAATCACGTTTTTCATGTCATTGTTTTCAAAGCAGGGATTTACAATAAAATCTTTAAAAATTCATATAAATTTAAATTATTAACTTTAAATTTCAAATATTGTATGATTTTGCTTTGCACAAAAATTTTTACACGAAATATTGAACAAACTGCATTGTTTAAGCCATACACAGATTCAAAAAATACTTATGGGTACAGGTATATTTATGACTTTAGCAATGAACCATGTTCAGTGTATTTCTGTAACTACCTGCAGTTGGTTCAGAATTTAGTAATAAATTTTATATTGGGCAAATCAGTATTTTTATATATTTTGTAATACTTTTGTGTTCTTGACCATATAATAGTTGAACAAACGAATTTAAACACAATATAATATTTCATACATGCAATACAATTTTTTTTTAATGTAAGATTGAACTTTTTCTCAGTGTTTTAACCATTGTTAAAATAGCATAAAATCTTAATAATGAGCATAAAATAGCATTTTAACCATCAAAGGTATGCCGTTGCAATTATACTTTTCATAATACAGAAACATACTATTCTTATTTTAAATTACTTACATTAGGAACTTTTGTTTTGTAATATTAATGTACATAATATGGGAAATAAAACTCAATTTCTTTTGCTTATTTTATATGTCAAAACTTCCAGTGTGATATTTTGTTTCTCATTTTTATTTTATATATTGTTTATTCTTTATGTTCCTATCATAAAGAGTATTTGTTCCTATATTTGCTTTTCTAAAGCTTGTGACTTCTTAACCACTTTTGTTGTTTACTCCTTTATCATTTCATGATTTCTTTATATCAAGAATTGCATAAGTCTTAATTTGACTGAATTTATGTGCATTCCAACCAACAAAGTTTGTAAAACATGGTTTCGAACTAAGAAGTACCGAAAATCACTTTTGGATCCATATAATTTAAATAACATGTAATTATATCCATCCATAACAGGGTGGTAACATAACCGGGAAGTCAGGGAATTGTCATTGGAATTTTTTATTCTGGAAATATCAGAGAAATTTTCGAAATTTCACAAAAAATCAGGGAAATTTTCAAATTTGGATCATTAAAAAATTATTTTCCTCCATTTTGCACTCTATTCTGTGTAATTTAGTTGTCAATATTTCCTTTTAGTTCTGAAAAATATTTTTTTTTTTTAAAGTATAGTTATGCATATTTTCGATTTTATTTTTGTAAAAACGTGAACCACTGCTGAGGGAGTAGCAAAAGCAAAGTGCATTGGACCTTGAAATTGTGAGCAACATGTGAGGGGCTAATGAATGTGATTTATTGAAGATTGGAATAGGAAATAATAAGCATACAAAACATTTAAAATTATCTCCAAAAGAAATAGGAAAAATTTGCATTCTCTGCTTACAGAGAACATGATTAATTACTATTATGCCTGCCACATTTGTATAATTTGTGTATCCATAAATAATTATTTTAACTGACAATAAATATTGCTTATAAATTTTTATTTATAATGCAGTAAATTTATTGTATTATAGCATGGATACTTCGTTTTTATACAAAGCATATATTTCAATGTTTCTTAATGTCAGGGAAATTTTGTGACACCATCATGGAAGTCAGGGAAATATCAGGGAACTTTTTTTCCAGAATTTTGTTGCCACCCTGAAGAAGTTACTTTGTTTTCTAAAAAAAAAAAAAACTTCCAAAATACTCTCTTGTTCAAGGACTATTGTACTCTTTATGTTTGACCCTTTTGATAATAATGTTGCTTTTGTTAATTAGTATGTAAATCTTAAGATTTGCTGAAGACTGTTTCAATTGTGTAATCATTAAATATATCCTGCATTATAAATATGTTATGAATAAGCTAATTGTTGCTATTTTTGCTTTGAATGGTGCTCTAAATATATGTGTCTATGGAGATATTCCACAAATGTTCCAGTATTCGCATTTATAATCTCTATATGTTCGGATATGTTAAACATTCTACAAAATGTAAATTATACAGTATATTATATATAATATTTTTTGTAATCTTACAGCAAATAATTTATACTAATTTGTTGTCTAAGATTGTATGGGTAGGTAGGGTATTATATTTTGAACAAGTTAAAAAATATTTTACTACTTGATATCTTATAAAATCGTTTTTTAGTGCATTTGTTCAGAATTGGCTTTCTACTAAGCTATAGCTAGTGAGTAACTTTCGTGAACTTAAATCAATGTATAGTTCAATGTCTATGTGTAGTTTTAGTTAGTAAAGTTGTAAGAAAGTATATGCCTAAAGAATAAATAGCCAATTCTAACACATATTATATGTACACTTTCAATAGAATGTTTAAATAGCAGAAATTTACTTTAGAATTTTTAAACACACAAAAGACTTAAAAAGTATAAATTATGTAATAGACAGATTTTTAAGATGCAAGAAAGAAAATATTTTGTCCATATATTTTATGCTTCTTTGATATAAAAGATACACTATTTCTATTTTATGGCTTGCTTTCGAATTTGAAACATATATACTAGAATAAGAAATTTCTATTACTGGGCTGTATATACAAAAGAAATTGTAATTTTTTATAACTATAAATTTTCATAAAATTAATACCTACTTTTGTATTAAAACATTGATAAGAGGTGATAATACTAGCTCAAAAGAATATAGTACTGAAGCGTTTGCCAGAAATTTGCAATTTTCTCTTCTTTTTTTTTCAAAAATTTTAGCTGTTTACTAAATGTGCCATTTTGAAGATATTTTGGAGTGAGCTTGTCCTAAAAGTATATTTGTGAGTAACATCTCTTGATCTCTTTGTAAAATGATGTGATACGAGTTGCCATGTTTTTTATTCTAAAATGTTATCCAAAGTACTGTTTTTGGTGTTTGTAATATATTATAGATTTTAACAAAATTGTTCACTTACATATAAAATATTTTTGAATAGCAGTATTTTTCGTTTTTTAGAAACAAAATTTTGCATCCATTTGTCTCTTAAATTAGAAAACTTAGACTATATATACCTTATTTTTTTATGTGTTTAATGTATATAAGGTTATTTACTTGTCATTTGCATTTTATTTTACCAAGTTTTGTTTCTAGGTAAATTTGTTAAAACAGTATTGTTATATGGAGATGCTAAAATCACTTTATATTTCTCAAGATAGTTTGTTACTTAGATTTATTATGTTATGTTCAACATAAAACATTTTCTAAATGTGTACTATAAGGAAGGATTGTTCTACTTTGCTAAATTGAAATTATCTATATATTTAATTATTTTTTAAAGAAAACTTTATATTTGTTTACATAAATTTGTCTTGTAACATGAAATTGAGAGAATCCTCTTTTTGATCTGTTGGCATTATTTCAGCCATTAACAAAAGATTTCATACATTTTGAAGCTTATAACTTAGGCATATTAGAGAATAGTCAGTATTATAAATTTATTATAACATCATTCTTTCAATTTAGGAAAGCCAAATTTATATAGATTAGTCTGTCTAAAGGTTTTTTATATGAAAATTAAATGTTTAACCTACAATTAAAAGGCAAAGTGATTGTCTAAATAATTGTAGAATATTTCAGAAGCTATTACATGTTTACTTTTAAAACTGCATAGCAACAAATAAATTTACATTGTAAATTAATTTTTTTACAAAAAATTCTATATTTAAATATATATTTTTGAAGATAGTCCATTTTTGTGGTCGTGTTATTTATAGGGCAAGTTAGGAGTAAATCCATATTTAGAAAAAAATATGTGCCCTATATTTGAACTAAAAAATAAGTCCATTTTGAGTTTTAAAAATATAAAGTAAAAAAAAAAATTAGATTAGCTAGTTTTTGAAATATATTAATCAGAAAACAATTTCTATGTAAACAAAAATTTTCAGTTTTATATAATATAAGGTGGTGTAACTGAAACATGCTCCATAAAAAGGACATTGAAAATTATTTTAAATCGTGACACTTTTTTTCGCACATCTATAGTTCATAAAGTTTTTCAGTTGTGTAAAATGTGTTATTTTTTTGTGCTCATTTTACTTTGAAGTAGTGATATGAAATGTTGCACAATTAAAATGTTTTTTATACAAAAATTTTAACGTATATACTGTTAAATGGAAAACAAGTAATTGTAATGCACAACCCTGTTGTCACCATTTAAAGTGAGCTCTCTATTCATATAAAGTGTTTTCACTGTTGTATCTGCTCCATTTTATGAATGTGCATTTTTGAAATAAATGGTCTACTATACACAACATTGTTTCTTTATTGTACTTATGGAATAAAGGCACCCTGTTGAGAGTAGGGCCTGATTACCGAATATGCCTGTGAAGCCCAATCTGACACTTTATATTTTAATAGGCCCCCAAATCACAAATTTTATATAATTATTTAACACCCACTTTAGTAAAAAGAAAACTTGCTACTTTTATAAATTTGTACGAATATTGGGGGACAATTAAAACAACAAAAAATAATACTCATTACTTATTAATATGTTTTATTATATTTATAATGTGTTTCATATTAATGGCGTTTAAGAGCAAGAATTTTAGTGTGCATGCAAGCTTGATGTTCTTGGGGTATTTGAGGGAAAGGCTTACTTTCCTGCTTCAATGTCTTAATCGGGCTCTGCTTGAGAGAGTGTTTCAATTTTATAGTCTTTGCAAATAAATCACCTAAAACAAAACAATTGTAAAGGTTAACAATTTCTAATACCACATTGATTATTTGAAGTACTATACAGATGTGTTAATAATGTGTTATGTTGAAAACCTGGGTTTTTTAATTAAATTATTTTACAAAATAATTTTTTTATTTAATACCCGAAGTTATATTCAGGTATCGAAGAATTTTGTAGTTATATTGGAACATGAATTTTAGACTCTAGTGGTCCGTGGTCGTAAGGTTGAGAACCACAAGTACAAATAAGTAATTACATATTCCTATACACACTCACCTTAGAAAACTTAAGAAAAATCACCTACCGCCGCTTTTGAAATACTGTACTGTATCCTTGAGTTTGTTGAATTCACGTCGCATTAGAGCTACATAGTTGGCTATTAGCTCCGTTTCAGGGTCTATCTCGATGGAAAGACCCTGGAACAATGCCTTAGTATTTAACCATTTTCAGATGACGTGAACAACACCTGTCCTGACACCCGACGCAACCCAGTGGCGAAGGGTCCAGTCATCGATAGATTCGCCGATGACCACGGAAAAATAAAAAAAAGAGAAAAATATATATTTAAAAAAATATATTTTTTTTATATTTTATCTATTTAAAAAAGTACTTTAAATATATTTTTTTTATATTTTATCTATTTAAAAAAGTACTTTAAATATATTTTTTACTTATTTTAAAAATTTCTTATATTACAACGTTTAAATCATGTCAAAAAATTAAACCATTTATTAAATTCCCACCGAGAACACTAACATAAACCCGCAATTTCAAAACCAGCCAAGAGCCGTGAGTCTGGCTCTGAAAGTTCCACCAAAGTCATCGGCAAAAGCTACAGAATCTATTATTTTTTTATTTTGAGAGCATCAACCAATCAGGTGGACGCTTACAAAATCCTCTTCCCACAGTTCAATAGACAATTTACATTGAAAAGCTTCCCCGGTCATCTGCTTCTATCACCGATTCCTTCAAGCAACCTTCTTTAGCTTTGTTTGTACACAGGAATGGTTGCCATGTTGGCTTGTTAATGCCTCATTTGGCAATATAGTTTAAACTTAAAACTTTTCAATATATTTTTCAATGTATATTCAAATATGATACTTTCTGTAACTGTCTTTCTCAGATTTAGAATGTTTTCTTTATATCGTCTGACTAACTTGTCATATCGTTCGGGAATTCGGCTAGGAGCGATGACCATGGTAAAAAGTCACGCCTCGCCACTGACGCAACCTCAATAGGCGTCAGGACATTGGATCCCGATCAGATTTAACGTGCATCAGTTGAATATTTTAGTAGCGAATCACACAAGTTCTCCGATCACACAAGTTCACTACATTTTTTTTTTTTTTTTTACTATTTGTCAAATCCACTCAGTCGGGTTCAAACTCGCAGTCCTCTGATTGCTAGCTGAATGCTTTATCCTTGGGACAATTTACCTAAGTTAAAAGAGTTACATAACGCCCGAATACGACCGATGTCTATCAAATCGAACCTGAATTACGCCTTATAGTTTAGTACGTCAATGTACTAATTAAGGTAATTTGAAGCCAACTTAATGATTAAAAATGACCACATAATTGTTAATATTAATCAATTAATTTAAAATAGTCGATCGGTTGAAGAGCAATTTTTGTAGTTGAACTTATAACTTTTCTGCCATTATCTAAACCCTCACTTATTTAAAGCAATTTTTCCGATTTACATTATTTATACATCTTTAAGGTATTATATTGTTTCACTTCGGAATAATAAATCGCTTGGCTCAGACGTATTAAATGAAAAATGATCAGAACGGATGGATAAGAACTTAATAATATTAATTAAATAACATATTTCGGTCTGGATATACAAAATAAGAAAGCAGAGTTTGCGAATATAATTATCTTTTGCGATCATCCAGACAGACTGATTAAAAAATGAAAATTTTGCAATTTCTATATACATATTGGAAACTAAACGCTGTTTTACAAAGCTAAGTGAAGGAAGCAAAGAGACGTGAAAATGTTGTGGCAATTTCTACTGGGCGCTCTCGCATGTTTGAAGAGCTCACCGACAGTGATATCAGGAGGCTGAACCTTGGTATCCAACAACACCTGAAGAACAAGGTAAAGTATAAAAATATTCATTTGTAAAGGTGCGTAGTTTTTTTTTTTTCGAACTGAACTACTATATATAGTACTCAATGGAAATAGCGCTAAAAGAGCATGTGTCGTAATTTTTCAGTTAAAAAAATGTCTTTAAAACTTTACTGTGTATTTTATCAAACATCCCATCATAATTTTGATTTCTACAAAAAAGTTACTTGTATCAAACTTTGGAGAAATATTAGTATTTTTTTCCAAAGTTTTGCTACGTTACGCAGTCATTGAGATCCCTCCCTCGTGGCACATCGCTAATAACGCATGATAACCCATCCCCACCCATAACAATGCGTGATCTAATAAATATATAGCCCCTTACATATTCTGTACGTAAGGTATTTTCTGTACGAAATTAAGTTTTTGTTCTTTTATCTTAAATGCGATACTATTTATATTTCCCTTGTAAATAACGAATCGCCATTTTGTCTGCGCGATTAAAATCGTGGGTAACAGCTATATCAATTATACAAGAAATAGAGCGGGCAAAATAAATTCAACCATGTTATCAAAAAGTAGACAAATGATCCAAAAATATTCAGATTGAAATGAGAAAAAAAAACATAAACTTGACAAGTTTTCAATATTTTCCCGGTTTGTTCAGCCATTTTTTTTTCTGCACAAGTTTAATCAGCGAACCGATAACTTATTTCTCTTCATTACATTTTGATAAACTAATTTTCTGACTTTAACTACTTTCAGATGTTGCTACACAGGCTCTTCACGGTAAAGAATATGGAGGTGACATAATACTATCGGGTGACTTTCCTCTAAGAGTAAGTTGAGACACTACTTCTACATTTTTTTTTTTTTTTTTGAAAAATATATATTCCAGAACTGCAAATTTAATTATTTTGAATTGTTCAAACGAAATCGGGATATACTGTTTTTTGTATATTTCCAATACTATGTAAATGTTACAAAATGTCAACAGTTTCAAGGAATCACAGGTCGCAATAGCATTCTGGAATCTATGAAAATGATAATAAAATATTGCACTTGGAACTTTCCGCAACTTGGCCGCAATTGGAACTTTCCATCGTTTTTATATTACCCTCAAATGGCTCTAAACAAAATAAAAATATAAGAAAAATAAAAACAACTGATTTCCTCCAAAAAATGTAAAATAATGCAATTGTAATTATCACAAATTAAGCATATTTTTTTTTAAAAAAAAGAACTTATTGTAGTATACCATTTTCATTAGAATTTGGATTATCATTCTTCCAAATAATTTTTTCCGCAAGTGATTCTGTTTATTTTTATGTGTGATTCGGGCTGCAGCCGGTCTATGCCTGAATCCGCCTCTGATTGTAATCACGGAAGTAATATACATGGTGTCCCATAAAAGTGGTTTATTATACGTGCTGGCAATATAAGTAAAGAATATAATTTTTTTAAAAAATTCTAAAGTATTCTCCATAATATTATCACCTCAAAAAGACAAATTTTACAAGATTGCCATGGCAATAAAATTCACATTTGCTACACATACTATTATAACAAAAAAATATCAAAGAACATTGAAATTGATGAAGTAGTCAATTCAAATGTCACTTTCTGTTTTAAAAAGTATTCGCTTTACCATCGCAATGATAATAATATGTCTATATTTCAGAATGGAATTAAAAACGAAGCCTTCAGATGGCCCAGATTTCCGGGAAAAGCACTTGTTCCTTATGTCATTGATGAATCGTTATGTAAGTCGATATTCATATAATGTATTCATTTTACGCAATACTTAATTTTACGCAATAATAGTTTATCCAGCAAGTGTTTGAATTGAACTCTTCAACGCAATTAAGAAACAAAATTGTTTTTCTTTTACAGGAGACCCGAGCCCTAAATCCTAATATTTTTATTAATGGATTCAGAAATGCCATTTTTTTTTATTAGAGCCAATATTAGAACATCTCTTTCTGAACAATCATCAAAGGGAAATGGTTTGTTTGTTTGTTTGTTTGTTTGTTTTCGCATTTTTTAAGCCTAAATTTGATTTTTTTTTTTTAAACTGTACTCCTCCTCCAATTTTTAATATTAATAATAAAGTTAAAAAAATCATGTCAAAGTATATACTACAGACGTAGGAAGAGATTTTTGCAAATTTGTGTTCAAAAACATATATAAATTTAAAATCCTAAAAAATATTCACACGCATTTATGTACATTAATTCGTAAAAAAATCATATAGTATAACTTAATTTTTAAAAAAACTCTCCCTATGTTTATAAAACAAATATTAAAGTTTAAAAAACTATTAAAAGTTTAATTTTAAGTAATTTTTATTACAAATCTTTAGCATTTTAAACATGACCGAAATTTTAAAAAAAAATATTTTTAGTAAATGACGAATATTGCAGACGAAAAGTAGGTAGGCAGGTGATAACTGGTATATAAACATGTACAAAACACACGTTCTCTTTCTTCTAATGATTTGAGATATTGTACACACCTTCTTAAATATGTATAGCATCGTTTCGTTATATGCAACAACAAAAAAAATAGCATTTTTTTTTCTTTTAAATTTGTGGCTCGGGTCTCCCTTAGGGAATGAACAGATAAACGAACTATAACCACTAATACTATCGCAATAAAAATTAACTAAAATAAACTTATGTGGTCTTCACAATGCTAATTATTATTTATTAACCAATATATAAATAATATCAATTAAGTTCAAGATACTCGATTAATTATTATATATTTTATTTTTCAAAGACAACATATTTTAATTTCGGACATTCTTTTTTGCGGATTTTGAGGAATAGTTGATTCCATTTATTCGCTGCTGATATTCCGTTTTTGTTTCCAATTTCGCAGCTCACCTAGAAACCCTGATTCTAAAAGCCATGGAGCAATACAACAAAACAACTTGCGTTAAATTTGTACAGAGAAAGGATGAAGTCGATTTCGTTCGTCTCTACAGAGGCGTCGGGTATGTATTAATGCGTGTATAGTAATATTCCTGAATCTATAACTTTTGGACACATTTTAAGATTTTAGATCGCCAACTTTCAATTGTTTAAAACAATAAATGTATGTTAATTTATTTTAAAGTATTTTATTGTTGTAAATATCTTATGAATTTGTAACAATGTAGGTACTGTTTTTTTAATGGCCTATTAAAAAAAATAGCTCCAAAAAGCGCTATAAGCGGAAAACTAAACGGAATTTTAAAATTTCAAGCCGCGGGTGCGCAATTATACAGATTAAATAGTATATTTTCAAATATGTCCGAGCAGCGGAAAATAGGGTTTTCGCGTGCTACAAACACACAGACTCTTTTACTATTTTTGATTAATATTTAACAGTTAATAATAATTTAATGGAGGGCATGTATATATTGGTGGATATGTTTTAGAGGCTTAACATAGCACATATCCCCTTTTTACATCTTCGAAACAAATTATAAGTTTCGTTAACTTATGGAGGACATCATATGCGTGTTTTATATGACTTTTCGCTTGATAATCCTCGTCTTGCCTTCAACTCACCCCTTCTTTTTCTGATGAGACCAAAATCTATAATAGACACTATATTGAGTCTGATACCAAATATGGAAATGAATTTAAAGATTGTTAGTTTGTGGCTTTCAAAGTTGGCTCCCACTATCCCCTTGACGTAATCTTGATATGGCACTGTTCTCTGATTCTATCCCAGCCTGTACGTTTTGTTGTGAGTTAGTAAAATATTTCAATTGTACAATAATAGGTGGAATTCCAACGTTGGAAAGTGGGGAGGAATGCAGAACCTATCACTGATGGGCGAAGGATGTCAATACATCGGATCCATCGTCCACGAGCTTGGACACGCCGTAGGTCTTTATCATGAGCACCAGAGATCCGACAGTGAAAAATACATTACCGTTTATGGAAACAACGTTGTCCCTGGTAAGACAGGATTTTCGAATGCATATAAAGTTTTCAGGGCGTCGAAGGCGGTATGCCATCTTTCATTCATCCTTATGGCAAATAATGTGTTCTTAATATTCGACAAAATATGCTCAAATGTAAAATGATCAAAAACGTCTTTTTTTTTTTGCCCTGTCATACCTTTGAAAATAAACACCGACGCTATGTGATTACTGCCGCAGTGACGTATACTCTACAGCTACACAATAACTTTAATTTTAGCCCGTTCTGAAGAAAACGCGCGTAACTTAACAACGCAGAAAGGCACTATATTTGTCTATTTGAAAAAAATTTTAATATATTGTTCAAAATTTCAACTCCATCCGACAATTTTAAAATACAAGTATAATATTTTTCATAACTGTCGTGCTTGGTCTTCATTTTCTTAAAGAAATGTAATACATTAATTTGTTTTAAAATTTATTCACACCTCATTGTAATCATTTCTCAAATGTCAGTGACGGCCTTAGAACACTTTTTCTAGGTGGTGCGAGATGTCCTAGTTGCGCCCCCCACTATATAAATTTCAGAGCACCTTGTAATGCAGTCGGTTAATAGATTAATTAAACGACGTATAGGTTACATTTTGTTTATTAGTAGGGATTATAATAATTGTTTTGGTTAGGAAAACAACCTTTATCGCTAAATAAGTTTTTATTAAACAACAGGTATCAATTACAAAAAAAGAAATTCGACATACTATATATGAGCACCTTTCTTGATTTAGCACTGGCAAATGTCTGTTTGATGTCGGAATAATTTACTTACTTTGTGCAATATCGTTTTCAATGGATATAATTGTAAGATCCGAAAGCTTTTCCTGACACATAGTCGAATGTAAATAAGTTTTAATTTACTAAAACTTCGTTCACCTTTACCACTCTCTTTGAACTGTGTTACCAGACTGACTGAACTGATGGAAGTACCGGGATTCATGTAGACGCCGGATGTTATTAAAAATCTAAAATAAATCACATATTCACCTAAGTAGTTTAGAAATGTTTACTATTGATGAGAAGTAAAAATTGCACCAACTGAATGTACGAACAGCTATAGTTTTCTGCGTGAAGTATATGATTTTGGTGCCTCCCAATGGCAGCTCACCTGTGCGGTCGCACTGCTCGTACCGCCATACGGCCGCCACTGCCAGAGACTGATTTACGGGAGAGCATTCGGGGCACTTGCCCAGAGCCCCTATTTTAAAGGGCCCCCCAAAAATGATTTAATGCTAAATATATGTGAAAAAGTTAAAAGTAAATATACTGACGAATTTTTTAAAAATCAATTAAATTTATTTTCATTTCACTTTTCAGCACGTTCATGATGTATGTCACCTTTTGCATCGCGTTTTTCAAAGATATGCGCTTTGGATCACTAGCAAAATTAAATTAATGACCAAGGTCCAAAACCGTAAGCAAGCCGTGTTTACTAATCGCACGTAGATTTGTCGTTTACAGATACTTTTTTCATATACCAAATTTCCTAATATTGTAATCATTAGGGATTTGCATGGGTAGAACATACAAATCTGTATCAACTAAAAAAAGCTAAAAAGGAAGAAAGAACAGAACTAGAAACGTATGAAAAAACTGTTGCAGTATTGATCATTAACGTTAATTCAAATTCTCAAAAGAAGGAATATAGTAATTTAAAAAAAAATATTTATATTTGCATTAAAGCTGACTGATTACGTCATTTTGTACAGTGTGCTTGTGCATAAATTTAGCAGTTTTATTTTGAATTACGTCGAGGGGCCCCTTAATGTTCTTTTGCCCTGGGCCCCTAAGCTTGTAAGTCGGTCCCTGGCCACTGCACAAGGTAAGTGGTTTTGTTCCACACTCTGAATATTTTACTATCTTCACTAAAAATAATTTTCGTCCAACAAAAATTTACATTGAGCTATATCATCTGCCCTTGACCCTTGCGCAATTTGAATTTCCCTCCTAAAGTTTTCCGTTTTGTTTCAGGTCATAAAATCAATTTCCAGAAAACGAAACCAATCGCGGAACTCCTCTACGACAAATTCAACTACAATTCAATCATGATCTACGGCAACTACGCCTTCTCCAAAGACAACAAGACCCTCATGACCATGGAGGCCATCGGGGGCAAACCACCCCTGACTGAACCCTGGGCCAAACCTGGGCTCACCAACTCCGACATATACCGAGTGAACTGCCTGTACGAATGCGACAAGAAGAAATGTCCATTGTACCGTCCTCCTCAGTAAAAGAAGAAAAAAAAATGCATTTTATAGTTTTCTCAATACTTTGCGGCGGCGTAATTTGTTGGGTGATGCCACGCGATGGTTGACTCCAGTTGTTCAGAAGGTTTAATTTAAATGTGATTGACAAATAGATGATAGCCATAGTATTTAGGAAACAACTTAGATTTAATGATGTAATTATAGAAGTTGAGAATTTACATTTAATGGTTATCTATGGAATTACAGTTAGGTTGAGCAGCATGAGAGATTGCTGGTGTTGTCACTATGGCTGGGTTGCTGGGAATGTCTGTGTTCAGTCAAGTGTTGTCGAAAGCGGCCGCTCCCCTGCGTGGGGCCTCTTTCGTTGGCGAACTCTCATTGGATTGAGATATCAACAACTGACTTAATGTTGCATGCCTCTCTCGATTTCTAGGAACCGAAAGAAGGGTCTATGAACTCCAGGCGCCGCATAGTCCTTGCCCAGTGATTTTCATCGGAAATCACGAAAGAAAGAAAAAAAAAACTTGCAGGTGACTGGAGTTACAGGTTATTGAAATGGCAGAAGTGCAATGAAATGGCGCATGTGTGAAATTACAGAATTGGTTATGTGGGAGTATATACAAAAATATAGGCATTAAAAACACTGTTTGAAAATTTAAAGTATGCCATTAAAATTATATATGAAATAAATGCCATTAATAATTAAATTTGCACTTCCGTAAAAGGCACATCTCCACAATTACTAAAAAGCAAGACATCGCAGCACATTGTAGCAGTGAAAGAAAAGAAAAAAAATCACTGTAAAAAGCAGGCACTCGAAGAAACATCTATTGAAGACCACACTTGTTTACGACAAACAGCTGACGCAGAGAGGGAGTCTCACGTTCCCCCACTGAGTGGGTCCAGTGACGGGGAGAAAGAAAGCACTGCGTGGTGTCAGATTACACGGCTAATGGGGAAGCCGAAGAGGGGTGTGTCTCGAAATGCTGTTGTGGGGTTGAAGTCGCTCTTGATTTATGAGAACAGAGGGGAAGACCTGTCCGTCTGTAAGTTGCAGGAAGAAAGTAGGTCGCGAACTCTTCACTTTGGAGCCAAAGGAAAATATTCACGTTACGTTTGAAGGGGTGGATGCTGGAAAAACGATGTGGCGGTTGACATCGGGAGGTGTGTGATTGGAGTGCGCTGTGGGTGCTTGGAAGAAGGGATGCGTCTTGCTTTAGCGGAGGTGGTCTGCCGACGGAGAAGGGTGGGATGTTGACGGATGGCGGTCGGGGAATCCGATGCTGGGTAGCAGTGCGGGATTCAAGCAGCGGGGGTTGCTGACCGCGCCGGCAGCCAGAGGTGGGGGTGGGGCGGAAGAAGGTGTTGTTTACCGTGTCGACAGATGCGCCCATTAGTCGTACGGGATTCCCAGTGGTGGTTGAAGTGATCCGGACTTTAGTGGTTGCCAGGGCGCGGGTTGAAGGGGGTAATCCAGAACGCTGTGTTGAGTGCGCTATCTTGGCAGTGGATCGCCAAAGACGTGTTGATGTGGGTTTGTTGTCTCGACAGTGGGTCGCGGAGACGTGTTGAGGGTTGTGGTCTCGGCAGTGGATCGCGGAGACGTGTTGAGGGTTGTGGTCTCGGCAGTGGGTCGCGGAGACGTGTTGAGGGTTGTGGTCGGCTGTGAGTCGCGGAGACGTGTTGATGTGGGGTGCAGTCTCAGGCAGTGGGTCGCGGAGACGTGTTGTTGTGGCGCGCTGTCTCGGCAGTGGGTCGCCGGAGACGTGGTGGTGGAGCGGGATGCGGTCGCAGGCAGTGAGTCGCGGCGACCATCCCGTTGTCGGAGTGCAGAGCCGAGTCGATGACCGCATCAGCAGTGTGGCGCGAGCGGAATTCCAGGGACATCCGCAGGGTGTTGCAGGTGTCCGATGCGCAGGTTGCGATAATGGTCATAAGTTGAAGGGCTTGCAGTTGTCCGAGGCAGGAGTGGCGCAGAGTGTAGGCGTCTGGATTACAGGTGGCAGGTGCGCGGTCACGTAGATGCGGTGACCAAGCTGGCATTTTGATAGTCCGGTTGACGGGATGGAGGTGCGTGATTTAATTGCCCGGGTCATCAGTGCGGCGGCGTAATTTGTTGGGTGATGCCACGCGATGGTTGACTCCAGTTGTTCAGAAGGTTTAATTTAAATGTGATTGACAAATAGATGATAGCCATAGTATTTAGGAAACAACTTAGATTTAATGATGTAATTATAGAAGTTGAGAATTTACATTTAATGGTTATCTATGGAATTACAGTTAGGTTGAGCAGCATGAGAGATTGCTGGTGTTGTCACTATGGCTGGGTTGCTGGGAATGTCTGTGTTCAGTCAAGTATTGTCGAAAGCGGCCGCTCCCCTGCGTGGGGCCTCTTTCGTTGGCGAACTCTCATTGGATTGAGATATCAACAACTGACTTAATGTTGCATGCCTCTCTCGATTTCTAGGAACCGAAAGAAGGGTCTATGAACTCCAGGCGCCGCAACTTCATTGTATGTTGGTTAACGTTAATAAAGTATACTAATAATATATATATATATATATATATATATATATAAAGGGTGAAATTTACCGCGAAAAATCTTGCTACAAATGGCTTGACTCCGCCAAAATAAAATTTCTGAATTCCAAAATTTCCTTAGATTCGATTTTAGTAGACTATAAAATAAAATAATCTTTCTAAAAAAAAAAGAAAATCAACTTTAAGAAAATGCGCTAAAAAGTAAAAAATAATTTTTAATTTTACGAACGGTTTGAAACATTTGAATTATTTAATATCAATTTTATACTTATTAGAACTTTTTGAAATCGGCGCCAAAATTTAGGCATAATTTTAGTAAATTGGCACCAACCACAAAAAGTTATAATAAGTATAAAATTGATATTAAATAATTCAATTTTTTTCAACGTATTCGTACAATTAAAAATTATTTTTTACTTTTTAGCGCATTTTTCTTAAAATCGGTTTCCTTTTAAAAAAAACATTTTATTTTCACCTTTTTCAGTTTTTAATCTAGTAGAAGGCTTTGCCCCCTGTGCTATTATTCATCAAGAAATTCAACTTGTTGAGCACATTTTTCAAGTCTCGGATCCGGTTTAAATAAATGCTAGGTAAACAAAACTATTTTGTCTCTACAATGTATATCGTAAAACAATGCCAATAAATGCTGGTTAAACGGAATGCAGTGGCGGCCCGTGGTCGAAAATGTTAGTGCAGCCGAAATCATGTGACCCCCCCCCCCCCCCCCCCCCCCCAAAAAAAAAAAAAAACTTTTTCAAACTTTTAAAAGCCATTTCTGGGATATTTATCGAAAAATCGAGGAATCGGCAAAACAAAAAAAATATAGATATTCGCTATCTTTAAATCTTACGTCAAATTCCATTATTATGGTATCCAAAATTTCAAAATATAACATTTTAAATTTCTTAAACACATCTTCGTGAGTTCGGAAGTCATCTTGTCTTTTGAAAACAATTTCTGTTTATGAATTCGCAATTTCAAAAATACGCTTGAACGTGTTCTCATTATGGTTTTGTCTTATAATGTTCTGAATAACCTTGACTTGCTGAAGACAATAATTTATATCTAAAGATTTTTTTGAAGAATGTCATATAAAACATCTGTTTGTTGAAAAATAAAATCAAAAATTAAAGATAAAAGTGTGAATCCAAAATCATTAAAATAATTCAGAAATCCATTTGTCCATCGAATTGCTCCCATTCACTCCCTCAACAGCCATTCCTTCCACAGGGTTGCGAAACAGCACTTATCAATACCGCCAAAGCTGAAACAATTATCGAGCCAAGGGGCTTTTCCTCCATCAGGCAAAGCGGTCTAGAGATGCTAGTAAAATACTCGGTCCCCTCCCCACACGTCCCGCCGATTCAAACACGGGAGCCAATCAATTCACAGAATGGACAACTAGAACGGGGCGGAGTTTAGCTTTGTTTGTGGGATTTCGAGCACGTGCAAGTTGCCGATTACTGGTAAACAAACAATAATATCGCTTTTTTATATTCAAATTTTGCATTAATTACGTTTAACTTGTGTTTTAACATCATATTCTAAAAAAATATCGAGCCTTCCAATATATTAGTAGTTTCGAGTGAAATTCTAACGCTATCCCACAAACAAACTAGTTCTGACGTCACTGTGGGCGTGGTCATTCTACTCGTCCATTTCCTTTTGAGCTGCGTTTGTGACGTCACAGCCTCATTTTAACGTGAAGGGGAAGTCATACCCATAGAATTGTATAAGACCTAGAAGGAAGAAGGGAATTGAAGCCGATGAAGCCTGCATGGGCGCGAAAATGGGTTGAGTTAGGCACATGACTGCCAGATGGGCAACTTTTATCGCTTGCTTTTGATGCTGTTTCAATTATATTTTGACTACAGTTGGCGAGCTATTTTACGTGATAATTGGATACGAGTTTTAGACGTTAGATACGGATTTTTTAAAGGGAAATTTAATAAATCATTAATCACATAAAATTTCCTTTTATTATGTTTTTGAAAAGTTACTAAAATGTTTAATTACGTTTTAAAATCAATTATATTATAATTTTTAATTAAGATTTCCAGAAAAACACTATATTTGAACTAAAAAATAGTGAGTAAATTTGTTTTATTCCGGTTACATTGCAATAGGGATGACTTTTTGTATTGTATTACAAAAGTATATTTATTGATTATAACTATAAGGCCGAAGTTATCGTAATTATTTGTAAATTCGCTTATTGATAATTATTTAATTAATTATTCTTACTCTAATTAATAAATGAATCTAATTAATAAAATATAGTTTAATTAACACAGTTTAATCTAATAAATAAAGTATAATCTAATTAGTATTATAATTAATAAAGTGTAGTCTAATTAATAAAGTATATAATATAATTAATAGTTTAATTATAAAGTAATATAATTAATAGTTTAATTATTAAAGTATATAATATAATTAATAGTTTAATTAATAAAGTATATAATATAATTAATAGTTTAATTAATAAAGTATAATCTAATTAATAGTTTAATTAATAAAGCACAGTTAGTCTAATTATTAAAAAGTATTATTGCATAATAATTTTTGTATATATTTTCTTCAAATTAAAAATTTAATCACACTATTTTAAAAATTGTTAGTTTATTATTTGCTGCTTGTGTAATAAATCATAATTAAAACTCGGTCCCATATTGCTAAGTGGTACTATACATGCTAATTAGTACCAATTAAAATATAGTTTTTAAAATTTTATTACAATTAAAAAAATATTTATGTTGTTAATTATTAATTATTTTAATGTTAATTAATTTTTTATTAATTTATATTAAATTCCTTCAATTAATTATGGCAATATTTTAGGCATTGAACCATAAAATAACTAAAATTACCGTTAAAAGTTAATAAATATAGCCACTCATGTGGACGTATAAAACTTCTAAAAAATAATATTTCCCCATAAAAGCAACACAAACAACATTTTTTCTCACTATCTACAATATTTCCGTGATTTTTTGCAATAATCAGTGTTATCAAAAGAGTTGTACTTAGAGCGCAATAAATTTTTAAATAAAGCGATTTTAGCATGGAAACTCCTATCTCCCGTCCCTTTTTTGAGTTGAGTTGGCGAAAGCCGCCATACCTTCATTTCCCCTATTGGCGAAACCGGCTTTAAGCCTTCCAGCAACCCTATTAGAGTTCAGTGGTCATACCACGTAAGGTTGTCATGGCAACGATTCAGCCGATTTCTGACTTCGCTTTTTAGCTGCAATTTTCATTGACTGAAGTTTTTTTTCCTTCTGAATGGACAACTAGAACGGGGCGGAGTTTAGCCTTGTTTGTGGGATTTCGAGCACGTGTAAGTTGCCGATTACTGGTAAACAAACAATAATATTGCTTTGTTATGTTCAAATTTTACATTAATTACACTTAATTTGTGTTTTAACATCATATTCTAAAAAAATATAATCGAGCTTTTCCATATATTAGTAGTTTTAAGGGAAATTCTAACGCTATCCCACAAACAAACTAGCTCTGACGTCACTGTAGGCGTGGTCATTCTACTCGTCCATTGTGCATTACGGCAAAAAGGTTTGCTATATGTCGGAGATTTTGTTTACTACCGTAGAAATTTCATTTTCAATTATAATCTTCATTTAAGAAAATTAGTAAAATATCGGATTTTAGTTTTTGATGAATTTAGGTGCAGCCCGGCTGTACTTGCTGTAGTGGGCGAGCCGCCACTGACGGAATGTCATTGTTGTACAACTTCTGTTAAAAAATGAAAATACTATTATGAAATCGGATAAATTGTTTAAAAAAAACTCCGGTTAATCGACATTTCCGGATATATAACAACCGGATAACCGATTATTTTTTGGCAGATTTTGCCTAAGTGGATTTTTCTCCATTCAACTAAAAAAGAATTTTCGAAATCGGACAATATTTTTTTTTGAACAGTCCGGTTAATTGAGAATTCCAGATAGTTAAATGCCGGATATAAAACGATAAGTCCCAAGTTCATTTTCGCATCGTTTTTCTGTCCTACCGTCAATTATAGTTTGATCATGCGGGCTCAGGGGGATAGCAAGCTATAGATTTTTTACAGACGTATTTATGGAACAACTTTTTA
Source organism: Troglohyphantes excavatus (assembly GCA_963932185.1). Lineage (NCBI taxonomy): Eukaryota > Metazoa > Arthropoda > Arachnida > Araneae > Linyphiidae > Troglohyphantes > Troglohyphantes excavatus. Next base: position 53,918,701 of record OZ010668.1, read on the forward strand.
CAATTACGCAATTATATATTTCATACAATTGTATACTGTACAATTATACAACTGCACTTGGCTAACTGTTCCTTATTTGGTCGACATTTGTATAATTACCCAAAATGACGAGCTATGAAGAAATTGTAAGCTTGGAGAATAATGCACGAGAGTTGCTCTGTCCTCGTCATCTGATCATGATTCAGGCCTCCAGTTGTCCAGTCGAAAAAAAGACGTTCAGCTGGTAATCAGACGGCTGCGAGTTCGGGCCCGTGCGACGGACTCGAAAAAGAAAAGTAAAAAAGGTGTAATATTGCGATCGGAGGGTTGTCAGATTCTCTACAAAAATACTAGAAACTCGTCCAGAACACCCAACAAATAATACTGCCGTGTATATGGGATTTGTGCACGATAAATCTGATAGGGGTCCAATGTCCTGACGCCTATTGAGGTTGCGTGAGGTGTCAGCTCAAGTGTTGTCCTCGTTATCTGATTGTGGTTAAAAAGTACGAGCCATTGTTTCCGCGTCTTTCCTTTGAGATAAGCCCAAACTAATATTTATGCAAAGAAATAAATTAGCAACTTCAACTTTAACTTTTGTCCCGCGTTGGTATTTTGTTTCGTGAATCGTGTTCGTTCGTGCTCTTATTCTTTATATTTCTTAATTTGTGTATCGAATTTCAAAATTAAAATTCTTACAGGTTGTTGATAGTTTTCAGGCAGTGTCTAAAAGTGATTCTTCTATTTTAAGACAGTATATTAAGGAGTATAATCTCAACTGAATAACCAAAAGCCAAAGAAGTAAGTTACCCATTTTATTAATAAAGTTTTTAAATAATTAGTTTCTTTTAAAATAATTCACATCGATTCTGACTTTAATAGGGAATAAATTAAATTTTTGATCATCTAGTTTTAAGTGGAATTTTTATAAGCTGTTTCTTTAAGGTAGTACTGATTTCAGCGTTAATACGAATATAATCAGTTGTTATTACTTAATTCCGGTCAGTTTTTAAATTATAATTTCATTTGAAACACTATAATTAATGGCCACTGTTTGTTTTAGTAAATTGTCATTCCACCACGCAAATGTTAACTTTTCTTGAAAAGTCGTTGAACGGCGCCATATGCAAATGGGGGCGATATGTTTCCTGGGCAATTTTTTTTGTCATCCTTTTGAATTAAAATATTTATTTTTTCGAGCATTTATTATCTTTTCTAACCTATTTAATTATACAGCTTCAGTTTAATAATTAAACCATTTTGTAGATGTGATTTTGATGTGCCAAGTTATATTATATTGCTATCCAATAATAATGGGTGTAAAACATTGCTGTAAAGAGACACTCTACCCTACAATTGGATTCTTTTTGTTGTTCAGGCCTAGGGATACAATTTCAAAATTATGTATATGATAAATAAAAAGCATATTTGCTACTATAAGATTGTAATAGTCTTTTTATATTAACAATTGCCTCCATTTAAAGTTATTTTTTCATGCGTGTAAGTGGTTGGTCTGAGAGGTGCGCAGAATAATTTCAACCATTCTATTTCTTGATCTTAAACTAATAGGTTATTGCTTTTTTGTATTTGCAGAAATAATTTTAATCAATGTCTGTAAATGAAAAGATATAATGAATTAATTACAGCTGAAATGCATTGAACAGCCAGAGCTGTCTAGTGGGTTATGGGGAATGGTTTGGGGTCTATCTCAAATGAAAGACCCGGAAACATTGAATTTTTGGCAACCCTGCTCCTGCAGTTGGATTAGAAGAGTTTGTTGATTAGTTTTTGTTGCCTATAACTTTTTAATGTCAGCAATATCGCTTTTTGTGAAAATCGCTAATCTAATGTTGATAATTCATTAATTTAATGGTCTAATCTATGGTGATAATTCATTGCATTTTAACCTGCCCATCTTTTGTTTGTTTGGTTATGTCCTATACATATTTACATTTTTGTGATTATCCATATTACGACAGCAAGGTATAATTTCTTTGCGAGTTAGTGAAAATCCATGAATCTTATTCTATTGAATGTCGGATTTCAGTTATGCCATGCTCTTATTAATTGCCATCCAAGTAAAAATTCAGATTACCCTTTTTTATTGACCACTTGCATGTCTGATAATGATAGAAAACCCCCAATATTTCTAAGTCTTGAAAGTTGTTATTTTTTCAGGCAATATTAATGATAAAGCAATCTAAAACTCTTTGTTTTTGTGTTGAATTTGGCAGCTTTTTTTTTGCAGATGTCTCCACCTACTTGGGCATACCAGGTGGACTCTTTTGATCCCGCTCCAGACGAGGAACTCGTGTGCAGCATTTGCCACTCTGTCTTCTGTGATCCAGTGCAATCTCCTTGCAACCATGTTTTCTGCAGGAACTGCATTACCAAGTGGCTTGAAAGGAACAGGAACTGCCCCATCTGTCGCAAGAGGACCTTCCGATACTCCATCCAAGAAGTCGTTCCCCTTATCCGAAACATGATCATGAAGTTGACCTTACAATGCCACAACTCTGAGAGAGGTTGTGAATCAAAGTTTACGCTGGAAGCCTGTGAGGCACACGTCAAGGAATGCATATATGAAATGATTCAGTGTAAAAACAAGCCATGCAAGCAAATGATTTTGAGGAGGGACATGAACGACCACGAGCTTCATGACTGTTCACATCGTTATGTTCAGTGTAAGAAATGTGGCTTGAAAATATCCTTGGTGATACCCCAGAAGCATGATTGTGTTAAAGCTCTTAAGCAGTGTCTTAAAGGTAGGTTCTCTTTCTTTTTTTTTTAATTGTATATTTCCATGTTCTTTTAAAACATTGCATTGGATGAAATTTTTCTTAGAAGTACTTTTTCTATTGTAAATACACAAAAATCAGCATTATAAAATAAATTTTAAAAGTTACAATTTACAGAATATCAATTATAAGTTAGAGATGTAATATTTGTCACAAATTGCACATTGTTTATAATTTAAATGGGAGAAAAGCTGTCTTAAAAAATTATATTCTGCGTTGTTTGAAATGATCAACTCGATGAATCAATGTTCATTTAATGTTAAAATACCAATTTAAGATTTAACTTTCATTTTAATTGTAAAACTAAATGTTAAATAACTTTAATTTAATAAATATTTGTTTTCAGAAAAAATTGACATTATCAAAAACAAGAAGAAAAAAATAAAAGATCTCCAAAGTGAGATTAAAACACTTAAAGAGAATGAACAACAACATTCTGACAGCTCTTCCATGGACAGTGTTGGAGAAGCTGCCATTTTAATGAACTTGAATGATATGTCCAGTCTGTCTTCAGGAAGTTCAATAAGCTCAACCAGTTACGTTTCCAACTCTGAAGCCGATGAAAATGCATCATTTTGGTCGCCTAACACTTTTGATATCCTCCAGGGCTTGGAGCGTAGATATCACACTTCTCCCGAAGAGTTCGGAGTTGATGATGACAGCATAGAATATCCCAGAGATTCGAGTCCATTTGCAAGAGAGTCGGGCCTGCATCCTCCACAGGATTCCACTGCATCTACCAATCCATTGAATTTGAGTTATGAAGACGATGCTCCTGTTCGAAGACCTGCAAAACGGAGGCTTCCTTCTGCGCTTCTCGATTCGTCAGATGATGATCAAGGTGAATTGGAATTACCATCGCTGCCTTCTCCAAAACGAGTCTGGCGCCTATATCGGAGTGACAGAGGAGAACCCGCTCCTAACCCACCAGCTTTGGACGGGTCTTCTGGCTTGAGCACTTCGACATTTGACGCTGCTGGGCCCAGCTCCGAACCTGACATGTTAACCACCTCGGATCCAAATACAACTTCAGCAGCTTCTTTTACGCTTAATCATAGGTTCAGAAGAAGAGAACAAGCTGCAGGTGGACAGGCTGCTGCCTCATCTGTTATCAGAAATATCGATAGAACTTTTGAAAGAACCAGATCTTTGTTGTCCCAGTACAATCTCGAATCAGATCCCGAATGGGTCCCTCCGAATGCAGATCCACTAGCGGATGACTCTGACTGTAGCCTGCAGAACGTGGAGTACCCCAGGGATGGATACATTACAAGCTCCGACGAATCGAGCCTCAGTGATTCGGATTCCGACAGCTCAGTTGAACCGACCTCAGCCAAGAAGAATTTATTTTCTAAGTATGTTGGTTGCTCTTCTTTTATCCAAGTAGTTTAATGTTAAAAGCAATTGATTAATAGTAAGATTCCTCCTCCTGTAATTAAAATAGCAATAACATGTACAAAAATGGAGTTTGTGGGAGAAGTCATCAAATAAGTGAATTACAATGAAACAATCAATGAAATTTTTTTTTGGCCATTTGACTCTTTTTAACCTTTTCAGGGAGGCTGTGACAACTTCTGTCACAAAGACAGTTTGGGTCTAGTTATAAACAAGCTTGTCTTTATTATAAAAATTCCACATTTCTTACAAATAGCTCTACATCCCTTTTTACTTACAAATTTATCATTAAAATTAAATTAAATTGGATTTTTTTTTTGTTCCAGAACACATTTGATTAATTTAAACTAAAGGGCTTTCTTAAGAAAAGAAAACAATTCAGTAGCAAATATCTTAACTCGTGCTCAGCAGGTTGTAACATAGGATAAGAAATAATTGAAAATATCCACTCTACCTATAGGTAAAAAAACTTGATGGGGGGAGAAAATGGTAAACTGGGAAATACTTGGAAAACCTCAGAAAAAAGGCCAGAATAAGGAAGAAAATAAGAAGTGACCATGAAAAAGACATCAATGAGATTTTTTTATTTCCTACAGGATTTCTTAATATTTTTTTTAAATAATTAGTTGATTTAAATAAATGGTTTTTTTAATGAATTAATTTAAATCATTGATGCCTTACTCGTGTACAGGCTAAGGCAAAATTTATACTTTATAATAATTTAATTTATGTTAATATAAAGGTACGTTGCGAACAGCGTTTTTTGTATAGGGGAGCGTCCATTGTTACTCTCGTGACGTTTAGAAAAAAATTTCATAAAAACGTACATTTTTAAAAAAATTAAACATATTTAGGATAAAATTAAAATTTACTATTTAAAAGTTCATGTCATTCCGCTTCATAAAACATACCTAATATGTAATTTAGTATATTTTGGTTGTCTAGGAAATAAATCAAAATTTGGTTACTCTTGTGACCACTGGAAAAGGCATTTTCTGGGAGATGCTGCAATAAAATATTGTGCAAACACATTTACAGAAAATCTGTCTTGTATTATATAATAGTATTTCTATGATATCTTTTCAAAATGCACATTCTGAAAGTCTACCAACATTCAAGTAAGGTATCACAGCCCCAGCGCTGTAACAAAATTGAAACAACAAATTTCCCAACTTCACGATTCGAAATTCCCAACTCAATAGTGTTGAAAATTCCCAGTCCCAACTTATCAGCATTTTTCATATTTTTTATATATATATTTTAGGTAATATTAAACAGTTCTCTCACAAGCATTGATTTGTTGCACCCATATTTCAATGCAGTATCCGTTCTGAGGTTTAATTTAAATGTACAATACAAGTTAGGCCATTTCTAATCTGCCCTAGCTTTAATTTTCGGTTCTTTTCTTTTATACGGCCTCATATGCCAACGAGCGAAAATGCGCCAAAGTTGTTTACCTTAGGGATTGCCATACACAAAAGATCGCGTTTCAGTTGATTGTTTGATTGAGTGCACTGAGCTAAATAAAAACGGGAGAGTAAACTGAACATGCCTTTTTTAGTGTCTTTGCTCAAAATAGTTAAAACGCAGTTCCTTTGGAGTTGATTTTGGTATGGGTAATTAGCATCTCACTAGAGCTACACAGTGGGCTATTGGCCACGGTTCGGGGCCTATATCGAAGGAAAGACCCGGGAACGATGCCTCGTATTATATATTTACTTTTTTACTTTCTTCCTGCAAAAAGTTTGTTTGGATTATGTGCATTGGATACACGCGCATTTTCATCCGCGATCTGACAGTAAACGTCTATTGCTTTACGATTGTTGACTGGTTAGAATATATAAGTGTTTAACGAACTCTGATTGGTTGTACGACTATGCGAACTATTCAATAGTTACAAATATTTAAATTCGGATATTTGTAAATTATGGGTTTGGTTCAAACGATTTTAAATTGGGTTTTTTGAATATTTTTTATAATTTTTGAAACATGTTTGATTATTAGGATAGCTATTAAAATAAATTTGTTTAGAATGCGCTTAGAGTGTTGTCTGTCGAAATGTCCCAAACGACTGCCCGAAGGATTGCCTGTAAGCACCATAATCAACTGCCCGGAGGGGGTCATGGATGTAATCCTGAGTAGTCGGAGGTAGGAGACGACAACTGCCCGGGACCATAAATCTACGTCAGGAGTGTGTGACTTTAGCGCGCGTTTTGCGCATGCGCTTAAGAGTGGTGTCGAAATGCCCCAAACGAATGCCGGAAGGATTGCCAGCTCAGGTGATTTTCTCGCCATCTGACCGTGGTTCAAAAATACGAGACATTGTTCCCTTCGAGATAGGCGCCGCCGAACTGTCGCCAACAGCCCAATGTGAAGCTCTAGTGTGATGTTAATTAACCAAACCAAAGCTTCGAGATCAATTCTAAACCGTCGACATTAGCCCATTGTGGAGCTCAAGTGCGACGTTATTTTATTCAAACGTGCAGACCTTAAAGAAATCCTTCGGAAATAATTTCGAACCGTCACCGCTAGCCCATTACGCAGTGGACGTCATCCACCATGGTTCGAAAATAAGACACAGCGTTTGAGTAATTAACCGTAATTGTGCATTTCTCCTTAAGTACTTGAAAATACAGCCAGATCCGCTGACGAGCGAAAGTCTTTACCTCGAACCGTAACTAATAGCCCATTGCACAGGTTAAGTGCGACTTATTGTCTTTATATTTTAGAATGTACTTTTTGACGTCATCTAATCGTAAATCATTTACGACTGTTTTTAACATTTTATTTTGTGAGTGGCAACATTAAAATTGTAAATAATCAATACGGCGACAAACTTTCACTTGGCGACTATTCGAGGCCGTTTAGAAGAGAAGTACCTAATTTTCTTCAGACTTATATTTTTTTCAAATTATGGATTTTTAGAAGTAGAAAATCCCAACTTTCAGGATTTCCAGATTATAGTGGGGCTGTGCTCCCCCCGGTGCGACAGGCCTGCACAGCACTCTAAATCAATAAATCTTCATAATCAATAAATACACACATTCACGCTGTCATAATTGTTCTGTAATTTTAAAGTAAATAAAAAATTAAGATCATTCATTTTAAAAACATGAATGAATGCAATTTAATTTGTTTTAAATTTACAGAATATCTATACTTATATATAAGAATGGAGTGTCTGTCTGTGGAATCGAACAAAACCCCTCATTTTGAGTTTTCTCCACGAATTAGAATATGCTGATTCCGAAAATCGCATTTAAAATTTTTTTGTCTGTTTGTCCGGATTTAACTTAAAAACTACTGCACGGATTTTTATGAAACTTTTACCATTTCAACAAAATTTTCTTAGTTTAAAATCTGCACTTTGTTTCATGTGGATATCTGCAACCATTCAAAAGTTATAGAACTTTTTCCATTTTCTCTAACATTACTCCTATGGGAAATTTACATCTCGATCTTCCCTTCATAACATTTTTGTTAAAAATCACCTTGGCGACCAAAAATATATATCGACAATACTGGAATAAACGATTTATTTTGATTGCTGATGAGTAAATGTCGCCAAATGAAAAAAAAATTTCACTAAATGTTTCCAAATGAATTAAAAAATGTCGCCAAATATCGCCAAATGAATTACAAATGTCGCCAAATGTTGCCAAATACATTTTTTTAATGTCACCAAATAAATTAAAAATGTCGCAAAATTAATTAAACATGACGCCAAATTAATTACAAATGTCGCCTTAATACTTATATATAAGAATGAAGTGTCTGTCTGTGGAATCGAACAGAACAACTCATTTTGAGTTTTAAACTACGGTCATAAATTGGCACGAAATAAAAAAACTTCACCAAATACGATAAATTATTTCGATTTGGAAAAATGCAATATTTTTTCTTTGATATATTATTGCGTCGCCAATAATAAAACTAATGAATGTGAATTTTTTCTACAAGGGTTTATTGTTACTAAATGGTTAATTTTTATACAAAAAATATGCAGTTTTAAAACTTTTTAGGAATTTTTATTTCACAAAAAGAAACATTTTACAAAAACATCAGTTTAAATAGTAGTTGCAATAGCATGTAAAGTCGCGAACATAAAAATAGATTTAGGTATCTCAAAAAATACTCAAAGTAATTCTGGAAAATATTCAAAGTAAATCTGGATTTCGATAAAGTTTATTTTTGACAGGCAATGCGATGGCTACGCTGACAAGACAAAATCGCGCAGCTCTTACTATGCAAAGTAACCACGAGCTGCGCCGGGCCATATTGCTATCAATACTTATATATAAGAATGGAGTGTCTGTCTGTAGAATCGAACAAAACCCCTCATTTTGAGTTTTCTCCACGAATTAGAATACACTGATTCAGAAAATCACATTAAAATTTTTTTTGTCTGTCTCTGTTTGTCCGGATTTAACTCAAAAACTACTGCACGGATTTTTATGAAACTTGCACCATTTGAACAAACTTTTCTTAGTTTAAAATCTGCACTTTGTTTCATGTGGATATCTGCAACCATTCAAAAGTTATAGAACTTTTTCCATTTTCTCTAACATTACGCCTATGGGAAATTTACATCTCGATCTTGCCTTCAAAACATTATTGTTAAAAATCATCTTGGCCACCAAAAATTGTTTTCGACAATACTGAGATAAATAATTCATTTTGATTGGCTGATGAGTAAACGTCACCAAATGAATTAAAAATGTCGCCAAATGAATTAAGAACGTCGCCAAATATTGCCAAATTAATTAAAAAAATGTCGACAAATGAATTAAAAATGTCACCAAATATTGCCAAATTAATTAAAAATGTCGCCAAACGTTGCCAAATAAATTAAAAATATCGCCAATTATTGTCAAATGAATTAAAAATGTCGCCAAATGAATTAAAAATCTTACCAAATATTGCCAAATGCATTAAAATTGTCGAAAAATGTTGCCAAATTAATTTAAAATGTCGCCAAAGTCTGTCTATTTGTCCGAATTTAACTCAAAAACTATTGCACGGATTTTTATGAAACTTGCCCCATTTTAACAATATTTTCTTAGTTTAAAATCTGCACTTTGTTTCAGGTGGATATCTGCTACCGTTTAAAAGTTATGGAACTTTTTCCATTTTCCTATACATTATTCCTATGGGAAATTTACATCTCGATCTTCCCTTCATAACATTATTGTTAAAAATCACCTTGGCGACAAAAAATATTTTTCAACAATAATGGCTGCCTTCTATTATTGCGATGTTTCATTGAAAAGCACATTTATTAGGCAGCAGATTATAGGAATTGGTCGTTAACTTAAACCTCGCCAACCGAAGGAGGAAGATAAACCACCAGTTTCGTCTGACGCTACGGGTATCTATGCATGCCCCGAACATTTATTTGTTTCAAGATTTTAAAAGCGTCGGTGCTTAATTTTCTATCGAACGCTATTACATTTATGCCAACAGTGCTATTTGAAATGGAACGGTGCTACAGCGTCGGAATAGGTGCTAATTAAAGTGAACTTAGGTTTTCTATATTTATACCATGTTGCTTATTTGAAATGCTTCACTTCAGAATAATTTTATTGAAATTCAGAAATGATTTTTGGAAATGATTTTGATTTATAGAAAAGTATTGCCTGTAAATATTGATGCTGGCATATTTAAAAAATTTCTATTTAACAATTCTCTGAAATTTCAGGGTATACAGTTACAAAATAAAATAAATCTTTATTTTTCTTAGAAATGGTTATTAAAGATGACACCAAATCTCCGGTCACCAATTGGCACCCAAAAAACTTCGCCAAATACAATAACTTATTTCCATTTGGTAGAACAGAATATTTTTTAGCTTCGATATGTTATTGTATTATCAGTACTAAAAATAATGAAAGTGAAGTTTAATAATTGCATTTTTTTGTTACTGGGGTTATTTTTTCAATAAAAAACATATATAAAACTTTTTTAATAATATGAGCATTCAACGTCATTTGGCAATCAAACAACATCGCCAAGTGCTATTTTCATTATCTGCAAAATGCATTATTTTTAAAGACATCATATTACAGGCTTATATGAGGAAAAGCGTTTTTAATTATTAATTTTTGGGGAGTTTTATATTGCAAAATATATATATTTTATAAAGTTATACGCGGTTTACAGTTTATACACAATAGCATGTAAAGTCGGTAATATAATTTTTTTATCTCCATAACTACTCAAGTTAATTGAATAAATTTAGACAGGGTATAGAGAGCGATATTCGACTGGATACGCTAACTAGAAAAGTCGTGCACAGCTCTTACTTCACAAACTGACCACGTGCAACGCCGGGTCATACTGCTAGTACCTAATAAATTATGGAGAAACTACTTAAGAACTTATTCTTAAAAAGGGCAAAACCAAATAAACTTAAAACATTGTTTATGTTTTGGTCTGAAGACAACCTATTTGATTTACTTGCCAGAAATGTTATGCGTTACTCTTGTGACAACACAACAGAGGATGTTCTATGCATGACACACAAAAAATAAATGGTGTAAAATATGTCTTATTCCACCAAATCAGTGATTAAAAGGTTTAAAGTAAAAATGTTAAGTAGTTTTTACAAATTTGAAACTTTTATATGTTTTTTGTTACTCTTGTGACAATTAAACATCACTATTAAATAGAGTTAAAATTTTATTCAAAAGCTAATCTAAAATATTTCAACTACATATATTTGATAAATATGTAAATGGATTATGAATTTGTATGTATAATGATTTCAATTAATGAACAAAATTAAGAAAATAATATACTATAATCGAAGTGACATTTTTGGCCCCAATAAAAGTGAAGAAATATGTCAACTTTCAGAACAATTGCACTGCAGACAACCTATTTGATTATTCTTATGAAATAATAACTTACAAATTCATATCCACCAACTTTCTAGGATTAAATTGATATACCACACTTAGTTTGGTTAAGATTTAATTTCAGTAAAAAGTTTCATTTTTGGTGGACGTTCCCATAGATAGTTTTTATACATTTTCACTTAACACAGAACAATTGTTTCTTTTCAACAAATATTAAAATATAGCACACCTTATTGCGATATTTTATTTCAGAAATTATTTACGGATTTTTTTTAAGTATCTTTTCAATTGGTTCAAGAAGAAAAAATTTCACTGTAAGATGTTTGCATTGATGTTTTTTTTTTTTTTTTTAATTTATAAAGTTTACTTATTCCGTTTCTTTCTGGTATTAAATAAAAATATCTATCCATTTTTTTTTTAGATTCTTACTTGAAAATTCGTATTTTTTTTTATGGAACAAATGTAAAACAAGAAATAGAAAAAGCTTTTTAGCAATGGATGGTGAAAAAAATATGTAACAGCATTGCAGTTTCAGAAATAAAATGTCGTGGTGCTATTTTTAGAAAAAATCTTTCCCTTTGTGTACTGAATTATTTGAAGATTGTTATGCCCATGGGACGGATTTAATTTGGTTCAATTGATCCCATTCTTGACCGACCCTAAACAAATTGTTTGCGATCAACGCCCGCTGGCGGGGATTTTCGCAAACATCAACGCCTGCTTCTTAAATTAAGATGACGAGTCCAACGTAACTTTGCCCAAGTAAGCAGATGCCGAGTCTCACTTGTCAAATGTACTTAAAAGGTTAATAAAAACGCAAAGTTCTAATAAAATATGAAAAAAAATTGACATATCCTGACAACAAAATAACTGTATACAGACATTAAAATTTGTCAGTGCAAATGTTACAATTTCCATTCAATTTGGCTAGAAAACTAAAAATCAATTTTTTATAAACTTTGGCATATCTGATTTTTTGATATTCAGTTTCAATTGTAAGTGGCAAATTGTTCTTTAATATTTTTATTATAAAATTTTATATTTTAACTTTTTTTTTCTAGCATGTTTAGCAGCAGCAGCAGTGATGATGATCCAGATTTTCAGCCAAATTAAAAGATTTGAAACCAGAGTTTGTTTTAAAAGTGTTTGTATATATATTTATGTTTAGTTTCTTTTTTCAAATGTATTTTTAAGAAAAGTTTCCCGTTCCTGTAAATTTTTATATTGCTCGTGACTTGCTCTCCAATAAAGTTCCTGTAAATGTATCTAATACAATTTTGCTCATTGTTTTAATGATGATTGTGATTCAATTTAATTTTTCTTATCTTATCTTACCTATCTTAAAAAAATTTACTTATCTTATCTTTTTCAAGTATTTCAGAGTTATGAATTTTTGAAAGATTCATGAATTTTGTACAGTTTTTATACAGGGAAATACCCACAGTCCACTAACAGGAAATATCAGCGAATTTGACCATTCTGAAAATATCAGGAATTCGTTTTTTTTAATTGGATAATTTGATAAAAAAAATATTTTCAAGTATTTCTGGCTGTGAAACATTGTTGATTGGTTGTAGATATTCAAATACTTTTTAAATGTAATCAAACAGAAAGGAATGGCGTTTGGGACTTTAAAAGTGAAGTTTTTCTCTTTCAAGATCGTACAAATCGCACCGAAATGCTGATGTTTCCAAAATTTCCTAATCTATAACTAAATACTTTCCCACTCGCTCAATTTGAAAATTGATTTCTGGCTGTGAAACATCGTTGATTTGTTGCAAATATTCAAATACTTTTTCAATGCAATCAAAAAGAGGGAAATTGCGTATGGGACTTTTAAAAGTGTGTAAAAGTAAAAAAATTCTCTTTCAAGGTTTTAGAAACACCACCAAAAATCTGATGTTTCTAAAATTTGACAAACCAATTAGCTATCTATAACTAGGTACTTGCCCGCCTACTCTATTTTAAAAATAGATCTTTCATATGTTTAAAACTTGCTAAGTTCCTAGTGAAATTCGAATTTCTTTTGACATCCCTAAAATGATTTTTTTTTTTGATAAACTTAACAAAACTGTTATTGTCTCTTATTTTTTGGAGACATTTTAGATCTTGTGAATTATATTTGGTGTACTAAGCTGTAAATTTTAAGATACCGGATTGGATGTAATAAATTAGTTTTATTATTAAGGTTGTATTGGGTTTCTACTTTTGCGGCATTTTGTTTTTATATTGAGGTTACTTTAGCCTTTGATCTTAAAGTACAATCACTAATAATCTGATAGATATATTGGACTTTTATGGTCTTTAAGTAGCATTTTGAATTATTGATATTTGGTAAGTATTCTGGAATTTGGGGTACCTTAAATTTTTATTTATTGATTTTTGGATGTGAAATTTCGGCACTCTTTGAGAGTTAGAAAACCAAGTGAAATAGTCAGTAAACTTGTATATTAAAAATAAATAATTTTTTTTTTGAGGAATAATGAGATAATGTCGAAATACATCTTGCATAATAATATATTTTTAAAAAATATTGCCATATAAAAGTACTGCTTGCAGAGAATTTCAAAATGCTTTTCCTATGGGCACCCTGTTTTAAAACTTTTAAAGTTTAAATGACTGCAATTCGACCTAAAAAGCTGAAATACGTGTAAATTTTTCATATTTTTTTAATAGCGTTTTATAAAATATTTATAACATATCCAAGTTACTTAAAAAATATATATGTGTATAAAAAATAAAAATTCTCTGTTTAGCAACATTTATGCCAAATTTTGTTTTATAGTATCTTAGCCGGATATTCAGATATTTATCTGGCTGCAGTATGCCTTTCTCCTTTCCTTTTTTATGTTAATCAGCTGTTTTAATTTTTCTATTGGCATTAATTTTTTCTTATAATTTTCAATTTCAGTGTCAATATTTTAGTAATTGCATTAGTTTTTAAATATTTAGTTAGGTCATGTTAGCATTTGAATTAGTTTAATGATAATAAATCCATATTTGTTTAGGAAAATGTATACATATTCAGCGCATTTATATTTTATACAGATACATATTATTTTCCAGAGACAGGGTTAATTTTTAACTTGTGCTAAAAATGTATTTAATGCAATAGGACTATATTTTTTGGCGCATGAAACTTTCATAAAAGTTAATGTTTACAATTCTTGTTTATTTAACAATAAATTACATACTCAACATAATGGAACTAAGCTTTTAGCTCTTAGTACAGGTAGTGGCATGGGGTACCCTACTGAGTTTGAACTTTTCTAATACATCATTTAAAGGGAGGAAAAATTGGTGAATTTTATTCAAATAAATTATTATCGGTATTATTTAGGTTTGCATAATTGCAAGAAAGTCTTATAATTTTTACCGTACTTCATTCATATTAACTTTTCAATTATACCTTTTGTGATTTGGGACGTCTCGCATTTTCTTACTCTTGAACCGTCATTGAGTATCCATTTTTCTCTTTATATATAACATTTGGGCTGCTCTTGCCATTTCTTTTTTAACTTGCTATATTCTGCCTGCAGTGATTGGATGTAATTTACATGAAGTAAGTTTTTTTGGTAATTCCAAAATGTATGCTTTATTTTTGTTGGATAAGTGAACAATGGCCCTCGCACCTCTACAGTGTGCCATAATAACAATAACCAATTTTTATAAAGTTAAGTTTCAAATAACTGTTGAAGTTTTTATATTGAGCCATCTGAAAAGTAGTACAGCTGCTTCCAGTTGGACAGAATATCTCTTGAAAAATCTAATAACTTTTTATGGGGAAAAAAGTTGTGTGTTGGGCAATCTGAGATTAATACAATACTCATCTCCTGTTTATTTATATTTATAGTAAACAATGAATACATATATGATAGCTATAGAGTTGTTCTAATAGAACCCTGGTGCTTCGTTTTTGTAGAACAAATAATTTTCTGTGAAGTCGCATTTTACCACAGCTTTGTTTCTTCAAATGTCGACTTCTTTTCAAAATAAAAATTTGATTTTTGTTTTACCACAGAATCATATCTTGTATGTACTAACTGATTAATAAATTATTGAACAATGTCTGATTAGTTTACTCAAGGTGTCCAGCAACAGGGGATTTCATATTGCTGTTTCAGCATTCCATGAAAATTTCTTTGAAGTAATTAATTTTGGAACAATCGCATTCCTTTAAAAAGCATGAGCGTACCAGTAATAATTGCGCATAATCTTTGTCATACATTCTTTGTAAGTCTCAAGAAGATTGTCATATTCAGGCAGTATTATATGCATGAATGGAAAGTATCAATGTTTTAAACACAAATAGGCTACTTTTTTACACTCAAATCGCTCTTTAACAACAGTGTTTTTTTAAATATAAATTACAGGAACGATATTGATACAGAATTTTTTTTCTTTATGATACAATAGGAATACCATTATGGAATTTAGCATAAATGTTTTTACAGGTGACGGTTTTTATGGTCCTTAAAACTGCTTAAATTCAGTATTCAAAGTATTTCCATTTATTCACATGATGTTTAATGGCTCAAGGATCAATTTTAGAAGTCTAGTTCTAGACCAGAAGAAGTTTAGTCTAAAAAAATTAGGGGTTGGGGGAAGCTATGAAAATGTAGGGCATCTAATTTTTATGCTTCAAAATCACTAACCCTAAAAAACAAATTCTGGTTGCAGCCCAGATGATATGCAAGCTATTGCCATTGAAATAATTTCATGTGTCAATGAAACCTCATTTCAAAGTAGTTTTTAGTAAAAAAAAAAAATCGGGTTTTTTACGTGTACGCATACACAAGGAGAAAATTACTTTATTTAAATCTTACACAACCAAGGTTGTTTATTTTTAAAAAGATTATTTGATTTAAAACACGATTTTTATTTTGTTGACTTTTTTAAATAGAATATATATGTATAACAAAATATATATACAGTAGCTCTGACACCAGTTTTACGGTAAAACTTGTGTCGAAGCTAAAAGAGACTTTTAGAGAGAAACTCTTACCTACCACTTTGGGAAACTTCAAATAAGACCCCTTTTCTTTCCACAACTTGTCATCAAACAAGAAGAAGTTAGATATGCATTGGGGGATAGTTAAGAGGTACTAGATGGACCAACCTTGTTGGGCCTTGAGCCTGTTGGCCGTCAATATTTGTATAAAATTTTCATATTTGGGTCTTATTTTCAAGTAAATTATAAGCATAAGAAGAGAGAAGCTTCTCCTTTCTTATGAACTGAACTCTGAAACATGTATCCTTCCTTTCAAACGTCATAACTTGAAAATAGTATATTTACTAAGAATAAAACCAGAACCCATCAGATGCAATATAGCCATTTGCACATCTTATGGAACAGAAAGTTGAGATTATTCATATCATAAGATGATTCAATACACTTAAGAATTGAGTTTTAATTAAATAGTTTTTTTCATAAGACTTATATAACACATTAACAAGGATAAGTAGAATCTAAAAAAAGAAGTTTTGTCAACAACTTGCACAATAGAAGTTTATGTGCACCAAACTATCAAGAAATGTGTCGGAAATGTAATTTTTGCTATAAAATCTACTTCATAAAGTTATTTTTAAAACTAGATCAAAGCATAATTTTAACAATGAGTCTCCCTTCAAGAGTTAGCTTCTTCACGCTTGTGTTAATTTTTCCGTTTATTGTAAGGAGTGTAAGTTTATGAAGCGCAAGTTTTTTGGCTTGTCGACACGAGCCTTAAAATCAGATGTTGCTCTCGTCATCTGACCCTAGTTCAAAAATACACCGGAGTGTTCCCTATTAGAGGAGGTTCTAGGTCTATCTCGAAAGAATCACTCGAGAACACTGCCTCGTCTGAGCTCAGATAATCACTGAAGGGAAGAGTATAAGCGTGTGCGTCCGGATCACATTCTCTTGAGAAAGTAAGGCAAAAAAATAGTTTCGCATGGCCATCACCACTGTACAAACTAAATAAGAACTGGAGTAGACTAAGTTTGCGACCACATGACGGTGCTGAAACTGCATGCATCCGTGTGCTACGGTAAAGTCCTTTTTCCGGCATGTAGGTAAGGGAGGGGTTTAAGGGGTTCAAACCCCTCCCATTGTAAGTCAAATAAAAAAAAATTAAAAACCGAACTACTGTAAAAATCATAAAAATAGGTATTTTTTTTTGGGGGGGGGGGGGGGTAAGGATTTCCCCTCTAAGAAGGACCCCCCAAAAATAAACGGATTTCTTTAGGTACCTTATCCCCCCCCCCTCGGAAAGGGGGAGAAGATAAGTAAAGAAATCCGTTGCTCAGTCACTGAACCCCCCCATGAAAAATCTATACCTAAGTGCCTGCTCCTCTGAGTAATCACTGACTGGTGCACGATAAATCTGATCGGGGTCCAAAGTCCCGACGTCTATTGAAGGCGTTGGGTGTCAGCTCAGGTTGTCCTCGTCATCTGACCATGGTTCAAAAATACGAGGCATTGTTTCCGGGTCTTTCCTTCGAGATAGGCCCACTGTGCAGCTCTAGTACGACGTTTTTAATCAAACCAAAACTTTTTAACGTTTTGATGACGTCATATGAATAAAGTCTTTTCAATTAACCAACTACGACCAATCGTCATATTAAAATGGCAACCAAACATAAAGGAAATATTTTATTTTTTTTCGGCATAAGTTCTCGAATTTTGAAAAGGCTTTTAATTATTATATTCAAGAATATTGTAGCCTTTGTTTTGCAATATATTTTAATGCTTCTTGCAATCGCGAAATCTGTTCATATTTTACAAGAGTAAATATGTTTACATGTGTAACAAAGAGTTTACATGTGTAAACAAATATATCGAAGATATGAACGTTTGTAATTTTTTTTTTGCCAAATGAAAAATATTTATTAAGACGGTTAACTTATGTTAAGTAATGAAAAACAATCTAAGTTCGTTTAATGTCATAAGTTATTTGCTTATTCATTTAAGTTATTTAAATACAAATAAGAGTTAATTTAATGTTGTGGATTATTTTCCTTAGACGATTTTTATCTTAAATATACTTTCAAAATTAAGTATAATTATTTTAAAGAGAGCTAGGAATGTATTTTTTTAATTGAAAAGTGGTTAAAATGCAGTGACTATTAACACTTGGCGACTTTGCACACATTTTCCGATGATTGCTATACTAACCTGTTCTTGACTAGCGCTTCGAAGTTGCGATGGATTTCTATGAGGCGGGCGAATCCATTTAAACCATGGGTGTTTGCGCAGTAGAGTAGCCGCGATGCTTGAAAGATAAAATGTAAACAAACAAATGTACACTCGTTTTAGATGTATCGGTTTTCAATTGATTTCAGCGATATTTTATTGATGGCATTTCATGTTTTCTCTTTCGCCTAATTCACACGCGTTTTAGACTTTCAAATTAAATGTAAATTAGATTTCTACGCCATATTTTGTTATTTCTCAGGCTTTTTTTAATGTCTGAAAATTATACTCCTTCTAACTTAAGACTTGTTCTATAAATTATACTAATGTAAAGTCTGTCTTTAACATTATGCAAATTATACTTATTCAAAAACAATTTTTAGCATTGAAATTTTTTTTAAAGAAATACATATGTATTTCTTTAAAAAAAATTAATCTATTAGAAAAGATCTCTTAATATTGTGAGATAAATTGATTGCTTGTGTAAAAGTGTTTATGCAAAGTGTTAAAAAAAATATTGTAGGCATCAAATGCACAAAATATAAAATTTTATTTATAAATATAAATTTATTTTATCAGTGAAACATGAAAAAAATACAAGTTTAATTTCCCTTTGTTAAATCTTTATTAAAAACATCCATTAACAACGCATTTAAAATATTTGTCATTTCCTTTGTTAATTTGGACAAAATTACCCTGATTACCTTTTAATGGGCATATATAAGTAAAAGTTTCAAAATTCTTGCATTCGACACTAAATCAAAATAACATTGTAACATAAATCGATAATATATACAAATATTACATATATGAATATTAACTTCCAAGACCACCTTCTGATACATCAAAAACGAGTGCACATTTGTTTGTTTACATTTTATCTTTCAAACATCGCGGACTCCGTGGTTGAGCCTCAACTGCGCAATCACCCATGATTTAAATGGATTCGCCCGCCTCATAGGAATCCATCGCAACTTCGAAGCGCTAGTCTGTTCTTGCTCTTTTTATCTTCAATTAACCAACGTAAGAACTCCGCCTCGTTCTCCCTGCAGGGTTGCCTAAAAGATTCACCAGATTTTTCGATAAATTAAGGTTTCCATTCAATGTCTTATAACCAAAAATATATGAAAAATTTAATTATGAAAGTACCTTGCTCCTACACATGAACTAAGAAAATCTGCCAAAAGCAATAAATTGCTTTGTTGAGGTGCGTTTTTACTTTAATTGAATCTAGTTTTTCAGAGAGTTGGTGTGCTTAATGTATGTGATTGAAGTTTTTTTAGTATTGCAAACATATGTGCTACTTTATTTGAAACTATTTTCTTTTATAGGTTTAATGTTCTTTCGAAATAATAAAGTGGGCCTTACAGCATTCCATCGCTGTTCCTTCTGCAAGTTTGCAAGTATTTCTAAAACGGATCTTAAAAGGCATATAATGACACACACAGGAGAAAGACCGTACCAGTGTAATCTGTGCGGAAAGCGTTTTATACAGAAAGGAAATCTTGTTCGACATAAGATAAAATGCTCGAAAGATGACTTTGGACAATTGAAAGTATAGGCAGATGTTTGCAAGTACTTTTTCATTGAAGGCCCATTCTACATGGATGAAATAAACTTTATCTTTTACAGATGACTATGATTGGAGCATACAAACCACATGGTTTGCATCCAACAATCGCAAAGCTATCTGCAAAATTTCGGGCGCGTTTATCACGTCCATGTAGAATGGGCTGAAAGGTTTATTGTATATTCTGTTTTATTGTTGATATATAAGTATTTTTTTTTGTTATTTAAAAATGTTTTTATTATACTTGTTTGTGTAGTGATCAAAAATATTTGGGAAATTAATACCTATTTTGTATAAGGAATTGTGCTTATTTTAAGGTATACATATGCTATGTAATATTAATATACAGCCAGAGTTTATTTTGGTTGTAGAATACTTGACTCATAATCAGTGTGTTGAGGGCTTAAACCTCGTCATTTAGAGTGCAACCAGCTCGATTGGAAGTTTGTCGATTATCGTCACAAAATAGCGTTTATTTTAAAGTAATGTGCCATCGCCCGGTGGTACTCAAAACAACTGCTCGCAGGGGATGAGTAACCCCAAACGACTGCTCGAAGGATTGCCTTTAAGCACCTTGATCGACTGCCCGGAGGGGGTTGTGGATGTAATCCTGAGTAGTCGGAGGCCGGCGACTACAATTGCACGAGACCATAAATCGACGTCAGGAGTCTGCAACTTTAACGCGAAGTAGTGCATGCTCTTAAGAGTGTTGTCGAAATTTGAGGTTCTACTTGATATCTGTAACTCTAGTTCGAATTAATCAATTTATGCCCGAAGTATTGCCTGTAAGCACCATGATCGACTGAAGTAATGTGCCATTGCCGGTGTAATCTAATCAGGATTCAATGTCTGGCGCTATTTAAGTTGCGTCGGGTGCCAGCTCAGGGGATGTCCTCGCCATCTGACCATGGTTCAAAAATATGAGGCATTCTCTTCGAGATAGGCGCCGAACCGTCACCAATAGCCCGATGTGCAGCTCTACTACGAAGTTAATGGACGAAAGGAAACTTTCGCAATAAATTCTAAACCGTCGCCAATAGCCCATTGTGGAACTGAAGTGCGACATTATTTCATCCAATCGTACAGACTTAATAGAAATCCTTCTAAATGAATTTTGAACCGTCACCGATAGCCCGATGTGCAGCTCTACTACGAAGTTAATGGACGAAAGGAAACTTTCGTAATAAATTCTAAACCGTCGCCAATAGCCCATTGTGGAACTGAAGTGCGACATTATTTCATCCAATCGTACAGACTTAATAGAAATCCTTCTAAATGAATTTTGAACCGTCACCAATAGTCCGATGTGCAGCTCTACTACGAAGTTAATGGACGAAAGGAAACTTTCGTAATAAATTCTAAACCGTCGCCAATAGCCCATTGTGGAACTGAAGTGCGACATTATTTATCCAATCGTACAGACTTAATAGAAATCCTTCTAAATGAATTTTGAACCGTCACCGATAGCCCATTAGGCAGTGGAAGTCGTCCAAAATAAATTTGGTTCGAAAATAAGACGCAATGCTTGAGTTGTTAACTGTAATTTTTTTGTTTAACCGGAAGTAACCATAAACATCAGAAAAAAAGACGCATGCGTAATGCATCGGGTCGTTTGACGATTACATCAAAACACAGCCAAATCTTCTATCGTAGGCAAGTGTTTGCCAACTGTATCTTGTTATATCTTTTTAAAACAATTTTATTTTATTTAAAAAAATTTAGTTTTATACACATGTAATAGTTTTTATATTTTCATGAATTAAGCAATACACAAATTTACATTTGTAATTTAAGTTATTAAATAACTTATCTACAGTAGAACCTTGATTTCCGATCCCTCTTTTATCCGGGAGCCTCTCTTAACTGACTGTCCTTAAATCAAGAATTTCCCCAACCAGTAAATCATTTGCTCCTCTCAAAACTGGAATATTTTTCGTTACATTTTTCTTTTACTCCAATCTTTAAATATTAAAAAATGGGTATTAATAAAATTTAATGATAAGTTTTTTCTTAATTATTTGTTATTAATGTGTATGTGTAGTTCTAGAAAAATCTATTTTCAAGAATAAATCACAAAGTCGTTAATAAAGCAGGATAATAAAACACTGTTAGTGTGAAATATTTAAATTAACCCAATCTTGAGCCCAATGACTCTGTCTAAAAGCTAATCTGAAAAACTAATATTTGAAAAAAGTTGTGAAGACCTTATTGAGGTTTTTTTTACCAAACCCTTGTAATTACTATTTCTTATTTTAACACATATGATACCATTTTTCTCATATATTATATAACTGAATTTCTTGCATAAAATATAAATGTGATTTCTTATTTAATATTTATTTATTGTACAATATATAATTAATTCTATTCTGTATATCATTATATTCCTTTAATTTTCTTATTCAATTTTAAAAAAATCACTACTTATATAATTTTTTTCTGTTTTTAATTGAAATTAATAAAAAAAACTGTTATAAGAATGGCAGTTTTTACCCTTGTAAGAATGATATAATTTCTGCTACTAAAAACTGATATTTGATGTGCATTGCTTACAAACATTACAATTTATATCTATTTCTGGTATATAATATTCAATGAGCATTTATTAAAAATATCACTGTCTTGATGAATTTTCAGCTGTAACACTTATTTTCAAATCAAACCGGTCAGCTTGTTCGTGGTTTGTAACTGTTTTCATGTTGTTGTACATATTGCTTATGAAAATTTGCAAATCAGCAGATATTATATCAAATATAGTATTAGTTTTTCATAAAGAACACTTATCTGATATGTATTGCTTTCAGATATCTCTTATGAGAACCTGCAATGCCACATTTCCCTGGAAAGATTGCCTAAAAGTATCACTGTTCTCTTTGTCCATTCATGTCCGCGTATAAATCCCATGTCCAGAAACACTTGCTGACGCATTCTCTCTGAAACCTTACTAGTGTTCCTCCTGCAAAAAGTGCCTCATACAAAATGGGAGCCTTAAGACCTTGTTTAAAAGTGCATTGTGAACATCCTACTCTTTAAAAGATTATATTTAGAGATCATTTTTTTTTAATCCAATACACAATATTTGCAATTTAAAAATATATATATCTGTAGAAAAAACTTTATATAAACTGTATACTACTCCCACATTTTGCAACACATTATTAAATAAAAGCTACTGGTTTAAAAAATGTATTGCTTCCAATTAAAAATTTGTCGGAACAGATGTAGTATAGGACATTTGGCTCGTGTTTTTTTTTGCAACGGAAAATTGCTGTTAAACAAAGTTCCGGGTAACGCGATGACGTTATAGGGTTGCCAGATTGAAAGTCGCCACAAGAATCGGAGAATACCAACAATATCACGTGGGGTTGCCATACTATAAATTTATCGCCCCTATAAAACATGCCAAAAAAAACTCGTGCGCCAAATGTCCTATACTACATCTGTACCAATTTGTCAAAGCATTGTAATTTAACATAGATTGATTGATTTTATTTGTGTGTTATTCTACAACACTTGGTGACCAATTCTGGTTCCATATGATTGTGTTATAAGTTGTATTTCCATTTTTTTCTATATATTCTAGAATTTTTATTTTGTTTTTACTAGTACACTGTATTTAACTACCAAATATTTACTTAGCATTTTGCAAGTAGCCTGTATACAAAACAGTTTGTATCCACTCTGAACTGTTCTGTGATAATTACGAAAAACCACTCAACGATATGACTGGTTTTGTTACTGTGACACTTTTCTTGAATTTTCTTATTTGTAAATGGAAGGTTCAAAGTTAAGCTGAACCAAATCCATGAAAGTTGAAAAAAACTCCCCAATTTGAATAATTCATTAACATGGAAGGCTGGCATCTAGTAGTTAAAATTGAAATCGTAGACTTGGTTCTTCATTACACTGAAAAATTATGTCTGCATTGTATTATGATGAAATTTGACAAAAAACTTATTTGTTTTACTTCAACTCTAAGTCAATAAGGATTTTGCTACTTCATTATTTGATAGAAATGGTAGCCAAACCAATAAAATCAAAGTATTTTTAGGATACAGCCTGTTTTCTATCCAATCTACTTGTTTGTAAAAATATTTATTGATTGTTTATACTACATTGTATTTATTACATTGCATCCAATGACCACCAACTTTTCCACTTTCAGTCTCCTACTATTGCGGCAACTATCGATCTTGGCAATTCAAGAAGAGCCTGAAATGCTCGTTTTGCCCCTACACTGCCCTGAACATGAACGGCCTGAATGTGCACTTGCGAACACACACCGGCACCAGGCCCTTCGTGTGCGAGGTGTGCGGCAGGTCCTTCACCCAGAGCTCCACCCTCCACAACCACCTGGTGGTACACACCGGGAAGAGGCCGCACAAGTGCCCCACCTGTGGCAAGGCCTTCGGGAGGAAGTCTACACTGAGGAGGCATTTTGTGGTGCATAAGGATGAATAGGGAAGATTGAGTTCAAGTAGGGGTGCACCAAATTTTTTAAATGAAGAATATTCAGTTGAAATTATTATCAAATATAGTTGTTATTTTATTTTATACTTTAACTACTTGACAGATACAAATGTGTGTATCCGTTCAAGTATCTCCAGTTTTTCCAATTGAAATAATTTTCAAATTTAAAGCATTAGGAGTACTTTTGAAAACTTTCTCTACTGCTATAATTAAAAAAATATATTTTTGTGAAAATTAAAATGTTTTGAAAATATAAATTAAACTTTCCTAAAGTGAAAACAAACCTACAGATTTGAAATTTTACTTTTCTGTCAGAGGGTTTACCTTCTGACGGAGCTGAACAACTTAAGTCGTCCATGGATTTTCAGTTCTAGCAATGCACATAAACTTTAATTTCATAAATATATTCGATGTTGAAATATTTTTCTAATCTCATTAGGGTGTTTCTTGGAAGCTATATCTATTAAAATAATACAAATTAAAAAATATAATATGCATGCATTGGAAATATAAAGTAAACTATTTTGTAGAGAAAACCACTTTGCAATTTTGCCCTTTTTCTAATCACTGAGAGGGTTAATGCAGGGGTTGAAATTGAAGTTTTGAATAGGGTGCATCTATACTTCTATGCTTGCTAGTGTAAATGTATTGGACAGGCCTTGGTGTACAGAAGCATCAATCAATAAGTGGATTTTTCGTGAATTTGTGGTTAAGAGCTCTTTTGTATCCTCAAATTGTAACCTCTATTGTTTTTGGTAAGGAAAAATCAATTATTTTTGTTGGCCGAAATTTCCGATGATTATGTTGTTTTCATTCTTCAAGCTGCAAGCTTTTAAATCGCTGTCCTAATTTTTTTTTTTGTAAATTGTTACTTATCATATCTGTTCGCTAAGGTATTGATATAGATATACCTTATTAAAGTTATTCACAGGGAGTGCAGGGCATTATCTGCAGCACAGTCACTAAAGACAATTTTTTAAAAGTTAGGAAACATACACCAGCCAACATACGAATTCAAAATCATAGCTTTCAGCCAATTTCTTTAATCTGAAAGTTCCCTACAGCTGACTAACGGCACTGTTTATGTGAAGAAGTTTTTTAGGAAGAATTTTCTCTCTAGTCAGTATACTTTCTCAATTTTTTTTTATTGATCATGGTCTCTGGGATTATTTCTTAAGCCTTTCTCGACTTCAACTCTTCCTGTATAATGTAGTACCGGCATGTGCTTCATTTGAAGTGAAATACAAAGATGCAAAAAGGTTTCCAGTGGTTGTGGTTTATAGTATTCAAGTACATTCGTAATATAATCTATTTCGTGTTAAATATTATCCTTGACATTTTTTAGACGAAACTTGAAATTGCTAATACACATGCATGCTTGATTTACAAATGAAATTGGAACTGTTGCCAAGTAATTTTGAATTGTAAACCATTGATAGCTATACCAGTGTATCATGAATTTTGTTGTAATTAACAAAAAGTGTTTATCTATGATAAGGAAATTTTTTACATATCAGTATTATATGTATAATTTTATGTCAAATATTCCAAACAAATAGAATTATTTTATATTATTTTTATTATGAATACACAGCTATACCAGTGTTATAAATCAAATGTACTTCATATCAATCCAGATTGTGTATAATTATGATAAGAAAAATTAAATTATTGTGATTTGTTAGTATGGTATATTAAACAATTCAAACTTTTTTTTATATTGAAATTATTTGTAAATTTTTTTCTCAATCATATTATACAACTAAAGTGATTCTATTACATATTTAACTAGAATATGAAAACATAACTGTTTATGTATACTGCTAATAGGCAACGGCTTCATTTTAAACAATGAAGAATATTAATGCATTACCTTATTCTTCTATTTAAACAAAAATAATTAATAATGTTTTTAAGAGGAGTCTAGTTTTTGTTGTTATAGTGTTTGATAATAAGTTATGTTAATCTTAAATATTCTTAAATGCTTCATATTTACTTCTGAATATTCAATTTTTTATATTCTTAAATACTGGGTTCATCTTGATTAATACTATTTTAAATTATTCTTGATTTTTGGAACAGACTGGGAATTGACTTAATTTCTTTTGGTTTATCTTTTTTTTTTCCTGTTTATTATCGCAAAATAAAATGGAATATTAATATTTATTAAATACATATTGCTAAAGTTATACAAAACCTAATGTATAGTTGTATAATGTAAAAATAGTAAATTGTTGTCAAGTTTAACATATCATACAGTAATTAATGAACATATGCAATCAAAGTAAACTGATTGTTCATGATATATATTCAAACATGTTTCTGATATAATGCACTTTTTTATTATTTACAATGATGCCTGGCTTAATAATAATATCTTTTTAAAATGCATATAATTAAATAAACTGTTGATTTTCATACAATCAGGCCAAGTTGAATTCATTTTAATATAAAAAAACCTGCAGCATTCTTATTTCAGTTTTCTTAACATTGAGATATTTTATAATTCAAATCTTTTATTCAAATTATTCTTTTACAATGGAATTGGTATTGTATGAGTTAAAATTTTAAATTGTGCCTTGTGTACATGCTTACAGTTGGATTTAAAAGAAAACTGGATTACATTGATTTTTTTTATTTATTAATAAACTTATTTATTTAAAATACCTTAAATGTAGTAAAACTGTTCTTATGCTTATGCATGATGTTATCGTTCCTAAAGAACGTAGCTACTATTGTTAAATTTGCAGTTGCCATTTCCTCTTTTTTTTTCCTCAGACTCACCTAATATATTACTGTTATAGAATTATCGAAATTCAAGGAGTTTGTTAATAAATATTTCATGACCACCCAAAGTTACTGTTTGTTGTGGTAGTTTTTCGACTCTGAAGATGCAAATTTAAATGTCTTTGTATTAAGGAAACCACCTTATAATTTTTAAATTTTACAACCATTTACTGCAAAGTTTAACTATCAACAATTTTAAGTAGGATTTTGCTGACTTAAAATATGAAAAAGGATCAGGGATCCTGTGCATATAAATGCTTTTTGGCACATACATGTAAATATACAAACTAAACTTCCACTATTGTTTAGCACTCCCCTTGAGCATTGTACTACACAATTTGAGAAACAACGGTCAATATAGCAGACTCACCTTACAATGACTCTTCAATATAGGAACCTCTTGCTTATAACGACCACCACTTTAAAGTCAAAATCAACTGATTAGTTTATAATGCTATAAGTTTTTTACTCATTACAACAACTTAATTACCACTTGAATTGGGTCATTATATCGAGTATCTGCTGTACTATTAAAATACCATTATTGGATTCTAATACATTCAATTACATGCATAATCGTATCATTTCATCACCAATTGTATCATCGTTCAACAACTGAAATATTTTTATTCCAGAAAATCCCCAATCCTCCAAGGAAGCGAGTCGCCCCATGCTCCCTTCAGGCAAACCGAGGAAGCTGCACCAATGCAACCTCTGCGAGTACTCGTCCTATAAAACCACGGACGTCGAGCGCCACATGGTGAGACACTCTGGCGAGAAGCCCCACCAGTGCATCGTCTGCAGGAAGGGGTTCACGCAGAAGGCCAGCCTCCGCATCCACTCCCAGCAGCACACGGGGGTGAGGCCGTACGAGTGCACGGTTTGCGGGAAGTACTTCATGACAAAGTCCAATCTGAAGATACATGCTGCTAAACTGCATTCCCAACATTTGTAAGACTAATCATTGCAATCAAAATACTGAGTTTCACCCTTTAATGCTTTAATTATTTTTAAAGTTGAGCTCATGATTGGACTGATGAAATCATATCGCAATACCTGTTTACTGTGCCCATACGGAAAGTACTTTTTTTTACAATACATGCTTGTCCAGCCTGAAGATACATGCCCCTAAACTGCATTTCCAATGTTTGTGAGACTTATCATTGTAGCCAAATTACTAAGTTTGATCACTTAACCGTTAATTATTTTTAAAGTTGAGTCCATGATTGGACTAATAAAATCATATCGTAATACTCCTATTAATTACTGTGTCCATATGGAAAGTACTTTTTTTGACAATGTACAGCCTGAAGATACATGCTGCTAACCTGCATTCAACAACATTTGTAAGACTTATCATTGTAATCAAAATGCTAAGTTTGACCCTTTAATATTTTTTTTAAAAAAAAAGAAGGTTGAGTTCTTGCTTGGACTAATAAAATCTTAACAGTAATTTATCTATCAATTTCTGTATGTATATTGGAAAATACTTTTTGGCAAACCTTGTTCAACCCTTTAACTGTTTGTAATTTTCAAAGTTGAGTTTATAGTTGGACATATGAAGTCCTAATATCTCTGTCAATATATGTCAGTCTTGTGGTTATCAACTTAGTTCATTGTAATCAAACTTAGTTCATTGTAATTAATGTACCAAGTTTGACCCTTTAACTGTTAATTAATTTAAAAATTGAGTTTGTATTTGGAATAATGAAATTAAAATATACTAACATCTTTCTCAATATCTGTGAGACTCATTTATTTGCATCATTGTAATCAAAGTTCAATCGTTTAGCTGTTAATTTAGTATTTAGAACGTTGAGTTTATAATTAAATAAAGGAAATCTATGTATATTCCCGTCGAATTTTTAAAAATATATACTTTGAAGATTGAACAATTCTGTATATTAAAAGTTCAAAAATTCTTACCACATTTTTAAAGTATTTCTTTGAAATAACTATATAAACGAAAGCAGCATTTTCTATGTGAAGGATAACAGGGAAAGACAATCGCCAGTCTATTTTCTTTATTATTCAGAATTAGTATAGTAAGAACTATATGCGTAAAACTAAGTGTATTGTTCTAACCAAGTATTGAAGTAAAATGTAACTAATATTGTTGTAAAGAGTAAAGTTTTAAAATTATGCAAGAATGGACTGCAAGTTAAAAAATAACAAAGATAGGATTTTTTTTGGTTTCCATAAAGTTAGCAAATTTAAAGTAAAAGTGTTTTTGAACAAAATACATAATTTTTGAGTTAGGAACATAATTTTGTGTATGATTAAAAAGTATAAATATGCCAATTTTAATTTTCCCCGGGAATTAAAAGGAAAATATTTAATACACCAAACAATATATAGTATTTCATGGGTTATTTTTTTTTTATTTAAGAAAGGAATAACAATTATTTTATATAAATATTGATTATGAAAATATAATATATAAATATTGCTAAGACTATGAAAAATTTTAGTGGGATTTTTGAAAGATTGCATTTTCTTAATTGTTTGGACCCAAATTATGATCTAGAGTGATTCAGAAAAAGCACACTTCATATTTCTTGCCCTGGTGGTGTATTTACAGGAGGGCTATAGCCCAAAGCAGCAAAATATTGGAGAGGTGCAAATTTTATTTAAATATTGGTATTCTAAGAAGAATCGATTACCTTCGAAAATATTTTATTTTGAATAATAAAAACATAATTTTGGAATAAAAGCATTTTTTTTCCTAATGAGTTTGCTTTCTGTAATAAGAATAATACTAAATAGAAAGGAAATGATTTAATTTTCTCATAGAATTATAAATTACAGAACAACTTAATCATGTATTTAAAAAAAATTATGGTTACATATTGACTTTTAACCTATTTACTTGATAAAAATAAGGTGCAACAAAACTAGTGTAGTTGTCCTCGTCATATGGCCATAGTTAAAAATTATGAGGAAGTTTCTGTTATTTCTTTTGGGATGCCAACAGTGTAGCTCTAGTGTGACTAATAAAACCAAACAACCTTTTTCATGATGAGGTGATTTTGATGTCCCGTTTTCATTTTTAAGATTAGAAGAAAAAATTATTGCTCCTTTCTTTACAATAAGAAATTTCCCTTCCTTACAGATTTTCCTTGATGTCAATCTGCAATAAAAGTACATCCTTATAATATTCCAAAATGATTTTTACTAAATTTTTCACTTACCTTCTGCATGATGGCACGTTTTAGATGTCATGTTTCCATTTTTGATGATTAGAAGTGAAATTTCTTTCTGTAATAAAAGTATATCCTTAAAATATTCCAAAATTTGAAAAATGATTTTTATAAATTATTTCAAATATTAATTATATTTTAATATTATTATAAATTATTTGTATTTTTAATTTAAAATGATTTTTATTATTACTTAAATTATTTCCTTACCATTACATTTTTCACTTACCTCTTGCATGATGTCACGTTTTAGATGTCATGTTTCCATTTTTGATGATTAGAAGTGAAATTTTTTATTGCCTCCTTTTCTACAATAAGAAATTTTACTTCTTACAGCTTTCCCTTGATGTCAATCTCCAATAAAAGTACATCCTCAAAAGCAGAAATTTCACTTATTCCTTGGTGTCAATCTGTAATAAAAGTATATCCTTAAAATATTCCAAAATGATTGTTACTAAATTTTTCACTTACCTTTTGCATGATGGCACATTTTAGATGTCATGTTTCCATTTTTGATGATTAGAAGTGAAATTTCTTATTGCCTCCTTTTCTACAATGAGAAATTTCACTTCTTACAGCTTTCCCTCGATGTCAAACTCCAGTAAAAGTACATCCTCAAAAGCGGGAAATTTCACTTCTTTATGGTTTTTCCTTGGTGTCAATCTGAAATAAAAGTATATCCTAAAAATATTCCAAAATTTGATAAATTATTTTTACTACATTTTTCACTTACCTTTTGCATGATGGCAATTTTTAGATATCATGTTTCAATTTTTGGTGATTAGAAATGAAATTTCTTATTGCCTCCTTTTCTACAATGAGAAATTTCACTTTTTCCTTACAACTTTCCCTTGATGTTAATCTGCAATAAAAGTTTACCTTCATGAAACAGAAATTTCACTTCTTCTTTGTGATCCTGCCTTGATGTCAATTTGCAATAAGAATATATCGTCGAAAGATTTTAAAATTTAAAAAATATGTTATTAAAAATTGATCCCTTACATTTTGCATGCTGGCATGTTTTCGATGTCCCGTTTCTATTTTGAAGTGAATATATTTGTAGTGAATTTGCGATTTCGATGATTTGGTACATTTTATAAAATATATTTAACGAAACTTTGAAAAAGTTACCAAATTAATATTTGAGGTTTCCTCGCCAAAAAATATATACGTCTGTTTTTAATGTATCTTTATGTTTTTAATGTATTTAATGTATCACATATCTTTTTTAAATTCCTAAAAATGCTATCTATAAAAAAAATTAAATCTAAAACCTTGAGAAAATTTTCACAAATATAACTTTGACAAAATTCGATATTTTGCTCATATTAAAAAAAAGTGCATGAGTTTGTAACTGCATGAATTTTTTCGAAAATCAAAGACATTGGTTATACTGCCTGCTTAGAAGCCAAAAGATTGTTTTAATGTTTCATGCCGGTTTATGTTAAATCGTTAATCACGGGAAAAATTAACGGATTTTGACGGAACTTTCACAGGTGGATAACTCGGATGTCAAATTAAAAAATATAATACATATTATCGCGGTCACTGGGTTACACGGTTCCTAAAGATACAAAAGTTAACCTCAAATTACAGTAATCAAACGTAACAAGGCTAAGAAACATTTTCACATAGTTACAAGTAGAGAAATGCAACTTACTTCAATACAATAAAAATGATTCCATCTATAACTATTGCGTATTGAGCATATTTACAAATTATCTAGTTGAAACGAAATGGGATTGCGATTAGTATAAAGCCGGCGCCACATATGCGGTATTCGGCGAATACCGAGCGACTCGTCTTAACCCGAGCGACTCGCCATATCCCGAGCGATTTACTATTACTTGCTCGGATTAGAAAAACCCGAGTAACTCGGCTTCTTGCGAGTATATTTGCCGATTTCAGAACATTTATTCGCAGTAGGAAAAGCACGGCCGGATTTAGGCATAGGCTACTAGGGATGTGAAAAAAAAGAACACCCTGTTCTTTTTCACCTGTTCTTTAAAAAGAACAGGAACAGCCTGTTCTTCAATTTAAAGAAACCCTGTTCTTTTTTCTGATCTGTTTTTTTCGGATGTATTCTATCTTAACTTGATGTATCGCTAATCCTAAACATGTCTTGTCTAAAGATTTATATTTTTAAGCACTTCAAATGACAAACAGTGCTTTTGGTGTTTTGCAATAATTTAGTTTTAAAAGAAGGCACTTATTTTTTAATAAAAATGTATTAAGTTTTATAAAACTTTTAACATTTCATAAAACTTGTGTTTATTACGCGGTTTCGTTGATTCTTATCGATTGAACACTTTCATTGCAATATCTGCAATTTGATTAATTTAATAGTACTTAGTTAATTTAATACTTATATCGAACGATCGAATTGCTTAATAGTTGCGTTTATGAAATATATGTAATGAAAGGGGTATAAAATCCGTCAAAGAATATTTTAATGCGACAACACTTTAAGAAAATCAACATTAAACAAAAGCTTAAATAATTCCTAGTAGTTAATAGTTAGTTTCACTATAATATGTATATTTTGGTGTGAAAAGTTAGATTTTGGATATGTCATTGATATAGAGAATATTTATTTACATATCATGGTAGAAATTTCAGTGTTCAAATTATGTTTCAGAAATATTAATTATGATAATGAAATTTTCTATTAGCGGGGATTTTTAATGTCATGTAAAACCAATTTTTAAAACAAATTATTAAAAAACGTTCTAAAACAAATTATTTGTATGAAGTAATACAAAGAATATTTCTGAACTTTTTATGAAAGAAAATAATTTATATTAATAAGAGGGCCTAAAATTTATTATAATTTAAAACTATTTTTTTATCACAAAATAATGTAATATTATCTGTTCAGAATATATTTTAAATTGTATTAAATGACATTTCTTTGACAAAAAAGATATTTTTAGAGTAAATAAAGCCTTGAATTATTTGTTATAAATCGAAACGAAAACGTAATTAAAATTTAAATATTTCAGCTCTTATGAATAAACCTTTCACTTTTTAAAAATTAAAGTAAAGCAATAATGCATATCAGTGTTTAAGATATAAAAACATCTGTGTTGCGACTTTCCACTCCAGAGCACTCCATAATGCAAATACAATTTTAAAAATAGAAATTCATTTCCATTCTTACTATTTACTTTTATAATTTTTTTTCTAGTCGCTAGGCCGCTTTAACACAGGGCCCTGTGCGATGTCACACGTCGCACACCCCTAAGAGCCACCGTGCCCAGCGCTTTCGCACTGTGCTGCAAGAATATTTCACTCTGATATGCTTTCTGCTCAGAATGCAGCTAAAAGAACGCCCCTGTTCTTCTAAAGAGCAGGGTGTTCCAAAGAGCAGGGTGTTCCAAAGAGCAACCTGTTCTTAAGAGCAACCTGTTCTAAAGAGCAACCTGTTCTAAAGAGCAACCTGTTCTAAAGAGCAACCCTGTTCTAAATAACATCCCTGTTCTAAAGAACAGCCCTGTTCTAAAGAACAGCCCTGTTCTAAAGAACAGCCCTGTTCTAAAGAGCAGGGTGTTCTTTTTTGGAACGGGTGTTCTTTCTTGAAACGTGTGTTCTATTTTAGAACAGGTGTTCTTTTTCGGATTAGGGTTGTTCTTTTTAGGGGCCAGGGCTAATTAGTTTTTGAAGCTGTTTTTAGTAGATATGCGTACTTTGCTCTCTATAATATGATAATTGGCTACTGAACTGCTTGTGTCATTTATTTTGAGGTGATTTGTTATGACTTTTAGGGAAGGTAGTCAAATTATCTAAAGATATTTTACATAATTTCATTACAAAGAAAATTTTGAATAAATAGTTGTGAAATTTCTTTATATTAATTATTAGTCTTAGATGATAAATATTACATAACGGAAAAAAATTGGAATGGCCGATTCAATATTACAGGTAGGATGTTTTGTATAAAAATTATACATGCTTCGAGTTGTTTTAAAATTATTTCAAAATTTGAATATTTCGTGTTGTGTTTGTTAGTTGTTTGTGTTCTAAAAAAATTATGCAAATGATTTTGATCCGAATTTCTTATGTTAAATGTGTATACAAAAAAACAAAATTTGGTAATAAATGATAAATTTATATAAATTAAAAAATATATATTATCTACCCTGAAGAAATGTTCTATTTATATCTTTATGTTGTAATTTGTATTTTTAACATGTACTAAATTAAAAAGCTAAAATAAAGGATTTGCAAATTTATATTAAGAATATATTAAAAACTATTAGACTAGATTCTTGATCATGTAGTTAATTATAAGTAAGTCGTTTTCAAAACTTTATAACTTAATATAATCCTTTAATTTTATTAGTTTTTTTTTTTTAAATAAATTTTCAGATGGACATTTTTTGGCTTTTGGCAGTATTTTTTTGTTAATTTCTACGAATAGTTACAGAATTTGATACAAAGAAAGATGCGTGTTTTTTTTTTCCGTTACGGAACTTCAAAAGACTTTAACTGACATCTTAGTAAAGATGTCGGGATATAGGATAAGATTTACTAGAAACGGGAAGGGGAGGGAGTGATTTCTATTACTAAATGGGAGGTGGGGATAAGGGGTGTTGATGCGATTACGTAAATAACACTCTTGTCGGTGTTTTTTGTGAGGGTTTCGGTCTCGGTTCTTTGTCTCACTGGTGTGGGTGAAGTTAGAAAAGGAATGCGATCTGTTGGGATTTAGAGAGTCGGTGGCAATTCATTTTCAGCTGACTTGTATTTATACGCATTTTCTCTGTTCCTTACTTGCTGATCTGTAGACTATGCGATATGAACATTCAAAAGTAGTTACTATTTATTTTAAAATTAAATAGGATTATCATGTTAATTTTTAAACTCTGATTTCAATATAATCTTGAAAAGGTCTTCACCTGTATGTAACTATTTTAATGTAACCGATTCCTCTAAATCTATAGCAGTATGTACTATATGTAGGTGTAATCGTTCTTGTAAAAAATGTATATATTAACGGTTCGGATATTTGGGTGAAACAGCTAATTATTTTCTGTTGTTTTGTATATTTGTACTTTAATGGTGTATAGAAATATTAGTGTATTACGTTATTTACTGTACTTGAAAGAGATGAATGTAACTTTTTATTACTATAACTTTTATCATATCTTGAACATTGGAGACACTCAGAAGTTCTTGAAATGAGTTTTCCTTTCGGATTTTATTTTTGAAATCTTAACAAATGAATAGCTATTAAAATATTATTTTTATTTGACCTTCATTTCCTTTCAATCTACAAACTAGCAAGCAAATTATTACAAATTTGCAATGCTTATTGATTTAGGAATAAAATGTATTATAATAACATATAAATATATGAAAAATGCTTGCGTCCTAGAGATCCCTTCAAGGAACTTATAATTTTCTTTATAATTCATATATATTACTGCTCTAAATTATTAGAATTGTGCGTTATTGAAACTAGGAATTTGCTATATTAAAACTTTTATCACCATTACATCTGATTTTGAAAGCCAGCATTAAAATTTTTAATTTTTCTGTTTTTTCTGTAAAAATTTTTGTAATGTATTATTTTCTGAAATGTCGATATGAATTTAAACTAATTATTAATAGTTTTCTTATTTTGAAAATTATAGATCCTTTGTTTATTTTTAATTATTTACTATATAAAATAAAATTAATAAGCATTTGTAATTTTTATGGTTTTAAGTTTAAAAATACTACACACAAAAAGTTCTAAAAAAAAAGAACAGTTTTCTGAAAAGAACAGGTTAAAGAACAGTTCTTTTAAAAAGAACAGGAACAGGGAACACCTGTTCTTTAAAAAGAACATACATTTCACATCCCTATAGGCTACATCCTAGGAAAATTGTTTTTCGAAGGATGATAATCCCAATTATGATGAAAATAGTGTACTACAATATTTTTATGAAGAAATAATATTCTATTTTATTAACAGATTTGTACAATATAAATATATTCTAAAATTATTAAAATTATTTAAAAACATTTTTAATTTGTGATAATTACAATGAAATTTTGTTAATCGGAAATCAGTTGTTTTTATTTATTTTACATTTTCATTTTGCTCATAGCCATTTGCGAGAGCAATATTTTATTATAATTTTCATTGATTCCAGAATGCCATTGCACATGGAGATTCCTTGAAACCGTTGAAATTTTCTAGCATAGAATATGGAAAATTTACAAAAATCAGTATATCCTAATTTCGATTGTACACTTAAAAATGATTTAATTTTCAGTTCAGGAATATATATTTTCTCTCTCAATATATTTGTTTTAGCAATAACTATAATCAAATAAAAACGATAATCAGTTCGAAAAACTTTAAGTGTTCCTGCAAAATTTTTCGCCGAATATTTCGCATTTTGACAATCGAATTTGCATGCCACATATAAATATTCCTTAAATGTCAATCCATTTTTTAACTAATTATATATAATGGACTTTATGCACGTTGACGTTGTCTTGAGGATCTAGTTTTTATTCCGTATCGTTTAACATATTGACATTATAGTTTGCTTTTTTCTTAGCCAATGTACTAACGATTATTTGTTTACAATATATAATATCGACACCAGGTCAACATAGAGTTCATTAAAAAAATTATATGAATATTCGACAGTGAATACTATTCACAATTTGATGTCGAGATTAAATGTATGAAGATTGACACTTTGCTTTTGTTTATCCTTCTGATGGATTTACGTGCATAGAGTTCATTTTCGTAAAAAGTTAAAACGTTAATTACTGTTTTATTGGTATTCCAGCAAATATGGCTCGGCGTTACTCGTAGCAAGAGTTGCGCGATTTTTTTGTTTGTTAGCGTAGCCTCCGCATATCTGTGCACTTTGTAAAATAAACTTTATCAAATTATTTTGAGTAGTTTTCGAAATACCTAAACCTAGTACTTTTTTTTTAAAAAAATTACGTTCATGACTTTACATGCTGTTGCGATTGATATATAAAGTGATGCTTTTGTAAAAAAAAATTGTTATATTAAAATTTCTGAAATTTAAGGATTAAAAAAGCCTTTTATTAATATAGCCTTAATATCATGTCGATAAAAATGTATTCAGCAACAATAAAAATAAAATACTTGGCATTGTTGGTTCAATGTCAATGGTGTTAAAAACTTATATATTTTTAAACGTTTCAAATTTTTTGTGTTTTCAGTGACAATAAACACATGTAGTAAATTTCAAATGCATTAGTTTCAATAATGGCTGTGCAATAATATATATAAAAAAATATTGCTTTCTTCTAAATTGAAATAATTTATCGTATACGGGGAATTGTTTTGGTGCCAATTGGCGTTTGGAGTCTATATATCCGTCTTTGAA
Organism: Troglohyphantes excavatus; assembly: GCA_963932185.1. Taxonomy (NCBI): domain Eukaryota; kingdom Metazoa; phylum Arthropoda; class Arachnida; order Araneae; family Linyphiidae; genus Troglohyphantes; species Troglohyphantes excavatus. The sequence goes on from OZ010668.1 coordinate 53,956,295, forward strand.
CATAATTTTTAAAGAAAATTATTTAGAAATCATTTTTATTTATAACTGGTCACCCTCCAATTTCACAGAGTTTCAAAGTATAAGTTCAAATATGTATAACTCCGTCAATATTTACTAACAATATTTTTTTAAAAAAATAATTTTCAAATATTAATTTTTGAAAATCAATAAAATGTTTTTGATGTGAAACTTATAAAATAAACAACATGGTGATATAAACATAGAAACCCTAAATTAAACTTTTATGGTGGCCAATTCCGACACAATAGCACTGTTCAACTCCGGAGTTGAGAGGGGCGGTTGCCCCCGCACTTTTACACTTTTATCGCATGTTATCCCATCTCTTTTTTTAATATAAGACTTTTTTAAATAAAATATAAGTCAATTGTTTTACTGCATTGTCAATCCAAGGATCTTCTTTTGACAATTAATATTTCATTGGTCACACCTATTATTAATTTTTGTCCTAGTCAAAAATAGAAGATTTTAAATGCTTTCTTCAGCAAAAAAAAAAAAAAAAAAAAAAATAGGACAACAACATTTTTATTTTACTTCAAACACTTTACTGGGTAAACTTCAAATAACACAAAATAATGAGTATATATAATGCGCTATATTTATTATAATTTTTATTCCAATAGTATGAAGGATTATCAAAATTGTTACTCAAACACACACACACACTTTCTTTACTTTAGATCTTGCCCCCCTCACTGTCAGCACACAATCGCCGCTACTAGTGGTCCATACGTTCTCACTCCAGCATCAGGTGCGTGGTGGGGTGCCAAATCAAGTGTTTTCGATGTCATTTGACCACGGCTCACAATGGCAAAACAGTGTTCCCTTTTTTCTTTATGGGGATAGAACTCGAACTGTCGCTCATAGTTTATTCTGTAACTTTAGTGCGACGTCAATTCAACCAAACATATCTCATATAGATTTGAAATTGACATATTTAAGTAATACCGATAACGAATACCTAAATATGGTTCGTTCACCAACGGAAACCTGGCAAACAGAGGAAGATATTTAAACTGCTACGCCTGATTCCGCGTATGTCCCACATCCGCTATCAGTACGTGCTTTGCTTTAGTTCTAGATTTTACACGCATTTCCGTCAAATTTCCTTTTATAAAAGTTATGCTTTATTTTACTGTGTTATAGTATCAGAATGTATCAACTTAAAGAGTAGCTGGTTATAAAACTGTTTTAAATCAAAACCACATTTTAATTTTCAACTCAAGGTTCTTCAAAACGTTTAAAAATAATGAAATTTTATTTCGAGGTTTTAAAATACGAGTTAAATATTTTTATTTTATTTTTTTGCCTTCAGAAAAAACAGTTAAAATACAAGATGTCTAAATAAACAAATAAATGAAATTTATGAATAAATAAAAAAAATCTGAACAAATAATTTAGTAAAATTCACAACTTAATAAACGAGGGAATTTTTTTAAGTAGACGAAATAAACAAGTAAATATACGATAAAAAAAAGTCTAAAACACCACAAAAGTTTAAGTTAAACTTTAGATAATCGGCGGGACCAAATTTATGTCAAACGTGCTATTTTTACAAAACTACATTTTATTTAGGTCGTGGGACTTCAAATCGTTTAAACACACTGAAACTCGAATAGAAATTTTAAAATAATATCTACACTTTTTCGCTTCTGAATAAAAATAGTTAAATGCTACAAATATAAATAAGCAATAAAATGAAATAATTTAATTGATAAATAAATGAAATAAGTAAATGGAACACAAATATTTAAGTGAAACAGACAACGTCATAAAAAGAAATAAACTAAATAAAATTTTAAAATAATAAAACATCAAACACCACGAAATATTTTAAAGTCAAATTGATACAAAAAGAACAATATTCCCTCTATAAATAAAAAGAAACCGGTACTATATTGATAGCGAATGGTAATTGGCTATCAAAATATAGAATAAAATATCGATAGCCAATCACATTCGAGCTCGCTTCGAGTTGTATTCCATTTTCCCACTATGATCGGGAAACGCAATTATACAACTTGCTCGTTCTAAGCCGAGCAAAGTTGCTCGTGATATGGCGAGCACCATGCAGTGTGGTGCTGAAAATCGTCGAAACGCGAGCGACGCGGCACTTGCCGAATACCGAGCGACCCATCCACACACGCGTCTTTAGGCGAATATTGACGGTTTTGTTGCTCGGGATTCGGCGAATCCCGCATATGTGGTGCCGGCTTAAGATACAGCTGGCAGAAAATGAAAGTTATCATTAACCATCTTTCAAGCTCAATCGGAAAAGCAAATGAAGGAAATTGGTTGAAAGTACCAACTATTGTTGTAGTATTGTTAAGTGAACATTCTTCTAAATAACATTATTACAATAATAAAATATGCAAATTAAGCTTATTTGACATTGTTATGTTGAACCGTATTATTACATTGTTGTGGCAATAAATTTCCATTATTAGAATATTGTTAGTTTTAAAATTTTAATAACATATCTCTTAGAAATAAACTTTATTGATAAATAGTTTAAATAAATGTTTTTCCTAAAGATTAAATAGTATAACTCAATAGTACCAAACCCGTTCGTATTTGCAGAGGCTTATAAGGACTATATCTCGAAGTGCTAAAAATTAGTCGTTTTAAAAATATATTTTTTTAACAAGTTTTTTAGAGTCTGTTTTTAATAAGTTTCAATTTAGAAAATGACCTATCACCACTCCCGTTGGTAACATCATTAACAAATATATTCAAAGTGCCACTTCCACGTTAGGAAACCTGTCCTTGACGTTCTTTTTGAGAAGGAATTTGTACATTCACCCTCATTGCGTTTTTCGTTGAATTCATTGAAAAAAGTCTTGAACTGAATGAGTTCATTTCCCAGAATGTTGCCCAAATCATTTGTCATATGCTTCTACTAAATTTTAAGCTGCCTTCAATATTTCTTCATTATCAGTAATAATTTAATTCATACAATAAACTTTTAGTTCTAACATATAATAATTTCTACTGCTCTCTGATCACGAACTAAATATTTTTTGTTAGTTAAGTTAACTATTTGTGTGTGTGTGTGTGTTCTTTTTTTAATGATTTTGTTTTTACTAAAAATGACATTGGAACTGATTGAGAAGGAACGATTTTATATTTTTTTCTCTTAAATATAGACACAACATAACATAAAACCATATATTAAAAAAAACAATACATTAAATATTTTGATTCTTTCTCAAAAGGCGCCAAATTTTTTATTTTAGCCCCTAGGGCATAGTTACAAATCCGCTACTGGGGCAATTCAGGATGTGTTTGAACAAATGAGGAACCCAATTTCGGTTTAAAATGCGTAAAAAATTATAATTTGGTTTTTCGTTAACGGTCTAGTTTTTGGTATTTTTAAAAAAATATTTAAACCATCCCTACCCTTGAAATATCTAATTGATTTTAATACTCAATGATACTCTCTGTATACAACTGTTGATTTGACAATTTAGGTTAGCTTACTTTGATATATATTTAATAAGTTGTTTAACATTTTGGAGACTAAATTGCATGTACGAAAAATCCTACTTGAAATTTTCTTAACGTATCTATTTGTGTGGTCAACACGGTTTTTCATTGTCATTTTAAGGTATGAAATTCAGAAACCAAAGTTTCTGATTTATTAAAAAAATTTAATGTTTGTACGTATTAAATTTCAAGTCATATTTAGCTTACAATTAAAGATTATAGATGGCAGCACCATACGTGGTACGCGAAGTATTTGTTCATATAAATCGTAACTTATTCTACGATTTCGATATTTAGAACATTCTTTTCCATTGGAAAAGAACACCATTTGAGTTAAAATATTAAAGATCGACTATTCGTATGATCCTGTTGTTCGACAGTCTGATTACATCTTAACTAAAAACATATTTTTGACGTGACATGTTTTAAAATCAGCTATAATTTCCGTAGGTTTCTCTAATTATTTTCTTAAAGTTTTTGCAATTTAAAATGTTGTTGTTGAATATAAATACAAATCAACTCTTTTGCCAAGAACTGTTTTCAGATATTGTTACAAATATTTCTTTGACTTTTGTATAAAGCTGGCTAATATTTTAGTTAAAATTATGTTGTTCAATTTAACTATGTTATCGATTATAATAAATCCTTATTTCCAATAAAACGCAATCACAAACAAAATCACAGGCCAGTTTGCTTATCCTAGATATGTGGTATTTAATCGCTAATTCGAAAACTGAAACCATTTAATAAGTTGAGAAAAATAGTCATTGCAAAATGTTTTCGATGTGGATTTAGTTTTTTAAAAAAAATCTACTCTTAGATACTGTAATGTTACAGATTTTGTTTTAAATAAAATAATAAATATTTAAAATACATTTGATCATAAAAAAATAGTTCCATTTAATTTTTATAAGGTATAAAAAAAATACTGTCTTTTGAACATTTTATGACAATTTTGTTCAGATAATTTTGTCCGCAATTACTAATTCAGCTTGTTGAAGATACCTACTAAAAGTGTCACCAGTAAAACATCGGGTCCCTGTTAGAGAGTAAAATTCAGAATTATATACAGATGGCCCTTACAGATCAGGTATCCGTTAGGTAAAATACTAGATTTTATTTAATTGTTTTGTAAAACTAAGCTTGTCTTTCAATTTATAGAAAATTGAAACTATTAACATTTAAATGGCGAAAAATTTTCCTTAAAATTGTTTAGATACTATCCAAACACCACTATCATAATTAATGCAGTGAAGTAGGAGTTTCTTTTAAAATCAAACAAAACATTCCATATTTTATTTTTAAAAAGAAATATTTTATCCTTTCGTGTTCCACCCAATAGCTTTGCAGGAAATCCCACAAAATACCAACCGAAACTATTCTTTAACAATCCGCAGACAATAAAATTAGCAGACTCCACCAAAAAATAACTTAACCTTCTATTATATATTCCATTTTTTTTCTATTCCAGCAGACGCGACAGAGTTGAGTAATCGAGTCCGCCAACCGATTAAATGCTATCTCCAAAGAATTCTACTTTTATCCGCCCGTGGCAAAACAGCGCCCCAGCAAGGGAGGACGATTAATGGAGGGGCGCTTGTGTTGTCGCATCCTCCGAGGGAGTGTGTGGGTGTGCGTGTGCTGACCTCGCCTGACCCTAACTCCCCCCCCCCCCCCCTTCCACTTCGTTCTCGCGCCAGCACGTGGTATGGGAAGCAAAAGGCGGAATGAAAAATAAAGGAAAGCGTGCGATTTTCATTTCATAAAAGAGAGGCAAGACACATTTCCAACCACAAGCCACTTTTAGAGGCAGGCCCACAAAATCACTTATGTGTTTGTTTGTCCCAGTGGCGGCTCGCCCACTACAGCAAGTACAGCCGGGCTGCACCTAAATTCAGTATTTTAAAACTAAAATCAAATATTTTACTAATTTTTTTAAATGAAGATTATAATTGAAAATGGAATTTCTACGGTAAGTAAACAAAATCGCCAATAAATAGCAAGCCTGTTACCGTAATGTACAATTCAGGAGGGCAAAAAACTCCATTCAATCAAAACTGCAGCCAAAAAGCGAAATCGGCTGCATCGTTGCCATGGCAACCTCTACGTAGTATGGAGATTCCTCCCCATACTGCATTTGTGAGAAGGTACAGCCGAAATGAATTTTCTTGTTTTAGCTGCACTTGAGATTTGATTTGCTGATTGGCTCGTGCGTGAAACGCTGGGATGGGTGGATGACACGATAACTTACGAGAATATCTCCAAACGGAAATGGTTTTCGTGATAAACTTACTGTCCTACTGTTGTTTCAGGACATGGTCCTGCTGTTGTTTTGTTATTTAAGTTAATATTAAAATTGACCGATTCGCATGTTTAAAAGAAAGGAGGATTGCTTTAATTTAAAAAAATAAGTAAGTGTTTTCTATTTTTTTTTGCATGTTATAATTTTGTAAAAATTGGCTGCGCTAACATTTTCGACCACGGGCCGCTACTGGTTTGTCCTCAAAGAATAGCCGTAAGTGATCAGGGACGTTCTTAGGAAGGTGCGACATGTGCCACTGCATAGGGCTGCCCCACTCCCATCAGAGAAAAGAGCGCAAAAGGAAAATTTTACATATAAAATGAATGTTATGTTATTTCTTTTGAAGTAAAATGTCTTTCAAACAAGTACGTGGACTATCAGAACAGAAACACCACGTTTGATCTTATACGACACTGTAACTCTATCATAAATAGCTCTATTGACACAAATCTGGTCACGTTCGTAAAATAATAAGGCTTATTTTTAATTTTCAACACAAAGAACAAAATTATGCCGACACGTAACGAAGTTAATTAATAAATATTATGTATGAAAGGTAGCCCCGCATCAAACATTTGTAGTTGATTGCCAACTACATTTGTATTATTTAACAAATGTAGTTTTGTCTCACATAAGGTGTGCTTGAAAATAAAACAAGGCAAGCAAAAGTCAATTTCTATTACATTGAGAGACAGCGAGTCTTTTATCACATGTTTTTTTACACATCAAAATAATGCAATATTTTATACAAAACCTAAAAAATTGAGAATTATATAATATTTGGATTAAACATTAAAGCCAATTGAACCTTCGTTGCGAAATCGCTCTATTGCATCTTCGGTATAAATTTCGAAGGAGGTACTTAAAAACTTATAAAAGACACACACAAAAAATATATCCTGAAAACAATAATTTATTATTTTAAAGAATGATGTTGGAAGAATGCCACTAATAACAAAACCAACTTGTTTTACAATCGTAAGGTAATATTTTAGAATTCACAGTAAATTTGCCATTGAAACTACATTAAATACCACACAAAACCAAAATTGTAACAAATCAAAGGACTCATTTTTAGACAAAATCGCGCTCAGTTGTATAGGGTAGGCAGGATCGCTGTTTTGCAGGAATCGTCGAAGTCGCAAAAATAACTTAGTAAGTATATTTAGAATTTTCAGCCTATACCACTTTAAATTGCTTGGAGAAAAAAATATCTCAGTACCCAATTTAAATAAAATTAAATCAATAGAGTATTTTCAAAGAAAATCGCCCACATTTGAAGTGAAAAGTAGTTGCTTTTTCATCAAAATAGAGTAACGCTTTCTAAAACGTGTTTGATGGAAGGTAAGGTAATAGAATGCCGTGTGATCTTTTTTTCTGTTCGTTTTGTGTGTGTGTGTCAAGAGGTGCCCAGAGAGGTTCAATCTCTCTGCAGGGAACTGCGGGTGGTTGGACGGCATCGCCCGAGACGAATCCTCCGACCAGTTGGATGTCGCGACCTTCCTGAGTGCAAGATCTCGGGAGCAGAGGTCGAAAAGGAAATAATGCAGCATCAACAACTTTCTGTTGCCTTCCTCGAACGTCGGCGCATAAACCACGAAGTCGGTTTTGAATACAGTGCAGGGCCGGATTTAGGCATAGGCTACATAGGCTGCAACCACACGCAAAAAACAGTCAACTTGTGAAAAAAATTATTAAAAGATCCTAATGAAAATAATATACTATAATCTTTTTATGAGGGAGAAAAATTCTATTTTTCTTAACAAATTTCTACAATGTAAATATACACTAATACTTCCATGTTTAAAAAAAAATTGTGATAGTTACAATGGTATAGTTTTACTTTTTTGGAAATCAGTTCTTTTTATTTTTCTTACATTTTTAGTTTGCTTAGAGCCACTTAAGGGTAACACAAAGGCGAGTGTGATATCTTATTATCATTTTCATAGGTTTCAGAATGGCTTTGCACCTTTAGATCCCCTGAAACCGCTGATATTTTGTGACATAGTATTTGAAATTGTGTAGTTATATATTTTTCAAAAAAATTCCTCCCCCTCCCCCCAATCGCTGTAAAGGGTGTTCCATACCCCCCCCCCCCATGGAGTTGGGGTGGGAAGTAGGCGCACCACATATTTAGCCTAGTGGCCCATCTCTAAATCCGGTTCTGATCCAGTGTCTGAACCATCAACTTCAAATGAATGCCGTTTTGTCTGCGATATCCCAAAGTATATAGATCCCATTTGTTGCTTTTATGTAGATACAGAAGGTTTGCATATCTCACATACATAGAAATTCATAGATTCTCACTTAACTTTTAATTTATGTATAGCAGTTTACGGAAGAAAAGTTGGGAAAATGCACATTTTTCTAGCTGAGTGGGCTAGCGTTTCCGGTGATCCATTAAATTATATAGATCTCTACTGTTATGCAAGTTCGAGGCATGGATAAATGCTATCTCTTGTATCAGACAAAACAGCTTTTTTTTTTATCTTGGTTTTGTTGACGAGGTTTATTTGGAGACAAATCTTTATTTATATAAGTTGCTGAAATAAAAGGAAATTTCACGTAAAACCCTTCTTTCCGTGATCCAGCACAAGTCACATTTGAATTTTGTATGTATTTTTTTTTTATTTTGCACTACAACAAAACCGCTAAGGACATATGATACCAAAGGACGGATGCATCCAGATTAAAAGATAGCGTCTTTGCCAATTAATTTGTTCGCGTGGACTGGACTAATCGCGGAAGAAGCCTGTCACTTGAATAAGAGACGCTTCCTTCGACTATAAGTCGCCGATCTTGTTGATTAACGTCAGCCTAGCAAATTGAAATGAAGCAGCTTTTGAGGAAAACAACGTTTTACGCCGTCTCAAAAAGAGAAGGACGTGACTCGTGATCAATGCGATCTCTAATATTTTGCACGTAAAAATTTTAGTTTGACGACTATAATTTTACACCCAGTCGTTATTTTTGGATTTTAACTTTTTATAAAATTTTCAGTTTGATGACCGTATTTTTACACCCAGTCGTCATTTTTTTGCGTTTAGAGTTTGTTTTGCTATAATTGCTCTAATACTTTTTCAATAATTTTGTCAGTAAGACTTTGATATTTTTAGAGTGCAAATGCAGGCACGTAGGTAAGGGGGTGGTTCAGGGGGTTCAAACCCCTCCCATTGAAAGTCAAGAAGAAGAAAAAAAAATTAAAAATCGAATTACTGTAAAAATCATAAAAATTTTAATTTATCGTATACTGTTTCTTGTTGAGTAACGTGAGAGAAAACCTGGTATTTTCCAGAGTCTTACCTCGGAAAATAGTTTTCAAAAGGCATCAAAAACATGTTTTGATGTCATTTTTATCTCAAACTAAGCCTAACATGACATCACCATGTTTCGTTATTTAGTATTTGGATTTTGGCTACAAAGGGATAATATCGTCAAACTGGGCCGTATAAACAAGTTGCTCCAAACGTATATTATCCTAAACAAGGGATCTTAAAATTTAAATTTATTTTCTATTTAGGAGTGACATTTACGAATTTTAAAAATAGATAATGACTGATATTTGCAACGATTCCATGAAAACTAAATTATGTTACTGTTTCGATATTTATCTGCCAATTTTATTCCTGTGTACTTAAATAAAAATTAATAAGATTTTAAATAAAATATATATATAAAAAAAACTTTTTAAAGCACATGCTTTTATCAAATGTACTAAAATGCAAAAAATAACCATTCTATACTTCTTGAAAACTGACTTTTGTAACATTACCTTTTCCTCCACTTGCCCCTTGAATTCTTTTCTCTTCAACTACTTTGAAATATGTTGAATATACTTTTGTTGGAACTGACTAAAAATAAAAGCGTGGGGCGCTTATTATTGATATTATATTTAAGATTTACTAAGAATTATTTAACATTTCAAGATGATAAAAGAAGACATTAAGGTTTTAGATATCATGTGTGAGCGCCCCACGCTTTTATTTTTAGTCAGTTCCAACAAAAGTATATTCAACATATTTCAAAGTAGTTGAAGAGAAAAGAATTCAAGGGGCAAGTGGAGGAAAAGGTAATGTTACAAAAGTCAGTTTTCAAGAAGTATAGAATGGTTATTTTTTGCATTTTAGTACATTTGATAAAAGCATGTGCTTTAAAAAGTTTTTTTTATATATATATTTTATTTTCTGCTTTTTAGTTATATAAACATGTATATTACCATTGATTTGTATAATTAAACCTCTTTAAATTATTTCAAGGCTGTAGCATATATTTATTCAAACATTAATTCCACTTACTAACATGCTACATAAATTATTTAATAGTTTACCTTTATTTGATCATAACGTTAAATTACAAAAATAGAACGTAGTCATTTTTTTAAACGAGATAATTAATAACAATATTACTATTTTAATACCTTTTTAATTATTTTGATAGATCAGAAAGAGTTACCAAACTTGATAAATGACATAATATGCCAATCTTGATGGATGTATCAACCTTGACAAAAAAAGAGTTAAGGCTAGTTGGCTTGATTAGAGTGGTAATTTCTCATTCTCTCCATTTCTATTACTGCCTCAGTGTTACAAGGTTTCTTTCCTGTTAACTTTACGTTGTCTATTTCTTCAATTTGCAAGCCGTCTAATGATCTTACACGACTCAAAGCAACATATGCCTGTCCATCAGCAAAGAGTGCAGGTCCTAGATTAACTACCGCATAGTCTACAGTACTACCCTGCATTTTGTGCACTGTTGAGGCCCTGCTCAAAATCAACGGTAACATTCTCCTTTCAGCCGTACCAAAGGAGTATTTGGCAGGAAACTGAATGGATATCGGTTCAATTTTATGTATTCCGTCTCTACCGAAATTCACATGGACTGTTGGCAAGTCAGTTTCATACATTTGTGTACGACGAAAGTGCGGCCATGTTATTTCGGTAATGAAACCAATATTACCATTTTGACCAATCCTTTGGATACATTTATATTGGATCGCAGCATTACCTTAGCTCCTACGAATATGTCCAGTTCTTTTGGAAGCCCGCCAGTTTTGTTGACATCATTTGGGATGACATTATCCATACTAACGTCCTCAGTTTTGTGTGGCGCATCTATCAAACGATCTTGATCCTTGATTTTATATATTTTATGATTATGTTTTTGGAAATGCTGCAGTACTAACTGGTTATGATCGCGAACTTGCTGATTAGTTGGATATATTCGAAGTGCCTTTTCAATTGCAAATTCTCTAGTCGCTTTTCCGCCGACTTTCTGCAGGAGCACGGCAAAGTGTTCTGGTTTTAGTTCGCCGACTCTTAATGCATTCAAGATATTAACGAAGGTCATATCACCTTGTTGTCTCATATTTTCATTTAATTCTATTAAGGTAAATAGGCGCCACAAGTGAATTGATGGTATCATATGTTGAGGCTGATAGAATACGATGTCCTCTTACTGGTGGAAGCTGCATCAAATCTCCAAATACTAAAATATTAAGGCCTCCGAACACATGATCATATTTCTTCAATTGTCTAAGTCGCGAGTCGACGAGTATAAATAAGAATTCGATGTATTTCCATTGCTGTCGCATAACTTTTAGAAAAATACCCGTTAACCCACATAGCTAATGTTTGGAGGAATGAGCAGGAACACTTGTCATTCGAGTTACCAAAAACGCCCTCCAATCATGTCCGGGGAAGCCCAAGGCTTGCCGCGCATCTTTTAAGCGCGCGGAACGCGTGAGCACTTAAAAGTGCCATCGAAATATCCCAAACAACTGTTCGAAGGATCGCCTGTAAGCACCATGATCGACTTCCCAGATCAACGTAATGTCCGCCATTTTGCGTCAACTGTCCATGGTTCAAAAATACGAGGCATTCGTTCCCGATATTGATTTCCTTCGAGATAGGTACCGAACCGTCGCCAATAGCCCACTGTTCAGCTCTAGTGAGACGTTAATTAACCAAACCAAACCGCCATTTTGATTTGGCGCCAAGAAAAAAACGTCATTTTTACCTTGGCGCCAATTTTTGGAATTGGCGACAACGGGGCACCGTACACTAGGAATTTACTATAATTTTTTTAAACATATTAAAAACTTATTGTCGTTTTCTCAACGAATAAAATTATTTCATCTCTATATATCATAAAAATTAAACTAATGCAATAAACATCGCTATATGCAAATTAAATGAATAGTTAACTCACTTGTTTGTTGTTACACAAATTAATTTGTTTCCTATAAATCCTTCTACTTTTAACTCCTCCGAAGTTATAACCTATCAGAGTGTAGTAATGTGCTTTACAAAACCAAAATTGTTTAATAGCGGACAGTTCTGTCAATAATAAAATTGAAGAAGAAACTATTACCATAAACATCTATCATTTGGTTTAAAAATATTCAAAATGGCGACGGAAAGCTTTTCTGTTGAAGCAAAACCAGATCATTGCGCATAATTTTTCGCGCATTCATCTGACGTCATTTTTGTAGATTGTGGGTTCGGGTCTGGCTTTCGCCAGATTTGTCGATTTTAAAGAAAATTCATTATTAATTAGAATTAATTAGTAATTAACAATTTTATGGCTAATTATTGTATTGTCACCGGGATTACGTATGTATGCCAAGTTTCAAATTTTTATGACAATTAGAAGTGGGTTTAAATTGAGTTACAAGATTTGAGGACACATCACACCAGACAGTGTGAGTTAAATAAAAGCATGTAATAAAAAATGGGGCTGAGGAGGAGTTTTGTATTTTTTTGGGGGAACGGGGGAGTGGAACCCCTCCCATGAAAAATCTATACCTGCGTGCCTGTGCAAATGGAAAGATATTTCTAATTTTATTCAAAAGAAGCTTTAACAAAGCTTCTTTTTAACAAAAAGAAGCTTTGAAGATTACAAAAATATCGTAAAAGTTGATAGCTCTGCTTAAGCAATTAGAATTATTTCAAAACTACGTTTAAGCACAAGGATAGTGGAGACTATATATAAAAGGTGTGCTGGTACTCGCTCTTGCTGATGGAGGGCGGGGAAAAGGATTCTTTTGACGTCATAGTGACGCCTTCCTCCGCCTTCCACTGTCTGTGGGCGTGTCTAATGCTATACCTAAGTAGCAATGCTTGAAACATACAGCCAATGAGAATGATCAAAAACTCATAGTAAGGCGGAGCTAAAATGACGTCAAAAGAATTCTTTCCTTGCCCCTTTCAAAAAGCGAAACACGAGCACACCTTATATATATATATATGGTCTTCACTATCCTTGGTTTAAGCAGAACATTTAAGGATCTAAAAAAAATTCCAGATGTCAATGACGTCTGCCTTTTATATTTTAATTTAAAACCCTCTAGAACAATTTTCTCGTATATTAGTCAGTCAATTATCATGCGAAGCGTTTTTTGCCCAAAGTGGGTCAAATCCAGCAATAAGGTTATGTAAGCTTATACACAAGACGTGCTACACAATTGCTAACCCCGCTAACCTGAACACAGCTGCTGAACTTTATACTATCCAGTTATCGAATTACAATGCAAACTAATGGAGGTGTGTAATTAAAAACGGTTATTTTGATCCCTTGAAATTTATTTGATGTGCCTGTAGCATTGAAAGCAAATACATTTCGATGCGTTTGGTTGATTAAAAAACGTCGCACTAGAGCTGCATAACGGGTTATTTATGACGGATTGGGGCGTATCTCGAAGGAAAAACCCGGGAACGATGCATCGTATTTTTTAACCATGGTCAGATGACGAGGACAGTACCTGAACTGTTGCCTGATTGGAAGAGAGGCGAATTCGTAATCGGATGTTCGTCAGTTTGATTCCCGTCGTGCAACCCGTACGTTGCCGTGTCATGTGCAGGAGGATGATACATGTTAAATCTTTTTCATGTTTTCGTGGTGTGGCAGTTTAAATAATGGGGTATTTTCCTCTGGTATTATCTTCATCATCGTAATGTAGATCAAAATTACGAGGTTAAGTTCCCGAGTCTTAGCCCTCTGATTCATCAGGGGGCTAAGACTCGGCATCCCGTATCTTCAGCAGTAACACCATTGTGTAGCTCTTGTGCAACGTTATTCCATCTACCATAAATTTTGTTGGGGGGAAGGGGGAGGAGCATAAACTTCTAAAGTTAATTGACATTAAACAAATCTATATCCACCCAGAAGCTAAAACTTTTATTTCAGTTTCAAAATCATGTTTTATAGATTTTGGCTTATTAAAATTCGTTTTATTTCGTTCAATAAATACACTTAATTTTACAATTACTCAAGCAAGCACACTGTATACGCAATTATTAAATAATGTAGGTTATTTCTACTTTAAACTAATACAAATTCCAGTTATTTAATATTAAGACAACTTGTAATGGGCAATGAAAAGGCGATTAATGTTTGCGTTCTTTCAATTACAATTGGGGAAAACATTTTACTTTCTATAATGCGAATTACGAACATTATAAAGCTCTTCCCCCCTCCCTCCCTTCCCTCTTTTTTTGTGTCTACCAGGCTGAAGATGAGCAAAATATGGGTTGCATTCTCATTCCTAAAAACTAGTATTTCACTCTCGAAGAAAGCAGACCAAGGAAAACCACTCTTCTCCGGGAAGTTATTGAGGTCAGGACAGACTTGCGACGGAGTTAATTCTGTGTGATATATGGCGGCATCCCTATCGAATGCAGTAAAAGCGCAGGATGACGTAGGAAATAAAAAAGTGCACTCTGACTCTTGGAACTGGCGTACGGAATATTTAAATTAATTTTTGTAGAAAAGATTTCGGGGATATTTTGATAGAGTTTTGGAACAGAAACCACATGGCCCATGATGAAAATGTGTCGTTAGAAGGGTTTAATAAAACAGTGAAAACGACAGTTTTAGAGGGTCATAAAAAGAATAAATTGTTGCTATTTTTGGCAGTTGAATAAGTAAGAGTGCTTTCACTTTGCACACGCTTTAAAATGTGGAGAATGGGTTTAAATTGTGCATACGCCGACTGTAATAGTAAAGGTTTTCGCTGTGTAATAGTGAAGGCTGTAACAGGGGCACTCTGATAGGTGTGCGACGAGTGCTACCACTCAGGGCCTCGCGCCCGGACAAAAAATTGATAAAATTAAGAGAATTACAGAGAAAGCAACTCTTACTTTTCGAAACTTTATTCGAATTTTTTCTTAATTTATGAGCTCTTGCTACGTGAAAATCGTCTAATTTCTTCATTGTTAAACAATGACACTTTCAAAATTATTCAAGTATGTACTTAAAGCGTGACTTTTTTATGGGATAAATTTTTTTTAATTAAGGAATGAAATATGTTTGCTCTTATGGGCTATTCTAAGCAAAATTTAATACGGCCCAATTGAGGCCTACTAAAGGGCTAGAGTGAAGGATGACTTAAAAAAAATTGCTCTCTAACCAGCACGACAACAACAATGAAAAACATTTAAAAATAAAATAATATCAAATACAAAAAAAAACCCTATGAAACACGTTGCTGCGCAGTCTATAAAAATAAAACAAAATGCCTTTCTGTGTGTAAATCTCAAAATATCTAAGTCTCCTGTTTATAAAAAAAATGAAATTTTATATATAAATACTATTCATTCTCAAGGCTTGAG
The DNA here is from genome assembly GCA_963932185.1 of Troglohyphantes excavatus. Lineage (NCBI taxonomy): Eukaryota > Metazoa > Arthropoda > Arachnida > Araneae > Linyphiidae > Troglohyphantes > Troglohyphantes excavatus. The sequence goes on from OZ010668.1 coordinate 53,971,709, forward strand.
TCTCGGATTTGTAAAATTCTAATTAGTTGTTAATTTATTTCAACAATTATAGAAATACCGCATAAAGAAACATCTTTAAAGAAATATTTTCAATATTATGCGAAAACATGCCTAAGTATCTTTGTCGGCAGCACACGAGACTTCAGAACAATAAGTCGCAGGTTCGAGTTACGACAGAAGACAAGCATTTTTTTTTTTTAATAATGTACATACATGCCTTATCGAGTTCGCCAGCAAAGCGGGCCAAATAGGTAGTATTAAATAAAAAAACCTCTTTGGTAACTCCCCCCCCCCCCCCTCGAATGCAATACGTGGCTTTTCTAAAAGGGGGGGGGGGGCAATCCCAGTTTTGGTTCCTATCTAGTTATAAGTCAGGGTTCCTCCTGTCGAAATTCAAAACTTTGTTAAATTTATTGATTCTCCATTTAAAATTTACGATTGCCTAATTAAGCTACAATTGCCTGTGACCTGCTTTTTCTTTTAAGAAAAAAAATATTCCCGACTATATAATAACAAACTGTCACACATTATGAAGTTAACCTTGAATTTCAGGAATACCTATCTCAGGAAGATACTGGTCTAAATAAATCCAAACAAAATACGAGGTCTATTGTCTTTGAAATTTTTAGGTTCAATGAAACCGACGTTTAGGCAACCAGAATAAATCAATCATATCTCGACAGATAGTCTTTCAAATAAGGAGATTAGCGGTGTTGAAGTGTTTACGCTATCTGAAAGGCAAGGGAGGCCGTTTCTAAACAGATCAAAACACGGATCGATCAAACCATTGCTGAAGCTTCATAAAATTGAAACACTTCCTTCATTGGAGTTTCGTACAATAGGATACCACAAATGTATTTGACAGTGACGTGTCTATAAGAGGTAAATTAATATTTATTTTCCATTCAAAGTTCAGTGATACATTTGGTCTTGGTTTAAAGACTTTATTTTTAGATTATTTACAGGTAATTCATTATAATTTGGAAAAGCTTTTCTGGAAATGACATTCGAATTAAAGCAATATTCGTAATTAAATTATTTAATGACCACCGACAGTTCAAAAATTCAACGACCACCCTATACTTTTTAAGCAGCATCCTTCATTTTCGAAAGGGAACAAACTTTTTTACACGTGCTTGTTTGGATGTCTTCTAGAGGCACATGAGTTCCATTTCATTTTTGTACATTTTCACACATTATGTTAATACTTGCATATGAAGCAATGTGAATTTCAGAAACTATAGGAACAATTAAAACTTAAATCTTGAAAAACTCTAATTTTTCTTTTCGATTACAAAACACTAATTTGAAAATGCACTTCTATTGTTTGGATGGATATTTTTATCCAAATATTCCATTTTGTATGTATTATTTTTTGCTATTGTTTGGAATTTTCACTTAAAAGAGAAATTTTTTTTAAACCGTAGCTAAGATAAAGTTATTAGCATTTTACACTTCTGTTTCAAGTATATGCTTGATATTTGTAACTTCCTGATAGCGATTGCTATCCAGAAAACTACAATCTAAGAGAGATAATATGTATATGCATTACATTCAAGGATTATTATTTTAATATATTTAACACTCATTTTACACGAATGTTAAACACACACGTGTTTTTCCCACGAGCATAAGATTTTTAATATGAAATTGTACATCATTCATATTGAAGTTCTCATTCAAAAAGCTTTGATTCTATGCTCGTTTCCACGCGTTAAAAATTTGCAAAAATTAAGTTTAAGCCCATCGAGGGATTTGATTCCAAATCAGTGGTCCGCGGACCACTAATGATCAGTGAGATGGTTCTAAGTGGTCAGTGGAGTCATTGTTCAATTCTCTAGATGTTTTCCTTTTTTAAAAATAGGTGTTACGCGCCTGAGATTATTAATTTTGTTACTAAAACTATCTAAATCGTAAATTAAAACTTATGTGTTTTATAGGAAACAAATTATATAATCATTTTACGTCTTTATGTACTTGCATTGAGTATTATAGCAACTAACCAGTAACGAGTTTGATATAGTTACCTTGATGAGGCATTTACGTTAAGAACTGTAGACTTTTTTTTTAATTATACATTTATTTACTGCATACATTTAATAAACGAAGTATCTCAAGTAACTAACATATATTTAGTAAATTTTTTTTAATGTTATTAGAAGGTGGTGATCGGCGACTTGTCGAATTTTCGAATCAGAATAGGGAACCACTGATTTAGGGTGAAAGATTCCATAAAACATTCTATAAATATTTTTATTGAAACTCCTATTTAAAACCATTATTCTGTTAAAAATACGCTTACCCACTTGATTTTAAGGGTATTTGTAAAAGCGCTCATTGAAAAATCTATATTTTACGTTTAAAATTCGGTAACCAGCGTGGAGAAAACGCGCGTTGCTAACGCCCTTGTAAAAGAGGCTTAATGTGTGTACAGCCTAACGTATCTCATAAACAACACGTGCAGTGCTTATAAAACGTTATTTACTAAGTATATAGTTTATCCCCGCGTCAACTTATATTCAACAAATAAATTTATGTTGGCTTGTTTGGCTTGCTCCATAAAACGGACCGATTCCTGTTTGGATCAGGGCGTTTACCCACCACCATCTATAATAATGCCTCGCATAATCAGAGAGCTCGCTACAAAGGTCTTGGGCAGATAGCATCTCAGCGACCGTCCAAAAATAAATGGATCGTTACCCTCTTTTACAAGGGAATGAATCCTCCTTTTGTTGATATCGGACTTTCGAGCAGCATAAATTATCGCTCGCTTCCGACAGATCGTTGATAACGCTTCGGGTTCACTTGTATCACTTCAGGATGTGTTCCATCTTAGGGATTTTTCTTCTATTGGCAAAATAACACGTTAAGATGATGAATGCTTATTGCAAGTAGATGTATGTGTTGTATTTTATACTAGCAAAAACGCCAGTTTCTGCAAAAATGCCCATTGTTAATTAAAACGACGCATCATATAAAAAAATTAAAATCTGCCTTTGAATTTATCTGCCAACGTATTCCTGTCCACATGAATGATAATTAAGAAGTTACAAGGAGTTTTTGAAATGGGGAAAAATAAGATGCCTAAAGAAATCCGTTGCTCCATCACTGAACCCTTCCCCCGCTCCATGAAAAATCTATACCTACGTGCCTGAAGATGGGAAATTATTTCTAATCTTCCCTCGAATAACCTTGGTGTTTTCGCTTTCATTTGCTCAAAATATTAGTTTGCTTCAGATATAAATTTGCCCATCTCGGGTATTTTTAAAATTCGAAATACTCAACTTTTAAGGTTTCCAGATAATTAGGGGGCTCGATGTCCCCCTCCCCCCTCAGTGCAACGGGCCACCTGCTTCAAATTTTAAAAAAATACCTATTATATTTTTATGTATAACTTTAGTAATCCTGATACATGAATTGCTATAAACAGTGTATACTAAGGACCAGAGCATATTTTAAGGAATTTTCACTAGTGGGGACAAATACTTTTCTATGGTCAAAAGATAGGATGCTGATAGATCCTAATAAGATAGGCTGAACTTCGATGTTAACTTTTCCGCGGAGGCTCCATAACAGACAAGTTGCAATCTTTGCTGTGGGCTAATTCCTAAAGGGGGGGGGGGGGGGTCGCTTTGGGAAGTCGGAAAAAGAGTTCTCAAAGCTTTGTGGACGTATGACTTGTCTTAAATAAGAAGCGCGTAACTGTCTGACGGAGGGATTGTTAACAATTCTTCATCAAAGCACGCAGATTCCGGGAAGGGCCATTCAGGTGTCAAAATACTAAAAAGATCAACCCAAGACGATCTGTATAAACCATTAGCGAAAAGGCGTAAAGGTGTAATTTCCTGTTATGCCGCAAACACCATACTTCAGACCACACGCGTTTTCAAAATTCTTCCCCTCATACCATGGTTCGAAAATGTCCCAAGCCCACCACTAGATACTCTATTATGGGACACATGTTGTCCCATAATAGAGTATAGAGTATCTAGTGGTAGTGGTATCTAGAGTATCTAGTGGTATCTACACGTAAAGGTTAATAAAATTATTTTGCAAAAAATGCTCAAAATTATTTGTTTGTCAATTCAAACTACATTAATTTACTTAATTTAATAAAGTTGGTCGTTAAAGTTAAAGTTGATGTTTTCCCCTCTAGAAAATACTTAGGACACGAATAAAAAAAAATGGGCGTGAAATCTATTTTAGTAGTGTAGCTTTTCATAGCAATGGTGGGGAAAATGCCCCACCAACTCTATGTAAAAAATGCCCTGCTAAGGACCACAGTTTAATCACACATTTAATAAATGCCCTCAACTTCTCCATCGTATATTCTTGTATTATCTGCGCGTTTTGAAACCACGCACAAATCCAGTCCAGTGCTGTTTCAACCGGATAGTCGGAACTTCGTAAGTGAGAACTTCGAGATCTCACACTTTGTTCAGGGCCAAGACATTCAATAGTTCCGAAATACGGACACGTATTGATGTCACCAGACGACCGACCCGTGATAAAGCGAGATAATTGGAATTCAAAGTTCCGCCTCGTGTTGAATCAGCTTATCGATGTTCTCCTAAAAAGTGTGATCAGTTCTTCGCATTTATCAAAAAAAAAAAAAAAAAAAAAAAAATGAATTATCTATGTCTTCTCTCTTTCACAGCGATTTTTACGTATTTATTTACGTAAGTACTCAGATGTCGGAAGTTGCAACTTTCAAATCTATCACAATTCCAGTTGTACGAGGGTGGTATACCATCAAAGCAAAAAGTTTTCGTAATATATTCAGCTGACGGATAATTTGAACTGACAGAACACTAAATATTTGAGCATCATTGTTTTATTTTGCATTCAACAAATCGGTCAAAAAACTCTAAACAAATAAAAAGCGTTTGGTGGTGATGGAACTCATTTCGAAATTGTTACAGTGTATATGGTAAGTTTTTTTTTTAACTTAAAGTTTCCTTATATATTTTATATTAAAATTTCGCAGATTTCCATATTTAAAAAAAATAAGTCTTATTTTTATTATATACTTTTGTTGAACAGAAAATGAATGAATTTTAAAGTTTTAATTTTTTAAATAATATAAAAATTCTTAATCTCGCTCTTTTTTTTAAATAAAAAATATTAAAAAAGACAGCATTGCTCGCTTCACACATTTTTCAATCAATTATTTAATCATGGTTTTGTTTTAATGGCTTCGTAAAATTTTCTCATGAGTATTTTAGCTACATGAAAAAGCTTTCGGACAAAATTATGCGGATCCATCAAAAATTAAAACACTTTAAACATTTAAGATATTAGCAATTTCAGAATTTTTAATGTATCAGGTGGATATTAGCAGCAATCCATCTGATACACTTTAAATTTAAAAAAAAAACAGCTACAACAGCGAGTGACAACATAAACTATTAGATATCAGCAATACAAAATCGGTTACTTCTATATCCTTATTCTTAGCCTATATAGCAAATTTATTGATACAATATATACATATCGCTATATCTATATTTCGACTTAGGACTTTACAATTTACATGTGTTTACACTATAAAATATAATAACTATTAAATTATATTAGTACAAATATTTTCGATTTTTTTGTTTTAATTTTGCGTCTTCCTTTCTTATTATGCCATGCAGTCACGTCACGTTATGATCACATATCTTGGCATATGAATACGTATGAATGTTTACATTTATCCTTCCGTGATTGCAAATGGGCCTCACAGATAAAAAAAAACATTGATTCATGAAAAGACTGGAGATCATCAAGCTTTTGTTATACCATTATACCCTATAAATTGTTGTTAACATCCCAAATAACTGTATAAATAAAACTATTTGTCCATTTTACGTCCTTTTATTTTTCAGAATGAAGATTATCAAAACTCACATCAGGTGAGATCCACCGAAAACCCTCAACTCTTCTTCCATCCTCATCCACCACCATCCCAAGGACACAAAATGACGTCCGAAGTATCCCCGGTAGTAGCCGGATTCGCCGTCCTGCTCATCTTCCTCTTCATAGTCCTCCTCATGACCTGGTGCTGCCGGCAGTTCAGCCGCACCAAAGAGGCCTCCGTCAACCTCGTGCCGCACACCGTTTCGCCCCGGTACATCACCACCATAGACGTCCAGACGGGGCTGCCCGTGGTCGTGGACATTGAGAGTCTCGGCAATGGGCCCATGAACCACGCGAGGGTCGCGGCGTCCCAGCAGAGGCGGACGTCCTGTCCCATCAACACACGAAGACATTCGCTGTACGGCGCCGTCGACCATGTCCCGCAATCATATCAGGAGTTCTTTCCGAGGACGCCACCTCCCCCGTACTCGGAGGTGGAGGTTTATCCACCCAACAGAACGTGACCGAGATTCTAGAATTGTGAGGCCTCATCACAGTCTTTAAGTGTTATTAGGAATTACGTCCTAGTTTTGAATGGATAGACGTCCTTTTCATCAACGCCGAAGTCATTCTCTGTACGGTGTGTGACAAGAATTGTTATTAGGAATTTCGTCGTAGTTTTGAATGGATAGACGTCCTGTCCCATCTACCCCGAAGACATTCTCTGTACGGTGCGTAACAATGATTGTTATTTGGAATTTCGTCGTAGTTTTGATGGATAAGCGTCCTGTCCCATCAACAACGGAAACAGAGTTGAACAGTGCCGCCGACCAAGTTCCGCACTCGTATCGTGAAATCTTTTCAAATATGGCACCTGCTCCTTACTCGGAGGTGCAGGTCTATTCTCCCAACAGAACGTGACCGAGATTGTCGAATTGAGAGAGTTGTGTTACCTAATCGCACTTTTTAACACTTTAATGAATTGAACGATCGAAATCGGCCTGAGATCAATGTATTTTCAATGACTTTTTTGTCACTTACGTCGTCAGAAGGTTCAATGTTTTCAGAAGTATATATAGTCCTAAGCGTCGCAAGGATCAAGAATTTCTTCCTAGTACAATGAACACTACATCTCCGTTAAGTAGGGTTTCAACAAGCCGTTTGCCACAGCATTCCAGGTAGACGACGTCCATTAATAAGTGACCAATTTCTTTGTTGACTTGACACCGCACTAGATCTGCACAATGAGCTGTTGATGATGCCATAAGGGTCCGGGGACTATCCCCCGGTGAGAAGACGAGGACTACATCTCAACGAGTACCATTCAATTCAAATTTTCACGTAATCACTAACGTAAATGAATTTAATATGAACTAGTCCGTGCAATGACAATTGTACATCAAGAGTAAAGGGAAAGGTATACATGCGAAAAGGACAACACCCAATTTCGTTACAATTTCCATGGAAATTTGTTTCAATTTTAAAAAAAGTGGGGTAGAACTTATCCCCGCTCACCACTCCTAATTGCCACACTGCAGTCCATGTATTATTTAGTTAAAAAAAATTGAGCAGTTAACCATCCGTTTATAAGTTCTAGGTACTGGGCTACTGCGTTTATATTTTCAATCAAGACAGTCATTGGTGCATTAATATATTCATTAATACGTTTATAATATTACAACGGTTTACATAAACCTAATACCTATTCTCCAAAATAAGCTACCAGTATTCCTGGTCATATTAAGCCTTAAATAAATGAGTTAAGTTGTTACAGACAGAATCCTTCTTGGCGAGTACTTGAAAAAACAAATGCTCTAAAATTTCTGATACAGTACATCCTTCATATATATTCCTTAATTGTTTCATGCATACCTCGAAAAAGTTCATGTGATGGCCGTGTTTTTTTGTATAGTTTGATAACAATTTCTATGGAAATTTGTTTTAATTTTCAAAAAGTGGGATAGCATTTGTCCTCGTTCACCTCGCCTAAATGTCGAATTGCAGTCCATGTATCACACCAGATTATAAAATTATATAGTTAAAGTTGAATGGCATATTTTTTGTATAGTTAAATAAAACTGTAGATATAAAGTATAATTAAATTAAAATTATTTGAATACTGATCTTTATTTACATTAAGGTTGTTAAACTGCATTCACAGCTAGAGAAATTCTGACACCTTGCCTTTTAAAATTTTAAACATTTCAAATGTTTTTTAATTATAGATTTATTATACCTCAATGCAATAAATTAAAATTTAATTTTGTAACATAATATTTTTTTATTAATGGTTAAGAAAACTTGGGAATTTCTATCAGAAAAATGAGACCAACCTCTTAGGAGAAAGTGTAAACTTTCAGAATTTTGAAGTTGTTATAGTGTCTATTTAATTGTAAGTATAACTTCAAATGTTGAGGAAAATTTAAATGTTTGATTATAAACTATTTGGTACATCATAAAAATTTATCGGATGCTTAAAAGCTATAATTTAAAATATATAATATTATTGGATAAGTTGTTTTAATAAAAATTTTACTTTTTAAATTATCAGACATGTAACTTATTTAAAATGTGTGAGAAGTAACTGTCAAGTTAAGAAATAAAAAAAAAATATTTCGAAGAAAATTATTGCTATGATTTTTTTTTTTAATATTTTCCCTTTAATTTTGATAGCATATCAGTTAAAATTAAATTCATATTCAAGCATTTAAGGGTTACGTTAAAATTATTTTTAAATGAACAAGGTGGTTTTAAGGACTTCCACTTCCTCTAACACTGCTCTCAAATTTCAAAGGTTTTCTAGAAATGCTATAGCAAAAATATGCCACATATTCAAAATAAGAAGCTTAACAATTTGTGTTCGTCGTTTCTTTCGTGCAAAATATTTTTCAAAGCTCTTAAATTCCCGCCAATAACTCAAGTTTCGATAAAATCCATTTTATTATTCGAATTCTATTTTAAGAAAATCTTTCTTAATATATTTTTAATGCAAAACACACAAACCTTCAAAGCAAGCATAAACGAATCTTGACTCTCAATTCAAGTTCTATCTCCGCACGGTAAACAGGAAGACGGTCGGATAAAAGAAAAAAAGAACATAATATACAAAAAATATTATTCACTTTTTCCTTTCCCATCAGTATGGGCAAGCAATACTTTCAAAGAAATCCACCCCACACAATGCCCCTAATATAAGACGCAAAGTCAACATTACCTCAATCGTATTCTTCGTCCATTATGCTCCAGTACTAAGAATAGCAACAAATATTTCCTGCACGAACTGTTGATTCTACAGCTGCCCGTAACGGAAAGATGTTTTGTGTACCCGCTTTTTATTGATTCCAGAATCTTGATTCGGATTAATTCTACGGAAAGGAATATCTGAGTTGCTTTTTATTCAGCTGTTACTTACGCATGAATGGAACAAAGATGTCATGTATCGCTCCATCGATTTGTAAAGTGCAGACGATAAAAAAAATCATGTCGTTATTTACATAGAAAATAACCTGAGGTCAATGGATTCGAAATGGATTTTTCGTAAATGTTTTGATAAATTTATTCATGAAAGTTTCGGACACATATTAAATAAAAGATTATGACAATAAATTTAAACTTTTACGTTAACATTAAAATGTTTTTAAATAAATAGTCCGCATTTTTAAGAACAAATTTAAGAATAAAACAAATTGCAAAATATAAAATGGAAGACAATTATTTGAATAAATATATGCAGTGACTTTCAAATAACATTTCTAGAAAGTTTTTAAAAATCGCTATTTTTACATACAATGACATTTAAGAATGATGAAACTATCAGATTGCAAAATTGTAGATTAGATAAAATTAATAAATAATCGATATTTCAAAACAAATTTATTGTTATCATATTTATCTTAATCAGTATTGGAATACATTTATCAACATTTTAATTTTGTTATACAAAATCTCCTTTATATATTAATTTTACATATAAAAAAATTATGACTCAATGGCATATTTATTATACAAACACCGAAAAAAATATTAATTTAAAAAAGGCGATAATGAGTAGGTTTTAATAATAGATTAAAAATTATATTAATGATTAAAAACTGAAAATAGTTCATTTAAATGATTTTTTAATTAAATTAAATGTATTAAATGTAATTAAATTCGTGATTACTTAGATTGTTTTTAAATATTTGTTAATCAGTTCTGGGTATGTTGACGAGCATGGCAATTGAGTTTTAGATCATCGAGCAATTAGTAGAAATGAAGTTAAATGTCTATGAATCATAGAGAGATAGGAGGAGTTTAAGAAAATCTTGGATTATAAGAATTCATGAATTATTTACCTTTAAAAAGTGGGTAAATTTTAAAAATTCGTGGAGAAAACTGAAATTTTATTTTTATGAAACTTTATGTATTAAACTGTTATAAAATATGATAAAAATATTAAAATAAGTAAAATTAGTACATTAACGTTAGTAGAAAATAAATTATTGATAAAGTGACAATTTTTGGTGAAAAAAAATTGCAATTCCAAAAGGAATTTGAATCACCTTTTGAAATATAATTAGATTTGAATCATCTTTTGAAATATAATTGGATTAGAATCATCTTTTGAAATATAAATTGATTTGAATCATCTTTTAAAATATAAATTGATTTGAATCATCTTTTGAAATATAAATTGATTTGAATCATCTTTTGAAATATAAATTGATTTGAATCATCTTTTGAAATATAAATTGATATGAATCATCTTTTGAAATATAAATTGATTGAAGTTCTGATTAATGTGCTCTGAAGAAATTCAATTATTGTCTACAATTAAATAAAAACTGCCACTTCTATGATATAATATTTTTCAGACTTAGGGAGGATCTTAAAACGAATATGATCACGAATATTCCTCAAAATTTTGATCCGGAAATAATCTTTCAATAACCTGTACTTCACATAAAGAAGAATGAAAAGTAATAATATATATCGCAATGACATCAGATACAGACATTTCACAAGGTGTTCAATCACTGAATATTCGATTCTCCCTATATTCAAGAGGTGATGACAATTATTTCCCGTGTCTTCTATTCTATCCAGACACAAGAGACCACTAATAAAATTACCCCCTAAAACCGCCATTATCGCACGCACCTAAATTTATTCCTGACCCTCCAAATTATTATTCTATCCCTCCAAAAAGCCAAACCTCCCATTCCAGAAGGCAAAAAAAAATAAAAAGAAAGAAAACATCCTCTAATATCCTCCAAAGGATCTTCCGCGGGGGGTTTTGCCCATTACCTCTTGTGCAAAGAAAAGAGGACTGAGGCATCATTCTGCGCCGAACATCCACCGTGGCAGCATAATTGGCAGTTCCTAAACAGTTCCTAATCACAGGTTGCGAACCTGCCCGCTCTCTCATGTGCTTTATTTGTCCGTGAGCAACACCCAGCAACCCCCCCTCGAAAAAGGAGGGCGAAGAGCGATTTTGAAAAAGGGGGGGACTAAGACATTTTTGTGCTTTATGTTCTTGTGTAGTCCCCCACTTTTTGGAGCGGCGGACGTTACTAATCGCAAGAGGAAAAAATTAAAGGTGGTTTTAGAGCTCGGTCTTTTCTATGGTGTCCTTTGTTCGGAATGATTTTTTATTTATTTATTTGTAAAGGGAAGAGTGGCAACTACGTTTGAAATACACGTTTTGGCGCCTCTTTTTCCCAGTTATGTCATTCGGATAGCATAGAATAGGAGATTATATTATATTAATATAGGTTTCATGTTCAAAGGTTTATTTTAATATGACTGCCTTTTTTTGGCATAATTAATGTTCAGAAGAAATCTATGTTCTTTTGAAATACTAGTAGGCAGTGGCGTAGCAATTCAAAAATTATGGAGATCAACTACTTCCATACTTAGATTATTTGCTAATATAAAAAATAAACGCTAATTAGCAACTATATTAATTAGTAATTAGCCATTAATTAGCAACTAGTTGTTAAATAGCAATTGATAATTATAAATATTTTGTTAAATAGCAATTGATAATTATAAATATTTTGTTAAATAGCAATTGATAATTATCAATATTTTGTTAAATAGCTATTAATAATTATCAATATTTTGTTAATTACCTAATTAATTGTATACATTTCTAAAGAAATGAACTATTTTGTTATTAAGATTAATATAATTTTCTTAAATTGTATGAACATTTTTATAGGTCTCAGATCGTATTTGGAATAGTGGTAGAAAATTTTGATTTAAATTCCTATGGGGGTGGGGGCCCTTTGCCGCTCCCTTTCCTAAGCCTATGCTAGTAAGCTCTGCTTCTAATTGCTAACTCTCTATATATTTAAATTGCTAGAAAATGTGAAACAAAGAATGCTATGGCAAAAAAACTTTCTTAGGTCTCAATCTACAAAACTTTAAAGATAAATAAAGTTTTTTACATATCTTTTTGTAATAAAAAAATTGTAAACCTTGGTTTATGATTTTTTTTAATAAAAAAAAAATACTAAAACTCTTTTAGAGAATTTGAACCAAAAATTATAAGGTAACTAAAAACGGAAAAACTGACACATGTTTAAAAAAAATGCATTTTTGTTGTTGTTTTTAATGAAAATAAGTAATAAAAATGCCAAATTTTCACAGCCTACAACCTTACGAAGAACTAAAAAATTAATATTTAAGATATTTTATAAATCATGCACCAATAATACTGTACATTTAAAACAAAATATTAATACCGGATTCCTTGGTATAAACAGCCACTACCTACAGGAATGCACCTGAAGCCGAGTATTTCCTCCACCTTTGTAAAAACAATGTCTGGGAACACGGTACAAGTCCTGGAGGGCCGCATAACGGAAGACCAGTTATTACCGGTTGATTGATAATCGAGGTACGGTGCCTTAATTCAGGCCTGTGATGGCTCCCTTCGGAGATGCATCTCCATAGTCGCTGCTCCAATATCTCTGGACAATTAGGCGATCCGTTCCTGTGATGGATTCTTGTGGTTTTCTTGGAGATGGTGCGGGGAAATAATAGGATATTATGCTAATCAACTTGTGTCACTGTTATAAGAATGTTGCACTGGGACTCTGTGGTGGGATATTTCCATATTTATGACCATTCTCGGATGTATGTCAGGAATGCACTAAAAACTTTGAGGTGTTGTAGGGAAATTGATGTTTTAGGATTGTATTGAAATTAAAAAAATCTTTAAAATTTAATATTAGATCAAATAAACCACAAAATAGATAATTTAACTAAGTTTGATTATCAATGGTTTCTATATATAAGTGAATTACGCGAGTTTTTAATAGATAAATAGGGAATTAAATTAATCAAATGTCATTTTTTTATTCGATTTTAATTTGGCTATGCCTAAATTTCATGGACATTAGAAATAGTTTTCAACATCAAAAAATGTTTTCTAAAATATTTCGTTAATTTGATGATACAAATTTCGTTACTTTTATTGAAATTTATACTTTATAATGTTTTATTTCATTAAGTTTTAAAGTCATTTTTTAATATAATTACTCTTTTCGTATTATGTATGTGCGAATTGAAAAGAAGCAACTATTGATTTCAAAATTCCTGAATGTAGGTGTGCAATTTTGGCGTTAATGACTTGTCATAAGTACTTTATAGACATCTCGGGAAAAATATTTATCAAAATGTCGAATCTCTTATTGGTCACCCATTTAGTATCTAATCAAATTTAAAAACAAATGTTATTTTATGGTACAACTGATTTGCGGCAATATATCAAAAACGTGATTATCAGACTGATTTCATTGATATACATTCATATTTTTATTGGTAACTTTCAATTGTTAATGTTTACCATTCGATGTATGCTGTTACAAAATACCTGAAGATGTGTTTGATAAATATGAAGTTATCCTTTTTAAAAAGTTAATTCAAACAATAAAGTATCAGTTTCAAATTAATTTTTTTCTTCAGGAGTTAATGATTCACGCTCATGTGAATCGCATTAAATTCAAATGACATAGGGTGCTTATTCTTTTTTGAAAATTTTAAATCCAACGTCCATTATGTAAACTCATTTTATGATTGTAATATTTTTTAATTATAACTTTAATATAAAAAAAAGTTCCAGCATTTACCTTTCAAAATCGATCTCAAACCATCTATCCAAAATACCTTCACAAAGTGATTGTTTACGATACTAAACTCCGTTCTCCCCGTTGAAACAATAGAAGGCGTTGGCCTAGAACCATTTATGCAAATGCCCTGTATATCTCATATTCCTCACATCTAACTCCATTGTCTGATCGCCTGATATTTCAGATGTAACGCTAAACCTCAATAAATCTAAAATCGTTTTATTCCCTTGAAACAAAAATGTAACGAAGCACATATGAAAGGTTTATTCATTTCCAGAATTTTTTTTGCGAGAATTCTGCTAATTCTTCTTTTAGGATTTCAATGTCATTGCACTCCACATAATGTCTTCATTTATACAATTTTTAAACTCAAATCAAGTTTAAAAAAATGAATACTTATAATATCCCTTCAAATCAAAAACACATTAAAGTTTTTCCATAAGGTGAAACATAAGTTTTATTTGGATATATATTTGCAGAACACTGTGAACAATTTGCGCATCGAGATTAAAATTTTGACGATTAATCAAACACACATGTAGCCTATGTGAATGGTGAATAAAAACCCCGTGGTTTTTATTGCCCAATCACAGAGATACCTGTTACTTTTTTTTTTTTAATTATCGAAATTTTAATCTCGACGCATCGAGTCGTGCATAGTGTCCATTGTATTTGACTTGAAAATCGGACAATTAGAAATAGGTTATACAATTTGTACATAATATTTTTTATATGTTTCATGAAATTATTATTTAGTAGAAAATTAAATAAAATTTCCTACCTATAACTATCTATCACGTGAAAGATGCCTGATGGATTTAAATTCCAAGTCCGCTAAACATTAGTTTCAGCCATTGCAAAACGTAAAACTGTCTTCTTTGAGCGTACGAAACGAACCAAACTAATTTCAAAAAGTGAAATAAATGGAAACTTAAAGTATACTGAGTTTGTATATATTTTGTTAGGTACTTTATATGTATATGGTTTCTTCCTAAAAAGAAAAGCAAACATTTATAGCTTTAAATTCAACAAACATTGTAATATCCGAATCTGCAGTCATGCAAGTATTTGATTTAAAATAACAGTTGATCTTAACGTTTGTTAAGGAAATTTTATTTTAAATCGACTTTTCCAATTTTAGTCCTCACAATTTCAATTATTATAAAGAACACACCATTAAATAACGATTTTCAACTTACAGTGGCGAAACTGTAAGACTTTAATGATGTTTACAAGAAGCCTCTAGGCATCTATTTACAAAGAACAAACAATGAAATAAAATAAATTTGGAACCAAATATTGTAATTTAATGTTTTTAACTTTGTGTTGTTGGCTCATGATTTTTTCTCGCATAAAGCAAAAAATCACTTGCAAAGAAGAAATTGCCAGTGGTTTATTTTGAAATTATCATGATATATAATCAACAGAGATATCAATCTAATGGGGTTCTTTGCTTGTGTTAGCTTATTTCCATTGTTGCGTATTTGAATATTCTTCAAAGAAACTTCAAAGCTATATTTCCAAAGAAGAAAAGAGGGCAAAAAAAAATTGTGAGATGGATGTAAATCGTTTTTAGTGTCGACCTCAGGCAGTAAATGGACCAAGATGGCGGTCGCGATAAATAGTGCAAACGATTCTGAAAAAGAATTAAAGTTAGAAGGAAATTGAAAATTCGAAACCTGTAACCGTAACTCTCTAGATCTGAGTATATGTGCTGTTATGACAACGTTTTGGAAATGATGGATTGTTCTGAAGTTTCGAGAATAGTCGGGAATAAAGCGTATAATAATGTTAATGACTGTTATAGCTATTCTGGTTTTTAGAATATTTCCCGAGGTCTCTTATAACGGTTGTGTTCGAAAATGTATAATTTAAAGAATTATGGTATATTAGCTTAGATAAAATACAAAGTTGTTACTCGCATTAAAAGTATTTGAAATAAATGACAAAAGTAGTATTACAAATGTCATAAAAAAGCAATGAAAGTATCGTGTCCAGGAATAAAACTCGAATTTGCGATGTTTAGTTGGTTGGATTAACATCACAAATAATACTAATAATGTTCTACTTAATAATGTAATTATTTCTAAAGTTGAAATTAAAAGAAAACAAAAACAATTTTGTTGCCGTTAAATTTCCTTCAAAAACAAAACAAATTTCTATTACTATTTTAAGGTTTCTTTTTATTATTTTGGAAATATTAAAAAAGTTTCTCAAAAGTAAATAATCACCTTTGAAATCACCTAGCGATGTTTCTGAATCGAAACAGAATGTAAAGCAGGCGACTGCTACTATTTACCCGTACTTGCGAGTGAATAGTAGCAGTGCATAAATGTAATTGTTTTTGCCCTCAAAGTCAAAAAGTAAATTTTTTTTACCGCCGCCACAAAACTTTTAAGGACTTACTCATAATTTTAAGTGTCCAAGAAAAAGTACTTAATGACTGTACTACTCACACGGTTTTACGGTAGTTTTAGAGATAATCGTGAACAGTTCAATCGAAAGGTTGCATTTCTGCAAGGGAAAATATTTTTGGCAAGTTGATGTTCATAAAGGGTTCTGCAAAAAAACATTTTTTTAAATTAAAATTGAACGTTTTTTTCTTTTTAGATGGAAGAAAGGTATGCATTCTCGTGCCCTCTGTACACAAAAATACAATTTTTGCAAGAAACAGTAAGCAAAACGTAACAATTATTTAAGGAAACAAAGAATACTGCCAAGAAAGGAATATAATGTTAAAGGGAGAACGGTGTAGAAAAATTCTGCGGTTTTCTAAAGAATGCGTCATACAAATGATTTATCATCAACAGAGGAGGGGGAAAGATTGTGGTTTCTTTGCCATATTAGGCACTTCAAACACAAAATTACCACACGGATAGAACGTTGAAAACAGTATCGTACTTTCTGCTTAGTGAAACATAATTCTAATGCACTATTAACCTTGCTGTCAAGTCTGCATTACACTAACTTATATACATAGTATATTGTTATAGCAATGTCGTTACTTGAGATATTGTTTTGCAGAAACAAAGATGTTAATATTGAGTGTATTTCTTATAGTGAACTCAGAAGACTACCAAAACTTAGCAAAATGTCAAAATTATTGTGAAGTTGTATTTTCTTCAAATTAATTTTACAAATAAAAACTAAAAACCTTGCAACTAACATAAGGCGTTGAGATCTTGATTTTCACAGAAAGTGGACGTTTTCCCCCCTTCATACAAAAAATAAATAAAAAAATACAAGTTTAGTTTCGAGATAGCAAAGCTTTTCATTTTTTGCTTGTCTAGTGTGGTGATGAAAAAAGAAAGCCCCTCTAGAGAGGAGGGGGGGGGGGGGGGGTGAAGCATGTACACCTGTGCCAGACTTCACCCCTCCACCGGATTTGTGGCGGTTGTTTGTAAACAGGAACATTTTCACGTTCCTTCTTTCAGCCACGGAGGGTCAAAGGTGCACCACACTAAAGAGGGGAATGTGTGGCGTACGGGATGCACGTGGCACAAAATGCCCCCTTCCCCCCACACACCCTTCATCCCCTCCTTCTGAAGAAAAGGGTTGTGGTAAGCAACAGGTAGGAGATCCCCTACGTAGTTATATTTTGAAGAAATGTTTTGACAGAAGATAATTTGGAGTCCAAACTGGCCTGTTGTTTGAAAGACACAGCTGGGAGAATCGATTGGGTGTGTATATGTTTACCATTTTTTACTCAAAAGGCAAACAACACCCACTAGTATAAAATATTTTCGTTGAATCTTCCATAAGTCATAAATTGGAACTAAAACAATGAGTGCAATTATGCAGAAAATTAATGCCGTTACTTGAGTAGTATCTGTTAAACCAATATTAGAGCCTTGAAGCCAATATTCATTGCGGTAATTAATGTTCCCGCAGAATTCGCATTGTGGAAATGTTCAAGCCTAAGTAGGCTCCCCGAAATGAATAATCAAATAATTACATAATTTTTACATTAAAACTAAAACCATATTGTGCTTTAATAAAAATTATAAGCGAAGAAATGTTTACACGAAATATCGTTATTAATATTCGAAATTTTTTATTTATTTGAAAGAAAATATTTTTCTGAGAAGCGTGGGTTGGAAGAAGTATCCAGAAATAGAAAAATTATTAATTGGCTTTGACAGCTTAGTTTTCATTATTTTCTTTTGAGGATAGATGGCGCTGCACTAGTGTTGGTCGAAATTAGGATACGAACAAAACGTCCGTTTAAATGCCCAGAATCAGTTGCTTCTCCGCATTTTTTAGATTTTAGAATGTAAATACTTTCTCTCATTGTTCCTTACTCCTATTTTTAATCCAGAATTTTTTCTTTTAACCTAGATATATTAGAAATTTAGTTGTCTTAACGTCCATTTCAGATGAAAAGGAAATACCTTCGGAAATCGGGTTGTGTCTCGAAAAATATTACCATGTCAAGTTCAAACTCAAATGGGTTTTTGGTATGGGTATACCTTTTGGTTCAACACCAAATGTATTAATAATGGTATTAATATTAATAATTAATACGTATAACTATGGCCAAAGTCGTACAAATAAATTAAAGAAAAATATCAATCTGTTTCCAAGTTGCATTTTTTTTTAATATTGATTTAATTTTTGTAAATATTACATATATAATGTTGTTGTTTTTTGTACTCGTAGGTATTTGTCGCCTATGAGTTATGTGACAAATTTAAAATATAAAATTCTTAAAAGATATAATGACAAATAATTTTAAGTCATGGATTCTTAACCGCATGGACAGAAACCGCTGACGCATTTTTTAAATATTTATAAATCTTTAGTCCTTCAGCCTCAGTCAATAAAAAGAAATTAAAATCCATATAAATTTTAGACACAAACCTTCTCTCTAGCATTGTCTGTTTCTTGACAGCTATATCAATAACTGCCTCATCATATTCATAAATAACTACGAATTTAACCTTACGTTCATGGAAAACCTGTTTTTCCCAATTGAACATCAAAAGTCTAATAACTTTATTTGATAATTGGTATTAATAAATATTATTAATTTATAATCAAATTAAAAAAATGCTTTTAAATTTTGACAAAAATCCAAATATTTAAAGTAACAACAATACACTTTTGCTGCTTTCATTACATAAACGTTGAAAAAAGAAATCTAAAAAATCGAGTAAAAAAAAAAACCGGTTTAAATGTAGTTCTTAATAGATTATAATGTATTTTTTAAAACTCTTTTTTAGCAATTAATGAATAGAAAATAAACAATATGTTAAACAATTACAGTAAAATTTGCAGAGAGCATGTTGCAGAAATCTATTTAGTTGTCTACTTTCTTATCACACTATAACAAAAAGGTAAAGTCCAGCTACACTGTATTGGAATGAACTATGGAACCATAGTATTGTCAATCCAAGGTCTATTTATAGGCTATAATTTTTGCATTCTTGAAACAATTTTAATCAATTAATTGATACAATTAAATCAATTAAGTTTAGACACCTTCAAAGCAATTTCAATATAATATGAAACAAGCAGAATGTAACATACTTCGAAACTCTGAATTTTCATAAGAATAAAAAATATAATATGAAACAAGCAGAATGTAACATACTTCGAAACTCTGAATTTTCATAAGAATAAAAAATATATACATATGTAATTGATGAAAAAAAAACCTTCAAAATATTCTAATCAGATATCACTTTTCAACGTCCTATACATTATTTTTCGAAAGACTCACACTTTCATTTTCAAAGACATCCCTTCCGCACAATCTCCTTTTACACACCAGTGATTAAAAGTGTATTATACATTAAGCAAAAAACATACACACACAAAAACAAAAAAAAAGGTTCGACAAGCACATATATGACTACACCTTCCATAAAATATACGTATATGAATTTCCAATTTGAATTGGTCATCAATATAGTCAATATTCGTTTATCGATACCCTTTAGTCCACAATGTATACCCATTTCACCATCCTGTATTACAAAAATACAAAAAGAAGTCGGGTTACTAAAAGTTTAACAAACGTCAAGTTGGTTTTCCTTCCATATAGTCCCATGTAAAATCGTTAAATCGTTTGTCGCTCTAACACGTGTCTGACACAACAAGCGAGAAAAATCAGGTGCGAAAGCTGATTGGCAAGTAAGGCAATGTCAACACAAACACACCTGCTTACATTCAATTTAGAAGAAACTGTCCGAATGATTGCCCCCCCCCCCCCCCTCCTCAATAAACAATTTGCTCGCAACTTAGAGGGGTAAAAGGGGAGCGTGTTGTGCTTTATTTTCACGCCCTCTTATTCACAGATAGGTTTTTCCAGAAATACAAATCGAATTTCTATCCTGTCCAAGAAATATACGACCTGACCCACCCCCTGCAGAGGGGGGCGGGGGGGGGGGAGGGGGGGAGAACCAACAATTTTTAGAAGACTAATTTTAGATTTAGTCGGTTTACCAAGAAAAAGCGATAGCAATATTTTTGAATTTATAGAAAGAATATTCATAATTAAAGCAGGGTTTACCAAGCAATAGTGGGTAGAATAGTACTGATATAGCGTAATAGCGATTTTTTTAATGTATAAAAAGAATATTCGGAATTATTATAATTTAGAATGTATAACTAAAATTACTTTTCATTAGAAACTTAAATTATTATTTTAAAAAAATCTGTTCTGCTACTTGTAAGAAGAAGGGTAGTTCAGAGCACATTTACAAAGTTTTATTTTGATATTTCATATTCTTTTAGAGGTCTATTTAAATGTTTAGATTTAATGTTTAGATTTTTCCTTAAGGCATAATTATATAACATATTATTGCATTTGGAATTTAATGCAGTTAATTTTTATTAAACCATTATATAAAAAATATTTAAATATGATAAAAAAAGTTAAATAATCTATTTCGGCAAAAAAATTATTAATTTTTTTTTTAACTTTATAAATTTATTTGAGATAGTAAGAATAAGTAAATACTTAAAGCATAAAAAATTTCAAATTAGTTAGAGGTATACACAAAATATTTCCAACCACTATTTCTGCTGTTTAAAATTAAAATACATTCACGTTATATAAATGCCCTTATTCTTTTATCTAAACCTTCCCTTCATTTGATTTTTACAATCCCAAATTCGTAATAAGCTTCATTGTGTTAAGAGAACTACAAAGAAATTAAGCAAATAGAAATGCCGGAATCGGTCAGCCAATACGCTCGCGGTTACATCTTTACCGTTGCCACGCCTTCACTTCTAATTCCTGAAGGAGAATACGAAAAGAAAAAAAAGAACAGAATTCTTCCATAACAAAGCGAAGTGACCTTTAATAATATGTATCATGTGTTCTTTTGGAGGAGATTGTATAACAAAAGGAAGTAACTGAAAGAGAGTGTTGATTACGGGTTTTTCTTTTGGTTTAACTGGGCAAACCTGAAAAAACTTATTTTAATCTTTTTCTTTAAAAAAAATCGTCGTGATAAGAAGTATCGAGTATATGCCTCAGAATAATTCTGTTATAAAATAATTCTCACATTAAAATTTATCCTGTAACAGAAATACAAAGTTGTAAAATATCTCAACTTTTTTTTCTTATAGCTAATTCATCAAAAATATATTTTTGTATTCCATTAACATTAATTCGCATATTTGTTTAAAGGAAAAAAAAATCAAAAAATATTTATGATATTTTTTCTCTCACTATTCTTACTAATTATACTGTATAAAAAAAAGCCTTAAAGTAGGCATTAATTTTAAAAAAATGGGTGTGGTTGTGTCGGAGCATGACCAGGAGGGTTTTACGTAAAATTCAACAGTAATAGAACAAGAAATTAGTCGCCAACAGAAGGAAGTTACTCAATGTGTTTTTGACGTCTAACTTTTTATAAAAATTTCAGATTTTTACGACTGTATTTTTACACACAGTCGTCATTTTTTACATAATTCCGAATGATTTAATTAATAATATTTCGTTAGTAAAAAAAAATCCCTGTAAATTATAAAACTCCTTTGTTTCGTTTATTATCATTATAAGTCTGTAGAGTGTCTGAATATATGCATACACTTCAGTAAAGCTTCCAACCTATCAAAAGTTTTTAATAATAAAAATTGATTTTCAATAATTGCTCTCGTACTTTTCAGTAAGACGGTGATATTTTAAGTATAAAATAATCTTTCTAAAAAAAAGAAAACCAACTTTAAGAAAAATGCGCTAAAAAGTATAAAATAATTTATAATTTTACAAACGAGTTGGAAAAATTGAATTATTTTATATATTATTTTATTAATATAATTATTTTATACTTATTAAAACTTTTTGAAATCGGAGCCAAAATTTAGGTAAGATTTTTGTAAATTGCCACCAACTTCAAAAAGTTCTAATAAGTATAAAATTGGTATTAAATAATTAAATTTTTTTCAACACGTTCGTAAAATTAAAAATTATTTTTCACTTTTTAGCGAATTTTTCTTAAAGTCGGTTTTCCTTTTTTTTAGAAAGATTATTTTATTTTTCCCTTTTTAGTGTTTAATTTAGCGGGAGGTTTCGCCCCCTGTTATTATTCACCAAGAAATTCAAGTAACAACTTGTGCTTACATTTTGTCTCAACAATCGTCAATCAACAATCATTTTGTCTCTCAAAAAACAATCAATATCCATGGTAATAAATGCTGGGTAAACGAAATGTCATTGTTATATAACTTCTGTTAAACAATGAAAACATTTTGAAACAAATAAATTGTTTAAAAAACTCTGGTTAATCGACATTTCCGGGTATAAAACAGCCGGATAACCTATTATTTTTTTACAGATTTTGTTTAAGTGGATTTTTCTCTATCCAACAAAAAAAGAATTTCCGAAATCGGACAATATCTTTTTTTTTTCGAATAGTCCGATTAATTGAGAATTCTGGTAGTTAAATGCTGGATAACCGAATATTTTTTTTCAAATTGCATCCAAGTGAAACATCCCCTATCCAAAAATTTTATTTTTTCCAAATATCTGAAGTAAAACCGAAATCTTGCGCGAACATACATAAAAACAAAAATTAAAAAAAACATAACAGTAGAATTGATAACCTCTTGACTTGGTGCGCGTTGGCGGTTTTAATTTAAAGTTTCTGGCGGTTATTTTTGGAGTTTTGGTGGGCGGGCTGGGCAGTCGGTTAAAAATT
This sequence comes from Troglohyphantes excavatus, assembly GCA_963932185.1. Taxonomy (NCBI): domain Eukaryota; kingdom Metazoa; phylum Arthropoda; class Arachnida; order Araneae; family Linyphiidae; genus Troglohyphantes; species Troglohyphantes excavatus. The sequence continues at coordinate 53,994,819 of OZ010668.1, forward strand.
AGAAACATGCTTTCAATTTTATGCAAAAAAAAAAATATCTTTAACAATTACAAAAGTATCAGTTACAGTTGGCAACTCTGCTGAAGCAATTTGAATTATTTTTAAATTACGCCTAATCAGAACATTTTGGCAAATAAAAAAAAATTGCTAGGTGCCAATGACTTCCAACTTTTATGTTCTAATTTCGAACCCTGGTAAGTTTTCACCATATATATTACCCATATAATCGGACTTGTCCTGAGAAGTAAAAAAAAATAATGGCCTACGTAAAAAACGTAATCCGATATTTGTGGACTCGAGAAGGAGTTGGAAGAAACCAGCACTTGAAAAACGCGAACGCACGCGCAGCTGTTGGAAACGCGTCACATTTTTTTATTAACGCGTGACACTACTGTTTTCTTTCACACCACGTCTTTTGAGAATGGTGCAGAAAGAGGGGAATTCTCTCTGAGAATTTTCCCTGGCGTATCAAGTCTCAAAAGTTAAGGGTTCTTCTTTATGTGTGTGAGAATGTATATTTTTTCTCTCTATCTAGAAGAAAATGGAAATGACTGAATCTATTTTATAAGTAATGGTTCTTTTGGTATTAAAATATTCGTCATGCCTTTAAAAAGAGAGCATAAACTTATATAATTATTTTCTTCCCAAAATTTTCCTCAGGTCAATTAAGATTTTAAAGTGGGTGGGTGGGTGGGGGGGAGAGATGCAGGTGTTGCCATTCATTAATTTAAATTAGTTTCAACCCCAATGATTTAAAAAATATATTGTACTTATTTCATGCCATTCCCTTGTTATATCTTATCCCTATGGCGGAGCTGAACGACTTAATTTCTCCATGGAAGTTTTTCTGGCAATGCACACAAACTTTAAATTAATAAAAATATTCGATGTTAGAATATTCTTCAAATCTATAGCGTTGGGGTGTTTCTTGGAAGTTATATCTATTAAAAAATAAAAAATAAATTTTACTATACATGCATAGGAAATATATATCTTTTTTGAAGAGAAAACAATTTTACCGTTTTTGCTCCTTTTTTTCTTTTAGCTGCTTAAACGGTTAAAAAAATCTGAAATGCACAATCTAACTTGTTGGGTGTCCATATTTCATGTTATTACGACCCATACTACGCCCTTCATAGTTAGCCCTATCAGTTGTGTACAGGGGCGCCAAACGATGCAAGAGACTGCTTGGGGTACCAGCGGACAAACAAGAGCGACAACTTTGAGTGAAGATAAAATTATTTTTAAGTAGGTTATTCATGCACTACATTTTATTATTTCATTAATTTTTATATTTGTACATTTCATAGAGGATATATGGTTTATTTCTTATTTTCTTACCGGAAAAACGTTTCTAATTGCTTGCAAAATGTTATTTCAGCAAAGGAAGAGGGTCCTAAAATTATTCTTTCATATGATAAAAGATTCTTTAAACCGTCTCTAGTTGAAGAAGTTTAATTTAGACATGGGTGCCAGAACCGATATTGCAGGTATGGCGGCTGCCATACTTACTTTTATCTAAATGTATATATAAAAAAAAAGATTCCAGAAAAAAATCAAATGAAATGTCAAAACGTCAGCTTTATTCCTGCCACACCTCTTTGAAATAAGTTCCGGCGCCACAGAATTTAGACAATCTTGTATATAAAAAAAGTTACAATTGGATTTTGTAGATAAACATTTTAACAGTCTCATTTCACAAATATATTTTCAAGAAAGAAAAAAAAACATTCAAGATCGCAGTTTCACGTGTCTCGTGCATGTCGGAAAATAGATTTTTCCTACCTCGCAAAGGGCATTATCATAAACAAGCATCAATTCAACTAGACTTTAAACTGCGATTGAAACGAGCGCTCTACTATCCCTTTAAGCCCCCCAGGCGACGTTTGTTCCTTAAATTGATCGATATGGAAGTGACGACGACTTTAACGAGAATTAATTCAAATCCGACAGGATAAATGACGTCTGTCCCGAGTTGAGTTGCCCTCGTACTTCTGCTCTCAGCAGGTTTTCGTTTTTTCCACTCCATCCAGACTTTCCGAATTGTGGGTGTAACCGAAGCAGTTTTGGGCACTCAGAGTTCATCTAGGGATTTTAAATGGAAGGTTGATGAACCTCTTTTAAGGCACACTGTTTTCTTGAGGTTAAATGTTGGCAAAGGAGTGCCGACTCAAAAACGCGGACGAAAATGAAGTACTTTTGAACTATGCCCTGCAGGTTCCGAACAACTAACAGATGATACGGTAAATTAGAAATCCGGTTAAGTCTTTGATAAAAGTAGAGTTTAATTGTGAATAATATATTTAGACATTGCTGACATATTTTCCTTGTTAATTTGTTACTTAAAATACTGTGAACTTGTTCATTCAAAAGTTAGTGTTTGTTAAAAATTAAGTCCACTTATAATTAAATTAAGAAATAATATTTTATGAATTTTTCTCAGTATGATACTGCAGTTTTAAAATGTAATTGCTTCTGCCTGTCAACTAAAAAGTATAAGACTATGAAAAAAATAATTATTTTTACTCTTTTATACAATATCTATGACAAGCAGACTAAATTTGAGGAGCGCTGAACTCAAAAACAAACATATCAATCCGATCGCAAATCGCAGAAAACCATAAAAACGTTTGGTAGATATATGCATTTCTGAACCTCCGGATTTTCAAATTTTACAATAAAAGGGATATTATTGGGAAATATTAATATTTTTCTGGCAAAAACGGATAGAGATTAATCATTTTATAATAATCATTGATTATAAATTTTCTTATATTTTTTTACAAGTTTGGTTCATTTGATATATTAGTAAAGATCTAGACTAGTAAAGATCACCATCTTATTTTAAAATCAAAATAATTTTAAAAATATTCGCAAACGTAACTCAAAATGTTAATTCTTTTTTTAAAAATAAAATTTACAGGATTCTTTGACTCTAATTAAATAATAAATATTTCGTTTAAAGTATATCAAATTAAACAGAAAACATGTGTTTATCAAGATCGCTCTTAAGCATGTGCCATAGGTGCCTCCGCACATTGTCCTGAGCTAATAAGACATTCGTCTCTCCACCTCCAAACGAAATAAGTATAAGGTAATAAGTGAGGGAAAATAAGTAATGGGATATGGGTATATTGAGATTAAATATAAATTGCACATTGGTAAACTTATGATTTGATCTTGTTTATTTCTAAAATAAAATACTTTGTTTAAAGGAGTACATTTCAGTAAAAAAACTAAATTTCTGTGTGATTTAATTCTTGTACAACTGTCGATTTATTTGAGTTTTTCTTTTTAATTGTGATAGTTTGTTGCTTGAAAACTTCTATATATAAACTAGAAAAGTCGAATTATTTAGCAATTTTCCAGGTTTTGCTAGAGAAGTGAAACCTTTTAATACATTTCAATGAAAAAATTAGAAACATTTCTACTTTAGTTAATGGATCGCATTAGCTGTGGTGGATAGAGGGTATATAAAAATTTAACTATTTAAAATTAAAAAATATTGTGAAACATATTCAAAGATATCGTCCAGGAACGCATTTCATAAATACACCAAAAAATATGCATATTAATAACTTTTATAAAGTGAAAACTAGCTTAGAATGAAAAATTGCTTCTTTATCTAACCATTTTACTCCAGTTGATACTAGAAATAAAAGTATAGAAAACAAATTATTATTCAAACTTACTTTTTGTATTGATGAATTACTTTTTGATGTCCTGTCTTCTCATTGTGATGAGGAAGTGTAATTTCTCATTTTCCCTTCTTCACAATGAGAAATTGCACTTCTTCTCTTGCAGCCGTCTCCCTATCTCTACCTGCAATAAAAGTATGTTATTTGATACTAGAAATAAAGTATAGAAAACAAATACTCTTTCACACTTACTTTTTGCATTGATGAATTACTTTTTGATGTCCCTTCTTATTGTGATGAAGAAGTGCAATTTCTCATTTTCCCTTCTTCACAATGAGAAATTACACTTCTTCTCTTCCAACCGTCTTCCCATCTCGACCTGCAATAAAAGTATGTTATTTGATACTAGAAATAAAGTATAGAAAACAAATACTCTTTCACACTTACTTTTTGCATTGATGAATTACTTTTTGATGTCCTGTCCCTTCTTATTGTGATGAAGAAGTGCAATTTCTCATTTTCCCTTCTTCACAATGAGAAATTACACTTCTTCTCTTCCAACCGTCTTCCCATCTCGACCTGCAATAAAAGTATGTTATTTGATACTAGAAATAAAGTATAGAAAACAAATACTCTTTCACACTTACACTCCATCCAGACTTTTACATTGATGAATTACTTTTTGGTGTCTTGTCTGGTTATCGTGATGTAATGTAAAAACGTCCCTACGTTTTAATATCGATAAAATATTTGAATATTTTGAATTTTGTTCAGAATATATTTAAAAATTCTTTATTTTTCAAATGTAGCATTGTACTACTAAAATAATTTTGGAAATTAGTGTCTCTTTTTAAATTTTATAAAACTTTTCCAACAAAATAATTTTTAACGAAGGAAATTGAAAACTACTTATAATCAACTTTACGACTTTATAATACACATGATAGCTTATATTCAATAGTTGTTTCAAATTATTTTAATTTTTAATTAAAGTAAATCTCACAAACAATTTTAGAGCCGTTTTCACTATAGCTAAAATAGCGAAATTCAAGATTTATCTCCACTTTTTAATATCAACGGAAAATTGAATGGATGATTAAAGAGTAGAGAATTGAATCAATTTAAAAACTCGTTAATAATTTGAATGTAGCAATTATTTACTAATTGACTTGATTAACTTGATATTTGTCAAATAGTGTTTCTATTAAAAAAAATTAATTTTTCTGCAAAACCATATTCTACGTAAGAAATTAAAAAACTACACTTAAAATTATTACGGCCTTGTAACCAAAATTTGGTACCCATTTAGCTGCAACCAACATTTGGTGCTTAGTTTCACCATTTTACGGTGCTACCATTTAGTGGTGAAACATTGCACCAAAACTCATATTTTCGCTTCATCATTTTATGTTAAAACATTCAAAATTCGTGTTTTTGTTACCCCGTATCATGGTGAAACGCTGGTAAAATTTGTTGGATGTTCTGGGCGATTTTCTAGTATTTTTGTAGCGAAGCTGGCAACCAGCCGATCGCAAGATCCCTTCAATTTTACTTTTTTTATTGCCAAGTCCATCGCAAGGGCTCGAACTAGCAATCCTTTGATTACCAGCTGTACGTCTTTATGCACTATTCCTAACTCAAGAGGATTGAGGATATTCCCTGGTTTGTAGAATCTGCGAAGGTTTCGGTTGCAGTTTAGGAGATTGCTCATTTTTTGGTGAAAGCTGCGCTATTCTCTATCAAGGAGTTTTGGCTCAACCTAAATTACATCATAATATGGCGTAAGTTGCTGCAGAGCACCAATATATGGTGCAACGTTGAACTGAAATCTTTAACAGTGTAAAGAACATCGGATATTCGTTCAGAACTTAATAGCTTATATTAAATAACCTTTTCCATTAATTTCCATGGTAAATTAAAAGAAAGTTCATGAACAGTGTTAGGGGTGTTTTCACATTCAGAATATTTAATAGTTACCATAAAAACACCGAAATCAAATTAAATATGCATTAAAACGTTATTAAATGGTAATTGAATATTACAATAAACAGTTATGTAACTATGAGAGATATTCTTAACGAAAATAACAGATAACGATGCAGATAAGGAACCCAGTGTTAAGTAGCTTATTGAAATAATTCAATACATGCGTACCAAAACTTCTTATATTTTATATGTATAAAAGAATGTTACTTACCTAAAAGTTTAAAAAAATTCCTAATCAAGTTTTATATGCTCGAAAACGGAGTAACTTTAAGCTTTCAAAGACACTTCCGAAATTTCATCAAAATGGATTTCAAATGAGTGAAATTTCAACAAAGTGTTTAACGTAATTAAAATTAATTGTTTCAAGATAACATTAACCAACATTGTTGAATTTATTGTTGTCTTCAAACAATATGTATGATTGAGGTTTTAAAAATTAATTTGTTTTCTTTCACAACAATATGTAAAAGCATTCTTGTAACTCTTTTTTTTTTTAGATTATAGATAAAATAAAATAATAATTTTTAAAAGAACAAAACCAACTTTAAAAAAAAGAAGCGCTGAATAGTAAAAAATAATTTTTAATTTTAGAAACAAGTGGAAAAAATTTAACTATTTAATTTAAACATTATATTTATTACCACTTTTTGAAATCGGCGACAAAATTTAGGTATGGTTTTTGTGAATTGGCGTCAACTGTTGTAATAATTATAAATTGATATTAAATATCTAATTTTTTTAAATTGTTCATAAAATTTAAAATAATTTTTTACCTTTTAAAAATTATTTTTTACTTTTCAGCGCTTTTTTTTACTTAAATTTGGTTTTCCTGTTTTCATAAAGATTATTTTATTTTTTGCCTTTTTAATTTTTAATTCAGTATGGTCATTCGCCCCTTGCTATTAATCAATAGGAAACTTAATTGTTGCTCATTTTTTTCTTACACCCCAAGTAGTATAGTTTGAGATTATCTGGTTTAATTAATGAAGCGTAAACGAAATTATGTTATAGTTAAACAATCCATTCTTAACGATGAAAATTGATGAAATCTGAGAAAATGTTTAAAAAAAGTTTGGTTGAGATTATTTTAAACAATAATTCTTATACATCTAAAATATTTTTAGCAATTTTTTAACCGAGCATGAGGAACCGATCCCTCCAGAAGCGTTCAACACTGTGCGGTGGGACGCGTCGCACACCCCTGAGTAGAACCCTGGCAGCGAGCCTGCTAAGGGCGAGACGATCAAACTTTACGTATGACAAAGACTTCTAAATAAAAAATAATTGTAAAATAGGTCTTATTGCAAATTATTAGAAAAAAATAAATGGCATCGATACTCCAGTACTATTTCACACAACGACCCTAATTAATTTAGATTACCGCGAAAGACTAGCTGGAATAATGCGTTACGGTTGAAGGCGCAATTCAAACATAAAATAATTGTTCTCTGTTCGAATTAAAAGTCCGTGTCAATGACACCCCCCTCTGCTTTGATTCCTGAATAAATACCCTCCTTGTGCATTATTCGAACGAAAGTCCTCCATAGATCCCCCACTTTGCATTATCAAACGATCTTTTGTTCGAGATCTTTAGTTCGAATAAAAAAATGTCCCTCCTGTTCTTTTGGTTGAACGGATAAAAAAAATGTCCGTCGTATAAATTTACTCTCTTGAAAAAGAATGGACTCTTCGATTTCTCTTCAATTGTAAATGAGATCTTTTGTTCGTTACAATATCTTTTGAAGACTTCAAAAAAGTATCGTGCTCGTTTGAAGTGGGTATTTCAGAATGGCGCGCAGGAAACGGGATGTCAACGCTTTTGAGAGGAGTTATTCACTTTTGACCGACTGGATTGGTCGGGTTTCTTTGTGGGCTCAATAATGTTTAAAATATGTCCCTATTAATCGCTTAATGTAGATTTTAAACTTAGGATAAATAGAATATATAATTTTCATTCGAAACGTGACACTTAAAATTTAGCGCAAAATTTTTGGTGTAATTTGACAACAGCTTCAAAAAGTGGCAAGAAGATTATATTAATATCAACTCTTGTTATACAAAATATTTGTAGAAAAATCTTCCGGAAGTCTGTGTTTAAAATTTTTATGTTTATTTTAATTTAATTATTATTTGTTTATTGTTAAACAAATAGTGGACTTCGCCTTTCCTCTCTCCGGATAAATGGACTTTTTATGTGCTTTAATTCAGGGGTGGAAGAAATTATGTTTACCTAAATAACAAAAACAAAAAAATATATCAGAATCGAAGAAATTGATCGATTTTCCATATAATTGAGATTTCTGGATAATTAAAAGCCAGCTAATAGTTTTTATTTTATTTTATTTTACTTTTTTTTGTTTAATTTAATTTAATTAATTTAGAACATTCACTATTAAAAAAAAATTGAAATTTTTATAAAATTTGAATTGAATTTTTTTTTAGATGCTTAGATGCCGGTTAATCGGACTTTTATTTACTGGGGAATATCCTATCTTAAACATACATATATCTTTAAGAAATTCAAGTCACACTTTCGCAGCCTGCTCAGGATCAAATTGACATTTAAGTCAGTTAACAAAAATAGTATTTTAAGATAAATCTCTAATAACATAGTTAAAAAATTATTTCAACCTTTTCAATCATAAGATATTATTTCTGTCCTCTTATATTGAAATGAAACTCGATTCATCGTTATCAAAAATGGCATTAAAAAGAACTTTCTTATCCTGCTTTAGGAACTCGTTTTTGAACAACAACAAAAATAAGAAAAGTCTCTGTGGGAAAAAAAAATATTCACCTGCCATCATTGGAGCGATGCAGAATCCGAAATGAAATGCAACTCTTTTCGAAGTATCAAGTTTATCTCTTTTTCGAAGTTCACATCCATTTAGCGAACTGATGACCGAGACGCGGAAGTGGCGGTAATATTTCGGATGTTCGAAAATGGGCAGAAATCGTCTGCGTTTAGTGGAGCGGTGCAGCGTGAAGTTTTCGCACGATCGAAACAATTTGGGGGTTTCTTCCCGCAAAGTACTTGTAGCTATTTGTTTCATAATTCGGAAATTTGCGGAGGTTTTTTTCAATGAAAGTTGAAGACGCAGTTTCACTTTAACATAGAGCTTTAAATATTAACACTTTGGCAGGAACGTAGGTAAGGGGGTGGTTCAGGGGGTTCAAACCCCTCCCATTAAATGTTAAATTTTTTTTTTAAAAAATCGAATTACTTTAAAAAAACTAGAAAAATTTCAATTTCTATTATAGTACTTCTTGTTGAGTTGCATAAGGGAAAATCTGGTATTTTCCGGGTATCCTTCCCAGGAAAATAGTTTTCATAAGGCTTTAAAAACATGATTTGAGGGCATTTTTATCTCAAGCTAAGTGTAACATGACGTCATCGTGTTTCATTATACAGCATTGAAGTTCGGTGATAAAGAGAAAAGATCGCGAAACGGTGCCGTATAAATAAGTTGTAACCAAAGTAATATATTATTCTAAAAAACGGATCTTAAAGTTTAAATTTGTTCTCTAAATTTATTTCGTATTTAGAAAGTGATATTTACAAATTTTAAAAATAGTTAATGATTTATATTGGTAATGACTTTATGAAAAATAAATAACTGTCTCTGTTTCGATATTTGTATGCCAACGTATTTCTGTTTACTTGAATAAAAATTCATAATTTTTTTTTTTAAATGGGGGGGGGGGGGCGTGAATAAGCTATCTAAAGAATCCGTTGCTCAGTTACTGAACCACGCCCATGAAAAATCTATACCTACGTGCCTGCCCTTTGGACTCCAGATGTGACTCTCGGACACTTAAAATAACGATCTGTTCTTTTGTCCCCTGTTCTTCAATTGAACGAGAACTATATGTTCTTGAACATAAAAAAGACTCTTTTCTTTCGTTAGCTTGTTCTTTATCTAACTCCATTTAAAAGTATGACATCACGATACTTGAGTATCATCGAGGCATTGAATTAGTAAACGAACATGATGAACTGGTTGTAACTGTTCCATATAAAGAACTTAAATACCAAACATGTTAGTCGAGTGCAAAAGGTTAAATATCGCAGAAACTGTCAAAGGACTGTTTATTATTGTTTTTAAACTAATTATTAAATAAAATTCGTTGTTGTTGCACGTGAAATTAAAATTATTTAGTTGATTTAAATATAGGAGTATAGTTGTTTTAAAACGTTACTCATTTGGCCATTTAAGAGATTTTTATTTAAGTTAATTTTTAATTTCTTTTAGTTCGAAAATCAATTTAAAACATTGAAAATGAAATTTTTAGTGTTTTTAGAGAGGTGAAATTTTTTATTTTTTCTGTGCCTGTGGACCGAAAAATTCCGTGTTTCAAATGAACATCGGCTTTATGCATAACAGTCAGCAATGGGCTTTCCACCCATAGGCGGATCCAGAAGAAAAAAAATTCTGGGAGAGGATTATCTTTCTTTAATAAATGTTAAATCATTAATTACTTAATTAAATCAACAATATGCATAATTAATTACTTAATTAGCACTAATTTCGTAAAATTCTTAACATTTTTAGCTTTAATTTTCAATAATTAATAGTTTTATTAAATTTTTTCCCCATAGACCCCCTTCGAAATAGATTTGAACCTTAACCTTAATCTTTGAATCTGCTTAGGGGACCACCAGAGACTGACAAGGTGGTCATTTATTCTATTGTAAAGACATGACTGACGCACGCCAAGCTACCCCAAACATTGATGGTCATCGTTACTATGTAGGGAGGGGATTGGTAATTATGTAAAGATGTTGTGATCAATTGAGAGGAGAAAGAGATCACTGCATGTTAAATTGTTTAGTGGTTATTGTCTAAAGGTTGTTAAAAAATATGTTTGAATTCTCCTATTTTGTAAAAAAGGACAAAAACTGAGCACTTTTTTTTTACCTACATATGTCTTCCATGATTACATAGGGGGAAACAGAAGAAGCGGACAGGTCTGGGTGGGTGTGTGCGGGGAAGGGGGGGGGGGTGCATGTGACCCTGTGGTCCTCCCTTGGATCCGTCAATGTTTCCCCTTATAAATTCGACAAATAAAGAGCACTTCCACAATCTCCTCACAAAAACAAACATCTCACATCCCCCGTTCTTAAGAAAACTCTCTTAAAAACAAGAGCATATCAACAACCCACTGTAATACTTCCAATTCTAACTACGGCCACGTGCTCTTCAGCTTTCAACGGCAGATAAGACAGTCTCTGCAATCTCGGTGCAAATCTTAACGACAGTTTTACAGTGGGGGTGTACGAACGTGGAATCGTTTTCAGATTGCCCGCGCGTTGTGAAATATTTATAAATACTTTTAATGCAATATTTAATTGCTGTTTACAGGAAACGGTATCTGACAGGGAACAGGGGAATTACTAGTTTGGAGGAATGTCCATATCTCCTTCTTCCACAAAATCAGTGGCGTTGTCTCTTATCGGTGGGTGTTTGCTTGATGTATCAGCACTGGGGTCGCGCAGGTCATGCCAATCTGTGAAGTATGATGGCTTACTTTATGCAGTCTAGTGGCCTAGCCAGGATTTAGTTTTAGAGGGGACCCTAGAAAGTTTTGTCAAAATAAAAATAATTTTAAATATTAAAAAAAAAATTTAAACTCCGCAACAAAACAACTTAGAGCGCCATTTTACATATAATTGTGAGGAGGAAATTTTGAAGTTTCATTTGGTTGGCGAGATATGTTGCTAAAAGGTTTTCTTAATTAGACTTTCTATTACAATTTTTTACAGACAGAACTTATAGAGTTACAAAAATATTTTTTTAAATCATTGCTATATGTCCTAATTTTTTAATATCCAAAAAATTTAAATAGAGAATCAACATTTGTCACAGGAAATACTCGGTAATAAAGCATTTGTAATTTGTCGGAAAGAGCACTTTTATGGCAACTTTTTGCTGATATATTTTATGAGATTAATTCGTGTTTTTGGAAAAAATAAATAATAAGTTTAAATCTTTTTTCCATTGGCAGCTGTGAGAAAAGATGTTACTTTCAATCCTCTTCTTTTGTACTCGTACCGTTGTATTTCTACTAAAACAAAAATTGAAGTTGATGAAACAAACACGGGCTTAAATATCCCCTTTAATACTTGAACAACGGCGTATGAATTTTACTAACATCAATTAATACGTTACGTAATTAAAATAAATTAACTTGTGTTTATAAATTAACTAGCTGAAGGGCATGGCGTTGCCCGTGAAAAATCTTTTCTGCTAATTAAGGAGAAGGGTTGAGAGTGTTTTTTTTTTAAATCTCATGTAGATAGTGACCTTCCTCTTGTCTAATGTGCAAAATAATATTAATTTTATAATTTCGATTTTTGTTTAATTTTATCATCTTGAATTTCGCTCTTTTGATGATATTTTTACAGATATAGCCATATTTGAGTTAATTTGGCGATACTTTTATTCAATTGGCGACCTTTTTATTCATTTGGCAACATTTAAAAATTACTGAACGATATTTCCTCATCAGGCAATCAGAATGCATCGTTTATCTATCTTCGTAACTAATTATGTAAGATAATTACATTGTTGAAATATTCCATTGTTACAGTATTACATAATTATAAATACATTTTATTAAGAAGTCGATGGTGTTAAGCAAGTTAAGGGGTGGGAAAGGGGGGTAGGGGGAGATTGTTTGAAATTTCATGCTGACCATCATTTTTACCTTGCTTCGCAGGTCAAGTGTGTAAAATTTCATCAAGATCGGATTAAAACTGTAGATTTGTATAAAAACAAACATACGAAGATACACTATTATTTATACATATGTAGTTTTAGCTGTGATAATGTAAATCTGTAAATTGCATTTAATGATTACACTTTAAATTTTCCTTCGAGTATACAATATTTTTTTGGATCAGGTAGGTAATGAATACGGAGCCCCAGTTGCTCAGTTGGTAAGGCGTTCAGCTACTAATCAGAGGATTAGTGGTTCGAATCCGGGAAATGGACTTGACATAGAAAAGTAAAAAAGTAGTGATCTTGCGATCGGAGGGTTACCAGCTTCGCTACAAAAATACTAGAAAGTCGTCCAGAATATCCAACAAATTATACTGGCGTGTATATGGGACTGGTGCACGATAAATCTGATCGGGGTCCAAAGTCCCGACGTCTATTGAAGGCGTTGAGTGCCAGTTGAGGTGTTTCCTCGTCATCTGACCATGGTTCTAAAATAACGAGGTGCATGTATGAATGTGTGTGTGAATGTGTATGTGTTCCCGGGTCTTTCCTTCGAGATTGACCCCGAACCGTCGCCAATAGCCCATTGTGCAGCTCTAGTGCGACGTTAATTAACAAAACGAAACGAAACGTAATGAATACGATTTAAAAAAAATATGACAAAAAATTATGGATTTCCACTTAAAACATGCATGTAATATTTTTCGATGATAATAAATAAAAAATCAATTTTCTCAAAATTGGCAAATTACAACTTTCTATTTGAAAATTCTATTTTATTGAAGTTATTAATTTGACTAAAAGGTTTGTTTTCATAATGCTTTTTAACGCAAATTTTCCATTATTTACATTTAGTGATTATTTTCACAGCTGTAAATCGAACAGCAATTGAAGATAAAAACATTTATTTAAAATAATTATAAACCTTAGAATTAAATAAAAATAAAAGAAAGTGTTCTCAATGAAAACTGGAACAATTTTATAAATATATTTTATGTATATTTTTTCACTTACAAATTTAACTTTCAACAAAAAAAAATCGAATATGCACTTACCTCTGAGTTGACTTCTTAGAATTTTTTTTTCGACAATGCTTATATAAATAATTTATAGCACAACAAATAATCATCTTTGAAATAATAAATGAACATAACGAGGAAAATATAAATATGACGTTTAAAAATGTTAATTATTCTAACAATAGATCTTTAGAAATCGTTCTCTCTCTGAAATCAGAATGGGATGCAAACGAAACTTTCAATTTGCGCAAATTCACAGCGTTTACACACATGTCAGATATACTCAATATTTGATATTCAAACACATGACACTTTTTTAGAACTATTTGGTACTTAATGCGACATCAAAACTCTTAGAAAAACAAAGAACAAGACATGGGCTAGCACCCCACTCTTTGGTTTACAGCCAAATGACCGATGTAACGACATTGAGACATAACAAAATTAACGTACACTAGCGTCCTTTATACAGCGAGTCTTTGTTTTGAAGTTTAAGATCTCACAATTCCCTCTTCTATACCGAATATTTCGCAATCTTGAACCATTTAGTCATTTTGCGAGAATAACACTTGAGATAGCATCCCACTCTATACAATGTATGATGAAATATCGTTTTCTACTTGGCTAACCGAATCTGGCAACGATCAGTTTGAATCCTAACGGTGTTTACAAATTTGAACCGGCTTAGTGCGCTTAAGTTTTTGACGCAATATTTCCGCATATCCACTGCCAGAACATTTGAAATGGGTTCTTTTCAAAGTAAACCAAAGAGCCAAATGGAAACCCCCATCGCTAGACCCTCTGCTCTGAAAAGGATAGAAGATCCCAGGTCTCCGACGGAAGAGATCAGCAGAACACCGATCGAAGTGACAGAAAAATTCATGAGGGATACACCAGAAGGCAATTTCTCTCTTCGAGTTAATACTTTGAAAGAGCAGCAGCAGTACAGATCTCTGGATTGTAGTCCTCGTTTGCGAAAGACTGAATTTTTCGGTAAAGACTTCAAAAAGAAGTCTGCTTTTGCTTCAGCCATGGAAAACGAGTCAGCTGAGCCATCAGATTTGGATAGCACTACTCTTATGGACAAAGAAGTCTGTGAGAAAGAAAACAGCGAATGGTAGAACTTGAATTAAGAGAGCGTTGAATGGTAAATATAATTAGGTATATTAAACAATAAAAAATTAGAATAGAACTTTCGGTAAAGGTTTACTGTACGGTCACCCTTGGCGACTTTTTCAAAATCTCGCCAAAAGTCGCCATTTTGGCGACTGTTGTCTAATAGGGTTGCTGCAATTCCTTGTCGTTTCGGAGGGGGGGTTGCCATTTAAAAAAATTATCGCCAAATGCGGAAAAATCGCGCCAAGGGTGACCGTACAGTAAACCTGACCCGAACTTTCTTTTCATCTTAAATGTATTAAACTTAAGAATAAAATTGTAAACTTAAGAATACTTGGGCACTCTGGGTCTTAAATTAGTGTCGCCAAAGACAATTTCAGTTTTAACCCTGCACAGTACATGCACATTTAATTTTTTGTGTTCATATTGTGAAATTAAATTGTTTCTACCATTAAATTTTGTGTATTTTGGAATTTTACTATCGGATGACGTAATGTTAAGTTAACTTTCATGATTAAATGGCACCGGATTGTGGGTGTTCATTAACCTTTGAATTTGCGGAGGAAATAGTTCAATCGTTAAATAAGGAAGGTAAGATAAGAAAGTGTATTATTGTGTGACTTGTTTTCATCAATTTGCGGAAAAAGCGGCATAAAGGCACCAAATTTAATGGCTTTCATACATACTCATTTCTCGTTAATTTCTGCAGTTGGGCCTTTTTAGAGATCATAGTCTTTGCTTTAGGGTCTATTTAGGTTGTCATCTCCAGATTATAGGTTTGGTTTGGTTAATTAATGTCGCACTAGAGCTGCACAGGGGGCTATTGGCGACGGTTCGGGGCCTATCTCGAAGGAAAGGCCCGGGGACGATACCTCGTATTTTTGATCCATGGTCAGATGACGACCAGAATATATAAGGAAAGTTTGAATAAAGACAAATTCAAAGAGTCTCAGCACACAACGCATAATTTATGTAGTATCATTTCCTATTATCATTAATGCTAGTGGCTAATGGCCGCTTTATAACTGAAATATCTGACATTCTCAATGATAAAATGTCTGCATCTATGACGAATTCACTAAAAAGTTTTATTTCCCATAAATGTTGAATTAAAAAAAAATCTTTATATATTTGACTTCTAAGTCGAGTTTTTTTTAGCCAAAGTTCAGTTTATTCTTTGTATTTGTAATGCCTTATATGCAAGCTATATAAAATAGTTAAGCATGGAATTGAATTCCTTGTTTAAATATTTTTTCTATCTAAGGAATAAATTGTTCAATTTTCATACAAATTCTAAATGCGTGAATGAAGTTTTGATAACTTTACTAAATATGTTATAGGTGTTTAATTATTATACCCTCACTGAAATACTTGTTTTATTGATTTAACTGCTCCAAGGCTACGCTGTGAATAATGTAATGGTATAAATAAAAGTAGTCAAATGTTGATGTCCCCGACACCTACCATTTAAAAACAATTTTTGTATTTTGTGCGACAAGAAACAAGAAGATAATACTTTTCTTGCTACTAACAAAAACATATAAATATTACAAATAAATTAAATCTTTTGAAACTGTGTTTTTTTTTTCCACTTTTAAATCTTAAATTTTTTTGTCATTTATTATATTTATTTATCTTTTTCTCAGTATATAATTTTAGGCCAGACCTATTATTGTATTATCCGGCAGGATGCAGTATGTTGGCCAGATATCTGTTGGGGGTTCCCACGCAGCTGGAAAACCTGAAATTGTCAGGGAAAATGACCTAAAAAGTCAGGGAAAATTAACAATTTCTCAACTTTTCTGGAAAAGTCAGGGAAATTTTTAGATGAAGGTGCCTTACTAAATTCCTTTCCTCACCATTGATGAAATGTTCTTTTCGTTACAAAAATATAAATTTGTAAAAATGGTAATTTCTGAGGTTTTTTAATACTTTGATAAGTTAGTACTTCCTTTTTACGGTTCTCAACATTTCTCTTTTAAAAAAAATTAGTAATTTTTCATATTTTTGCTCCTGGAATTTTTAAAAAACCTTCTCGAAAAGTCGGGGAATTTAAATCTTAATTTTGAGTGGGAACATTGGGTTACATGCCTACTTATTGGTCATGATATAAATAAAATGTCAACTGATTTTTTGTTTGACCAATTGTTTGTAATCAGCCAATTGGGAATATGATTCATGTTCATAAGGAAGGAGTCGCTACATTTGACAGGTCATTGTAAGGACTGTGCCTTTGAAATTAAAATTATACACACTAGAAGCAGCAAACAATCGGCCATCCTGTGAAGCTAATGTCCCCCTAATGCAAATGAGACAACCTAAACTTTTTAGGTCTTATAGCAACATGCTATGTGGGTCTGACACAACACTTTTTACAAACAACAGCTTAATACTTTTCAAGTTGCATACTTGTGAAACTACATGTTTTTTTTTTAATAGTTAGTAATTAGGGATGCACCGAATCCAAACTTTTGTTTGTATTTCAAACAAATATTTTTATCAATTTCAACCGAATATTCAGTGTTAAACCAAATATTCGGTTTATTTAAGAAAGTATTATTCTATTGGAATAAAAAAAAAAATACTCATTTCAATGGATACTCACATGCTGAATTTTTAATATGAAATGTCTAATGGAACTAATTTATGTTTGAGATTTAGAATAATTTATTTCTCAAATCTTGTAAATTAATTATTGCTGAAATTCAAGAAAGAACGCTATTTGCTATAACCTGAAAACACAGATTGCCTAAATTTCCTGTATTATAATTAATAATCAAGAGTTTTTAATATATATTTTTATATCAATACATTTTACACAATTTTTGAAAAGTTTACTATTTGGTCTGTTACTGCAAAATCCACTATTTGGTTGCTAATTAATAAATAATCTGTTTGGCCAAACCGTATATTATGCTGAAAGTCTACATACCGAAAACTAAACGGAATAATCGGTGCATCCCTAGTAATAATGTATTCAGCTTCAGAAAAATAATTTTTACTTACATCTAAATAAATTTTGTTTCTAGTTATTGCTGACTTCAAGGATGAATTGGTTTCAATTGATCAAGAACAAATTGATGTCAACAGTGAAGGACTGCTGTGTTTGAGTTGGTGTAGAAATTGTACATATTTTCGTCTAAATAATTGAATTTTTTAAAATTAATTCTTATGTATACATATTTGAAAGACTTTTATAAATTTATATAAATTTTCTTCATGCTATAAAATTTATGCGAATGTTAAAAAACGGTAGTTCAACTTCAGGAAAACAAGCTGTGCACTGCGATAATGTTTGTATTGCAATGTGAATGTACTTTTTAATTACCTTTTCTCTTTCTTGGACATTTCTCTTTTATGTGTCACTGAGGTAGTAATTTATGTTTTATTGCAAACTATAAATTCTTTAGATGTGTTTGTAATTTTAACCTCAATATACTCAAATAAAAGTTTTTAATTTTATGATGACTTTTTATTTTATTTATATGTCTAAAAAATATTTGTTTTTTATTTGTAATTTTTAGTGATCGTCCTTTACTACAAAATAAAGGGTTGCCTCGCATTTGGAAAAATGGAATAGAAAAATTAATTGGGAAGAATTTCAGGAATTAGACAAGACTTCTGGAAAAGTAAAAAAAAAATTCAAAAACCCACAGTGATCTGATGTTTTCTACCATTGGCATTAATTTCTTGCCTCATATTTTTATATCTATGTATAAATCAGTAAAACCTGACTTGGGGAAGTCAAAGTATAGTGTAACATTCTAATAGCTCCCTTCCAACGACCCTCTTTTATAACACAAGTGCAGAGTTTGAGGAAGTAAAAAAAAAAAGACATCAGTATGACAAGATACCATTTTAATTAATATTTGGTAAATTAAATTAATAAAAAATAGAATAAAACAAAACAATTTTTTTAATTTTCGGTTTGAGCTGGGCCTTGGATAAGGAGATTCGTCCACTTTCTCGTGTCCTTTTTAGAAAGATACTTTTCGGGTGATATAATTTTATTCAAGGAAGTCTTATCATTTATTTATTTTTGTGTAAAATTCTAGACGGGATAAAATTGAATTCGTCTTGACGTTCAGCAGTTCTTTTACAACTGGCACGGACAGCTTTCCTCTGTCAGATTTTCCCTATTTTTTTTTATCGCCGCATTCACTGGCGTAAATCCGGACATTTGAAGCTCCGAACGAGAGCTTGAAATCAGGACGAATGGTAATCCTACCTAATGCATGATTTAAAAAAATATTTATTTTCTTTACTACTACGCAATTAGAAATAATTCGTTTTAACAGCCTTCAATATTATAATACGTAAATTTAATTTCAATGTGAAAAGATTTGAAAATCATAAGGAAATTTCAGTTTATGCTAGAATGTTGAAAAGATTGATTTGTTTTTAACGTAATTTGTCAATCGTTATCCAAATTTTCCACGAACTAGAAGAGAAACTGGAATAGCTAAAGGAGAAAAAAAATTGTAGGTTAATGCTCCGTTATTGATGTAATTTTCTTTACGTATGCCAATGGCAATTAATTATTAGAAGATGTGCGAATGAGCAAATGGCATCTATGTACTTTTAAGAGAATGTTATTAGGGATATTTAAAATAAAGGGAGTATAAACTCCTTTCAAAATAAGCTAATTAGGAAATATTTATATTAAATTAACGGGGTAATAGATTCTAATTTTCAGTAAATCAATTCCATCTATAAACAGGCAATAAACCAATGTTATAATTAGTTAATCCCTTTACAAATTGGAAATCAAAAATTGATTTTAATTACAATCAAAATATAAGTAAATGAAGAGATAGGCAAAAAATAAATATAGAATGTTTATTTACAAATAATGTACAAATAAAATGATAATTTGTGTGTAGACAAACTACTGAAAAACATTGCAGATTTCAAAAAATATTTTTTATGTAACAAATCATAGCGGTGTTGTGTTCAAATTTCATAACAAAATATACAATATTTTTTGTATTTCACTTGAATGCAAATATTCAACATTACTACTCGTTAGCATTATTCAAAATAAAATTTTAGTTATTTTACATACTTTTTTTAAACTTTATATATGTAATATATATGTATTATATACTTAATAGAATTCTGAGATTGGATGTAAGCGAATCGCTCACATAAAACTAAATTATATCCACTCTATTTGAGTGGATATAATTTAGTTTTATGTTTTATGATATTTTAAAATTATTTATTTATTAAGATATTTTGAAATCTAGCATATTACAGAACAGCTGAAAGCAACAAAACGACAACGTATTTACACATATTAGGTTGTGAGGACAGTCTGCTAATACAGTAACCAACAACTGGTTTAGTAATCAGTTATTTTTTGCTCATCATAAGAAACTAATTTTAATGGGTTGACTTAAATAGTTGCAAAATCTGTTAAAAAATCAAAATTATGATCCATCAATAAAATTGATATATTCTTACTAACTATTAGACATAATAAAGTTAGTCACATAAACTCAACTAAATCTTACAAATGAAAATAATATTTTATATATACAAACGATGAGATGCGAAAAATATACAATTTTTAAACATATATATACAGTATTTGTATTTACACTATATGTGGCACATTTTATATGTAGAATCCTTGCATTAGCAGGAATCTGTTTTAACAAAATTCTAAATGACGAACAGAAAAGAAAATCACACAACAGTCGTTTTTTATATCACAGAACCGTTTCTAAACTATTACATTTCTCGTACATTCAAGAGCCCAGCTTTCTATAAAACCAAACATAGGTCAGGCATTCCACTTAAATTTTTTTTAAAAACATCATGAATCAATAGTAAACGACTGATTATTTAAAAATATCGGAATTCATAAAAGTACACACAAAATCCTCATGTGATTTTGAACCATGGGCGAGGACTGTACGAAGACGAATTCTATAGATGAGTTATCAGATAGTAAGATATATTTGAAGGTGTATCCCCCTATTATTGCTTTCAACATTACTTTATTTACCACGACAGATTTAAGAAACCTTCCCATCTTCGGTTAAACTTGCAGAAGTTTGAACTCGCAACCCTCCGATTATAAGCCAGTGGTTCTCTGCCAGCCAGATGTTTAAATAATCCGTCTTATTTAGAATGAAGTTATCAATATAGCTTTAAAAATTCACGATACATTACAGCTATTAAGCTACATATAACCTATAAAACTCCCTTAAATGTGTAATTTAACAATGTTAAATTACACAATTTAATGTAGATTATTTAGTTGTATTCTTTTCTTTGGTCTTACAAAATTGTCTGCAGACTGCTATTTCTAAACAGTGCATTACTATCAATCCAGGATTCTGGTACACTTTCCATGAAATTGAGCCCTAAATTGCTTCAACAAGCTCAGTTCAGTTGGCAGAGATTGGTGTTCGCTTCGATGGATTTCCTCCGGATCTCCTTCCAGTGGCTGAGCCTAGGGGCGCAGTGGACAACGGGGCGGCCCAGTCTCCACCGCCCCAGGAACAGGAACTGCCCCATGCCCGCTTTAGTGCCGCATTTGAGCGGCCTATGGAGGGTGACGTATTTTTTGGCTTTTTTGGTCCACGAAGAATGGGGAGAGTCCATTTTGATGGCGGTGACGCGAATGGTCAGTTCCGACGTTTGCGTCGACATGTTGTGGTTCAGTGTGGAGACTGTACCTTGGACAGCTGGAAAAGAAATTTATTCCTATATAACTTCTTACATACAAGCGAACATACATACAAATCTGGCCTAAAGACCAAGCGCCGGACCTTTTATTTTAGTGTAAAAGGAAAAATTTGAATTATTGTAATGAGAATTTCGTAGTCTGCATACGCATTTCGAAATTAGCATTAAGTCACGGACCCCTCACTAAATCTAAAATAGGACCGGGGACCCCTTTCTTCATATATACTCATGCATATAGAAGTCCCCCTTGCTTTCTGGGCTTGTATACGTTTAAATTTTGTTTAAACGTAAAATTGAAGAGAAAAATAATTTCTGAAATTATTTTTATAATTCGGTTAATTTTACATAGTTTTTACTAAGAATATTTTATTTACACAAACTTACTCAACAAATGCATAGAAAAGATAACACTACAATCAGAAGTTTAATTACTTTTAGTCTCTTGTACATTTAACACTCGGTTAAAGTGATCTTTGTTTTTAGTTCATAATTTGTGTTCAAGTTTGACATTTTCAATTTTAAATCATCGTGAATAGTTAGTGACTAAATATTCACGATAATATAATTTAAAAATTTATTTTTACAATATTTTTTCTTTACATACCCCTCTCCCCCCTCCCCATGCCATTAAAGCATTTTTCATATCATTAAAAGCTAATGAATTTTTTGGGTTTTAAAGATTTCTAGTGAAAGATGTAGTTAGCATTCAAAATTGATTTCATATAATTTCCGATTAATGAATAAAAAAATTAGTCTTATAAATTAAATATTTTTAAAATCTCGCCTTAATAATGAAATTCTATTAGTGATTAGCTATAATGAGTTTCAGTATATTTATAAAGTATCTGCGAGTTTCAAATAATTTAAAATTACTTACCGAAATCACTGGTACAATAGGATTGCAGTACTTCGTCATCGCTGCACGGTCGGCACTCTGGAAGAAAAAATTAAAATAAAACAATTTTATTTTCACTTCTATGCATACTTTCACTTCTATACTCTCTTTTCTGAACTAAAGGAAAACACATAAACACTATAATCGAAATTTTGAATAAAAAAATTATGTAAATAATAACCAAATATAAAGTAAAAATGAAATAAAATATAAAATTTTGTTTGCTGACTTTCCTGATATTTGGATTAGAAACCTCAATTTTTTCGGACAATTTTCCAATTCTTTAACATCCTATGTCTAGATGGAAACTTTTCAATATTTTCCCCAAGTCTCGTTAAAAAAAAAGTGTGCTTTTTTTCTGAATTGTCTTTGCACCCCACCAGCTCTTTAGATACATTTTTCTGTTTAAACCATAGATTACATTACACGAGATTGTAACATTCCCAAACAAGGGGACCACATAAAACTTCCCTTGTTGTTTCTTCTGTTGCAGGAACTTCGACGAAATCTTTATCTCTTATGCCATCTAGCATTCGCTGAAAGAGATGGAGAGCCGTAATTCCACAAGAAGAAAGAAAGAGGGGCAGAATTGTTCCTTTTACACAAATCCTGCCCACTATTCACTCCCCCGATCTCCCCCACCAGCTCTCTCAAATTTCTGTGTTCCAGAGGTACAACCTGTCACTTCGGTACCCACATTTCTTCCACTGCTGACATCTCGTATCCAGCTGTATACCACATGCTGAGGGGAGGGGGGTAACGAGAAACCTTGCTTCAGACCTTTGACATTGGCATCTCCACTAAATATACAAAAATTCGAGAGAAAAATGCTCGGGTGTGGCTGTTTCCGAGCACGGCCAGAAGGGTTTTTAAGGAGGTCATTTCAGCAGAGAAGATACACAAGCTGTCCGTCTGATGCCACGGGTCTGCATTCACGTCACCAATGTGCTATCTTTATCTCAAGATATTAAACGCAATTGGCGCCTAAATTCTAATCAAACGAGACCAAATTTATGTCAATATTAAGGTGTTATAGGGTTGAAATCATGACTGGATTTAGGCATAAGTTACATAGGCTGAAGCCTAGGAGCCCGTTCCACACACACAAAAAACAATCAACTTAAGGAAAAGAAACTATTTAGAAGGATGATTATCCAATCCTATTTTTTGAGACAGTAGAGACTTTTTTCAGAAAAGAGCAACAACCTCTACAACCTTTTTATGATGGAGAAGAATTCCATTTTTCTTAACAGATTTGTACAATGTAAGTACACCCTAATACTTTTATGTTCTTTAAAAAAACATATTTAATTTGTAATGCGTTGTACATATTTTTTTTAAATATTTATTTTGCTTAGAGACATTTAAAGCCGACGCCACATATGTGGTATTCGCCGCATTCCGTACGCGCCATAACGCGCGCGTTTCGCCTTTACTCGGGGACTACTTGCGAGTACACGTACCGACTTCAGAACATTTATTCGCAGTAGGAAGTAGGGCCAGATTCCGGCATAGGCTGCAGCCTAGGGGCCCGAACCACACTCCAGACAAGCAAAAAACGGAGTCAACTTACGGAAATTTTTTTGCAGAAGAATGATAATCCAAATCCTAACGAAAATAGTATACTACAATATTTTTATGATGGAGAAATATTCTATTTTATTAACGGATTTGTACAATGTAAATATATTCTAATACTTTTATGTTCTATAAAAACATTATTTTAATTTGTAATAATACAATGGAATTTAAAAAAATTATTATTGAAAATCAGCAGTTTTAATTTTTCTTACATATTTATTTTGCTCAGAATCATATGAGGGTACTAAAGAGACGAGTGTCATATTTTATTATCATTTTCATAGATTCCAGAATACCATTGCACCTTGAGATTCCTTGAAACCGTTAAAATTATGTAGCGTAGAGTATTGGAAATTTACAAAAAACAGTGTATCCCAGTTTTATTTGTACACTTAAAAATCATTTAATTTGCAGTTCTGGAATACATATATTTTTTTAAAAATCCGCCCTTCCCTCATTGTAGTTGGGGGCCCCCCACACCACATATTCACAGACTAGGGTCCCACTAACTCTAAATCTGGCTTTGGTTGGAATGGATCTTCTTCGAAGCGTAAAATAGTGTTTCTTACTCCATGTAGCTGATTTTAAATTCAGCAAAATTTAAATAAGTAGATAATAGAAATATGAATTTGTCTCCAACGAAAATTTCTTCAATCTTTTTCCATGTAAATGATTTAAAAGAGATGGTTTATGTCAAAAAGTTATGTTAATACAGTTTCTCTTTAAAAGTAAGATAAAATTATCAGACTTTTTCAAATGATTAAGAAAATTATTATTGAGGATTATATAAGAATTTTCACGTACATGTGCATACAAGAAGTTGACATCAAAGTCGTTTGGCCAGCCAGGTCTCGTAATATCAAAGGGTATTGTTCGAGTCACAGCTATTTTACATTGTCATTTGTTATAGAACAATTAGACACACGCATTCTTTGTATATCTACTTCCCTTCATTAATAAACAGACTCTAGCGTTCTTTTTTTTTATTATTTGAATAACGATGGCAACAAAACGTCTTTTCTTTACAACACAGCCGGTTTCTATGGCCAAATCAGATGTTGAGAACTTGAAACCGAAATTTTCACTTCGAATTTAATTTATTCTTCCTCCTAGGATGTTTCTTTACTTCTATTTTTACATCTGAATATGATTGTGTATCTTTCACGAGCGTGCTGCTTAGAGAGAGAGACCTACTTCGCTTAACCGGCTCATCCTCAATTTGCAAAACAGGATTTTGCTTGTGAAAGTTGTAGTATTTCCAGTAATTGTTCCCATGATTATGATGTATACCTGAACAAACTTAAAAAAGATAATATCTCTTCATTACTTATTCACTTCCCATTTATACAGGAGGGAAACGATGCGGCTCAGCACTAGCTCAGGAGCTTTGGCCTCGTACTGTACACCAGTGGTCCCCCAAAAGGTGGTCCGCGGACTCCTAGGGCGTGACCTTCGAGATAGGAGGTCACGCCTAGGGGCCCGCGGGTCAATTGTAAAGAGTCCGCGGGGTCACAAAGAAAACATATTTAGTTAAAATGCACTGATTTTTAAGAGTGAAGCTATTAAGCTTGTAGCCGAACTAGCACAAGATTATGAACTAAGAAGATAGTTCACTCGTCTTGTACAGTTCGAAAATCAGTGAAGAACTAACTTAACAGATTCAATGAGCAAATATGAAAAGAGGGGTCTCGTTCCTATTTTAGTTTTACCCAGGAGTCCGTAGTTTAGTACTAGCTCTACACATAGCGGTGTCTATTCCTAGCATGTGAACCGATCTGGTAGAGTTTTCATAGTTTAGAGGTTCTAGTAGAGTCTTCATATTCATTCTTTAGTCCACTAAAAATATAATTCGTCGTATAGAGGGTATTGGTTGGCTGAATTAAGATAACAGTAGAGCTACACAGTGGACTATTGCTGACGATTCGGAAACTATCTAGTAACAGTTGTAACTCGTAACATTGTCATTCGTAAACACGATCGATAACTCGTAACACTGCTTCATAATTTAGAACCATGGTCAGATATCGAGAATAACACTTGAGCTGGCGCTCCACGCACCTGACATAGGCGTGAGGACTTTGGACCACGGCAGATTTAACGTGCACCTCTCTCCTATACCCCAGCGGATGTTGTTTTGCGGATGACGCGGCACGAAACTGGTAACTCTCCGATGACGAACTTTCTGCATTTTCAAACCGATATTAGAACCCACAACCTTCTGATTATGAGACGAATACTCAGTCTCTGTGGGTCACCCACTGGCTGTTCCGGGTAGAGTAGAGGAGACTGGTGCACTTTAAATCCTATACTGTCCAATGCCCTCACGCCTATTCAGGTTACGTGAGTTGCCATCTCACGTTTTGTTCTCGTCATCTGACCATGGTTCAAAATTTCAAGACACAAATATTTTTTTCGGCATAAATCCCCTTTCAAATGGCCATTTGTATAGCTCCAGCAGGTGTGCCCATATATGGGGATTATGGCGCAAGTTGCGCCATCAGAATTTTTGGGGGGGATTTTTTTTTCATTTCTTTATTATTATTTAATTTTCAGGGGGAAATGTTTTGGGCAAAAAATAATTTTGCATATATAATACGTCCGCAGTCACTGGAATTTCCAGCCATTTCAAGAAACGCCTCTTCGACACAAAAGCTGACGAAATTGTAAAAAAATACTCTTGTTTGAAAATGCAAGTCTTTATTCTGTTAAAATTAAATGCCATTTTAGAAAGATTCTACAAAATAAATTACAAAAATTATCTGATTAATGGATATAGAAGTATCTTAGGGTTGTGCAGCGCATGCCACCGCACAGGACCCCTCGCTTTTTTTTTGGGGGGGAGGGGGTCAGTAAAAAAACCAAGAAAACTATTTCAGAGAAAAAATCATATTTTTTAAAACTTTAGTATTTTTTTTAATATGTGTTACTTATATATCTAGGACATACACGTTTACTTTGTCCGGTTCATACATTCAGACTATACACTTCAGTGCTGAGATTTAAATTAAAAAACGCTGTGAGGCAATAACTTTTCCGATTAATTTAAAAATAAATATGAAGATTGCTATAAACTCATGACTGCAGACTGCAACAAAAACTGGAAAAAAAACGGTGACTTTAACAAAGTTAATTCTTTTGTTTGTTAATATGTGGCATATGTTTTTTAAAAAAAACTGCAATGATGGAAGCATAAACTGTTTCCGCATCTCAACAACACTTATAACGTAAATTACGATTTTTATATACAACTCCATAAGAAACTAATTACTTTCATACGTTTGTTCACTAATAAGCAACAGTTGTGGCGATTAGGGGGGACGCTCCCCCCTCCCACTTTTTTTGTATGTTGCCCCCATACTTTTTAAATTTAAACTAAAAAAAATATTTAGTTAATTGTGTTACTGAATTGACGAACTAAAGAAAAATTTCCTACCCCAACCCTCTCCTATTTTTTTCTGGTGCTTATATTACATTTACAATCGATTTTATTTTCACGTATTATCTTGTATCTTCTGCCAGCACACAGACAGCTAACAGACATTTAGGAGCCACTTCTGTCATTACAAAATACTCATCTCAAAATACTCAAAAAACAAAAACAAAAAAAGCCAAAGGAAATAGGCGCGACCATTGATTGATTTGTCTTGATTTTTAGCGGGAAACATATTGGCGCCGATATTTCTCTGCGTTGAATATTGTGAAAGCCAAACTGAATTTTTAGAACCCAATCGCCGCTACTGAGCGTAGGTGAGGTTTTTTTATATTTGAGTTTAGTCTTGGCGTCGAATCAGTTTAATAATTTCAATGGTGTTACAATAAAAGAACGGATAATATATTTTAGTCAGCAAGGACGAATGGTTTTTGTGAACGTGCAGTTTAAATGTGGAGTAAAGCTGAGAATATTTAAATTGTAAAAAAATAACTGAATGAAAAGTATTTTCTGAGTTTGATAAACTGTACTGGTAAGTGGATAAATATCATACGGCATTTTGAAATTAAATTTCATTATTAATACATTTTTAATTTAAATAAAGATTTCTTAAAATTCGATAAAATAAAGTTTTTGCATTTGATAGTCATATTTAAAATAGCTAAAAATAAGAGTAGAAGATTTTAACGCATGTTTTAACAATTAATAAATTTCTGAAATTACAATTTTATTTGACAAAATTATGTTATCTGAACCTCCGACCCTATATTTTACCGACGAACCTGACTTTAAGCACCATTTGTTTGTATCAATGAAACGTTATAAAGAGATGCGGAGAGAAAGTTTAATTCAATATATAAGTTCCATACACATAAGTTAATGTATAATGTATATAAGTTAAAGTATAACCAAATTTATATCTTGATTTTATCTCCAACTGATTTATAAAATACGAAATGTGGAGCTTTGTGTGGATTCAGTTGAAAATTTTAGCTTCTAATAAAGTTATATGCTTTAAATTTGAGGGGGTAGAGATTTTTTTTTGGGGGGGGGGGGGGGGTTCGCCATTGAGTTAGGGGGGATTTGCGCCATTG
The DNA here is from genome assembly GCA_963932185.1 of Troglohyphantes excavatus. Taxonomy (NCBI): domain Eukaryota; kingdom Metazoa; phylum Arthropoda; class Arachnida; order Araneae; family Linyphiidae; genus Troglohyphantes; species Troglohyphantes excavatus. The sequence goes on from OZ010668.1 coordinate 54,022,999, forward strand.
AGTTTGGGGGGGATGGGCACCCCTGAGCTCCAGTATGAAGTCAACTGAACCAACTACAGGAGGAAAAGGAAAAATATGCAATTGGAACACATTTGCCATCCTTGATGGAATTGATCGAGGGTAAATGAAACTCGGAATAAAAGAAAAGGTGGATAAAAGGATTCCTTTTTTTCGTCACACGTAAAGTGATTGCATCGTTTTCACGTTTGATCAATGGAGCGTTGAGCACTCTGGAAGCGAAGAGAGCCAAAGCAAAACTAAATAGATGTTTCAATACTGTTAAAGCGGCGTTTATATTGCGAAGCGCCATTTTAGTGTGTAAAAGATACCATTTCCGTATTTTGCATTTCTATTAAGAGGTTATCTCGTCGTAGCGAATACAACATTCATTCGTTTTCACTACATGTGCTGCCGCAGCAATAATTGGCGCCTCCAATTTTCGAAATTTTTAACAGATTTCCATAGACAACGCAAAAAAAGTTGGAAATTTTATTTTAATTTGAGCTTTTTTTCCTGGACATGCATAATTTGACGCTTCCACAGTACATCGTAAAAAAATTTAAAACGGTGGAGTAAAAATTGAAATATTAATATTTTTTAAAATTGTCGACATATTATGGAATCACTCAGTTGCTTTTTCCTATCGCCACGTTGGTGTTGATAGAAATAAGACCTTTATTTGACAACAAAAATAATCATTTATAATTACATTTTAATATGTGAATGAATTCTTCATTTGTAAAATGGGCAATAAATAACAATGTATATATAGCTCCAAACATCGTTAAAACAATATCCGGCACTTGCATATTTTTATATTGTTTTAAGAGGTTACTTTACGGACAACATGAAAACTAGTTTATAATAATAGAAAAATGAAATACCAAATATTTTTTTTTGAAATTTCATTTTAATTCGATTAAAAATTTTTTTTTAGTAAAAAGATTCCCTTTTAACGAATTGCGTTTATACCTTTTTACGAATATTCGTCAATCCCCTTATATGGTTCAGCGGCAGCTTAAGCTTTTATATGGGCAGGTAACAAAAACGCGTAAAACCCATGTTTAGTTGGTTTAACCGCCCAATAACTATTGAAATAAATTAAAACTTGTGCATAATGCAATCGTGGAAAATCGTCCCTTTAAACGAAAGAATAATTAAAAGACATTTGAGATATTAAATAAATTCAATGGTTCTTTTATAAAACAGACAGAACTGTACGTCGGATTTAAGGATATATTTTCTAAAATAAGTTTAGTAAAATATAATAAGATTAAATAGATATTAGTAAAATAAAATAAATAAGACTTCTCAAAGGAAAGTGATTTGTTGAGGATTAGATCGGGTCATAGAAAATTCGTATGCAGAACCTTTGATAAATGCACGACAAATGAATATTACACCACATACAAAAAGATTCCGTTGCCCGATTCCTACGAGAAATAAAAACACCATTTTTCAGAATTATACGAAATTACAGCTCACAAAGGATGAAAGCGCACAAAGGAAATATAGAATTACCTCCGCCCCAGAGGCATGGCCAACATTTATTTATTATTTCAGAAACTTCTCTTCCAACAAACAATTTCTTATCCACTCGCCGCGCGCAAATGAAACATCTAAACTCAACTCCTATTATGTGGGTGTTTAAGTCTTTGCAAGAAGAAGAAAATAAAACACGACTACAAAAAGCGAGGGTGTTGTCAAAATCGTCTGCTTTTCGAAAACTGACAAATGGCGCGGGAGGATACGAAAGAGGGAGGGAGAAAAGAAAGCGCACGCGAATCGCCGTTGCCAAAAGTAAAAGAAAAGAAATAAGAGGTTATTTTAGAGAAGACGGGACAATGACAGGCGAGTCTCGGAAAAAGAGGATTCACCTAATAAAAATAAAAATTAAAAAAAGCTGCTTTTCGTGCGGGCTTAGCATTGAAAACGCCCGTTTTGTCCAAAGAAAATAGCAAAAAGTTGGATGTGGATCGTAATTGCTCGCGGTTTTGCGTTCGAAATTTTGTTGAAGGCGGGAGGTAACGTCCATTTCATTCTTATTTTTGCAAGCGCAGCCACAAGCATTCTTGAAAGAAATAATAAACCTCTGATAATGAAGGAAATATGAAAAAAAATTCAGTGAAAGATAAATAATGCAATAAAAAAAATCAAGAATTGTTTTTTATGTAAAGACGGCGAATAGCATTTAGTTTTGGAGGGTGACATCTAAATTATATTTTTTTTTATGTAAATGGAGGAATTCATAATTGTAATATATTTGATTAAGTTCATCTCAAATATTGAATTGCTTTTACTTTATTCAGAAAATGGTATAATTCAAAGCACTTAAAATCCACAGCGTAAAATTTGTGGGCATGACTGCCTTTGTGTTGATGCACTGTTCTGTTCCATTAATTTGTGTTATCCTAAAAGGGAGGAGACAGTGGAAATTTTAATTTGAACTATATATCATAAAATATTTTTAAAAAATGGTTTTTGTGTATAAAAACGTTCTTCTTTAATCTCAGATTTCGTCTCAATGTACCGTCATTCTGTGTCTTTTCGACTCGTGAAGCAAAGAATTTCCATTTAATTATTGCTTAAATCGTTTATTTTTGGTTTTGATGGACATTGGTCTTCCTCTCCTGTATCAAGTTATTTTAAAGCAAATGTTTTTATTAATATAAGATGTTTCATTCTTTTCTCACGGAATCCGACAAGTTTTAATTTTTTCTCATATTATAGTCAAACTTTTTAAAAACCTTAATCAACCAACACCACGGAAAATGAAATCTACCTACGTATTCAAATATTTATCATCAAGACCGTTTAATCTATGAAATATCACACCGAATGTTTGCTGCTTCGGCTAATCGAAAACGCATCGATTGCAAATTATTTAAAAATAGCCGGTAAAATGCTATTCCTCAGAGCATACATGCGTTTGTGTTTGCGTATTACGAATTAAATTATCCCTGAACTAGCACATCGCATCTAAACAAATTGTATTTTGCTGACTGGTAATTCCCACCAGTTCTAATACTAAGGCTCAATACTACCCGGACGAGAAAAATGCACGCGAGCTTTTACAGATGGCCAGATGTTGCAAACCACATAGTTTGTATTCTCGAATCACCGAGCCATCTGCAAACGCACGCGTGCATTTTTTTCATTCCTAACTTTAAATCTCGCAACATCTATCATTAATGAAGTCGGTCAAAGTACAAACAGTTTCATTTCTCTCTATCTATCTATATCGGGTATTATATCCAGATACAAACAAAGTCGGATTTAGAGTTAGCGGACCTCTAGCCTGAATATAAGGCGCGGGCCACTCAACTACAAAAGGGGGAGGGGGGGGGGGGGGCAGGAATACCCCCACAAAAACAAGGGGAAGGGGGTCGAAATTTTTTTGAAAAATATATATTCCAGAACTGCAAATTAAATCATTTTTAAATGTACATATGAAATTGGGATAGACTGATTTTTGAAAATTTCCAATAATGGTACTCTTTTAGTGGGCAGAACAAAAAACAATTTATTTCCCAACTGTTGTCGATGAAATTCTAAAATGTGTATTTTCTTTGGTTTGACTGATTGTGCGTGTCAGTGTCACTAAGGGAGATCAAACAGACAAAGCTACTTTTAAAACATAGCAACATGCTTGAAACTATGGCAACATGTTCTCTGAAAATATAGCGCCACAATGTTAAATGTACGTGTAGAGATGTCAAAAAATTGAAGCTGCTACACAATATATTTATTCTTTTAACTAACCAGTTTTTTTTTTTTAGTTTCCACGATTAATTAAAAAAAAAAGAAGCAGCATAGAGCTGTGAAGCAGTTTAGTTGACCATCATAAGTTGCCCGAAGAGTCTGTAAGTTCATATGGAATGGTTTTCATCGCTAGCATTCACTGTAAACTCTACATCCATCAACAACCACCCCTCTCCCCCCGCCGCCCCCATCACTTCCTTAAAGCTCGCTGATCTTCCTCCCATTCTTGTATCTCTTCTCTCCCAGGTAAAATAATGGCTCACCCTCGCTTAACATGCGCCGGGGGCGATAGAACATAATCAAAAGTTGTGTAAGGGTTGAGGACACCAGAATCGACTCGTCATCGTCCTCTTTTGGCGATTTTTTAAAAAAAAATTGAATCAGTGGCGACTCGTGACAGTGGAGTAGAAATTCAAAACTTATGGGGGGGGGGGGGGGCTAAACTAGCTCGACTTCCAAAATATTTACTAATATTTTTTTTTAATTAGCAGGTATGCTAATTAGTAATTATTTATTAATTGTTAATTATTCAAAAAAATTAATTGCACAATTTTCTGGAGAATTTTTTATTATTATTATTTAATATTGGAATTAACAAATTTTTCATAAATCATATAAACAATTTTTTGTATATACATTCTTATTTGGGATATTGGTAGAAAAATTTGACTTTAAGTCCTATGCGGGGGGGAGGGGGTACTGAGCCCCTCCCTTTCCTACACCTACAGCTCGTGAGTATAAAAAGTAAAGGGGCTGAAATTACAAATAAATAAAAAATATTTTATTAAAATTCTACGATTTTCCCCTTTCAATTATGTATAAAAATATTTCAAAATTAGCGGGGCCAGGGTCTGAGAAAGTTATGGGTCCTTACTCTAGCCCTCGGCCCCATACACTAGCCGCCAATAAGTAGAATATATTCTACACTCCGGCATTCTTCGATTTTAAAGTTTAGAAAAAAAAATCATATGCAAATAGGGTATAATTGGAAAAATTGCACCACATTACATACGACGACTGTTTTTGTTATACGAAAGTTAACGTCTAGTCTAACTCATTCTTAACCATTCAGAATTTATCTTGTTGAATTTCCATTAGATCCTTAAATGCATACTTTTTAATGTTTTTTTTTTTAAACTTTCATACTCTTAAGAATTACAAGAACACAAGTATAAAATATCAAAGCATTTATTTTCTTTAAATAAATTTGATTTTTCTAACTTAAGAGTTACAACTCACTCAGCGAAGACTTTAAGAACATTTAACTCCTGAGTTAAACAATGCATTTAAGGGCTAATTTGATCAACATTTTTGAGATCGACTTTTCATAAACCGAAATGGTATTGTTATGCAAACACACGCTGTTTAACTTCGTAAACCATAATAAAACAAGTTTGTTAATAAACAGTAAGATAAAACGCTCCAAACAAACGCCTCTCCGTCCCCCCCCCCCCCCACTTAATTAAAAAGTTGTTGTTTTTACCCTCTACATTGTTAGAAAATACCAAAGCGAATTTTTCCATGAAAATTTGAAATTACATGTACTTTTTGCACAACGACCACTTCATTAAAAGACCACCACTTAAATCCCAATATCGATTGAATAGTATCTAATGCAATAAATTTTTTTACTAGTCCCACGACCTTTCACTATAACGGTCACTATCGGTCTCTCTTGAGGGATCATTATACCAGGCCCGCCGCACACCGGGAGGGAGAGATGGGGGGGGGGGGGGAGTGAGCACGATCCCCCAATAATCTGGAAACCCTGAAAGTTTGTAATTTCAAATTTTAAAAATCCTCAAGTTGGGAAAATTTCTAACTGAAGAAAATTAATATTATTAGCAAAGGAAAGCTAGGGAAGATTAGAAATTCCCCAACTTGTAAGATTGCATTTAAATTAGACCTCAGAAGAATACTGCATTGGAACATGCGTGCAACAAATCATTGCTGTTTAATATTACATATAATATATAAAAAAAAAAGATTAAAAATGCCGATAAGTTGGAACTGGGAACTTTTAGCACTGTTGAGTTGGGAATTTCGAATCGTTAGGTTGGGAAATTTCTTGTTTCAACGCCCCCAAATAAATTTTGTGTGACGGCCCTGCGTTATACCGAGGGTCTGTTGTATAATATTCTTTTCCAATTCCAAACAAACTTTTTCCACTCTTTTAAGAAATCGTGACATTTGTTGGCGAGTTTTTTCCGGTGAAGGAAACTATAACCCTCTGTTAGTTTTACAACCCTGCACCTTCCTCGCAGCAGACAAGGCGCCGCATTCAAAAGCCGCTTTTTAATGGCGAAAAATCTACTGCGGGCATCAAAAGGAACGCCCTTGCGCCTAAAAGCCCGCCACAAAGTCAACTCCTCCACACAATTTATTTACTTTTCGGAGCGGTTATTCGGCCTCCACCACTGTGGAAGGTTAACAACTTTGGGCCTTGTGCAGAGAAGAAGAGATTCTTTCTTGCACAGTGCAGACTCACACAAAGGTTCGCGCTTGACAAATGAAACTAGAGAAGAGCCATAAAGAATTAAATTGCCCTGAGAAAATATTTATTTGAAGGGGGTGGAGGGTGAACGTAATAATTTTAATGTCTATAAACAAGGCATGACGTTTTATGCGTATAATACTCGAAATATGTAAATTGAAATAAATAAAATAAAAAAAAAATGAGCGAACCACACCTCACATAACCAATTGCTCATTGTGGTATAACGATTACTTAAGTATATAACTTTAAAGAAATACAAAAGCACATTTTTTTTAACGGAAGAAAAAAATGCCGTGTGGCTGGTATAAAACACGGGAAGAAGAATTTTGTGTGAAACTTCATTTCAGCAGATTTATAGAAATACGAATTGAGACGAAAACAGAAAAAAGAAATGAAAGCTTTTTACTTTGATTCCACGGGACTGCATCCACAACCCGTACATGCTCTGCTTTATTTCAAGATTTTACACATTATCGTCCAATTTCCTATCGAACAAGAGCAAATTTATGTCAGACGTGCTATTTGTCACGGCTTTATGGTGTCAGAATGGACCCCCCCCCCCATTAAAATCGTAACATAGGATTTCTATCTTGGCTGATATTAAAAACGTTGTGGTATCAAAATCAATCACATCAAAATGTACTTTAAGTACATAAAAATTATATACATTTAATTTAGAATTTTCTAGTATACACGCTACATTGTTGTAATAAGTTTCTTCATAAAAAATATTCTGCGAATGAATTTTCAAAACCATAAGATTTTATTTATACCTTACACATGTACTGGGAATTCTCACTCCCTTCTTTTTCATATTTTAATTGAATTACTAATAAAACTCTATGAAATCTAGCCACTTGTATAAAATTTATTTTTCATTACTACGCTTTGAGTATTCTCTTTCAAAACTCGTTTTCATAACATCGGCCAATACCATGAATAATCTCCCAAATGAGACTCTTCAGACAAAACAATCTGTTCATTAACGCCTTAGATTAATTATTTCTTCGCATAAAAAATATCGAGGGAGGATTCGCACATCGAAAATACCATTCCTTCCCACTGCGAGCTATAATTTAATATAACTTATAAGCATTGGAGCGAGGACTCAACCACTTTACACCAGTGGCGGCTCGCCCACTACAGCAAGTACAGCCGGGCTGCACCTAAATTCATTAGTGTATTTTATAACTAAAATCAGATATTTTTCTAATTTTCTTAAATGAAGATTAGAATTGAAAATGAAATTTCTACGGTAGTAAACAAAATCTCCGATAAATAGCAAGCATGTTACCATAATGCACAATTCAGGAGGGGAAAAACTCCATTCAATCAAACTGCAGCTAAAAAGCGAAATTCGAAATCGGCTGCATCGTTGCCATGGCAACCTCTACGTAGTATGGAGATTCCCCCCCCATGCTAATGCACTGATGCATTTGTGGAAGGTACAGCCGAAATGGATTTTCTTGTTTTAGCTGCACTTGAGGTTCGATATGCTGATTGGTTCATGGATAAAACGAGAACTTACGAGAATATCTCACAACGGAAATGGTTTTCGTGATACATTTACTGTGTGCTGTTGTTTCAGGACATGGTCCTGCTGTTGTTTCGTTATGTAAGTTAATTTTAAAATTGACCGATTTGCAGGTTTAAAAGAAAGCAGGATTGCTTTAATTTTCAAAAAATAAGTAAGTGCTTTCTATTTTTTTCGCATGTTATCATTTTGTAAAAATTGAAAGGAAACTTTGATTTGAGTAATGAATAATAAAGCATTTCCGTTCATGTATGGTTTTTGGAAAGTGGGAGGGGGGGGGGGGGGGGGGGGATTCACATGAATTCAGCTGCACTAACATTTTCGACCACGGGCCGCCACTGCTTTACACCTTTTTGAGCGAAGGTATGAAAAATAGTCCTTTCTTATAAGTTTGCGTAGATTTAAAAACGCATTTCTGGATTTTAAAAATACATTAAATGTTACACATCGAATGTTTTCCCATACTTACACTCTTACTTACAAAAAAAGAAGGCAAAAGGCACCGGGAAAAACAGTTTTAAACATGTCTGTGACGTCACGTGTGATTCCCAAATAGCCAAGAACGAATGTTTTCTCCACCTTTCTTCCGAATTGCATACATCCGGGCGGCAAAGTAAAATACATTGTCGCTCAATGGGATTCCCCGCTCCAATGCTTATAATTATATTATTTTAGCTCAGTATTCCCACCATACACAGTTTTTTGAAATATTAAATTTATACACGTTCTTCTAACTCCCCAAAATGATTAGGTCATCATGTTAATTATCAATAACGAATAACGATTATAAGAAGAATTGTAAGATTACATTTAAATTAGACCTCAGAAGTCAGAACAAATACTGCATTGAAACATGTAGGCAACAAATTAATGCTTGTGAGAGTACTGTTTAATATTACATAATATATAATTAAATAAAAGAATGTAAAAAAGATGAAAAATGCGATAAGTTGGAACTGGGAATTTTCACAGCACTGTTGTGTTAGAAATTTTGAATCGTTAAATTGGGAAATTGTACTCCCCAAATAAATATTGTGCGACGGCACTGCTCTTAGAAGTCAACTCCATCAAATACATTATTTTTTTTATCTTTTAGGGACGAGTGTGACCTTTGAATTCCCTCCCCAGATTTTAGGAATACAAGCGAAAACGAAAAAGTCGAACATTCCACTTATACTGAAAGTGACACAAAGAATATAGAGCTACATCTGGATACGTTATTTCTTCAGCCACCCCCTGCCTGTTTCAAATCATAACGAGCCCGTTAAAGGCAGCGAGAAACAAAAAAAAAAGGTTGTACATTTCTTTCTCCATCCACCTCCTGTTATAGGAATCAAAAAATGGCCCTCGGAAAAAAACGAGGAAAATTATTTTCTCTTCCATAAAACTTTGGTACGGTCTGTGGAGATACGGGAACATTCAGGAAGGGTTACCGCTGTCTTCACATGAGGCACCTAGGTGGAAAAGGTTCGCCAAGGTTGGCGAACTTCCCGGTGCGATCAACTCAATGGTCGCCAACGAAGTCGGAGAGAGTTCTGTTTGTTTACGATGTGCTTTTCTTTGTTTTTACTGTCACGATTGACTTGCAAACAAAATTCAGTGAGTATGGTCAAAGAGGTAATTGATTTTTTTTTGTCTGTGTAAAGAATTTTTTTACCCGTTTCATGTCCATTACTAAATAATAGCCTAAATTATCAATCCCACTCGATTCTTTTTTTAGTTTTGGGGGAGATTTTGTAAAATGTTTATTTAAATACGTTGAACTTTGAGAATAAGTTAATTGGACTTAATAACAAAACACATTTTAAAATTTAAAATTTTTATTTTTGGCTTCCATGAGAGGAATTGCATATAATTTTTTTCAAAAAACTCATATTTCAAATTAAAACTTCAAATTCGTGTGATCTAGAAATGTAATATATAAATTAAATTTCTGAATTTATAATTCGCAACATATTATAATACCAATTTTTTTCAATAAAAGAAAACTTATTTTCTAGTTTTTCATAGTTTTTTAAATTATTTTTTCTTTTTCCTCTCTTTTTTGTAGACATTAACATAAAACCCAAGCTCAGTACAACGATATACGCAAAGTTTGATATGAACTCCGGAGCTTTCGTGCGATAGCAGGATATATTGCCTCTGGACCATGCTTAATCATTCAAAGTTCTCATTGAAATAACGATAACTTTGGTAGGTTGTCCACCGTCCTTTCAGTTATGTTCATTTCAAAGGTGGATTCGGATTTACAAACTAGGGACACTTCATATTTCTCAATAAAATAAAAAATTCAAGGTATAGATGACTTCATTTCAAAAATCAAATCCTGGCACTTTTTTTCTCCTCGCCCAAATTTTTTTTAATTGTGTATAACATTACTGAAGCCTGTAAACGTAATTTTTTACATTTTTACTCTACTCTCGGCTTGCTTTATAAATAAAACTGCATGAAAGGATTCCAAAATACATTTAATTTCGACACACACAAAAAAAAATTCAACAAAAGTTAAATTAAATAAAACAATTTCGCAACAAACGTTTAGAATGAATGCTCTTGGTTTTTGTGGTTCTTTAGGGTCTTTTGGGGGACCAACTCGGCAATATTTTATAAAATGAAAAAAGGCCTTGCTGAAATCAGTTTATTTTGAAAAACTAATAGTACAGCTGGTTTAAAATCCATAGATACGTTAAAACTGGTACATTGTACGGTCATATGTGCAAGTTGGCAGGTATGTAAAGGTGAGAAACTGCCAAACCTTGCAAACGGGAACCCCAGCACCAAAAAAACCTCGATTCCGCTGTAGGAGTGGGCGTACTTTACGGGTTTATGTCGTGACCTATGACACGAACGTGCGCTCGTGACGTAATCGACCCGGGCCCTGGGAACCTGACGAGGGGTCAGAACCTTCGCTTTTCTCTTACGGGGGGGACGAGAAACGACAGGTTTCGAGCAAAGAGATGACTCCACTCGCTTTTTTGTATTTTCATTCTTACTTTTATAATTTATCTCTGTTTTTCTTTTATGTCGGGGCCCTCCTTTCCTTCCCCCTCTGTAGACCTAGAGGGCTAGAAAGTGTGGAAAATCTAGATAATGCCCGAAGATGCATTTAATATGATAAAGAGGGGGGATTCGCTCTTTGTGGCGGACACTTGGGTGTGGAAACGGATTTAGTTTTATTTTTATATATTATTTTCATAATTCCTAGGTATTCATATATCTTTTTTTCTTTTCTCGGATTGGAATTAAGTGTTTTCGAGTTGCTCCGTGGCGTTGTTGAAATGGTGGCCTTGTGGAATGCAAAAAGGATCCGACAATTACAGAATACATGTTCTCCGACAAGCAATAAACCCACCCTATTTCTGTAAAACACAAATGCAGATTCACCACGGGTGAAGGGATTAAATGCTGAGAATAAATGTTAATATTTTTTTTTAAAGTGTTGATATTGTATCTTACTATTTATTCGCAATGCAATCTGTGACACCATCCCCCCAGGAAGAAGCATGTCCATATTCTTGTGCTGATGATGAGGGTTCGAAATTTGGTGTTGTCTAGTTTCAATATATACAATGTAACTCAGTAAAAATGATAAATACCTAACTAAATATCGCAGTGTCAGTGAATATGTAAGTAGGTATATAATTTGCAGGATTGATAATTTTGAGTTGGATGCTAGGAGATACAGCAACAACAGAGAGAGTTAGTTAAAATTGTGTAATAATTGTTTTCTTTGGAATAACAAAAATACACTATGAGTTTATAGTTATATTATATAGTTTAATTTCGGTGATCACCGTTGAGCTTTTGAACCTTTCTGATAAGTTCCCTATTTCTCTCTCCCTCTATCTGGCTGTCTATTTTTGAATTATAAAAAGGGGGTTTGCATACGGCATTACGGTTAAAGATGGCTCGACTTATTCAATTGATTTATTAAACAGTTATATTTTATATTGCAATATATAGGATAAGGCGGGGCAAGACAAGACGGGTTGGTTTGGATTTTATGGCACAAGAACGGGATAGTTAAGATTTGGTGTCATTTTATGAATGATGAAATTATAATTATTTTTCTAACACATTATTTTTATTAAAGCGGCATAAAAATATCATTAAAACGTAATGTTCGTTCTTAATTTTTGAAATATAACGAATTCCTTCCAGAAAGAGTTTTTGCCCAACATCCGGGACAAGACGGGGTTTTCTAACTTTTCGCTCAAAATTCTAGAAGTAAAAAGGGAAAAAAAATCACTACTAAAATTTTTTTAAATTTGCATAAGGACTAATTAAATTAATTTGTATTTCACATTAAACGCACATGAATACCATCGTTCAATCTCAACGTCTGCACAAGAGTTATATTAGACCACAATCACTGCACTTAATCCACCCCTTCTCTGCAGGGACCGACTTCCAAGCTTAGGGGCCCAGGGCAAAAGAACATTAAGGAGCCTCTCGACGCAACTCAAAATAAAACTGCTAAATTTTTTATGTATAGGCACACAATGCGAAATGACGTAATCAATCAGCTTTAATACAAATGTAAATAGTAAGAAATATTTATTTTTTTAAAAATGCTAATTTTTTCCTTTTGAGAATTTGACTTAACGTTAACGGTCAGTACTTCAACAGTTTCTTCATTCGTTTCTGCTTCTTTTAGCTTTTTTTTAGTTGAGCCAGATTCGTACGTTCTACCCATTTTATAATTAGAAAATCCCTAATAATTACAATATCAGAAAATTTGGTATGGGAAAAAGTATCCGTTAAAGACTATGGATACTTTTTTCCTGAACCAAATGTGCTATTAGTAAACCCAGTTTGTTTATGGTCTTGGTCATAAATTGATTTTTGCAATTGATCCAAAGGTCATTTCTGTGACAAACGCAATGAAAAAGGCGACATACATCATGAACGTGCTGAAAAAGTTCAATTGATTTAATTGGATGAAATAGTAGAAGTTTTGCAAAATAATTAACAATTGATTTAAAAAAATTGATTCAAACAATTTTATAAACTAAATATAATTGGTTTTTTTAAAAAAATCGTTAGTAAATTTATTTTTAACTTTTTCACTTATATTTAGCATTAAATCATTTTTGGGGGCCCCCTTAAAATGGGTGCCCTGGGCAAGTGCCCCGAATGCCCTGCCGTAAATCAGTCTCTGCTTCTCTGAATAACTCCTCCGTCTAACGTTTACTAAAACAAGGGAATGAAACCTACCTTCCATATCATCTGCTAGATTCTGCTGAGCCACCAGATCGTATCTGAACTCGATGGTGTCTTTCCTGAGTATGTCCAGAGGAGGGTCGGCCTCCACATACAGGGCCACCTGTCCCCTCCTGGAAGTGAAGCACCTGTGCAAGTCCTCCGGCCTGCTGTCCCTCGAGCCCTTGTACAACGGATAGAGCTTCTTCTCACCTTCCAGGAACATTCTGGCACCAGTGGAGTTGCCGGTGATTCGGACGCAGCCCCTGAAGGAAGACAGGGGCGGCCTCAGCAGGGCTCTCAGGGCTCCCCTCGGGTAGTGCCACTTGATGCGCCCCTGCGTGCAACGGAGGTAGAGGGGTTGCACGCCCCGTGTTTCGCCTTGGAGAAGGCCACTGAAAAAAAAAGGATGTTGTAGTGTATTGAGTTTTTCTAGGTTTTCATGTATCGAAATAAGAATATTAAAAAAATTTAAATGGAATATTATATTTGGATTTAGCTGAAAATGCATTCCACGAATTTTAAACACATTGTCAAGGGTTTTAGAAAAATCAGGCGGACACGAGGCGTTTATTGTTCAATGTGGGTCACTATTCACGGAAAATAAAAGTAGAATTTTAGCAATTACACAATCTTGAAGAGAAGCCTACACACCTGAGCATTATACGTAATATATTATCCCTCGTTGGTAGAATTTAAAATAGTGTAATTAACCTCCATACAGAAAAAAATACTTTTGTAAAATCCCACTACTTTCTATTCAATTGTTCGCATATCAAATCAATCCCTTGAATAGTAAGTCAAAGCCTTTACTCTAATATAAAAAAAACGGGTAAAAAGTAGGATATACACCATATATTCTCTATGTACAAATATTTTAAGAAAGAAAAGGAATAAAGTGCCTCTAAATTATTATCTGCAGTTTATCATTTATACACTCAAATGTAGTGCACTTCTTAGTTCAGCTCCCCAAGCGGCTGTTCGGGCATTTAGCCGCCCCTGAATTTTCCCCTGGTACGCCACTGCATTTATCGCAAAGGAAGGATGATGTCATTAGAAATGGCCGATCGCCGTAGCATGTAATGGGCTCTGTTTGTCTCGAAAACAAGCCCATAGTTTTGGTGTGGCTACTCGGAAACAACGACCGCTCTTTCAACAAACATTCCCAATCAAACCCAAAACAGCTGAATTTATAACACAGCCCTATTTGAAACTTGGAGAAAAAAATAGAATGGTAGTAAACAACAACTATTTCGAAACACCAACATACCATCCCTTCACTGGAATCAACAAGACTGTTGATGAAAACTCTGATGATGGAACACCTAAGACAAAACCAGAGCAGCGACGTGGAACAAGACGTTTCAAGAAACGATTGTACTTTGTGAAATTGATGTTTAAGGGGCTTAGAGCTCCATTGAACGAAAACAATAACTCGCTTGTAAACTGTAAAAGGTAAATCATTTTTTTAGGTAGTTTCCTTTCTAGAAGCACCGGATAGCTTTGTATATAAAACAGGACAATTGTTCGAAATCCAAGTGGAACCAGCAGCGGTTGTTATAGCGATTCAGTGTCTCTAGATACCCATTTCACATTTATATATTTACAAATTTCAGAATTTATTTTGCAATTTGTCTGACGTAATACAAAATTTAGTGGTAAAATTGGCTTTATCCATGGAACGAGTCGGCTACAGATAAACGAAAAGAGAAAGACTTGATTTAATAGAATTTATAAAACAATCCCATTATTACTTTCTGTAGCTGGTTCATATTCCCTCGTGTGAAGCCATCTTTGCATAAAAAATTAAATCAGTGTTTCACTTGTGAGATTCTTAAGAATCAGGGGTGGCTTAAGACCCAAGCGGCCGCTTTAGGCGCCATATTTTCAATAAAAGTGAAAATATAAATGATTTTAGCATTGGAAATTTGTAAACTACAATTGACATTTTCTACATTTATATTGATTTTATGTACGGTGCTATATACGGTGCTTAAAGCATATAAACGTTGTTTGTTTATTTTTTATGGAAACTGCAATCAAACACGGATTTACTTAAGGATAGCAATAGGGACCAAGGTTGTTCAATTGTAGGAAAGCAGATTGCGATTACTGGTTACATTTGTAATTAAGTATTCTTCTCAAGGAAAAAATTGTAAGGATTTTTCCTTGAGTTTTGTTTAAAACGTTTTACTATAGTTGGTGATAATTACAACAATGAGGTGACATTTTAAGCCATAGAACACATGTTATAAGTGTGTAATCCATGTCATATTAAGAGGCCATAAAAAAATGGCCTATTTTAATTGTATTACTATTTTATAAAGAGTGCTAAATGCATAAACTTTAGATGTAAGTTATACATAAAATTATTATACAGTTCTTACTATTAATATAAAAGATAAAAAAAAAACAGTTTATAATAATATGAAGAGATGTGTTCTGAACCGAGTTCGAATCATGGACCGTGGGGTCTATAACAAGACGCGTTTTGTTATCAGGTGTTATCACTGTAAATACAATGCACATAGTTCTTCCAAATTTCGGATAAGATTTTTTTTCACATTTAGAAATGTTTTTTATGTGAAAAATCTGGGTCTGCTAGCTCTAAGTATTTTCCTTCAATATTGTTGGGTTCGGGCTATTTGAATACTCAGTGCAAGGACATGTGTACACTTAGAGGAGAGAAACATTCACGCAATAATTTATATTTAACGGTCATTGAGTTATTCGAAGACTACAAAGAAGAGCCTATTGTTTCAATTTTTACGATTGCCCATTTGCTATCTATCTGCCGGTTTACATGGCGAAAGTCTTCAGCTTTGAGACCATTATCAAGGAATTGCGATCATTTTTTCAACTATCCGTCCACGCCTGCAATGGCTTGAATTAAAAGACTGTCCATTTAAGCTACAGCCGTAGAATAGGACCTGCCACAGAGTTTTAAAAGCAGGCATAAAAGCTTCTCACATTGCTGCTTTTACGAATAATTTGATGAATATTTCCTCTACCGAGAAAACCCATAGGGAAAACCCGGTTGTGGAATTGTAAGGCGCTTTAATTATACTTTAAGTAAATACATATTTAATAGGAGTCGCTACATATTTAATAGGAGTCGCTGTCTTGGAAATAATGGAATAACATTAATATTTATATTGTGACTTATATTAAGAGATTGAGCTGTTTCTTGCTTTATTTAATCTTGTATTAAAAAATAAATAAACATAAAAAGATGTGCCTTGGTGAAGTCAAAGAAAGTAATAAAATTGTGTCCCAACTACAATTTCAAAACTAAACGTACAGTCCAAAAGTTCACCGAATCGCACTCAAACAATACAAATGCTTTACCACCTCACCAAACTTATCATCCAATTGTTTCCTGACCACCTGTGAACTCAGATGGCCCTACCTTTATTCCGCCGACTTATGTGCAAGTAGTGGGAGTGGTCGAACAGACACTCGAAATTCCGGCCAGTTTGAGACCCGGGTCATCCAGTTATGCTGTAAAGAGGTTCTTCTCTCCAAGAGCACTTCTTTTCTTCGTGCCGAATTTGTAAGACCCCAGCTTTTGTTGCGCGCCACTTGTGCGAAAGGAAACTTGGGTGCGTTCGAGGGTCTGAAGAGGCAGTTGGTCTTCAAGTTCTCTCGGATGCTCTGTCACCAGGGAGATCTGAAGTGTCAAGAACTTTCCATGGTAATGAAGGCATGTGAGGTAAAATGGAGCCCCTTTCTCGAGTCCTTCAAGTTGTCGGGTTCTACTTTGGGAGTTTCGATGCTTGAAGATTTTTTTTCGTTTTGATGTTTTGACATAGTTTCTGTTCAAAACGGACTCTTAATTAAAGAGAAAAAAATTAAAGAACTAAAGAATGTTTTTGTATTATTTCGGATAATTAGAATAAAAAAGTTGAGTTGGAAGGCAAATATTTCACAATCAGTTGAACTTATTAATCAGTGAATGCATATTTCATTTCCTATGTGGTACAGTTTAGAGATGCGGAATTATTGTGTCGTATACCTTTAAAAGTATGCATATTTCAAAGAAAACGAATCAAATTTTGTGTTGAGTTTTTTGCATGCGCTTCATTCCCTATTTTTTTTTACCAAATGGTTTCAAATCTAATCAAATCTTCCAAAGCTAGCTCAGATCCAATTCAATGATTTAAAAGAAACGGGAAATGTATAAGTAAACGACAAATTATTAAAATGTGAAAAAATAAATATATTTTTAAAATGTAATAAAATTAAAATTTTATATTAAAATGTGAAAAATGTGTATTAAAAAGTGAAAAAATACATATGTATTTTTATAATTAAGCTGAGGCATTTAAAAATAATCTTTCGTTAATAAAAATATTTCCTTGTAAATTATACAATGCCTTTGTTTGGCTTATTATCATTTTAAGTCTGTATTGTGGCTGTATATATGCATACACTTAAGCAAAGCTGCCAACCTATTAAAAGTTTTTAATAATAAAATTAATTTTCAATGATTGCTATCATACTTTTCAGTAATTTTGTCACTAAGATGGTGATATTTTTAGAGTACAAAATGAAAACATCTTTCTAATTTTATGGAAAAGGAGATTTAACGATTAGAAAAATAGCTTAACAGTTGGCAGCTCTGCTTAAGAAATTTTAATTTTTTTAAAATTACGACTAATCAGAACATTTTTGGCAACTGAAAAAAAATTACTAGGTGCCAATGACGACTAACTTTTTTCTCCAAAATTCCGTTCCCTGATTCTTTATCGAGTCAATGTGTAGTGGTTCGCTAAAATTCCTTTTCAAATCCGAAGTTTTAAGTGAAAAGCTAAATCTATAAAATGACCATATATTGCTGGTAAATTTATTTCCCTCACTTAAGTCTGAAATATACACACATGCCTCCTATATAAAGAAATCGAATGTGATGATTTTTTTTCTGTGTGCTAAAATCTCTTCGTCATTCTTTAAACCCAACACTATACCAGTGGCGTAGCCAGGATTGTCCGAAGGGGGGGGTCCATAAATTATTTTTAGTCCGACCAAAACCAAATATATTTTTTTTATTAATAACTAATTTGAAATTTTTTAACTAATAATTTTAATTAAATTTAATTACTAATTTGAATAAAATTTAGTTAATAATTTGAATAAAAGTTAATTAATAATTTTAAATTATTAATTTTAATTAATAATTTTAAATTTGCAATTTTAATTAATAATTTTTAATTAATAATTTTAAATTAGCAATTTTACTTGATAATATTAAATTAGTAATTTTAATTAATCATAATAATTTGTAAGTAGTAATTTTAAATTAGTAAATTAAAATTATTATATTTTTTAATTTAAGCATTAGTTTTAAATTAAAATTATAATTTTAATTGATTAAATATAATTTATATATTATAATTAAGAAGTAAATTAAAAGCTTAAAACACGTAGGCAGTGCCGTCACACAAAAAAAATTTGGGGGGGGGGGGGGCGGGGTTGAGACAAGAAATTTCCCAACTTACAGATTCGAAATTCCCAACTTCACGGCGTCGGGTACTGATACCAGCTCGGGTGTTATTCTCGTTATCTGACCATGATTAAAAAATACGAGGCATTATTCCCAGGTCTTTTTTTCGAGATAGACCCGAACCAACGTTGTGGCACGCAACATTTGTTGCACGCATGTTCCAGTGCAGTGTCCGTTCTAAGTGCGATGTTAATTAACCAAACTTAACGATTGGAAATTTTGAACACAACAGTGCTAAAAATTTCTAGTTCCAACTTATCAACTTTTCATAGGATAATTTTATTGTGGAATTCATAAAGGGGGGTTAACAAATACAGCCATGTTCTGAAAATGGTAACGTGATCTGTAAATAGTGGGAGTCAAAGGGACTCGGCAGTTGTGCCAACCCAGCCATTCCAAAGTTAATGTTAAAACGAAACACATATCACATAAAATTAGGTAAAGAAAATAGGTACTGAAAGATGCGTCCTCCGCGCATAAGATTTTTCGTAGCAATCGTATCGAAGTCCGAGAAATTTTTTTAACCGAGGGGTGATTTAAATAAAAGAACCCATTGAAAGTTCTGGAAGTTTCTATTTGAAACTGGTAAAAACTAAAAAAAAATATATTTATAGAAAAACACACAGGAAACGCACAGCGTCAACATTACACAATTTTGTGATTGGTTAATCACAAAACAAAACAAAATAACAAAAAAAAATCCTAGACACGAGACTATAAATTTATATGGGACTGACGCGCCAGTCCCATATATTCGAAGCGCCATGGCGCTTCGAATATTAGCTGAAAGAAATTTTACATTGTGGAAGGCAAAACCAATAGGGTTATATGAAACAAAAGTAATTTTCGAATAAAAAGGAGAGGATTTTGATTTAGACAATCGCACCTAACACCATTAAAAGAGAAGTTATTTTAATAAAAAGAACACTGTGTGACGTTTGCGTAAAGTGCAACGCCATATATTTTAAAATTCTTTAAATGATAATCTGAACGTTAAAACATATAATATAACTTTGACAATAACGAACAACCAGGGACCGACTTACAATCTTAGGGGCCCAGGGCAAAAGAACATTAGGGGGCCCCACGACGTAATTCAAAATAAAACTGCTAAATTTATGCACAAGCACACAATACAAAATGACGTAATCAGTCTCAACTCTAATTTTCTTTTTTTGAGAATTTGAATTAACGTTAATGATCAATACTGCAACAGAGTTTTTTTATATGTTTCTAGTTCTGTTCTTTCTTCCTTTTTAGCTTTTTTTTTGTTGAGCCAGATTAGTATGTTCTACCCATTTTATAGCTAGCAAATCCCTAATGATTACAATATTAGGAAATTTGGTATAAGAAAAAAGTATCCGTAAACAACAAATCTACGTGCGAGTAGTAAACACAGCTTGTTTATTGTCTTGGACCTTGGTCATTAATTTAATTTTACGAGTGATCCAAAGCGCATATCTTTGAAAAACGCGATGCAAAACGTGACATACACCCTGAACGTGCTGAAAAGTGAAATTGATTTAATTGGGTAAAATAATATAAGTTTTGCAAAACAATTAATGATTGATTTTTTAAAAAAAATTTGATGAAAATAAATTTAATTGATTTTTAATAAACATTTTAGTAAATTTATTTTTAACTTTCACATATATTTAGCATTAAATCATTTTTGGGGGCCCCTTTAAAATGGGGGCCCTGGGCAAGTGCCCCGAATGCCCTCCTGTAAATCAGTCTCTGCGAACAACAGAATGAGCAGATGCGACCATTTTTTAGTCGCCTGCTGGAAATCTGAAAACATTGTTCCTTAATTTAAACAATTTATTATATATTTAAAATGTGGGATTTTTTTTTTAAGGAAACGATGCCACGATTAAAATTTTTTTTCGCTTGACGCAATAAAAAATACAATGAAATTTATAAAACAGTTCCGCCACTGGCGTTGTCTCGGCTACAGACTACATTAGTCAACTCCACCTGGAGTCTTAGCGTCATATCGGTCGAAAGTGTGCAGTGAACTCTGAAACCAAACACACGAATTCAAGTTTAATTTTACAAGTTGGACAATTTCTAATTTTCCCTTAATAACCTTGGTGTTTTTGCTTTCATTTGTTAAAAATATTAATTTTCTTCAGACATAAATTTTCCCAACTCGGGTATTTATAAACCTTGAAATTCCAAACTTTTAGGGTTTCCAAATTATTGGGGGGGGGGGGGGGGGGTTCGGACTCCCCCCCCAAAACTTCTACGGCGCGACGTGCCTGCACGTAGGGGATGAATGAGTCAGAGAAAATACCTTACTTCAAAGCAAGCAATTTCTGGATTGATGCACTGTAAATTCCGGCTCAACTGCCGCCCCATTTCAAGTGTTAAGAAAAGTATCCTTTTACATGTACAAACAAGCAAGACAACCATACAGACCTACTACCCCATCGTCCCCCCCCCCCCCAAAAAAAGTCGAATTTTCGGTCTTCAAGGTTGTTTCACCATTGTTCTCCTTAAAATCATTCCTTCAGGGGACAGAAGGGAAAGGAGCAGGAGATACATGTGGGGTAGACCAGGAAATGCGACGTGTGTTTTCTCTATAGAAATCAGAGGAAAAAAAAATCTTCGTTTTTTTTTTTTTTGCATTTGTTATTTATCAAAAAAAAAAATTAACTTGGCTATGGGGGGGGGTTCTAACCCAAAGTAACCCAATGCTGGCTACGCCACTGCACTATACTATAACTATGGATGTGTCAACCATATACCCAAAATGAACCCCCTCCCCTCCCCTACAGCTTTATTTACTAGGAAGACGCCTCCTTTTGCGTCACACATACCGCGCACAGTCGCTTTTGTGTAACCGAATTTTATATTTTATTTTCTATAGTAAAGAGTGCCTTTTTTTTTATTTAATTCTGTGGCTGCACCCCTCTTTTGAAGGAGATTTTGACACGCGCTATCATTTTAGGGTGACTTTTTTTGTGAGAAGAGGTGAAATTTGAACGGCATGGCTAAATAAGTAAGAATGACGGTATTAGCTTCCATTCTTTGGTTGTATATTATGAAGCTCTCTCTGAGCTATAAGAAGCTCTTTGCTTTATCAGTCGGAATTCCAAAGGATTCAAAGTTTTCGATGTCATATAATCGAAGGTTATCTTTTTATATAAAAACATCGACTAGTCGAACATCTGGGCGAATTAGCCGTGTAGCAGAATTTTTACGTTAGAATGTGTTTGAAATTCTGACGGATTGTGTTATATAAATAATGTAATTTGTTTCAAATGTGTAGAGATTTAAATGGTATAAGTTTTAGACTGATGAATATGATAAAATTGTAATTATATTTCGTATCATAATATTTAAAAAAAAATGCAGAACGTTATTACATGTAAAAAAATGAATTATTAAAATTTTTAAATGGGTTTTGAAAGGCACACTTGAAAATATTATCCATGAGTTTTAGGAAACCGACGTAGTTTAAATTGATACGAATTTTGTGTCTATTGACTGAGCGTAAGTCCACTGTGCTCATCATTAAATAGTGCATGGTGCCTCATATCGAAGTATAACAAATTGAGACTCTTTATTAAGATCATATTTGTAAAACATATTCATGGTTTAAAATTAACACTAAGTTAACTTTTCAAAACTTCAATCACATGCGCTGTTTGCATTTTCGCATAACAATAATTATTTTTATCCGCCGCCTGAACGCATCGATTTGACTATATATAAAGTAAACCGTTTTAAGGAAGCTGAAGCGGGCTTATTATATCTCGTGTGAAATATAGCTTTACACGTCTCCCCATGTTAATAACATGTTAACATGATATTATGTGTTAATATCATGTTAACGTTAATAGCATGTTAACATGATATTATGTGATAATATCATGTTAATGTTTAGCATGTTAACATAATATTATGTGTTAATATCATGTTAATAGCTATGTTAATGTTAATAGCATGTTAACATGATATTATGTGTTAATATCATGTTAATAGCTATGTTAACGTTAATAGCTATGTTAATGTTAATAGCATGTTAACATGATATTATGTGTTAATATCATGTTAATAGCTATGTTAATGTTAATAGCATGTTAACATAAGGAGAGCATGTCAACATGAACATCTTAATAGAGTACAATACTACACAAATTGGGCATTTCAAAGTATTTATTTGAGTTTTTAACTTTCCTATCACTACTAATTAAATACATAAATATAAAAATCAAATAAAAATACAATTTTTTTAAAAGTTATTTTTGTTTTGTATGAGGAATAAAACAAACCCATTGTGTGTTAGAAGAGTGGGAAGTGCCGACAAGAACAAAATCTTAACAAAGTCAAAATTAAAAGTTTGGACACATCACATGAAAAGAAAATGAATAATAACACAAGGTGAAAAACAATTTGATTACGAGTAGAAATAAGGACAATTAAAGTTTTATAATAAAGGTGATAGAATTTCCTGATTCGAAGAATCAGGGGAAAAAACTATTTCAAACAAACAACGATAATAAAATTTCATTGCGGTTTTATTATTATTTGAGTGTCATCCAATGTTTCCTGATTGGATTGAATCCTCATGATTTAGAGAGTTGTCCGCCAGCAAAGTGACGTCATGCTTCTAATGCGGACGCAGGATATGGCCGCGAATTGAATTTGAAAAGGATATGGGTTCTCATTTTTCGATTCTAGAACGCATACTTTTATCTGTCTGGCGGCACATATCATTCTAGTTGGAAAGAGGGAAAATTAACGCGAGACGCTGTTGTTGACACTTTGTTATGAATTTAAATTACTACTTTAAAATACGCAAGAATTCTATGGTTGATTTCAAAATGGCACAAATTCCAAAATGTGTGTCGTTTTATTCAGCATTTTATTAGTTGAGAGAGTCGAATAAAACATCTAAAATAATTAATTTGTAAGTAGTAATTGTTCTAATACTTAAGAAGACGATGATAAAGAACACATTGCCGATCTAGCCAAATAGCAAAAGCTGAAACAATATTATTTTTAAATCTGTCGACAAACTGTATTATTAGAATATGTTTGAATATTAGTATTGCCTTCCATTGTACATATATTCAAATGCATAATTGTGTACCTTTTTATAACTTAAAATGTGTTCAGATGACATTTTTAGTTTACAGTCTCTCTTAAATGAATGGAACATTAAACGATAAATGTTTACACGGAGTAGGTATCGAGTGTTTCAACTCCGCAACGCAAGCGTTATGCCTCCATCCATACGAGAAGGAATGTTTTCGGTTTCCCGTGAGAAGCAACATAAAAATCTGACATAAGGAAGAACTAGAGCGATAGCCGTGAGCGAAAAGAACTCCGCAGTGAATACTCTTCGTCTATAACCGTGACTGAGATGCTTCACAACCACCCTCCAGAAAGAATATAACAATAAAGAAAAGAAAAAAGAACATTCGGAATAAACAACTAACCTCACGTAGAAAGTTATAGGTTTCGAGCATAAGAACACAAACTCTAAAACCGGTATCGTCTGCAGACAAAATAGACGAGAGTTGAGATGATCGCCCTTAAACAATTTCGATCGCGATCTTCTTTTTTTTCTGCAGCTTTTTATACCGCTTTGTAAAAGAAAACGCGTTTTTTGTAAACATTAAGTTTATATTTTAAAAATTTAAAGTAAACTATCATCTCGAGTTTTAAACAACATGTCGATAAACAGATTTTATTTACGATTCGGAAGATAGCTGATCGCAAAATAAAATGAAGCGCAATCGAGAATGTTTTATAAAGAATAGTACGCAAGTTTTTTAAAAAAATGCCCTTGTTCTAGCTGCTATTAAAGTTTCCTATGGTCATGTTCCGAGACAAAAATATAAAAGCAAAATATTAACTTCGTACCTCCAATTAAAATTAAATATCGCACAAAAATCTAGACAAAGGATAAACATAAACAAATGTTGTAGGTAGAATCAACTGTAATACAGTAGAACTCCAGTTATCCGGATCAATTAAGACCAGATCCCATCCGGATAATTGAACAATTCACGAAAAAAAGATTTATTCTTAGTTAAAAATCGATTTTTGCTTTAGTAAATAATGTGATTCAATAACTATGACAACAGTTTGTTTACATTTTGTACTTACACACTGTATTAAATGTGACTAATCATTCTGTGTATCTACTAATCGGTACACTAAAGCACTTTTTTTTATTACGAGAAACTTTCAAAATACTGATTTTGCTGATTTTTTTCAAAGCGATCTCGATAATTAGAGTTCTACCGTACAAAACATAGAAATCGTCTGTCGCATTAAACAGTTTCTCTCTTCTTTGTTTATGTGCAAAATTGATTATTTATACTATTCCAATCATTAACTTTAATTAGTTTACTTATATTATAATAATAATTGTATCGTTTGGTGCTTTGTTTTTTTGTTTGCTTTGATGAATGGCAACAAATGCCAGTATTTTTCGCAGAAGTTAATTTAGAATTCTGAAAAACGGTAAAAAATGTTAGTATCTTGTGGATCAATAAAGTTTTTTATATTAAGAGGAAGTCAGATTATTCACAGTTAAATAAAAAAAGAACGAAATATTAATTCTTCTGATATAGTCGCGCATCGTTTGTTCAATTTAACATTAAAAAAGCAACAAAAAATATATATATTCATCTGACTATTTGCGGGTCAATAAAGAATCTGTCATTTCTTTTTATCTTATTTACTTTTTTTGACCTCACATTGAAAAAAATATTCCTTCAGGGTTCCTGGAATATATAAGCGAAAACGATTAAAAACGACCATAAACGAAAAGATCACACGGAAAGAAATGGCAACGTCTCCATTTCATCTCGCTCGGAGCCACTTTTCTGCATAATATTATCTTGGAAAAGCCATTACAATCCCATGCAGAATGTCCGCTTCCTTGAGAAAGAAACGGATAAACTTCCATTAACAAGATGAAGACGAATCAAATCGCTAAAAAATGATATTGGCCGTTTAGTAATTGAAGCCTGGTAATTATTTTCTTTTGACTTTTTGACCAATATTCCATCGATACTCTCCAAGAACGATATTTTATTTTAGTAATAGTAATAATAATAATTAGATGAAAAAATAGAACGCTTTATGAATTTTACTCGTCTTCGATTATTTTATATAAAGTAAATGTTTTTTTAAATAAAAATAATTATTATGGAACGTTTAATTTTGCTACATTGGCAAAAATATTTTTCGTTTCTAGTATTTACAGGTAATTACTATCGTCAAATTGGAAGTGTAAAATTTGATTTATTCTAAATTATCAATTGAATATAAAGTATTTTTTTTTCTTCGGAAAACCAAAGAGCGTATATGCTAAACCAAACATGTAAAAAAAAAAAATCTTTCTAGAAAAAAAAATCCGACTTTAAGGAAAATGCTCTAAAAAGTAAAAAATAATTTTTAATTCTACGAACGAGTTGGAAAATTGAATATCAATTTTATACTTAGTACAACTTTTTGAAATCAGCGCCAAAATTTGGGTATGATTTTTGTAAATTGGCACCAACTTCAAAAAGTTGTACTAAGTATAAAATTGATATTCAATAATTAAATTTTTCAATTCAATCGTAGAATTAAAAATAAAAAAATTACTTTTTAACGCATTTTCCTTAAAGTCGGTTTTCCTTTTTTTCTAGAAAGATTATTTTATTTTCCCCTTTTTAGCTTTTAATTTAGCAAGGGGCTTCGCCCCATCTTATTATTCACCAAGAAATTCAAGTAGCAACTTCTGCTTAATAATGTATATTGTTAAACAATCCCTACCAATGCCAATAAATGCTGGTTAAATGAAATGTCATTGTTGTACAACTTCTGTTAAACAATGAAAATATTATGAAATCGGATTAATTGTATAAAAAAAACTCCGGATATATAACAACCGGATAACCGATTATTTTTTGCAGATTTTGCCTAAGTGGATTTTTGTCTATCCAACAAAAAAAGAATTTTCGAAATCGGACAATATTTTTCTTCAAACGGTCCGGTTAATTAAGAATTCCAGATAGTTAAGTGCCGAATAACCGGATATTTTTTTCAAATTGCACCCAAGTGAAACAGACCCTATCCAACAAAAAAAATTGTGCAAGTATCTGAAGTAGAATTGAAATCCCGCGCGAACATACATTAAAAACAACAACAACATAACAGTCGAATCTATAACCTCTCGACTTGGCGCGCGTTTTGGCGGTTTTAATTTAAAGTTTCTGGCGGTTTTATTTTGGAGTTTTGGTTGGCGCGCTATTCAGTCGGTTAAAAAATAATAATAATGAGATAAGCATTGAATTTTATAAAAAAGGATTACTCTTATCCATTTTTGTAATAAAAAAAAATCTTATTTAAAAAAAATCCCTTTTATTTTATAACTTGCAAATTCGGGCGTCTGTAAAAATGCATAGGGTAAAGTACTAGATACCGACCATTTGATTTTTATTTAATTTGCTTTTAAAAAAACCCCTTCAACCAACGTTACTCAAAACCTTTTAAAATCTAATGCGAGTACAGCAGTCACAAGTTTGGTATTAGTCAGAAATTAGTTGGTAATTGGGACCTACATGTACCAAACGTTTTTGTGGTTTTCTGCGATTTGCGATCTGGTTGACATGTTTGGTTTTGCTTGGGCACTACTCAGCAAATGTTTTTAAAATGACATTTATTTTTAAAAAGCGACAGTTGTCATTTTTTATTTTTAAAGTCTTTCTTTTTTCCTTCTTCTTTATTTTTTAGTAAAGTTAATATAAAAAAATGTATTTCTTAATTTTAATAGTGTAATGAAGGTATTATTTTTGACCGAAATTTTTATGTATATTCCTACTGTTTCTACATTTTTTTAAGTTTCTAAAATTTCTAAAGCAAATTGCTTTTAAGTTTATAAAATAACAAACCTAAAAGAGGACTGTTACAGGTTTTAAATGTAGGGTGGTCACAAATTTTTGACGGGATGGTCATTGTTTAAATGTATCACATTTAGCTGTATTGATAAAATAAAACATTATTGTTGTCAAAATAATTCGCTTATATTTAAAACACGCGACATGTTATGAATAAGTTGTAGCTCTGAAATCGAAAGAGACTGAAAAAAAAGTTGATTGTGGCTGTGTCGGAGCACAGCTATAAGTTTTACGAGAAACGCCATTTCAGATTATTATAAAAGTAGGGATTGGTCACGAACAGAAATCTCGTCAACAGAAGGAAGATAAACAATACGTTTTGTTTGAAGATTTTGCGCACAGATTTTTATTTTTAAAATAAAGTATTTTAACTAACGTAAGCTTATTCAAAAATTAAATATTAAAAAAATTATTCACTAGGTAAACGCATACATTTTATATTTTCTCTTTAAAAAAATATGTCCAGATTTTTTTATTTTTGAACAAAAGAGACAACGCTAATGATAAACTAACATTCAGTGATTATGTAGGTTATGAAATAATGTAAAAAAATTGCGGATTTTTTTTAATCACTTAAAAAAATATTTTTAAAAAAATTGGCTAAAATAGGTGAGCACGTGTCCCTCTTCTGATTTTGGGTTATTTTACAAATATGGACCAAAGAAAAAGTTACCCAAGTACAATTCTATAATCAAGCTGTTCCAAAAATACTTCTGTAAAAAAAATCTTTAGCTTGCTCACTATTCCTGACCCCGCAGAATAATGGTAAATCCGGCACTGTATTTAAAGCGCAAAGCTTCTCTCTCTCACTAGTAATCTTTTTTTTTTCGATCTTCGCACCCCTTTTAGCGGCCAAACCACTCTAAAAGCATAACATGATATTACTATCCTGATAATCATGTATCCTGATGTAACTTCTTTTAAAGAAAACGTAAAGAAGTACGTAAAAATCGCTGAGAAATTAGGGAAATGGCTCGCAGTTGGTACGAAAAGTTGTGACTCTGAAATCGAGAAGAGAATGAAAAAATAAATATGCAACCTGTCATTTTTATGATAGACCGAAGAAAAGAGTTGAGTTTTATCAAGATGTTTTCTTCTACGTAACATATCCTTAAGTATGTGTGCAGGGTTAAGGTAATCAGAGTAGTGTGTGTCACACACTAAGATAACTTTTCGGAGGGTTGATAAGAACAATCTCTAAAATATGAGAGTTTTATTTACAAGTGGGATTAAGAAGAAAGGAAGTGATGGTGTTTCGTTGTTTTTATTAGAATTTTATAAAGTTGTTGATTTATAGCAGCACGTAAATTAAGACGCTTCTTTTCGTGAGTAGAACATTCTAGAAGGTGGCGTTAGGAAAGGAAATGAAATCTCTTGCGCATCATCCGACAACTTCCTATCATAACTTTTTAAAAATTAAGGGCCAGGAACTCGAGTCCGACTCAGCAACCTTAAAGGAACACAGTACCCAAAAAATTGTATAACATTCTCGATTTTCTTTTTACTTGTTAAAATTATAGTTTGGAATCTGCTAATTATGCTTGCAAAATTCTAGAACTGTATCTATGTTCTTAACGAGTTATTTAAGATTTTATACTGAATGATGTATTGCGTTTTTCAAAGAACGAAAATTTTAAATCGTTATTTTTCTAGGTTAATTTTCCATTATATTAAGTTTATCGAGGCGCTAAGGTTTTTTTTTATTATTAATGTAAAAATTTATATTTTTAAGCATATTGTAAAATATGTGTATATTATAAATTGACATGCGAATTAGCCCTATGAGTAGCATTATTTTAATGTAAAAAAAATTGAGTTTTAAGGAAAATGTTTGTGTTATGAATAACTATTTATATAAAAACCAAATACACGTAGTATACATAATTTTATTACCGATTCTTATGTATTATAGTAGAAAGATCTAAGCAAAAAATTTTGGTGAACATAAAAATAAAGAAGCCGTAGCATTAAAAAAAGTTTAAAAAATTGAAAAAATTTAAATTTTGAAAAAAATACAAACAATTATGGAATTTTCGGGTGAAATATTGTTCTCTTATATAAATTTAAATAATTTACATGAAAAAAATCCAAACTAAAAAAAAAGTTTGTCTTCTTAACTATTCCCAATTTTTTTAATGGTTTCAATAAAATTCGACATTTATGTGTTTCATTGTCTTTCTATTAGTGTAGTATAGATGGAAAATTGTCAATGAATTCATCAAATGTACCTTACTTAAGAATAACGTCGTTTTCTAACTTTTAATTCACTTGGACAACACGTATATGGATACCACTAATGCTAATATTAAGAGCGCATAAAAAAATTTTTATGAAGTAATTAGCACCGTTTTAGAGTAGTATCTAATAAACCTAAATCGAACATTTGAGTTATTCCTATTCCAAATACATCCGATTTTCCCTTTAAAATCTTGTTTTATCATGGGGTCCAATAAATTGTTCTCCCCGTTTTGCCTGAGAAACATTGTATGTTCTTGAAGAGTTTGTTTTCTTGAGATTCTTACTTATCTAAACAGAGTAAGTCGTTCCTGTAAAAAAATGCATACCTGGAACGTAATATCTCCAGATTTATTATTAGCTATGTCAATGTCTTTTAGATTGGAAAAAATAAAGGTTAAGGTACAATTATAATAATTTCTTCTATTAATTTTTTAACATCACAATCAAGCTTTCTTTCATTTGGAAACAGCACGTTTGTTATTCAAAACAAAATGTTTAAAACGTTGACAATCATATGGGAAAATTAAAGTTAAAAAATTGCGTCCTGTCTCTTCCTTTAATTACGAGTAAAATGGCAATGTCGGTCGCTTCTTTTAAACGAATGAAATTGTGGGTAACAGCTAGCCATTGACAACATTTTCCAAGTATAATTTTTTAGAAGAATGCAATAAGAAAAGAACTGCTTAAACATAATTTTATTGCAAAAGATTTGATTTCTTAAGAAAAACAATTATGCATGTCGATAATTTGATGAGTTTAAGTTGTAAAAGTGAGATAAAAAAGAGTCATAGTGTTTTCACTTGCATCCATATTACTCATATAACCTCCTTAAAGAAAAAACAGAATGACTACAAATTCATTAAATTAACAAACAATCTTTTGACAGATTGACCACGAATTAGCAATGAAAAAGTTAACCAATCACAAGTCACGTAGTTATTACTCACCGTGTTGACTGTGTTAGTCAAATCAGACGAAATAAAACGTGCTTTTGTTTAATCATTCTATTGTGCAAATCTTATTTGCTGATTACAGACACATCAAATTACTTGAGAATTTTGTTTTCACATTTGCAAAACCACAAAATTGGGTGACCTAGCCGCAAAACCTCGTTTTAGGTTGAAAACTTCCGTCAAAAGTAATGAAGATTTTTAAAAACCTGAAACATTTGTTTCTCAGAGTATTTGTATTCTATATTGCGATTTTTATCGTGTACTTTTACAAATTAATCAATTGTCAGGTATTGAGTTTTCATACTTATTATTTATGTTGACATAGTGAGGATTTTTTTTAATCATTAAAGAAAAATCGTTCTTTTCAATGGCAATGTGATTGAACGTTTGAATAAATGATTAAAAATATCAGTTCAGAGAAAAATCAATTTAGAAAGATTTCAGTGAGATTCTAAGTTATTAATTAATATTAACCCTTTTTTGGTCAAATTTTTTTCTTTCAAATTTTCAGAATAAAAAAAGCTATTTTTGTACGTTGTATTCTGAATTTTAATAATGTGGCTCATAAGACTCTATATCTGTGCTATCCTACACACTGTATGATCCGTATGGTTGTTAGAACAATACGGACCAGACAATATATACGGGCCAGAAAATTCTGAACGTACGAAATCGACGTCGAACAAGAAATGGTTAGAGCCCTATTTAAATTAAATTAATAACTTATCTGTTCTAAAAACATTATTATGCGGCATGGATATTTTCTAATAAGATTTTTTTAAAAATAATAATAATACTTAAATGAAACCGCTTCTGTGTCTTTAATGGTTTTAATGATCGACGCAGTCCAAGTAACAGAGAAAATATTTTTTTTTCGTGAAAAGCGTCCACTTGAAGCGTGAAAAGAAATGTACTTTTTTTCGTTATCCTTTATTTCATATCCAGCAGCAGAAAGTACAAATTAGGAAAGCTCTTTAAATCACTAGGAAATTTACTTTTCCTTAATTGGATGCGATGTTTGACTCTCTCCATTTCCTTTCCTAAGATTCAGGTCAATTTCGGATTTCTGCGCCCGAAAGGTACCAAAAGTCAAAAACCTTGACTCCCAGTGAATCCCATGACCCCCTGTGTGTGTGTGTGGAAAAGGAACGAGCAGTTATTGTTGCGGGCAAAAGTTCCATCCCCAGCTCATGTATCAACTTCAAGAGGCCTCGAATCAATTTGTCTCTTTTGATCGATTGAGCAATTGGTACCCCGCAACTTCCTCGAGAACAGGGCTTCGATACAGATATCTGTACTACCTCAACGGATGTTTTCGGTTTTGTTTCTTATATACTTTTCACTCTTTATGTATTTACACATTAAAAAATAAACACATTATTAAAGCACTGCCATGGTAGATTTCTGTGTTTTAGGTAAACGTCCCAAAAAGCTTTGTTTAAAATTGCTATGGAGCAGTATTTTTGAGAATCAAATCAGTGAAATCTTAATAAGAAATTTTGTGTGGCTGTGTCAGATCATGACCAGAAGAATTTACGTAAAATTGCTTTTCAACTGGTTAGAAATAGGAATTGGCCACCAACAAAAACTTCGCCCAATAAGAGAAGATTAACAAATGAGTCTCCATTCTCCCCAACAAACGTGCTTTGTACTATTTCAAAAGTTTACAAGCCTCGACGGCTAATTTTCGTTCGAATCGTATTCTATAATTTGTCTTTACTATAAACTTTAAGTACACTTTTAAAGTTTTAGCGTGTCTTTTTCAAACTTCGGTACTAAACGTTGAATATTTTTTTCTCCAAATATCATTAAAAAATAATTTTATTAAGCGAATGAAAATTATATATTTATTTTAAAACACTATTTTTACTAAGATTAGTAACTATAAAATACAATGCACACTTTGAAAACAGCGTTTCAGAATGATTTCTTTAACATTTTCAGACTACTTTAAATCTTTGTAATTTTAATTTGCAATAATGAATAAATATTTAATTTGATTTTCATTTTCCGAAATATAAAGACTTGAAATTAAAATATTCCGTTAAAAAAATGTCCTTTACTAAACAAAGGAATCTATTCAAAATTTGAAAGAGATAAATTGAATAATAAAATTTCTTAATGAGTATTCTCAAACAATATTTTTTTGTTTTTAAACTAATTGCAATAATTAATCAATAACATAGTCGTAAAACTTCTCAATTAAATTCTCTTCAACTTTCTGTCAACCCAACAAATTGAAATTGTATAAACATTAATGAAAATAAAATGCAAGCTAAACAAGTCGATCCATTTGATTTGTTAATTTCAATAGCTTATAAAATAACCCATTAACAGACAAATTTCTAACTTTGATTAACAAATATAATTTTTTTTTATTCTTTCATCCAATGAACAAATAAGACAACTCACCTTCCGACCCAGTCACAAGTGTCCGATGACTGTCCGCACACTCTCCCGGCGCTGTTCAGGATCAGAACGACGGAGATGAAAAAAGAGGAGAACACGGAGAATAACATCTCTCCTACGCGATCATCTCCGCTGCAAGCGCATCCCTTCCACCGAAACAGGCGACTCCTCGGATGCGAATCCCTCAATTCTTCACACACACAACATGCGAATCCATCCGAGAACTCTGTTTCTCGATTGAGGCACCGAATGTCAACACGCGTGGGGCACAAGAAACGACGGAGATCGTAGAGTGATCAAGTTTTATATCCAGTAACACACGGAGATGCTGTTTGGTTTGAAGGTGGTGACTCGAAGGAGGAAGGGGAACAAGTGTCACGGAATGGGATGATGACCAATGGAGGAGTTGCGAGGTTGCTTTGACGTCACTCTGAACTTTCCCGCCATGAGTTGTTTCCAATGTAAGTAGTGCTGCCATCTAGCGGTTTCATTTATACTAATTTTAAGTATATCTAAGTAAATGTTTATTTTTTTAGTTATGGTGCTGCCATCTATCGAAGATAAGGGTATATAATTTAAATCATTGCTTGAGTTTAAAAGGAATTGAATTTAGAAAAACAGTAAAACTAGCAAATCGACATTTTTATCTGTGCATATTTTAAGTAATATTTACAGCTTCCCATTTGCATAAAAATGTTCGGCTTTCCACTTGTCTTTACAAATTACTCGTCAAAAAAAATTCCTTATTTTTTTTTCTAATACAATTCTGTTTTGTACTTTTTTTTGAAAATTCTATCTAAAAAAAGGTTTTCTAATGTTCTAGGCGATATAAAAAAGTTACATGGGTAATCTGGTTTTTATCTATAATACATGCGAATAAAAATACATCCGAAACTGTATTTTACCACCTATTGTTTTTTAGAGCAAGTATGGAAAAAAGGACACTCTTAGTCTTCCCCCCACTGGTTATTTGATCTCGGTAACTACAACCGCCCTTTAGAATAAACCCTGTGACATCTTCTTCATTAGTGGCATTGTCTGCAAATAAACAAAATGTCAAGACACCTATCATACATTAAAACTTTAAATTAACAGTGAATCTAAATTATGGTTGGTGCTAACGATATTGGACAAGTCGATTCTAACCTATGATCTAATACAGCAGTAGAGTAGACACCCGATACAATCATTATAGAATGGAAATTGCAACGAGTGAAATAACTTATTACATTATTAAAAAGTAATCAGGCTTTAAATTATCTCGTTAAGAGAAAAGAGTCGCTATATCAAAGAGTCGTAATAAGGGATTTCTAGTACTTCACCATTTTGAAACAGAATGCATTTATTTGTTGTGGAATAAAGGTCGCAAATGTGATCCTCAAGCACTTTATAAAATCAAAAATCGTTTTGTGAAATGTCAAGCATTTCCATCAGCAACTATTTAATGTAATGCCCGATTTCCGCTTGTTCCGTTTGTTGTTGACATACATATTCTTTTGGGACAATTTTATTTTATTCTCATTATATACTATGACCGTTACTTTTGAAAACAATTAGAAAAACATAGCAATTAAAACTAATTTGTAAACTTCAATGTAACCGATGACCTAAAAATTACTTAAAGCGTAAAATACGCTGAATAACGAAATATTCTATATAAATACCTCTTTCTATGTGTTTCTCCCCTAAAAAGCGTTAAAAGAAAACAAAAATGGAAATTACTCTTGATTTGTAAGATAAGTTTTTAAAAAATTAGCTTAAAAATAAAGTTGGAAGTATTGTGTATACTATTTGTGAACTATTTTTTGGAAGGGACTTACAGTAGATGAAAATTCATCTTTTGAACTCCGTAAGTAGAAATTTCTAGTTTTATTTTTTACTAGTAACAATATACGTTTTGCCTACTAATTAAAACAAAGCACCAAAGTAATAAATAAGATTAATTTTCTCACTCTCTTTATTTTAAAGTATTTGAGTTTCTTGGGCACATCTTATAACAATAGTGATGCTTCTAAGACAACGTTCACATTCATTTAAAAACTACAGAATTTTTTAAATGTTGCTTCTCGGGTGCAACAGTTGAAGCTGAAGAACGAATAGTGTCTGTGTAAAATGTTTCAGACTCTTATGTGTCGAAGAATCAGGCGTTTTACGGCCGGCAAACAAATGATTTTTTGCGTTATAAAGTTCGAGCTTAGAACTCAACAGTATCTAGGCCTAAATGCTATTTAAAAATAGTTGAAATAGAATTTAGATTTTAATTTATATTTTTATGTGAATTTTAACTTATTTCAGAACGAAACAGGCCATACCTGTCATAAAATGAACTTCTTACTGATCACATTAGTAATCATTGTTTCCTGCTTCTCCATAGGTAAGTGGAATTATTTCAGTTTTCATAATTAAAACATAAATTGTTGTACAGCGTGTCCCAAAAATATT
This sequence comes from Troglohyphantes excavatus, assembly GCA_963932185.1. Classification (NCBI taxonomy): domain Eukaryota; kingdom Metazoa; phylum Arthropoda; class Arachnida; order Araneae; family Linyphiidae; genus Troglohyphantes; species Troglohyphantes excavatus. The sequence goes on from OZ010668.1 coordinate 54,058,448, forward strand.
ATATGAACTTTTATTATTTTTGATGTTGGAACAATATTTATTTCTCAATAGCTGCGTGGGTTCGCGTTTCCTGGCACAGGGCTCGAAATAAGTCTCGGCAATGCCACAAGTTTCCTTAACATTACTCGACAATTATTGCTTCTCACCAGTGGTGGCGCCAGGTATTGCCCGACGAGGGGGCTGACTTTCCCCGACGGGGGGGCTAGTATCCTCGACGTAAATTGTGCATATAAAATTATTTCATCCTAAAAAAATTCGATGTGGCTTTTGTTGTAGCACTTTCAGAAAGATTCACGTCATTTTAACAAATATTATAAAAAATAGGAAAGAGTCGCCAACAAGAACATATCCAGTAAAATGAAGTTAAACAAACTGTTTCGCCTGACGCAGTGTTTCCCATCCACGCTCCGTACACGCTTCGCATCATTACCTTATTTTACACGCATTGGCGGAAAAATTTCTTATGGAACAAGAACAAATTTATGTAAATAGTTATATTTTTTACGAAATGGAAGTGTTGGAATGGATAATCCTAAAGAGTAATATATATGGTGTTCAATCCTGATACTCCCAGTACTAGGTCATTTTAAAGGCGCTTCACGTCAAAAATCAAGTATTAAACCAAATTGTAAATTGTTTAGTAAACGTTTGAAAGTAAATGCCTATAATATTTTGTTATTTATATGCATCGGTGATGAATAGTAGTACTTTGTATATGAATTATAAACACGGCTAGTATGTCAGTGCTTGAATTTTTTAAAATTATTCTGGTCCAAAATCAATAAGTATGAGTTTTATGTGTTTTGATATTTTAGTACTATCCGAACTACTTACTGCATAAACCTAAACCATAGTAGAAAGAAGATAAGTTAATTTTTTTTAATTAACTTAGTTCGTATTATATTAATAAAAAAAAGAAGAAAGGCTATATTTTGAGGAGAATAATAATAAAAAAAGCTCACCATGCTGTAGTATCTTGAACGCTACCCCAAATGCATTCCGATGATCAGTACTTTCAGCTGGACAACTAAAGAGTATTTCTGGCTTTCATGGATTTTTTTTTTAAATCGTTAATAACGTACATCTCGGAATCGAAAGTTTTCAGCAACACACTTTATTTTTCAATCCGACATCCACTTCATATATTTGCGCCAGTTTTAGTTCCGAAATCCTAAGTAAACGCTGGCTTGTTCCAATTGCAACTAATCTGACAATGTCTATCGTCTCGCTTTACGATTCACAGTGGATTCTTTGGTCAATGAAAAGGAATGGCAGCCATACAATGGAAACACGGAGTGAATGGTGCATATGTCCCCAGGACCAAAAGGCACAGACCCCCCATCCAGTCGCAAAGTTTCAAGAACAAGTAGGCAGTACTTTTTAGCTATAAGGAAAGCCAGGAAAGCGGCAATTTCCAGTTTTACGACTCACCAGCCCCCATGGAGGTCCAGTGGAGTTAGGTTGCCCCCAGCATAAATTCTACATTGCCCCTTTTGTGTGAAAAAAAACTAGGTTCTTTCTTTCTTTTTTTTTTTTGCCGATATTTGAATGCAACGTGGGGTTCTCAGCTGTAGCTTTAAAATGTATCTTTGCTCAGGTCCTATGCAGGGGCGGCTCAAGGTAAATTTTGCACATGGGCAAGAAGAGATTTTGGCCCCCCCCCCCTCCCCCATTCTTAACCCCTCCCCCCCGTGGGGAGGGGCTTTTATTCAAATCTTTTTTTTTAATAGTATATAGATGGAAATTATCAACAATTGCATGATTTGTCACAAAACATGAATAATTTATTAAAATTGGTTTGATTAATAGAAATAATGGTCGCTAAAATAAAAATAAAAAATATTTTTGCTAGATAGAAAGCAAATCAACATATAAATTATTTTTATTAGTAATATCTAAAAAAATGTAGTAAATGACTTATAAACAGGGAAAAGGGTAGTTATTAAAATTTCTGTGGGACCCACCACTTCTCTTGATGCTTTTTTCTGAGTATAAACGATAGATCTTGAATGTTATTATGTTTCACATTTTCCGTATTTGCCAGAGACTTTTTAAAATAAAAAAAAAAGAAAGGGAAATGTTATTTTTTTCCTTTATTGGACAGTACTTAACCGTACCACAGACCGAATACGGATTCAACACCACCCACTATGAGAAGGGGTGTAATTCCCCCCTCGATCCTCCACCGACCTGATGACCTTTCCCAGTGCCATAAATTTGATATTGTGGCTGGGGTGGGCATCAGCATTTTCTTGTTGAAAAGTCTATTTATCGTTCTTTCTGTTTGGAGTGCTCTTTAAAAGATTGATGATTTTCCTGAGAGAGAAGACCCCTTTTCGATTGATGTTTTGAATGCTTGTTATCTCTATCGAGTATTTTATTACCCCTTACCGCAGGGGCGATTCAATTGCGTTTCGTATTACAACGGAGTCTGAAGAATTTACATCTACCTCTGGGCTTACGCACAAGATGTTTCTTACCCAAATCACTGCCCCCTGATCCCCTCCCAAGAAATGTCACCCGTGGTGAAGTTGGGGATTTCTTTGTTGTCATTTCTTATTTAGTGCTTTACAAAAAAAAGTATAAATCCCTATATATCTCTGGGGGAAAATATTTTAAAGTATTATTTCTGAAAAGGTGACGTGCACACACACACTTCACATCCATGTAAAAATAATACAAGGAGTAATTTTCCTTTAGCACACAATTTAAATTTAATTTTCGAATTAAATAGCCCTGTTTTAACAATAATGTTTAATTTTTTTTAATCTTTTGCAATACTCTTGAACTTTTAATTCCTGAATGGGTATGCCATGGGGTGCCAAATTCATCAGAATTGTTTAGAAAGTGGACACACTCAAAATCGCTCATTCACGAAGTTTTCTTGTGATACAACAAAGAACTTTGTATATGCACAAATTTCATTTATTTGTTTACAATATTAACTTACAAAAAAATGCGTAACTTTATGACAAATATGTTTTATCCCATATTTCATTAACTATTCCCGATTTACACGATCACTTCTTCATTTAGTGTTACTGATAATTCATCAATCAAGTAATCTTTCTCCTAAATTATTATTGTATTTACAGTTTAATTTTAAGGTTGTATGCCTTCTATAAAATATATATCGGAATATCGTGCATTACGATATTCCAAAATGCAATGTTAGTAATATTTACCATTAAAATAGAATTATATTCACCTGGTCTTAAATAATAAATTCAAACAAAAACACGGGATTTATAGTGTTTGATAAATATATATTTCAATGTTTTATATAATATATTCAAGATTTTTGATTCACAATTGCTTTTAACATTAGTACTAGTAATTACTGTGAACAGTAGTCTCGCGACCGAAAAGCAGAAAAAATCCATAGCATCGATTTTAATGACTTCATGGAACATTCAGCAAAATTTGAAAAAAAAATGAATAACGCGTTTGGGCGTGAGTACGTAACAAACAAGTTTATAAACAGATGAAATGCCGGAAGTTTGAGTTAAAGGTTAGTTAAGAAATCTACCCTTGTATTTTTATACACATTAGCTTAATAAGTAGGATTTCTTCAAGATGTAGATAAAAATATATTTTATCTGCAAATTTTGTTAGAAAAGAAGAAAAGTGTGCGATTTGGTGTCATTTTTATTCATTAAAATTATTATGCATCGTCAAATTTTAAATGCGATATTTTTGTTAATTTTATCTGTTTAAAAATATCAACGTAAATTTAACTAGCTCAGGGGGGTTGTGTATAATAAATAAATATAATTTGTCAAGACAAACAAAAATTGCACAATATCTTTTAAAATTTTCTTTTTTGCCGGCATACAAATATATTTGCAAAACACTAGGCAGCGAAAATATAATATTTAAAATAGTACATTACAAAAAGGGAACTTTGATATTTTTATACAGATAAAATTGAAGCATATAATTATTCCAATCTTAGAATTTGACAAAATTAAATATTTAAAATTGGTAAAAAAATATTGCAGCAGAACTTAACCCTTCATTTTAAAGAATAGATTGCATTAGACCAAGTGTCCAAGTAAAAAATTTAACTAGTAAAATGCATTTGTAAAAACCAATTATTAAAAAAAAGGAAAAATAAATAATATAATATTTCTTTCCTTTCCTTGAAAGCATGAAATTGAGTCAATTATCTCATTTTGAAATCCGAATTTATTATTGGTATAACTTTCAACAAAACATTCACTTCTCTTTTTTCGCTGTTAATATTTTTTCAAAATAATTTTTATTGCTAACAAACATGGCTCGATTTTTTTTTAATTGACAGCATCGCCAAGGGAGCCCTATTTCTTAAAACAATGTCGAAAACACAAAAACCTTTTTCTCCCACGCATATTAAGAGATTACTATACAACTCAAAAATAAAATTTATTAAAGGGTTAGCATAAATATTTGCAAAAATTGCAATAACAATAAAAAATTTCATGTATAGATTATTTTTATATAATGGCCTAGCTAAAATACAGTTGGGGTCTCTAAAACAAGAAACTTCATATACCTTATGGAAATTTCAGGTCCCGCTAAAAAGCGCGTTGCAAGTTTTCCTAGAGAAAAATCCACATCCGCCTTTGAGGACACTTATTTGGATGTGAGGGGTTGTTGTTTTCAGGGGGTTGGGAAAGAAGAGATTTATGAGTGAGGTCTTTTCGACTGCTCATTAAAACATTTGCGAACCCTTTTATTGACCACCGGACCACAGAATATATACGACAAAGTCGACCACAGGATGCAGGTGCTAAAAAAACTAAAAATAAAAGATGGGGGGGGGGGGCAGTTTGGGGAATCGTCCCATTGATCGCCCACGTGTTTTTTTGACGTTGCTTATCTTTCTAATGTATCAGGATCGCATTCGCCTTTAAAAAGATTCCTTTATTTTCTTTCCTAGCCAAGAGAATCCCTGTCCCGAGATTAATCTATGGTCCCGAGGTGGTACGCGGTACGGCCATTAAAAAAGATTTATAATGGTCTGGGGATAGAAGACAAGTCACGGAGGTCAACCCCTTAATGTGACCACCCGTAGCTCGAAAAGTGGGGTGGTGAAAGCGTGTGACTGGTCTTCAAGCTTTTGAAAATGTTCAGTTACGAAATAAGTTGCAGTGAACAGCGGAATTTAGCTATTTGAACTCAGTAGCTCCGGAAGTTATTTCAAAGAGCTATGGCAGGAAAAACTAACATTTTGTTCCAAATGGCATTACATACTTTTTTCTGGAATATTTTTTAATACACGTTATTTGAATGTACGTAAGGCAACTGCCATACCCGTTCCGGCGCCAATGCAATCTTTTATTATTATTTAGTTGAAGATTACATTTCCTCGAATACACCAACAGTTATTGAAGGACACGTTCCTGTACAAAATCAATTAAATAAGAAGGGGGGTGGGGGGAATGTACAAAATTATATAAGGAAAACGGTTGGTACTAAATTGTCGTTAGTATTATAAATAATTGAGTGACATTTGTATATTATTTATGTTAAAAAACAATTAAAATTATATTTTTAATGAAATGTACTACTGAAAAACAAAAATATTGGGTTTATTATAAAACATTTAACAACTGTATTTTTTTAGCGTCACGGTCACGTGATGTTGAGGGGGAGGGTGGAAGGAATTGGGAAAACGCTAACGCCACCCTAACAAAGACGTTGCATCAAAGAAAAAAATATATTTTAATATTTCTACGAAATAATTCTATTAAATAAGGGACTGAGTTCCTTTCCCTACTCGCTAACGCTCCTTCGGCCCCCTATTTATTGTTACAACGGCAGTAGTTTTTATTTACATTAGAAAAAAATAAGAAGAGCAATCATTCAAAACGTATTTTGTCACATTAAGGGGATTTGTAGGTAAACGCGCAATTAACTTTCCCTAAATGCATTGACTCGTATACGGATTCCAATGTTTACAAAGTTAATTTAAATGGAACAGTGTTGTGGACGAGTAAAATAGCTTAGTTCGATTAAAATTCGGATGGAATTTCAGTGATATAATAATCTAATTTTTAAAAATTTTGAATAAACCACATTTTGAATGTTTGCTCCTCATTTTCTGATCTGAAACTTCAATTGTTACTGTTTTTCTTCTACGTAATACTGTAAAATATAATGAAACGTGAGCAAATTTAATATCAATTCTACCGAGACGGCCTCCGTTTGAGTTTATGAATTAAAAATAACTTTTATCGTTATGGAAAGGACCGTCACGCACCTATAGGGAAGAATAGGAGTCTACCCCGCTTGATTGTGCGATGTGTGAATAATGTGAGAAGGGGAGGGGTGAAACATGACGTACCAAATTTTATTTTATGAAAAAAATGCTGAAAATATGTTTAATAAAGAGTTGTTTTGCATCGAATCCTTGGGTCTTTCTTACACACACAAAGTAGGAAAGGGTAAGAGGTGTCTAACTTAGAAGTCAACAAATGTTTACTCAATTAATACAATTGTCATACAATAAAACATAAAATGGGATATTTCATGACAAAAGCGCACATGTTCATTAGTTATCTATGCGCACAACATCTATTCATCTATGGACCTACAATTTTACATGAATCTATATTGAGTATAGGTTTATTGTTTCCCTCGTCCAAAAAAAGTGTTTTATAAAAATTAGTCTGTTTAGTGTTTGTAAACGCAATATCTCAAGAACTGATTATAGTACAAAAACCAAATTTGATAAATATCTTCCAGTTGCTGCTGTTTATACAAGCCAAATGATATTTATTGCTTAACATTTGAGGGGTAAAATTTTTATTTATTTGAATCCTTTTGGGTATGGGCACTCTTGCTTAACTCTATCCATAGAGCGAATCACTTTACTATTCATCTGCATAATTAATCTAGCCCAAGTCTAAAAAATCTAACGGATTTCCACTTTAATAAAAAAAAGTTCAATTCTTTGTTTATTTTGTAATAAGCATTTTCAAAAGGATTTTAAGAGAGTGCTAAATCCTGCTGGTTGTTTGTGATGGGAAGCTTCTTGAAAAACAACATGTGGACAGGGGGAAATCATATACGAGAACTGTCGTGTTCATCGACGAGAAATATTTAAAATGGTAGAGTCTGTTTAGTTCGCGATTCTTGACTAGAGTAGGTTTAAAAAAAACGTTCGGCACTCACTAGTCGGTTACAATTTTAAAACACCCCCGAAACGTTTTTGAAATAAATTTGTTATTCATTTGTATTGATTAAAATGAATTAAAAAAAAAATAAAATTAAAAAAAAAGGAACCAAATTTGGCGCCCTTTGAAGATGGCGGCGCCCTGGGCAACTGCCCAGTTTGCCCTGCCCTTAAGCCGCCCCTGGTCCTATGTTACAAGTATTTGACTGAAGTATTGGCAGTAAATTTTACCGCTGAAAACAATAAAATAGCCTTCCTCTTTATAAAAATATAATAATGTTAATTATATTTCATAACTCAAAGGTCACTGCCACTAAGTGTACTTAATTTAATAAATAACGAACGTAATATTCGATATAATATAGTTTTAAGAATAGCATTTTTAAACTTAAACAACAGCTGCGAATAGTACCCTGCAGTAATCTACAAAATTTTAAGAATTGTTTACTTTTGTTTTAATTATTCGAAAGTAAAAGTATGTTTTAAAGTCAAAATATTAATATTTATACATTTTAAACTTTAATTTCTTTGACAATTTGACGCCGAACTAAGTGACCGTCTTTTGAAGTCTTCTGAGTCTCCGTGAATTTCATTCTTAGATTATTTTAACTGTGATATTATATTTGAAAATGCCGTGTTAACTTTTGATGAGTGAATTATTAGTGTGGAATGGAAAAAATGCAACAGCAGTGGAGACGTTGAAATCGAAATACATCAGAATCAACATATTTATATCAGGTTATCTTGTATTTACTGGGTATTACTTTTCAATTAGCTACATTAACGTATTATTTTCAGAATATTATATACTTATATTTCATAATAAACTTACTATATAATTATAAACATTTAATTATGAAACTTATAATTATAAACTGACCGCAGGCCGAAATCTCGACAAACCAAATTGAAAATATTAGTATTAATAAAAATATCTTTGAAATTATTATTGATAACCTACTTAAAAGAAAGGATTTGAATAATATTATCTTAACACGGTTTTAATAATAGAGATATTTTAAAATGAATTTAAATCAAATTACTAATTCGCAAAAAGTTATTTAAAAAAATAAACACTTATCATATTCATTCAAACTTTCCACTACATTCTCCCTTTTTAATTCCAATTGTTTTCTTTGGCACCATATCAATGATATGTGTGGTCAAATATCGTGTGTTTCAATTATTTAACCTTAGTTTATGATTTAGTATAATATTAAAATTTTAATGTTAACGCTTTTGAAAATGAATTTAAGTGTGACAATTTTGGGCGGTTTTATTATTCAATATGCGTAAAATAATGTATTTAAAAATACTTCTAGTATACGTGTAGTGGAACACTATATAAGAGTACTAAATCTTGTGTAAAAAAACTATAAAATGAACACTGACATTTTAAGCTAAAAATTTAATATTTACATTTTGGCTTGTCGGGTTGAATTGACGACGAACTGGAGATGCACATTGGGATATTGGTAATCTATCTCGAAAGAAAGATCCAACAACATTGCTTCGTATATTTGAACTATGGTCAGATGACGAGTTCAACACCTGAAAACTGACACCCGACGCATTCAATAGGGGTCCGCAGTTTGGACCACGGTAAGATTTAACGTGTACCAGCCTTATAAATAGCGGACACTTTTTGGTTGCGAAAGGAACGAATTTTACAACTCTCTGATAACCAAATTGCTGTATGTCGCTTCCCAAACATGCATGTTCATTATCAAACTCGCGCTCATCGGTTCGAGCCTCTAAATATTCAGCCACGATAGGCCTTTGGTGTCGAGATTTCGGTGTGTCGGGATTTTATCTGTCGGAATTATGACCTAGATCTTTTTCATTAAAAAAATTAAATTTGATTCAATGTTTAAAAAATATTTGGTCTTAACAATTAAAATAACACTTTTCCCCCGACGAACTTCATAATTTTGCCCGATGGGGGGGGGGGGGGGGGGCTTGCCTTGCCCGACAGGGGGGCTACAGCACCCCCAGTGGCGCCACCTCTGCTTCTCACGGCAAATGTTGCTGTGAAAATTTGCAATTTAAAAAAAAAAAAATCCGAATCCTTTTTTTTTTTATTATTAAAAGTGCTTGATTTTTAAAATGCAATAGCCGAATATGAAAACGTTGACTTGAAAAAGTATAAATTGCATGTATTTAAGTGATTTTTTTAATCTAATGTATTCAAATTCAAGAAATTTTTATCTAGCGTGTATTGTTGTGCTTCCTTCAAATTATATAATTCAAAAACTAAGTTAGTCAGGTTTTTATTCGTTTGTTCATTTGCTTTAAAATTCATAGAAAAGAAACTGAAAATTACATATAACAGAATCGGTTTTATTTTTAATTTTGAGATGAGCTCGCTCATTTTTTTTTTTTTTTTTTTTTTTCTGGGAGTTTATTAAAGCTTACATAAGCGTTTTATCACAGCTTCCAACTCTTATTTGGCCCTGGCCTGGCACACTCCGATAAATCCTTTGAAAAAATTAAGTTTTATACTTATATGGAATTCTTTTCAAAATTAAACGAAATATATTTTATGATAAAGAACATACCGAGTATAAATTTGCGACTTTTTGCATGCATATCCAGAGCTCTCTAAAATAGTTTAACTAATATAACAACTAGAAAAAATTATATTGTTTCTCCAACCTTTTTCCATTTACCATAGTTCTCAATTATTTTCAAATAAGCATAATTCCTTCAATATTTATATCATAGACATATTATATTTTTTATAATAGTAATCGAAAATTAGGGGTGGAAAACATATTTTTGGCAAAGAGTATCGTATAAAAATTAAAAAAATTTATGAAATTTCTTTAGGGAAATTATTTTCTCAAACAAATACAATAATAGAATCTGCAAATACTATAACTCTAATTTGAAAATACAATAATACAATGTATTAGCGCATCGCTAGCCCCCTATCCCACCCCTGCGTTCCCTTATATTTCTAGTCAATTAACAACATTTATATATCATATATAAGCGTATTATATATCATATATAAGCATATTATATATCATATATAAGCATATTATATATCATATATAAGCATATTATATATCATATATTAATATTTATATATCATATATAAGCATATTATATATCATCTATTAATATTTATATATCATATATAGGCATATTATATATCATCTATTTATATTCATATTTCATATAATTTTATATATCATATGCTAATTTTTATATATATTTCATCTTAGTTCAATTGCTTTCTCTTTGGGTGCATAGGAGACTCTGTAGCAGAATTTAAAGAGAAGTGGGGTTATGTGAATGTTCGAAAAGATGCCCACATGTTCTGGTGGCTGTATTACACAGAGCAAGATAAGTACGCGAATCGTCCTTTGGTGATATGGATACAGGTAAGTAGACAAGTGCGTTAATAATTAAATTAGTTAAGAAATAGTACTGTATTTTATTTATCAGGTAACGCAAATCGCTCAATACGAATGATTTTTAACAATCATTGATGCATCAAATCCTACTTTATTTGTCGTTCCTAATTTATCAATTTTTGTAAGAATCCGGTTTCCCAGGGTGCACGCTCTCTTGGATAACGAAATCAGAATTCGCCTTCAAATCATTTGACCAGTAACAACTTAAGAATTCAATTTGCACCTTGCGCGCGCACTAGATAACAAGTCAGGTTTTACCAGTAATCCCGTGTTGTCCCTTCTCACTCCTAAAGCATGCTTTTTCTTACTCGTGCTTTTCTAGTCGCGTTTTTGTTGACTATATCTTTGTTATATATTTACGTCGTTATATTTGATAGATAGGCGATACCCAAACGAAAAATGAAATGGTTTCATTGTCAAGTTATATGTTCAAAAATAACATGTACATTTTATTTTCTGCTCCATAAATTAAGTGTGCAAACAAATAATATTCAGTGCACCTAGTTTAAAACTAGGTTGCACTGGTGAACCTGCTTTGAAAAGTCAATTTAAATCTCTGTTGTATATCTTTAACCTTGTGGATTCTTAAAAAGAAATTAAACGCAATGCTTTTTATACTTAGGGTGGACCAGGTGTTTCAGGTACAGGTTTGGGAAACTTTCTGGAAATCGGACCCTTAGATGAGAATTTAAATGCTAGAAATAGTACTTGGGTAAGTTTTTCTGTTATTTTGCGTATTTCATTTTTATAAAGTAGGGTAAAGTGACGTAAAATGGGTAGAAAAAGCGCCATTTTTTCATTCAAAGCTATTTTTTACTTATAAATGGTTATGAATATGAAACTTTTTTAGTTCATATATGCAATGGGTTCCTTGACATCATCTTTGAACGTTTCATATTTTTTTAATTGCAAAAATTGTTTGGTTTTTTTTTTATATATCATTTTTTAACCACAGATGGGGTAAAATGGTAATCAGTGGAAAATCATGGAAAGTTCCATATAAAAAGACATTATAATAGCACATATTTTAGTAAAATTAATAACTTTAGTAAAATAGAATAAATAGCAGCCATCAACTAATAAAAACTCAGTATAGGAAAACTTAGTAATCTCAGAGACAGTCTTTCTAAAAATAAGTTAATCCGCCATTTTAAAAAATCTACTTTTTAAAATTATTTTTGTCGTCGAAATAAAAGGTTTGCTTTTATAATTTTTGGATTATTTTGAAGCTGGAATATTTTCTGCATTTACGTTATTTTTAATTTCTTCCGCAGACGATTTTTTAATCCATTAAAAAAGAAATTCTGTGTTCTAAAATAACCAAAAAATGCATTTTTTTAAAAACTTGTTTTTGTTGTTCACAATTTGTTTTAGAAAACAGGTATGTAACTTAATTTTATTAACATATAAAGTGTTAAATATATTATATGTAATTCTTTTCATTTATAAGCTTCAAAATCATATATTCGCAGAATATTTATCTTTTTTCGAAGATCGTTATATTTTTTCGAATTTCCTATTCTTTAGCATTAGTAATTCGATTACCCATTTTACCACCTTGTAAATCATTAAATAAAATATAAATAAAATAGATTTTTTTCCAATTATTTCATTGAAATATATTAAAAGATTTCTTTTCTATACAAAACCCAGGAATATTAGTAAATAATTCGACTTTTCTAGTTTATATATAGAAGTTTTTGCGAGTCACACTATCACAACTTTTTTTTATAAACTCAAACAAATCAACTTTTGGATTTTATTTAATTCACCCAGAAATTTAATTTTTTGCTGAAATGTACTACATTAAATGAAGAATTGTGTTTAAAAAAGAACGAGATCAAAGCACAAGTTTAACAATGTGTAAATTATATTTATTTTCCAATATACCAATTTTACATCATATAATTAAATTTGTTGCCATTTTGTGAGGTGCATAAACTACGAAACTACAGAATTCACAGATATTGCATGTGTCTAATTATAATAATATATAATTACTGTGTAATTAATATGTATTAATTTATATTAACTGTGTAACTTCCCATACACTATGCCCTAAACGTGTTATAATGCAGGCTTTGTTTGTACGTTGTAGATTGGAACTCTATGTGAATTCCAAAACTAATCAAAATGATATACGAAATCACTAAATGTTATTTAAAATTTCTTGCATCAATTTCAGTTTAATAAATTAAAACGAACTAAAACAAATTGAAAATAATTTGCAACCTTATTGGTGAATAACATTGAAACGGCTAAAGAGCACTGCTTCCTTGTAAATGCAAAACTTTATGCCTATTTTTAGGGAAATTGTTGTTTAATTATCTTTCATTTAATTCTATAACGTACTCAAATAATGCCAAGTTAAAATTTATTTGTAAACATAAAATAATATATCTCTTTCTCAATAACTTCATTTCACATGTAACTGTTTTAGCACAAATATTTTTTTCTCATATAAAATATAGTATTTTTAATTCATTATACTAATTCTTTTTCTACAGATACAGCTAAAAAAACCTTGCTAAATTATCATAATGACAATAGCTGATCTGTTTTGTAGTTAATTTTTTTGTTTTGAGGATTATGTATAAATATTTTTTTTTTAATTTATAAAACTTTATTTCCTGATATTTTTTTTACCTTATTTCGAGCATGTTAACATTGGACATTGTGTATCTTCATTTAATGAACTATGCACCTTTTAAGGGCATTTTGTACCAATGTACCGGGTTTTTTATGTATTTTATTCCAGGATTTTTTTTCATTTTTCTAAGGTATTTATGTAAAGATATTGCGTTGTAAATTCATTGGGATATATTATTTCTATTTGATCATAAGTCTAAAAATATAGACTTGTATATAACTTTTTTAAAATTAGTATTTTTTTTTCTGTTGCAGCTAACCAGAGCTAATTTGTTGTTCTTGGACAATCCTGTCGGAACTGGCTTCAGTTATGTGACTAATAAATCGGCATCGGCACGTAATAACACACAGATTGCCAAAGACTTAGTTGTTGCTCTGTACTCCATTCTTGAGAAAGTTCCCGAATTTCAGGTAAATTTTTTAACGATCGGACATTTCCCGAAGACTCCTTCATTACTGTAAATGGATAAGAAATTTGAATATAAATTATTGTCGATAGGCCAAATAGTTTACCCTAATATATTATCATGGTCTTAATTTTAATTACCAAAACGTTATTTATTAAAATATATATGTAGTTAACATATCAATTTTTCTTTCAAAATTAACGATATAAAAAAAATAAGCTATGAAAATAAATATAACATAATCATTCTTATTGCTGTGTATCTGCTTAAATATAGCAGGCAGCCAAACGCTTGACTCCTTCATCTACTTGATTTTTAAAAAAAAATATTTTTTTTGCTTTTTGAAAGTAAATGCTACTCAAGATTGAATCCCGAGTCTATTAATAAATAATTTTTTTTGTCTCTTTTAGAAATCGCCACTCTACATTTTCAGTGAATCCTACGGAGGGAAAATGACAGTGGATTTCGCTCTCCACTTGTCAACGGTAATTATTATTGCATTTATCTGAACTAAAGTTAAGAAATCAAAATATCTCGAAATGCTACTTTATATCAGCTGGTAGTATGTGAAATATTTCTTCAATTTAGATTTCTTTATCACATAAGTCTATAAAAGTTTATAATATAACATCGATGCTTTAGTGCACAGATTACAATAACTGACATTTTGATAATTTGTCAGGACAGCCATTCGAAAATTTGTAGCGCAATTATATGTAATCGAAAACAACAATCGTCAGGGGTTTCCGTCAATTCAAATTTTTATTTTTACAAATCACAATTAAGTGTAATACCGATTACAATTTGAAAATTTAAATAGCTCTTAACATAAATTTCACAAAAAAAAATGCACTAAACAGTCTGAAAATCACACTATTATATTTAAAGAATTGTTTTTAAAAAAGTAGTTCAATATTCATAATGATTACAAATTGTTTTGAGATGGTCATCATTTGGCTATTTAACTACACATAATAAGCCATTATTTTTGCTATGCTTCAAATAGCTTTGTTTGTTACTACTAAAGCAAAACGATTTGTTTAAAATACAAGCGAAGTAATTGGGCAAAAATAATGTTTTATTATAATAATACAGTTAAACAATGGTCATCGCTCAACAATTTGTGACCACCCTGCATATCTGTAGCAAAGAATAATGTGTAGACGGAGGACAGACTGAAAGTTACTTAAGAAGCAGTAAATTTATTATGCCACGCACTTAGAACAGGCAGTTTTGCCCTTGCTTGACAGGGTATCAAGTGAGGGGAAGGGGACACCTATGTGTCTGACGTACCAATAGTTTGATTTCAAATCTCTCAAAAGAAATATTTACATTGCATACATATTCTCCCTTTTTAAAACATGATAAAATATTCCAAATTTAGATAGTCGCGGCGGTTAGTGGGGTGTTTTTAAATGAAAAGCTCAAACTCTTTCTGTTGTTCAAGTTATTTATTTATCGGATTCTGTGCCTTTAAATGAAAGAAATGGGCCACTCGTTTTATTGCGAATTTAAAAGTGCGATGTGTGATGGTTTTTGATGCCAATTTCCAGCTAAAAAAAGTGTGTGGGGATGGGGTACGGTAAAAGGCAGATTTGGCAAAGCGTAACACAGAATAGAGGAGGGTATAGGAAATGGCAAAAAAATAGGTTACTTTATATAAGAATCCTCCCCAAGTTTAATATAATTATTATTTCACAGGCTATCAAGAGTAAAAATATAAGGTGCGACCTGAAAGCAATAACCCTAGGGGATTCATGGATTTCGCCTTTTGATCACGTGTCAAGTTGGGAAGACTATTACTATGCAATGGTATGTATTTTTTGTTGTTGCTTCCTTAAACGAAAATTTCCTTTGTATAAGATATGCTTACCATTTTGCTTCTTTTCATGTGCCATTTGTGATGCCAGTCTCTTCTGGACGACACCGAGCTTGCAAGAGTGAAATCATTTACTTGCCGTATTCGAAGAACCCTGATGATGAGACAATACGGACAAGCGACGGAACAGTATGGCCAATTGCAAATTCTTATAAAAAAGGTAAAATTGAATTTCAAATAAATCCTTTACAATTACCTTTAAGGGAAGATAGGGTAAGTGTACGCAGTCGGCAAAGAGTTCACATAATTTATTTATTTTTGTGACTTTTTAGTGTGTTTATAACAGAAGAACACACCGCATTTTCATCGATCAGCTGCACTTTGTCTAGATTTTACAAGGGAAAATGTACTTTTATTACATTTGTATATAATATTTAAAACTTAAAATAGTGGTATTGGTCGAGATGAGTAGTAAGCCCCCCACTTGGTGGTCAATCAAGGCGTGGCCTATTTTGACAGGTGGCCACTCCCCCTTGTCAAATCAGCCAATAGGAAGCCGAGGGGGCGTGGCTTATGGGTTGTCCTGTCCTGCTATTGGTTGAAATTAGATATGCCCCGCCCCCTGGGATGTCTGTACTCTTACAGATGGAGTTTTTAAGCCATGGGGGCGTGGCTTATGGGCTGTCCTGTCCTGCTATTGGTTGAAATCAGATAGGCCCCGCCCCCTGGGATGTCTGTACTCTTACATGAGGGTATTTTGACCCATCCTATTGGTTGATGTCAAATAGGCCCCGCCCCTGGGATGTCTGTACTGTTAGATGGGGGTATGTTGGGGATGACGTAAGCTGTGACGTCAATGGAACATTCCCAGGGAATGCGGATTCGTCTGTACTCTTACAGGGGGGATGACGTAAGCGGTGATGTGTTTAGTGATTGGCAATCGGAATGTTCTAGAACTTTTGGTAGGGCTATTGTTTGGAAAGCCGCGTGTTTATTGATTGGCAATCGGTGGGAATGGCATGTGTTATCTGCATGCCCAGTGGTCGGGAGTGATGTCTTAGGTTATCTTGGGGGTCGTGACGTTATCGTATACGAAGAGGGTTGATACTGGGAACTGGTTTCTTTTGGTGGAAATGTGGTCTTAGGGAAGGTTCTCGATCTTTTTTGGTTGACGTATTGTTTAAAAAGAAGATTAGTGACGTGTTTAATGATTGGCAATCGGAAAGCGGGCTATTGGGGAGGAAAATCGGTTTTGTGTTTCTTTGCGGGGACAACGGGCCTTGTGGGGAACGTTCATTGGGAATGGTGTAAGTGGATAGTGACGTGTTTAGTATTTGGAAGACTGGCTAGTCACGTGTTTAGTGAAATTGTTTGGGGATGGCAATATTTTATTTTTTGAAGATGTTATGAAGTCGGGTACTAAAGGCGCTATATGGTTTAGTTAAATGGAGACAATTTTAAAAATTGTATTTATTAGTTTTAATATTTTAGTTTTAAGCAAAAACACGGATTCGAACCTCTGACCTCGTGAACCAAAAGACAATTATGATATAGTATTAACGCTTATCCTAACCACTATACTAGAACTGTCTGGTATCTGAAGACGATTTTAAAGTATACCTGATTACGTACATGGCTGTGTTTGGGGAACCGGTTTCTTCTCGGTGGCAATGTAGGGAATATTCGGGAAAGTTCTAGAACTTTTCTGGGTGACGCGACTACTGTTCTCTGATTGATTGAACAAGTTCAGGGAGGTTCTCGAGCGACCCTAGTGGCAACGATGATGTCACATGCGGTATTTTACGACCGAAGCGTCATTTTTGTGCCAAGTTGTGGTGTGTTTGCGACACGTTGTGTTTTATGCTCTGCTATGGCGATTTTGACTAATTGCACGGAAACGTGGTCATGAAGAGAAGACTTTCTGAAGTAAGTGTCTTTATATTTGCCTATTAGTAAAAAATTTAAATAACGTTATGAATTTTAATATAATACCTGATTATTAATTGTATGTAAATAAGATGAGATTTGTACCATGTGTTAAAATAAGATGTGATTTGTAACACGTGTTGTTACTTATATTAGGATTTGCTTTAATTTTTTGTTTTAATATTACACCTGGGTGTGAAAAGATATATATATATTTTTAATTATGATTTACTAAATTTTTTATCATGTCATTTTAATATGTTTTTGTTGTCAAGGCTTCTTTTCTACAAACGTGTTTTATTCATCTCCTTAGTTAAGTCTTAAATGTTCAATGAATCTTAACATACTACAGAACAAAGTGTTTATTCTATCGTTCCTATTATTTTACATGGTAGTGAGATTGATAAGTCGCAGAGTGAGACGTCTATACTATTTGATGAGAATTCCTTAAGCGATGTATTCGAGGTGTACATGTATAAAGACGATGATTAGGTAATTATCCGATTTTACGAGTGTTGTGAAAATATTTTTGAATGTAAAACGAAGTTTGATCTTCAATTGTTTGTTTAATTTTAGTTGATGTGTACCATTACACAAAATTTTGCTTAAAATCCAATGCAGTATGGATACGGTGTGAATATTAAAGCAGAACCATCTTATGTTGGAGCTAGGCCTTCTCGTAAAGGTATCTCACGGAATGTCGGCCTCTTGACGTACAAATTCCTATGTAAGTATTTGGATGAATACCTTTACAATACATAACCCGTTTTTTAATTAAATTGTATTATACCTTTTTTTTTCATCTGAAGGATGCTATTATCCTGACGGAGAACACTCGTAGGGAAAATAAAACCTACAAAACTCTACAAATGAGGCACCATGCCATGGTCGACACAGATATTTTACCTGAAGGTACTAGCAAATCTAGTTTGTGGGGCCGTCATTGAAATAGTTCTACGTTTTTTTGTTACTATTATTGAACGTATCACTGCAAATTTCGAACCACACGACCTTTATCAGAATAGTTCTTGTATCAGAAAAGTTGGATAGACCATTTCTACAGCTTTGACACGGGTATCTAATTTTACTGCGGAGACCATCCTTTCGTAATAGAAAGCTGTAAATCCTCTTAAACTATAAACTCAACGTGGACATTCGTCAATGCGAGAGTGGTAGTGATGCTACTCCCCTGATGGGGTTGTGTTAACCACTCGAACTTTCCAAGACTTTCAACATAAATTTTCTGGTTGTCGATACCAAATATTCCAAATCCAGTGTGGTATGTAACAATCAGCTTCTCACGTTGTCCAATAAGAGTAAAATAATGTTTAAAGAGAGGAGGTGAATTCCAATCTATAAGACCTGTTTCATTGTGAGCCATGCGTATTGATCGATCAGTCTCATTTTAATCACGACTGTATGACTTTACCTTTTGAGAATCTATTTACAGACGATGCTTTACTGATCATGAATATCAAACGTGTAGTGGAAACATTTAATAATGTAGGTTGTTCTGCTGATTTTTTTTTTCTTTCTGATGTATGTGTTGTGAATACAAACGTTGGTTCTTATATCTGTGTTGTGATTATTGACATGCTTAATGCAATGACTTATCAAGATGTGTTTATGTAACATGGTGAAAAAGGTAATTTTTAGTTTCACAACATGTTAAAAAGGTAATTATGTGTTATACATTTTATAATACGTAAAGTTGAAATACAAAATGCAGATGATTTTTGGTTAATTCAATTTCTTTATTCACAAAGTTTCCCATTTTGAAAGCAGAAGTTTTTTTTTTAACAATATTCTTTCGTTGTTGAATATTTCTATGTTTTTTTCTTGGGGGAGATGGTGATTTCAATTATTATTTGGTTGCCTATACAATATCTTGGCACATTTTAATTCTTCCAGTTCTTTGTCGCGGTCATGCATTACTTCCTTCCTTAATACCCGTATGGTATTGTTGATAGGTCTGGGTGGATGGCCAGCTTGGTGTAAACCATCCTGTATTTTTTCGTTTACTTCTTGTTGAATACTCGTCTCTTTTTGACATCTCTGGCAATCGTAGAGTAGGTGATGGGGACACTAGTATTTTGGTCCAAATCGGACACCAAACTATCTACTTACTCAAAGTTTAGAGACAGACTGTTCTGATAATTGATGGTGAAACCTCTGATTTTTACATACCATCTTGTTGTTGGAGGTCGAGACCGCATAAATTTTAGGTCCACTTATGAAAAAAAAAAAAAAATAATGAAATACATATTGGTTAAAATGTTAATATTTTAGTATCATCTGTGAAAAAAAATCAATTAAATACTGTTTATAGAAAGTTTGGTGAGATAATTGCCTGATACATATTTGGTTTAGGTCTCCTCCATCGAATTCATCCGTGAATTCTCCAAGATAATTCCAGAGGAGGGTCATTATGTCCATTGGAGGCATAGATGATACTATCGGTATCGAAGTATAGAACGTCCTCAATGTATGTTCTGTGATTATTGTTGTAACTAATGTATGCGTTGTGAATAAAAAATGTTGGTTCATATATCTGTGTTGTGATTATTGACATGTCTACTATGCAATGACTCGACAAGATGTGTTTATGTAACATGGTAAAAAAGGTAATTTTTAGTTTACACAGCATGTCAAAAAAGGTAATTTTTAAAATAGTCATTATTCAAAAAAGGTAATTTTTAATTTACATAACCTGTGGAAAAAGGTCATTTTTCCATAGGATTGCATGTTACGAAAACGTAATTTCTATTTTATGCAACATGTCAAAAAAGGTAATTTTTGAAACGTCCTTATTCAAAAATGGTAATTTTGTATTAAAATGTATAACACATAATTACCTTTTTTGAATAAGGACGTTTTTAAAAATTACCTTTTTTGGCATGTGCGTAAAATAAAAATTACGTTTTCGTAACATGCAATCCTATGGAAAAATGACCTTTTTCCACAGGTTATGTAAATTAAAAATTACCTTTTTTGAATAATGACTATTTTAAAAATTACCTTTTTTGACATGCTGTGTAAACTAAAAATTACCTTTTTTACCATGTTACATAAACACATCTTGTCGAGTCATTGCATAGTAGACATGTCAATAATCACAACACAGATATATGAACCAACATTTTTTATTCACAACGCATACATTAGTTACAACAATAATCACAGAACATACATTGAGGACGTTCTATACTTCGATACCGATAGTATCATCTATGCCTCCAATGGACATAATGACCCTCCTCTGGAATTATCTTGGAGAATTCACGGATGAATTCGATGGAGGAGACCTAAACCAAATATGTATCAGGCAATTATCTCACCAAACTTTCTATAAACAGTATTTAATTGATTTTTTTTCACAGATGATACTAAAATATTAACATTTTAACCAATATGTATTTCATTATTTTTTTTTTTTTTTCATAAGTGGACCTAAAATTTATGCGGTCTCGACCTCCAACAACAAGATGGTATGTAAAAATCAGAGGTTTCACCATCAATTATCAGAACAGTCTGTCTCTAAACTTTGAGTAAGTAGATAGTTTGGTGTCCGATTTGGACCAAAATACTAGTGTCCCCATCACCTACTCTACGATTGCCAGAGATGTCAAAAAGAGACGAGTATTCAACAAGAAGTAAACGAAAAAATACAGGATGGTTTACACCAAGCTGGCCATCCACCCAGACCTATCAACAATACCATACGGGTATTAAGGAAGGAAGTAATGCATGACCGCGACAAAGAACTGGAAGAATTAAAATGTGCCAAGATATTGTATAGGCAACCAAATAATAATTGAAATCACCATCTCCCCCAAGAAAAAAACATAGAAATATTCAACAACGAAAGAATATTGTTAAAAAAAAAACTTCTGCTTTCAAAATGGGAAACTTTGTGAATAAAGAAATTGAATTAACCAAAAATCATCTGCATTTTGTATTTCAACTTTACGTATTATAAAATGTATAACACATAATTACCTTTTTAACATGTTGTGAAACTAAAAATTACCTTTTTCACCATGTTACATAAACACATCTTGATAAGTCATTGCATTAAGCATGTCAATAATCACAACACAGATATAAGAACCAACGTTTGTATTCACAACACATACATCAGAAAGAAAAAAAAAATCAGCAGAACAACCTACATTATTAAATGTTTCCACTACACGTTTGATATTCATGATCAGTAAAGCATCGTCTGTAAATAGATTCTCAAAAGGTAAAGTCATACAGTCGTGATTAAAATGAGACTGATCGATCAATACGCATGGCTCACAATGAAACAGGTCTTATAGATTGGAATTCACCTCCTCTCTTTAAACATTATTTTACTCTTATTGGACAACGTGAGAAGCTGATTGTTACATACCACACTGGATTTGGAATATTTGGTATCGACAACCAGAAAATTTATGTTGAAAGTCTTGGAAAGTTCGAGTGGTTAACACAACCCCATCAGGGGAGTAGCATCACTACCACTCTCGCATTGACGAATGTCCACGTTGAGTTTATAGTTTAAGAGGATTTACAGCTTTCTATTACGAAAGGATGGTCTCCGCAGTAAAATTAGATACCCGTGTCAAAGCTGTAGAAATGGTCTATCCAACTTTTCTGATACAAGAACTATTCTGATAAAGGTCGTGTGGTTCGAAATTTGCAGTGATACGTTCAATAATAGTAACAAAAAAACGTAGAACTATTTCAATGACGGCCCCACAAACTAGATTTGCTAGTACCTTCAGGTAAAATATCTGTGTCGACCATGGCATGGTGCCTCATTTGTAGAGTTTTGTAGGTTTTATTTTCCCTACGAGTGTTCTCCGTCAGGATAATAGCATCCTTCAGATGAAAAAAAAAGGTATAATACAATTTAATTAAAAAACGGGTTATGTATTGTAAAGGTATTCATCCAAATACTTACATAGGAATTTGTACGTCAAGAGGCCGACATTCCGTGAGATACCTTTACGAGAAGGCCTAGCTCCAACATAAGATGGTTCTGCTTTAATATTCACACCGTATCCATACTGCATTGGATTTTAAGCAAAATTTTGTGTAATGGTACACATCAACTAAAATTAAACAAACAATTGAAGATCAAACTTCGTTTTACATTCAAAAATATTTTCACAACACTCGTAAAATCGGATAATTACCTAATCATCGTCTTTATACATGTACACCTCGAATACATCGCTTAAGGAATTCTCATCAAATAGTATAGACGTCTCACTCTGCGACTTATCAATCTCACTACCATGTAAAATAATAGGAACGATAGAATAAACACTTTGTTCTGTAGTATGTTAAGATTCATTGAACATTTAAGACTTAACTAAGGAGATGAATAAAACACGTTTGTAGAAAAGAAGCCTTGACAACAAAAACATATTAAAATGACATGATAAAAAATTTAGTAAATCATAATTAAAAATATATATATATCTTTTCACACCCAGGTGTAATATTAAAACAAAAAATTAAAGCAAATCCTAATATAAGTAACAACACGTGTTACAAATCACATCTTATTTTAACACATGGTACAAATCTCATCTTATTTACATACAATTAATAATCAGGTATTATATTAAAATTCATAACGTTATTTAAATTTTTTACTAATAGGCAAATATAAAGACACTTACTTCAGAAAGTCTTCTCTTCATGACCACGTTTCCGTGCAATTAGTCAAAATCGCCATAGCAGAGCATAAAACACAACGTGTCGCAAACACACCACAACTTGGCACAAAAATGACGCTTCGGTCGTAAAATACCGCATGTGACATCATCGTTGCCACTAGGGTCGCTCGAGAACCTCCCTGAACTTGTTCAATCAATCAGAGAACAGTAGTCGCGTCACCCAGAAAAGTTCTAGAACTTTCCCGAATATTCCCTACATTGCCACCGAGAAGAAACCGGTTCCCCAAACACAGCCATGTACGTAATCAGGTATACTTTAAAATCGTCTTCAGATACCAGACAGTTCTAGTATAGTGGTTAGGATAAGCGTTAATACTATATCATAATTGTCTTTTGGTTCACGAGGTCAGAGGTTCGAATCCGTGTTTTTGCTTAAAACTAAAATATTAAAACTAATAAATACAATTTTTAAAATTGTCTCCATTTAACTAAACCATATAGCGCCTTTAGTACCCGACTTCATAACATCTTCAAAAAATAAAATATTGCCATCCCCAAACAATTTCACTAAACACGTGACTAGCCAGTCTTCCAAATACTAAACACGTCACTATCCACTTACACCATTCCCAATGAACGTTCCCCACAAGGCCCGTTGTCCCCGCAAAGAAACACAAAACCGATTTTCCTCCCCAATAGCCCGCTTTCCGATTGCCAATCATTAAACACGTCACTAATCTTCTTTTTAAACAATACGTCAACCAAAAAAGATCGAGAACCTTCCCTAAGACCACATTTCCACCAAAAGAAACCAGTTCCCAGTATCAACCCTCTTCGTATACGATAACGTCACGACCCCCAAGATAACCTAAGACATCACTCCCGACCACTGGGCATGCAGATAACACATGCCATTCCCACCGATTGCCAATCAATAAACACGCGGCTTTCCAAACAATAGCCCTACCAAAAGTTCTAGAACATTCCGATTGCCAATCACTAAACACATCACCGCTTACGTCATCCCCCCTGTAAGAGTACAGACGAATCCGCATTCCCTGGGAATGTTCCATTGACGTCACAGCTTACGTCATCCCCAACATACCCCCATCTAACAGTACAGACATCCCAGGGGCGGGGCCTATTTGACATCAACCAATAGGATGGGTCAAAATACCCTCATGTAAGAGTACAGACATCCCAGGGGGCGGGGCCTATCTGATTTCAACCAATAGCAGGACAGGACAGCCCATAAGCCACGCCCCCATGGCTTAAAAACTCCATCTGTAAGAGTACAGACATCCCAGGGGGCGGGGCATATCTAATTTCAACCAATAGCAGGACAGGACAACCCATAAGCCACGCCCCCTCGGCTTCCTATTGGCTGATTTGACAAGGGGGAGTGGCCACCTGTCAAAATAGGCCACGCCTTGATTGACCACCAAGTGGGGGGCTTACTACTGAGATGGTTATTTAATTTAAATATATAATACTAATTTATTTAATTTTTTTTTCACTAAATTTAAGCTTCAGTTTAGAAAGTTCAGATACCTTGCTAATTATGAAAGGCTTTGAAATTTGAATAAATCGGAAGCAATTTTGTTGCGGTTGTGTCAGTTTTTAAGCTCAATTCGAAAGGAATCTTTCATGGAACTCTCACTTGTTTCTTCATTGATCCCTTTATTAATTAATTTGAAATCAATAAATAAAAGTTGAATAAACATGTATCAGAAATGTGTCTTTGAGTAAAAGATGATATTTAATATATTATCACTATTTTAATATTATGGACACTAGAAAATTAGTTTTTGAACTTGTTGGGTTATAGAAAAATATTATTATATAACGTATAATTACTAATAACTTTTTATTTTGTTACATTTTCTTCATTGTAGTTCACAAATAATGGTGATTGGTTTAATGTTTTGAAAAACGAAGGCCCTTACGACGCTGACTGCACTCGTAAGTTAAATGTCGTTGTTGTTATATATTTAAGATTTTTCCACATAAAATATGTTTAATCTTTTTTAGTACATAAAGCAGAGGTTCAGACGCATATTAACTCACGAGAATGACTTTAGCACACTCTTTTATTAACACCACGCATCATTAATTTTTTCCATTTCATTCCATTTAAAAAAAAAAAAAAATTTGCTGGTTGGAGACGGTCTATTTTATATTTGTATATAATAAAATTTATTTTTTATAATTCAATAAATCTGTAATTTCAATTAGTCTTAAGTATGTAGTTCTTGGTACGAGTGTTACCGTTTGCGAATATTGCAATAAAATTCAGTTTATCCAGCATTAAACAGAGTGTCTACTTTGGAGAGAGGAAATTGAAGAGTGAAAGTCGTTTAACCTCAAACTAGGTGTTTCTATCCTATTACCCATTGTAGTTGATCTTATAAATTTGGCAGATTTTAGGTTGAACAGATTGTAGATATGTGAATTGGTCGCCAACAAAAACTGCGCTAAGAGAAGAAGGATAAGGATGTTAAGTCTAATATCCACTCACGCTCCATTTATGCTTCGCCTTATTTCGAAAATTCACACACATCAGTGTCTAATTTCCAATAGAAGAAAGTCAAATTTATATCAACTCTGCTATTCGCCACATAGTTATGACTTCGGAATTGATTAACCTAAAACTAAAACATGATGCTTCTATCTGATATCCCATGAAGTTTATTTTAAAGACGTTTTACGCCGAAAAACAAAAAGGACTATTAGAAAAAAATTGCTAAAAGTTTCATTTTTTATTAACAAGCATTTGAATTATAAATATTAAATATATTAATTTAATTATAATTATTGATTTTTGAAGTTGTTGCAGAATTAGAAAAAAAACGTACATAAATTTCAAAGACAAAATATCAACATATCATCAATCTGAAATTAATATAAGGATTTTTCATCTTGTCGAAACAGTTAAGAGTAAAGATACCCTATCGTGTACTAAAGTTAAAGAACAAAATATTATATTTATTTAAAATTTATTTCAGATTGTTCTAGAATTGGAGAAAATTTATTCGACAAACTCCATGATCTGATGAACGGACCAATTCGTCGGAAATTGGGAAATATTCCTAAAAATGTCACTTGGAAACGTGAGTATACATGAAACAATAACACTAAACAAAAACTTGTCACGCAAAATATATGGCATTATTTAATTGACGTCGAAAAACAGCAGTGGCGCCACGGATGGGCCCCCAGGATACCAGTGGGCCCACAAGATCAAGGAATAAATTATTTATGTAATTGTCTACGTAGGCAGCCTACGTAGACAAGCAACTGCTCTTTTTATTCATATATACTCATTTTTGAGTACATGTATTTTTTTTATTGAAAATTATGTATTCAGAGCCATGATAAGCATCAAATGTACTCAAAAATGAGTAAATTTTACTTATATTTGAGTATCTATTTTTAACAGTGTATCAGTAATTATTTTGTTTCTATATTATACTCTTAAGAACTCTTCCTATTTTATCTGTTTCTGCCCCTCTCTGTCCCAAAAAAATAGTTAAACAAATTGCTTTTCATATAATCTTAGGGAGTTAACTATTATGACAGTCTTATGAAATATAATTTTGTCGAAATGAAGATAACTAGAATCTTCTTTAGCCAATAATTTTTTTTAGATATTTTGAGGGAGGCGGGTAGCATATATATAACGTGAAGGAACCCTAAAATAATTTTTGGTGAGATACCTGACTAAATTCGTTACACCACTGAAAGACAGACACTCTACTAATCCACATTTTTTAACTTAAGCAATTCAATAGTAACAACAATACAAAATAAACATTAATTCAACAATTAAATTACCCTTGCAACCATGATTTTGAATAAAATGCAGCTATACAGTTTATGTCAATATATTCCATAAATGTTGCACCACTACAAAAAAAAACTTTATGACGATGTTGGTGGTGTTTACATACAAGTCACAGTTTAATTGTGTCTTTTGTGATAAAATAGTATACTCTCTCTCTTCTGCGATGGAACAGCAATATTTCTTAAATCTATAGCGAATATTCTAGTTTTTTAATACATTTAGCCAAAGTTTATTTCATCTTATTTTATTTGAAGATATTATTAAGAAAGAATTTTTCCTATGAATTTGGTGTTCATTTTCAGACGTGTCATCTGACGTGTTCGATGCGTTATCGAATGATTTTATGAAAAATATTTTGGCATCAGGTAAGTAATATTATATATAATAGATCGCTTTTTAATAAGTGAATTGTGGCACACATTGAAGCACTGAAATATAATATAAATTGACGTGAGATTGTTAAGAGCAAATGCATATAATGT
This sequence comes from Troglohyphantes excavatus, assembly GCA_963932185.1. Lineage (NCBI taxonomy): Eukaryota > Metazoa > Arthropoda > Arachnida > Araneae > Linyphiidae > Troglohyphantes > Troglohyphantes excavatus. Next base: position 54,085,828 of record OZ010668.1, read on the forward strand.
TGTTAACAGCTGTTACATTGCTGAAATTGTGGGTAAATGGATGGAGGTTTTAAGTCTCTACGGAAAGCACTGGGTTTTCTCCTGCTAAACAGGGACGGGTTATAAAACAATTTCTGGGAGAAGAGTGGGTGCAAACCTAAAAAAAACGTTTGTCACTGTCATGCGGGTCAGCCACTTAGTGTTGTTCCATGGTTTTCAGAAAGAAAAATGACATGAAGTTTTTATGCTTTATGATGAAATCTGGTCACGGATCATTGGTAATTTAACAATAAATTTTTTATATCGATTATAGTTTAGTATAAATTAATTTAGATTGAAGATACACGAATATAATGTCATTTAGAAGAGACAGCAAGAGAAAGTCGGATAATATTGAGAAGAAACAGCAAAGGTATTGTTCAACAGCGCTGCATTTGCGACAGATCTGAGGTTGGAAATATCTCATTTTAATCGTATTAACAATACTTTCAGATGTCCGTCAAATGTTGTCATTATCATTATGTTTCACTTAATAATTTTTATTTAAATGGCTCATATTTCTTTCTTATAACACTCTTTTTGCAACGTTTCAGACCGTTCGAAATATGGTCAAATATATTAGATGAAAATCTTGTATCACATTTTGATACAGAAAAATGTGTATACGTCATCCAAACATCGTATACTATTTGTCATGTACTATGCAAGAAACTGTTTGTTTACGCCCTTTAGCATATTAATATGTTCAAATAATAGGAGACGTTTTAATTATTTAATAATATTTTTATTTAAATATATCCGAACAAAATGGAATAAAAAGTGTAATTGTTTTATATACTTAATATTATGTATTATCCTTAATATTCTCTAATTTTGAATTTTGCAGTAGATAGATTACTGATAAGAGAAAGTCAAATAGATGTAAATGTGTACAGTGGGCAGTTGGACCCCATTGTCAACACCCTAGGTAGATAAATTAATGTAAATCGATTTCTCCAAAAACTTATCTCAAACGACATCAAAACTAAAAATACCTCGTTTTATAGGAACATTGAAGTGGATTAACAGGTTGAAGTGGCCAGGTTTAAAAGGATTTCAATCCGCGTCTAAGAAACCAATTGAATATCCAGGAAATCGCACGGGAGGGTTTTTGAAGTCGTATAAGCAGTTCAATTTCTTCTGGATTTTGAAAGCTGGGCATTATGTAAGTACTTTTGTGATATCTGAAATATAAACAAACCCTTTATCACGTATTCAACTAAACGAGTCGTAACTATTTTTAGAAAGTATGTGGCAATACGTCGTTGATATCAGTAGCAACTTAAAATGTAAAAATAACCATATTAATAAATTCAAAGATTTCCTTACTAGAATTAAAGTATTATATTTATTTGTTTGTTTTAACTCTAACCAAGTGTTTTCAACCCGTGGTCTGCGGCAGTGATAGCCCTGGAACATTTTCTTGGTGGTGCGAGATCTAGTTTCGCCCCCCCCCCCCCCTCCCCTGCTTACCCTACTATAAATTTCAGAGTATCTCCTATGAAAATCGACTAACCGGTTAATTAATTAAAAGGCCGTCCGCAAAGAATGTCGCACCTTTTCTTCATATTTTTTACCTCCCCCCGTATGTCACAAATTGTCACACTTCACCATACCACCTCCCCTCTGTCACATGTTAACATGTTTCTTCCGAAAATTGTTAATATGTTAAGAAATTTATGCAAATTCCTCGGTAATTAACAAATTATTAATAATTAACAATTAATTATTAACAACTAATTGTTGCCCCCTCCCCCGCACACGCACATAATTTTTGAATTGCTACGCCTCTGTTTCAGCAATATCATTCTAGCCCGAAATAAATTATATATACATACTGGCAGTTCAGAAACAAAGCACTAAGGTATAGATGGTATTTGAAATTTTAGTTTACAACTCTATTTTTCGACAGCAACTATATCGATTCAAACCGGAAACTAAACAGTTAATTTTCCTGAAATTTTTTGTTTGTTTGTTGTTATGGTCTTCTGTTGATTTGCGATGATTTTTAGATGTGTGTGATCTTACACTTCTTATAACCTCCCCCCCCCCCCTTTTTTTTTAAAATTGTATTAATAAAAAGTTCGATTTCATGTTCCAAGGTCTATTTGAGAGCAATGGGGCCCACATATAAAGGCGGGCTTCCCTTGATTCATTATCTTAATCGGGTCTTGGCTTTCTGATGTATTTGTAATAGAAAATTATATGTTTCACCCCGGCTTTTTAAATATACGAGTATAGCATTTTACGGAATACATTTGAAAATTATTGGTATTGGCAGAGCTCGATTTGAGTCGGAACGCACCGGAACGGCGTTGACGATTCCAGACTTGGGTTTGATGTATGATGCATTGCATTCCCACACCCCGCAGAAGGTTACAGTTCTGGTACCTCTATTCCTAGAAATCGAGCACTGGGAATTGGTATTGATAAATACTGTGTAAATATGAAAATTGTGTATTGCATTTTATTATCCTACTTTTCTTCCTTTTAGCTCCCAAGTGATGCACCAGAAACTTCACTTCGGATGTTGGATATGATACTAGCAAAAACATAGTACCCACATAATTCGATTTATTTACTTTTCACTTGACATAAATTAAAAAAATGTATATTAGAGTTTTTCATATTAATAAAAAAAATTGCTTTTTAAGTACTTCATTATTTAATTTTTATTTTTTTTATTTTTTTAATATTTAAAATATTTAGAAAATATTAAGAATATATAAGAATAGTACCAAATTTTCCGACGTAATGTTTTTTTTTTTAAACCTCATCTTCTCCGTTAATGGTGCCCCTTTTGCGGAGCTCCACGCAATATTCAAATTTTATATGGAGAAAAATATTACAGCTTCTATTGCGATTTATAGTCGCCCATGCTCTCTCAGTCTTGACAAATAATTACCGCCACTGATCACCTAAGGGATCACCTAAGGGAGCTTTCATATATTACGTCATTCACCTATGGGTGTGGAGGGGTTCTGTATTGCGTGACTGTGGAGTGACATGGAAGAGGGTTTCATTATTTGCGTGACGTAGCAAAACTTTGTATTAAAAAAAATGCTTAAATTTGTTTCCCAAACTTTAATATAAGTCACTTTTTATAGAAATTACTGTCCTTCCAATGAAATGTTTGATAAAATACACATAGAATGGAATTTTTAATGACTGTAAATTTATCGTGACATGGCATGATATGGGGAGAAGAGGTTGTAGAGATGGCAATAGCCCAATTGCGGCCGAAGGGAGCCGGGTTTACCATATTCTCAAAGAAGAAAACAATTGTTTATCGCCCAGACAAAAGGTTGCCATGGGCCGCAATTGGAACTTTCCGGTAGAGGCAACGTGACAGTTCGTGACATAAGGAGAGGGGAGTACAAAAAGAGGGGAAATAGCTTGACGTAATAAAGGAACACCCCCTTGACGTGAATGGAGTCGTTAAAAGATTTATTTGAGGAGACCTTAAATTAAATGCGCAGTAAAAGGAAATAATACAATCCATAACAAGAATCAGGATAATAGACGAAAAACGTATTCACTTTATTTCATTCATATCTTGAAGAATTCCCGATAAACAGTTGACATCATAAAACTTTCGAGGTGATTTATGTGCGTTTTAAAATTGACTGGTCTATTCTTTTGAACGAAGATATATATATAAAATATTTTATGTGTAAGAAGAAAATGCTGTCTTTCTCGATTTTTAAAACTGTTTACTTAACAAACTCTATTTTGAAGAAAGTAAACCCAAACTAAAATCCAATGTAGATCTTAGATAACAGAAGACGTTTCAGTTATATAAACTAGATAAGCTTCATAGTAATAAATAACTATAAATTGACAAATCAGCAAATCGTTTCCCGCGCTAAACTACGGGTTTTGATTATTTTATGCTTGCTAAGTCGTACTTTTTAAGAGTTGATGAACGTTTTAAAACTATTGAATTGCCATTTGATTACTTTTTTCTTTGCTGGAAATAATTTCGATAATCGGAAAATTGGAAAATGAATTAGGCAGTATAATATGGAGGTAGCGTTACTTAGTGCAATTTAATAAAAAAAATTCCTTTTGTGATATTATCGTCTCGGATGTAAATTTTGGAGAGGGTCCAGGTAACAGGTGGCCTCATCCTCTAGCACTGATACTTATATTAACTATATCAATACTCTAGGTTCTGGGATATTGAGAGTTGGCATCTACCAGTGTCACATTATTCAGATCATCATGGCTCTTAGTGACAAACTTGTGCAATGGGACGACATTGGTCATTCTATCTTTCGCCTCTTATTCCTGTCGACGTGTCCATTATTCAATGGTCGTGGCTTCTAAGCAAAATTTTCTTTTGACCGTGACGCGACATTAAAAAAAATAGTTTTTCCTTTAGGTTTACAGGGTTTGATCTCACAAACTTCCGACCACAAGTTTCGTAGATGTAGGAAGTAGAAGAGAAAGGGGCTGCTAGAACCTCTGTGGCATAGCACCAGAAAGGATTTTTTATATGCTCGGCCCGCTAACTTTTCAGTAGTTTTCATTTTAGTGCTAAAAAACATATTTCCTTCGTGCTTTTTAAAGATGCCAAGTGTAAAACATTTTTTTTCTCAATTTTCTTCAAAACAAAATGTTTACAATGAGGACAATAATAATTTAGACATCTCAAAGTAATAATAATAGTAACAAAGTACTAGATAAAAAGTTAAAACTACTTAGTATACAAAAAAATATTCTACATGGATAGTCCTAATTTTATGTTTATTCTTATTATTGTATACTGTATTAGCATGTTTTACACAAGCTTCGCTGACACCCAATGAAAAATACTATAATGACATTTTTTAAAAAAAAATTCTGAGCTCCCTACTGAAATACTGCCACTGACAAGTCCGTAAACTAACCTACTGGACAACCTCGCCCTATTTTTGGGGTAGCAGCAATAAGCACCGCATGTTTTCTCAAAAGCCCAGAATGTTTTCTCAAAATAAATATTTTGTTTTCTCCATGCCGGAGCCTAGTTTTTGCGACCTAAAGTTTGCGACAACCCAATTCTAATTTCTGAACTTTCTATACATTTTACACTCGATCCAATTCGATAACCATAACAAGCCCAACAAAAAGATAAGGAGCGGGTTTCAAATCCCTCTCATTATATATGGCAATTTAATGGTCAAAGTTAAGAAAGACAAATAAAAAAACTTGTAAACCAAAAATCTGTAAAAATAATATATTTTTATTTAATGAAAAAAAATAATTTCGCGAGTAATATTCTAGTTTGGCCGTATAAGGGAAAACCTGGTATCTGTACAGCTAGCAACATACAGGTACAAATGCTTATGCTAATTTGAAATAATATATTTATTGACACACACATGTGATGCTTTCTTTAAGACGGGCAAAGACAATAAAAAAAAATGAATGATTCCATACGATTCAGCTTTTGTTTTCAATGAATGAATAATAATCAAGAAGGTGACATAATTTCTTCAACAGAAATAATTGATAAACTCGCTTCTCTCTGAAAAAGGCTCAACTTGATTTTATATATCTTTAAAAAATAAAATTTTAGGTTTCCCTTTTGATTTTCTTTTTGAACCAGAACTACATAGCTGTTATGTATTTTGGAAAAGCGAATTAATTTATATTTTTTCTCTACTAAGGTGAGAAGGAAATAAGATACCTGATGAAATTCATTGCTCAGTCACCGAATCCTCCCTATAAATCTATCTATTTGCATGCAACCCAGTTAACCCACGACTGCCTAAATTTTATTTACGACCAGCCATTTAAACCACGGCTTGTTAGAATAGACACTGCACGGTGCTTCATCGTCTAAGAGTTAAAGATATATTGTACAATGTTGTATCAACTCAAATTAAAAGAAACTTTTTCGAAAAAGTCGTCATTGAAGTTAAAATATATTTAATTTAAAAAACGAATATATTAAAATACAATAAGTTGTCAAAATTGTTAATTAAAACTTTACTAAAATTGTTTATATGATTATTTGATTATGGTGTTGACTCCTCTTAATACTTCATCTCCGTAAGTAGGATCCCGGATGTACATGAATATAGAAAGCGTTTCATTGTTCAGTATGATATATTATAAAGTTATTTGCTTTTTATCTTGCTTCATAAATTTCAGTTGGATGTCGAGACGTCAAATAAGCTATTCTTTCGCATTGACGAACCCTTTTTGCGGAAGGAGTTCCCCTATTATTGCATACTGGCGAGATTGTGTAAAAGTAAAGTCCTTTTGGAACATATTAAATTATTAATTTTTACTGGTAGTTCTGGAAACAAATATACCACGCAACCAAAAAAAAAGGTTAAAAAAAACCATATACTTCAATTTTAATGACTTCAATTAATGTTCACGTCAAATTTTAAGAAAATCGAACAATGCGATTGTTCGCAAATGCGTAATAAACAAACAAATGTACAGACTAAGTGGTGAAAAGAGAAGTTAAAACAGAAAACTTCCTAACGCTTCTAGTCAATAACTGCTAATGTTCTGATAACTCAAGTTACAATGCTATACAAATTTGCGTGTTCCTTTTTGACATGATGAATTTATTACATCAAATAAATTGATTGTATCGATTAAATTTATTAAATCAATTCCCGGAACGAAAACGAGAAAATAAGTTATAATTGATATTTGTTATTTATGCAACCGTTTATAAATCGTCCTCAGCTAAAGAGTAGGGGCCGGCGGTAATCTGGTCAGGAGAGTATAAGTTCATATGAGAGAGCAAAGTGGCAAACTTGTCCTCGCCTTTTTCATCTACAGACGTCGCTCTCAAATTTTATCAAGTGATTCCGACACTGGATTGGTTAGATCCCGTTTCTCGGAGCGAAAACATCCAATCCTGTGTCACAGAAGTCGCGATAAAAAAGGCGGATGAAAAAACGAGGACATGTTCCCCATTTTCAATCGGTCGTGGTAAATTTTTCACACGTTGTGGCGTGCAAGTTTGGAAACAAGTGATGATAATTTCGGTTTTCGCCATCTGAATATATATGGTTAAAAATTATGCAGCATCGGGTCTTTCCTTCGGGATAGGTCTCGAAACGTCACTAATAAAATATGTAATACTACCTTATAATTTTTAACTACTGTCAGATATTGAAACACTTGAGATAACACTCTACTCTCTAAACTTTTCACATTACAAACAACATTCAACAATCCTAACGGCTATTAAGGTGCTAGATGAGGTGTTATTTTCGTCGTCTAACCATGGTACAAAAATACGAGGCATCGTTCCCGGGTCTTTCCTTCGAGATAGACCCTGAACCGTTGCCAATAGTGCATTGTGCAGCTCTAGTGCGATGTTATTAACCAAACCAAACCAGGGAGCCCACAAATACCGACCCAAAACATAAACAGTTTTAATAAATTTTTTTAAGTTATGGAATAAAAGTAAACTGCAACTGTAATGTTATGAACACAATGTTTTTGTTTTGATTCTTAAAAAAAATAGAAATTTGCGATAAGTTCTCGTTTATTCATACGTTTAATAGCTAACTCATAAATCATAACTTCTGAGCATGATTCAAAACTGCGACGTCATGTTTGTGAACTTTGAATAGCACGTGAAGTTGACTGTCCTCCACTTCAGTCTCATACAACTAACTGAAACTTCTTAAATTAAATCCGTCTTCCATCATGAATTTGGCTATTTTTGTACTTCTATTTTCTTCTTTGACTATAGCTATAGGTTTGTTAATTTGATTTCTATCAAAGTGAACTTAAAATATTATTTTATCATTGTTAAATTACTAGGTTATTGTTTTTATTATTATTTGTTGTTAACGAAATTAACTATATTTCAAGTTTTATAATTAACTTTTAAATAAATATTACTGGTTACATCTCGCTTGTACAATTGTTTATGGAGACTATAAAATAAACTACTTATCTCCGAAAACTACTAGATTACATTGAATTTTTCTTCTTTAAATTATAAAATTATGTTCTATTTACCTTTGTAAAAATTAGATAAAACTATCACATTGATAAATCATGTTGGTATGCAGTAAACAGTTGCAAATATACCCTATGAACAGGGTTGCCATACGTGTCAAAAATAATATAACAAAATTACTACAGAAATATATTTAAATTTCCAAAAAGTGGTGTGACACTTGCACAGGTTATTTTTTGCTTATAAAAGAATAGTTACAGCTACACTATAAGCACTTTTGGTTCTTCGTGACATATTTGCTTTAGCCATTCTAGAAAATTATAAAGATAGAAGTTAAATTTTGATTATTAAATATAGTTTAACACAAAGAATTTTTTTACAAAATAGCTATGTATGGGTAAACTTGAGTAGAAGAGGGCCCTGTGCCAAGGCATGTAAATCATTAATGCCAAGACCAAATTTACTTAGATTTGTGGAATTCAATGCAGTACTGTGTTGTGGATATTTTCAGTTAAGGCAAACATGCATAATTTTTAAGCATTTCACAAGTTTCCCATGCCATTTCCATTCTAATAAAATTTGTCGTCTGAAATTTCTCTTTTGTGTAATGTACACTTTAACAATAATTCAAAATAGTATCTCAACTTGCAGAAATAATGGTTTCACATCCAAACTTTAACATAGTATTATATTGTGCATTGTTTATAATCTCAATAGTTAGGGCAGCAAAATGATTCAACTCAATGTTTTACATCACTTGCTTGTGGACTTAAAAATTGTGATGCTGGAAATTTTAGAAAAGTTGGCGATAAAAAATTGCTTTAACGTAGGAACCCTTTATACTTATATTTTATTTTATAATTGATTTTAGTGCTTGTAAACAGTGGTCCAGTGGAGAAAAAAGAGGCATGGGGTTATGTGAATGTTAGAAAAGATGCTTATATGTTTTGGTGGCTGTATTACACTGATCAATCTGAAGATTACACAAGTTTCCCATTAGTAATATGGCTGCAAGTAAGTGAAATGTAATATTTTTCTCTTTGCTTTTGTGCAAATTGTTTTTTTTTGTTATACTGGATAATATGTATGCTTTTGGAAGATTTCAAATTGTTATTAGATTAGCACACTTTGGGTATGAATATTATTTTTCATATCATAAAATAACTTTTTTTTTAACTTCATTAAGGCAAAACTACAGTCAAGCAATAATTACTGTATCGAAGCCAAACCTATCCCCTTTCACCAAAATATTTTTTAACATATACTGACTTTAAAGATTGTTAACATTCTAAGTTTAATAGATATTTAAGCAGAAGAAAAATAAAACTAAAAGCCCACCACTGTCTAATCTTATTAATATTGCAATAGATGCCTTGATATGTAGATGTAATTTTTTTTCTTTGCCTGTAACAGGGAATAACTGTATGTTTACATAGTTCTAGTGAATTTTAATAATAATTTTGAATTTCAGTAACAATATTTTAATTTAATAATTCTTAGGTTCGAAATATGTTTTTTGACAAAGAACATATTGAAGTTGTTAAGAACTTCCATATTAGCATTGATAAAAGAAGAAAGCAACATTCTTCCGAATTCCTCAAAAAGTCAAAAAGAAACTCATACAATAAAATAAAAGGTTTCACTAAATAGTGATAGTAAAAAAAAATCGAAAATCTTTTGAGATTGTTTCCAAGAAGTTAGTGCCAATTTCACTGCAATTAAAATAGACTATTCTCGGAAGCTGGGTTAATTTATGAAAAGAAACACAAACGAATTCTACCAAAAAAAATGCAAAATTACTGATTTTGTTATGAAATTTACCAATCTTAAAAAAGAGACAAAAGTGCTTAATTTGTTTGTTAATTTTCTTAACATTGAAAATAAACCAAATATATTGATAAAACTGTTTTTTTTTGCATTTTTTTTATGTTTGTTATTTATTATATATATTTATCTTTTATTTCTCGGTACATAATTTCAGTCTGGATGTACAGCCGGAGGATTGTAATATCAGAGAATTGTCTATTGGCCGGATGCAGTATGTTGTACAGATATCCATTGCATCCTAATCTGTTATATTGTATTTTAACTAAACTTATTTTTGGAAGATTAGCAGTGGTATAGCAAATTCAAAAGATGATGCAGGGGCCTCAACTATGCTCCATGCCCAGAATGTTCCATGCAGTATGGGGTCGATTGACCCCATGTTACACTTGCAAATAGTTACCGCATGGGGTTAATTGACCTTGTGTCGCATTTGTATATAAATACGGATTTGACAGTTTACACTGGTCATGTTAAACTCGATGGATCGATTGAGTCACTGAATAATTAGTTGTTAATTATCAAGAATTTGTTAATTACCTAATCACCTATTACAACCTAATTGCATACATTTCATAAATTATGCAAATAAATATGTGGGGCCTGAGACCCTCCCTTTCCTATGCGTATGGATATTTGCTAATAAATTGTGATTTATTGGACCCAGTTTACACTTCTTCCAGTTACAAACCTTCTTTCTTTAACCTTTCCAGCATCAAATTCGTCATTGAGGCAGTGAAAGTAATAGTTGTGTAAGCCTGACTTTTACTATCTCAATTCTTTATGATTCCAATTGGCATCACTGGGACTGAAAGGGTTAAAGGGTCACAATATAAAATATAACATATTTAAAACTTTTTTTTTCTTCTGTAGGGCGGACCCGGTGCATCTTCTACTGGTTATGGAAATTTCATGGAAATTGGGCCATTAGATTGGAATTTGAAACCTAGAAATAGTACTTGGGTAAAATACATTTTTATTAATAGATTAACAATTCTTTTACGTTAATTTATGTTAAATTATTATCAATGAGTTTTAAAAAATCTGTCTTTTATACATTAATGATAGCATACAGTAATTTGCTGTTGTATTCACAACCAATAGATATTAAATAAGTTGCATGCTTACATTTTGTTATCAATTATTTTTTTATTTTTGCTTCAAACATTCAATTAAAATTTTTTTGAGCGATCTTTATTCAATATAAATTTATTTAAAATGTAGGTACAAAAATATGAACTTATCATCTGTTTTCATAGATTACACACTAAATCAGTAAAATCTAAATTATTTGAAGCATTTATACTGTTTTATGATATTAGATTTTAACATCAAGACTCTCATAATCCTCTATAACAGACTGTAATAATGGCTTGTATTTCTTTGTATTTTAACGTTGTCTTTCTGCAAATACAAATTCTAAATTTTCTATAAAAAATTTAAAACTGTATAGCCTGAAATACTTTACTTGTATAGATTTTCTTTAAAACTTTAATATTCTTAATTTAATTTTCTTGAAGAACTTACAATTAAAGATAACACAAAATTTTATATATTTTTTGTGGTTGATTAAAATTTACTTAAATTTTCATGCAAAACTTTTAATACAATTAAAACATAACTTTTGCATTGCAGCTTAACAAGGCTAATTTGCTATTTCTGGATAACCCAGTTGGAACTGGATTTAGTTATGTCACAAATACATCAGCGTTGGCTCATGACAATAAGCAGATTGCCAAAGATCTTGTTGCTACTTTATATTCTGTTCTTGATACGGTTCCTGAATTTCAAGTTAGTCATTATTTAATATTTTCTTAATTATAAGGTAGAATTAAATATGTAATTAAATAAATATGCATGGTCTTGTGTAATATTTCTAGGTATAGTAATGTGCATTTAGTGATGCTGTTTAGTATCCGTAATATTGTTGATCAAAACAAGATGTTTTTTCCTATCATAATTGTTTTCTATTAGTGAATTTGACTGTAGTTAATGCTAGCAGTATATGTTCCTTTGACATTAATCAGGTCAAAGTGAATTAAAAATGAATGTTTTTTCAAATGCGTAGAATTTTTGTTCCATAGATATTGGGCTTTGAATTATTTTTTCAGACGACCTCTTCTTAAGATAACTTAAAGCCACAATATGAAATCTGTTGAACAGTCATTAGCACTCGCTGTAACAATTTTCACAAATTGCATTGGTTGCAGATAATGCCTAATATGATCTACTCTGTAGGCAATCACATGGTAAATGTGATTGAATCTATAAAAGTGTTAATCTAAATGCATATCAGGGCTGCCACAGGCGACTAAATAGGCGACTAAAGCTACTTTTTTTAAGATTCGGCGACTATGGCGACTATTTTTGTTAAAATAGTGCCAAAAGCGACTATTTTCATCAAAACCCTCTACTTTTTTTAGCTTTTGGCGACTATTTTTTGATAACTTTTTTTAACAACACTGATTTTCAAGTAATATTTCACAGAATCACGCACCGTTTAACTCATTTTGAAGTATAACGTAATCTGATTGGCTGTTGCATACGGCGCCAATGTACTGCTATTTGGCGATTCTAAAAGGCAAACAGTCGCTGCAGGATGTGTTTACAAGTAAATAATACTTGCCAAGCATGTTTAACACCAATAGACATTGCTTTCTTTACCTTTTAGAGAGCAATTTGGGTTTAGGTTGCGTGTGTTACTTCTAGAATTCACTGCGCGAAGCAAAGAACATTTAGATACACCTCAGGAATGAAAATCTTCCGAGGTTCCGCCGTTTTCCTTTTTTTTTTATTACTATCAATTTAATAAATTTATCAGTTTTTTTTTTTTAATTTTCTAAAAAATTACCAAATATACTCGCGTATATTCCGAAAATTTTTAGTTAAAATTATCATTTAAATGTGTAGCCTATATGCATGTTAGTTAAAATAATTGCATAAAATAGCTGGGGAGGAGTGGATTTTCGAGCTGTATCGCAGCGATTACGTTTCCCGGTGCCGGTGTATCGCAATTTAAAATAAAAATATCGTTATTAGCAAAATTGTTGTAATCAAAATTGCTGTAAAAAATATCAAGGATGGGAATCTTAAGCCGAAATTGGTATCCTGCGCCAAATTGCTACAAAACCACATTTATGTCGAAATTTGATGGTTCAATATCTTTCGTTGCATAATGGCGTTGTTTTAAGAATTTTTTCGCTCATGAATACTCTGGAATTGTAGATATTCAGTATACGCGGCCTGCTTCAGTTCGTTTATTGTTTTTTCGAAAAATCGATGTACAATCTAAAAAATATTCAGATGATTTCACAAAAATTTAGCATCTTTCACATCTAGAAATATTTGCGATCTTCGTCAAACGGGAAAGATATCTATCGGAAGTTGAGATGATTATAATTATAATTTCGGCGCATGTATCGAATGCAACTTTCAATTAACGCTCTTTTGATATGTTTTTTTAATGCATGGAAATCTTGAAATTGCGGAAATACGCTAAACGCGATCTGCTGAGATCTCCGTTTCAAGACTTTCCATCCTTTTGCATCAGATATATTAATTCATATATTTTATTACTTCCTGTTTTATCATGATTTGTTTTACACTACTTAACAAAATTGCATTATATTTTTCGAAATTATATTTTAATTCACGAATTTGAAATTTAGGACTTGTTATTTTCAGTTATAAAAATTAATTTTTTTAAAAAAAGAAACTCGTTTTTTTTTGTTTGGTTGGTATTCAAATTCTAATTGAATTATATTTTGTTTAAACGTTTATATATTTTTATTATATTAATTATTTTTATTTGAAATTTTCCTTTCTCACAACCATTCCACTTAAAAAAACATGGCTTTTATATTTACCTTTTTGGAAATTTTCAAATTTCTTATTAAACTAACTTTTTAGTGTGTAATTTTTAATGATTTATATTAACATGCTTAAAATAACTAGCAAGGTTAGGTTAGTGTTTTGAAAAGAGCTTTTTTTTTGTAACTTGCAATTCGTTTTAGCATTAATTTTTGGTTTTTTAAAGTTTATATATTTTATACATTATTTTTCTTTTGTTTGAATGCAATATGCTTAAAATAAGTAGTAGCGTTGGTTTTCCATTAAATTATCATTCTTCAATAAATGTAATGTTTGTGTGGAAAAAGTAAAGTAATATCAGTAGCATCCTTCTTAATTGATTCCATGCACAACATATGCAAAATTGCAACACTGATTTGGTTAGTGTACAAACCACATTTCACTGGAAAAAAATTCCACATATTTTTGTTAAATATATATTGAAAAAATATATATGATATATAAATTCAATAATTCTTAATTAAGAACTCATTTTCGTAAATACTTTCAACTGCCTTTAAATAGTCTCATTTAAAGCATTTATGCCTTTTAAGTTTATTTAGTCAGCTAATAACCTTATTGACAGCAAATCAATTCTTAATTAGGTCGAAACTCGACATTTTAAAGTCTTAATTTCTTTGATTTTCAAAAATGAAAATTTGAAATTTCTAGGTATTTTGCATAAGTTAGCTGGTAAAATTAGTTAAACCTTCAAAGAACTTTATATCTGATTATCAGAATCTAATATCCTATACAAGCTTGGCAAAATAATGGGCATTTTGGAGTTGGAAATTTCTTTGCTTTTCAGAATGTTAGATCCCTGTTTTAAATTGACACCTCAGCATTTCGTCTGTTTGTAAATTTGCTTGTTACTCATTTATGACCAAAGGTGTTGTTTGATTTTCTTCAAATTTGGCATGAATGTTGATTGAAGTCATTAAGCTCAATATATATGTGTTTTGTTGTTGTGGGGCCTAGGTATTAAAGTTAGCATAGAAATCGACATTGGTTCAACAAAAAGTTTCATAATTAGAAGTATTTGATGCAATCCTCAATTGTTCTCAGAACTACTTGTGTAAACTTTGATGGAATTAAGTAGATATCTTTATAAAACTTAATAAATTATTCAGAGTTTAAGGAAAGATTTGTATTTTTAGATTTGTGATTATGTAGACAAAAGTTTTGGGTGTATTTTTTTTTGGTTGAGAATTTTATTCCTATTTTTAATATGAATGCAATTAGCAAGTTTCGGGATATAAACAACTTATCATTACTACTACATTTGGTCAAAAGATTGCAATTATAAAAGTGATTTGTTTCAATTTTGAAGGTTTTTTTTTTCTTTTCAAAATTTTTGAAAATTGTCTTTATTTTCCGCTTTTTATTAAACTATTGTTTGGTTTAGGAAGCTATTTGTTATAAACTGATATTTATTAATAACAAGCTTAGCAAAATAAATCTGGCAATATGCTGACAATTTTTGTGAATGCGGTATTTTTATAACCATTGCCTTCAGTCATATTCTATTATGTTTCTTTAAAAGTTGGCATATGTTCTTCATGTATTTTTATATACGTTAATTTTTTTAAAAAGCAAATATTGGTGTAAAAATGCACTTTTACAAAACAGTACTATTGTTGTACAGTTTAAAAATGGAATTTGTTCATATCTAGTGAATATATACATTTTTAATTTATGCAGCCTATTTAAGAAAATGAGTATAAAGTACATATTTAGAATTGTCTAAAAACGGTGACAATAATAAAAATAATATCAATTTGTAATATTACTTGCATTTAATAAAATGCTTTTGTCGCAATTTGTTTAACGTTTGTCGCAATTTACTGCTTTTAGTCATCTTTGCTAAATATATGCATAATTGAGGAGACTATTTAGGCTACTATTTTTGATGTCTGAGGATACTAAAGCTACTATTTTCAAAGGTAAAACTCAGTGGCAGCCCTGCATATATATTTGCGTTAATAACTGAAATTGGAAGGATCTCATTTCTTTATGAACCAGTGAAATTAATATACAATATGAATATGTCTGCAAATAGTACATTACTTATAAGGTATCCCTAATATAATATTAGGAATCAAATAATTCATTTTATAACAATTTTAATGATGCGATAAATATCCTGATTGTATTATATATGGTTTTAGATTATGTTGTTCTTTACATATACAGGGATTAGATTTTTCCGCTTTGAAATATAATATTTTTACAAAGTAATAATAGTGGATTTTCACAGGAAACTAAATTTTGATACTATGTTCAACCGTAGAAGACTGGCAACAACAAGAACCTTACTTTATGAAGAGGATACTTTAAATTCTCTTGTATACTTCTGTATTGTTAAATATGTTACAAAATCTCAGTAATACACAGACTGAAATTTTTTTCTATTTTTATATGAGCTATCTTATGTACTTCTATGCTAAATGGGTTGTTTAAGCAAGAATTTATGGTACTATATAATATTGAAAAGTTGTCATTTTTTCCCCAAGTTTATTTTATATTAAATCATTATTGCTCCAATGTAGTATTTTTGATTGGTATGTAAAACTCTTGAATGTGTTATGACTTAAAACGTCTTTGGTGAATAATTCCCTCCAATTTGATTTTTTTTTTAACTATTTTGTGCACCTTGCATATAATTTACTCAGGTTTTTGTTCTCAGCTTTTTAGTCAATCTCATCCCTGCATATAAAATAATAAATCATTTTCAATTTTCATATGCATAGCTTGTTATTTCAGTGACATTCGACTCGATTCAAATATTGTAATTTTATTTACTAACTAAATATTATAATTTTAGAAAACTCCCTTGTACATCTTCAGTGAATCGTATGGTGGTAAAATGACAGTTGACTTTGCCTTAGCTTTGACACAGGTAAAATTTTTATATATAAGGTTAAACATTCAAAATATATTTTAATAGGGTATTTATATAGGTACATGCTTATTTATTTAAGAAATATTGTAACATCAAAATGTGTAAGTAGTTGCAGCAAACTTTTTATAGGGCTTGTTTTAAAAATTCTTAAAGAAAATTCCCAATAATATGTGTCCTATAATAACAGCAATCAGTCATAAATTTATCTTACAAATATGCACACTGGAGAAGCTATTCTTTTTAAAGTAAATATTTGAATAGAATAAATGTAACACTGAATTTAAATCAATACACATCATCAAATAAAATTCCTCCTGTGATTATGATGTTCTAGAAAAACACATTTAGTGTTACTGCAATAAATTCTTAAATGTGTGATGTTTGAAAAAAAATTAAGATGTTTTTCCAAACCACTTGTACAATTAAACTTAAATATTAATATTGATTTGTAAGGAAACAAACAGTATAAATCTTTTCTGAAAAAAGTTATTGAAATGTCAGAAAGTGTAATTTCATTTTGTGCACCCAAGATCCTTTTTCTTGTTGAGCTATATCATACCAATAAACCCATTCATTTAGCAGTCAGTAACATATTAGGAGTAATTCTGTTTTTTTAAATTAAAAATGCAAACCGACATATTTCGATGCAACAGCAAAAGACATAAGTGTTTATAATATGCAAACTCATAATTAAATATTAATTATTGTGAAGTGATAATCCAATATACCCTTTTTACAGCAACCCTGATATATATATATATATAGAGAGAGAGAGAGAACAGCCCCTTAATACAACTGTCACTGTTGAATTTAAATGTACAATCGATTTATTGCTTTCTATATTCTTTTAACTTATTACAAAAGTAAAGAAGATTTTAACTCTGTTATTTAAAATTTAATACTATTGCATTTTTTTAAATACATATTTATTAAAAGTGCCCTATCTTTCAAATCAAACTTTTCAGATAACATTTTCATCAGTTGCATGTTATAAATATTTAAGTATTAAAGTTGTATATCCTTTTACATTTGTTATTGCAATATTCAATTTCCAATATAAATATCTTATATGTTGCAGATAATACAAGGCATGGTTTTTTTCGATTGCTTCATTTGTTTGACTAATATATGTTTAAAATGATTCAATATGTGATTTTTAAAGGTATTATTTTGTTTTCAGGCTATCAAAAGTAAAAACATAACTTGTAACTTTAAAGGTATTGCTCTCGGAGATTCATGGATTTCTCCGTTGGACTCTGTTTATACTTGGGGCAGTTACTTGTACACTTTGGTGAGCATTTCCTTCATTATTTGTTACTTTTCTGCATTTTGGAATGTAGTGTTCAATGAGTAGATATTATGCAAACAAATTAGAAAAATAACTTTATAACAACTGCTAATATATTGGAAGAAAGCGCCAAACAATTATCAAAAAATTACATTGTGTGTTCTAAAATGTTTTTATATTTCTTCAACTGGAAATATTTAATGTTTCAGTCGCTCTTGGATAAAATACAGCTGGCTGCTGTGAAAGACTTTGCTTATAAAATCAAGCTTTCTTTGCTTCACCAACAGTACAAACAAGCTACAGATCAGTTTGGAGAATTGCAAAATATCATTGGCAATGTAAGTTGAAATTTCAAAACAAACTTGTTTATCATATTGTCTACTGTTAAGTATTAATAAAGTAAATATGCATAATATATATAGTTTACTATATATGACAAAATATTTTTTTTTAATACTTTTAGTTCACAAACAATGTTGATTGGTATAATATCTTGAAAAATGAAGGACCACCTTCAAACAAAACTGTTAATAAGTTTGGCAAAGATCATCCACTATGTAAGTCATATTATATTTGTATTTGGCGGGTAACATGTATTAATTGGATTCTATTGTGTGTTTCCTCAATGTACTGTAATAAATAAAAAAATTCTTTAATACGTTTACATATCCAAAAAGTTGCTAGTTTATGTGTTTATACCACACAAATAAAAACTGCTGTGATATTCAGGGTTTAGGGATTGCACTTAGTATAAAGCCCTGTAGCGATCAATAAGTAGAAAATAAATTCTTTAAGAAATCAATCTGTGTTTTTTTTAGATAAGGCATTTGGAAGATTGGTGGACCCAATGTATGGAGATGCCTTATCTGATTTGATGAATGGACCGATACGCAAGAAGCTTAATGATATACCAAAGAATGTTACATGGGGTGGTAAATGATTTTTATTTATTGTTAAATATGACCCTAAAAGTTTTTTGCAATATTTTCAGGGAATATATAATATTTTTTTTTGTTCTGGTATAAATATATTTTGTCAATCATAGGTATGACCTGCTATCCAAAATATGCAACTGTATAAATTTGAATGCATATAAAAAATATTTAAAACATTCTTCAATTTTCATGTCTTTTTTGTACTATTTTATAATTTAGCTTTTTTTTTAATTATATATTTCGATGCTTCTTAGATGTGGTAAATAACAATTCACTAATTTTTTAGGACAGCTCTTTTAAATAATTTTTCAAGGCAGTCTTCTAAATTTAAACTAATATTCTAAGTTTAAGCAAGTGTCTTAAATAATAAATCTTCATTAAATAAAATTTCTAAAAACCATGCACTCTGTCTTAAATGCAAGTAGTGTTTTGTCCACTTACTTGCCAGAGGCAATAAGTTGGTTCAATTCCAATACCAGTATTAATGTTTGTGATTCAAGAACTTCTGGTGTACTAAATGCCCTTAAAGGCCTTACAATTAAAGACATATTCACATTAAGCTTCTTTAATAATAGATATTTACTTAGAAAAATTCGCTATAAGATATATGCAGTCAAAATGAAACAACATATATCTTTACAGTAACAAGTATTTGTAAATATTACTCATAATGAAACGATTTTAATTTTCAGGGCAGTCTTCTGATGTATTTGCTGCATTAGCTGAAGATTTTATGAAAAGTGTTGTACCTTCAGGTAAGCCGTCAAAATTTTTGCATAAACTTATTTTGCAATATTGCAATCTTTTACAAATATGTTTAATTAATTGAGTATTATCTAAATTGCATTTTTTTTATTTATAGTGGACCAGCTTCTAACAAATGAAAGTTTCATTGATGTAAACATCTACACTGGACAGTTGGATCTTATAGTTGACACACCTGGTAAGATAGTTTAAATTTTATCTAAATATAAATGTTTCCTTTCATACCAATTTCCTCTTTTGAATACATAATATATATTTTAAATATTGCATATTGTACATGCTTGTTGGTTGACATGGAAAGGGGAGGGGGGGTTGATTTTTTTTTTTTTTAGAAATGCTTTTGACAGTTTTGTAAAATCTGAAAGCACACACCTAACTAATAATTTTGCTTCAACATATAGATCTAAAATGCTCTGACCTTGAAATATTTTAGGCAAAGCACTTTTTTTATAAAATGTTATTCAAGAAAGGAGGTAAGCAGTAGAATGCCATTTTTAGAAAAAGAAATGGCTTTTAGAAAAAATTAATGAGGATACAGAAAAATTTGATTTTCATTTGTAAAATTTCATATTTTTATTGCCATAATTGACAATATTTTGACATATATTTTTTAAAATAATTTTCATTCAGGGTTGGGTTTTTGATATCAAAAACCTGGGGCAAGTTTTCTTATCAGTCATTGTTGACATTTTATTCTAAATCAAGCTACTAAACTATATAAATCATCATACAATACTTACATTATAATTAATGTCATGATTATGATTCGTATTATATATCATGTTATGAAAAATAGCCAAAATTAATCAAACTATTAACTGCTTTTTAAAAGAACTTGGTACTATTTATATTGATTGTTATTTTATATTATAATAACATAGCTATTCAGTTTATATTACAGATGTTATCAATCTAGATATTGATTTTACTTATTTTATTCCACAATTTAGACAGATTTTTTAGCTTAAGTAAAGCTAAAGTGGTCACCAATCAATGTTTAATCACAACTTGCGATTTTTTTTATTATTATTATCAATATTCGTTTATATGTACATAAACATTATCTATAAATATTAAATCAATGATTATAATATATTGTTATTTTAAATCAATAACTAATTTGTTTGTTTAAATCAATTCAATTGGTTAGTTAAGTTGTCAATATTTAGTACACTTAATGTAATAAATTTCCTAATACATGTTCATTTTAGTAAGATTTCATGATCTAATATTTGATTTCTGTTTCATTTTTCATATAACAGCCTCCCTTCTTTCCTTGAGCATGTTAGTTCAAGGTCATAACACATGTCATCTGTCAAGTGTGAATACAATGAATTTTTTATTTTCAATACTTCATTAAAGAAATTAATAGTTGTAATTATTTTATACATACTTTTATTTATAAGTATTTATTATTTCATATAATTATTTTTTACCCCAAGATTTTGGGGTTTTGACAAATATTGTTAAAAACTTGCACGGCCCTTTTTCCATTACATGTCGGATAATATACATTAAATTTGCTAAAAAACTTTCTCCAAACTTATTATAAAAAAAAGTCAATTATTCATTTATAAGGATAATGGATTATATCTGAATAAATTACTATTTTTAATGTACGGATATTTTTTAAGTTACTATGGCTTTCATTCGAATGTTTTTTTAAGAAATTACATTTAGCATAATTCTATTTTCAATATATTAGTTCATTAGTTATTTCTCAATAAATGCTTTACATTAATATTTACAATATATCCTGGAATTTATAAATTAGTGTCTTTTTTAATTATGACACTTTTTTACAAATGTTTTGGTGCTTAAAAAATTTTTGTATGTACATTTACTAGTAAAATACATCAACACCTAATTAAAAAAGACTTTGCAAATGACAATATCCTTTGTACTTTTACAGGAACCTTGAGTTGGATTGACAAGTTGACATGGGTTGGTTTAAAGGGATTTTCTGCAGCACCCAAAAAGCCCTTTGCTTTCTCGTCTACCCAAACTGGGGGTTATGTAAAATCTTTCAAGCAGCTGAGTCTTTTTTGGATTCTGAAAGCAGGTCATATGGTGAGTTTTGTAAATTATTTTATTGATGTGAACACTTGATACGGATTAGAAATGAAATTTCTAACGTATTTGATTATTCTCATTTGACTGTATATCTAGAATTTATTAGCTGCTTGGCTATGCATTGCTAAGGAACCATGGAAGTAAACAATATAAATATATCCATACCTGTACAAATAACCCATATAAATATATTAATTTAAAAAAGTGTGTTTAAGATCGCCACTCATCCTTGGTATTTGTTATTTCAAAATATACTTGCATTGATGCCTAATTTCGTATCTAACAAGACTAAATATGTCAATCAAGCTATTTTTAACAGTGTTACTGAAATGAATCACTCTATAAAGCGTAACGTTTCTATCGTGTGGTTGATTTTAAATACGTTTTTTCTCAAAAACTTTTGAAGTTCAACGTTCATGAGAACTATGTTTCGTATGAGGCATATTATAAGCAGGATTATGGACCCCAATTGTTAAAGGATTTAACCACTGTATTGTCCCATTGAGAATCTTTGGAAAGGTGTCTTTTCCCATTATACTCATTCCAATGACTTTCAAGTAGCTAAAATCTGCCCAAACAGAATGTGCTTAAACTTCCTATTTAAAAGTTTGGAATGCCACTGCAGAGTTTGTATTAATGTTAGTTAGTTGATTGAATTAAGTTCGCACTAAAGCTGCATACTGGGCTACTGGAGAATATCAAAAATGGACACATCCCTCATTGAGAAATGGGAGAATCTGTGGGCCTAAAAGTACAGCATCTGGCTAGCAATCACAGTTCAAATCAGCATGAACTTGACAAAAGTTCAGATGTTGCGATCTTGTGTCGAAGGGTTGTGAAATTTGCTTCCAAGTCATCTGAAATTATCTTCAATTTCCAACGGGTGTATACGAGACTTGTGAACATAAAATCTGATCATTATCCAATTTCTAACGCCTATCTAACATCAGATGCCAGCTCATGAGTTGTCCTGGTCATCAGACCATGGTTCAAATATACAAGGCAGTGTTTATGGGATCTTTCCTTCAAGATAGACCCTGAATCGTCACCAATAGCCTACTGTACAGCTCTAGTGTGATGTATTAATTAACCACCAACCATTAAGAAATGTTTAGTTTATACACAGGTTCATAAAAGTATTATTTGAATGCAAGATAGTATACATTACATATATAAATCATTATCAGAAGTGGACTGAACATATCCTTTATTAAGATGTGTCATTTATTTAAGCAGTTCTTTTTCAAGTATATTAATCTGATGTGGTATAATGTATATTATATATGTAGACGTGGTATAATGTGGGATTTTTAATTTTAATTAATAAATATACTCCAATTTACAATATTTTTTAATTTAAAAGTTTAAGGTACAATTTACATTTATCTCTTAACAACTAAAAATTATGTAAGCATGCACAAAAAAAATATTTAAATATCCAAGCAGAGGAAATAACTTTACAATTGCAAAAATTCGTAATGTCAGTGGGTAAAAGAAACATTGAAAAAATCACAGTAATTGTTATACTTTTAATTTAAAAAAATTCACTTGTCACCTAAAATATGTCTACAGAAAACTATGTGAAAAATTTCAGTTTTGTAGGTTTAAAAACTACAGATTTTTATAGATAAACTAGTGTTCCTGTTATGCGTTTTTCAAAGGGCGCCGCGCCCTGCCCTTTTTTTGTAAGTGCCGATGCGCCCTGCCCTTTTTAGAAGTGAAAATGTGCCCTGCCTTTTTTCAATATCTTTGCGCCCTGTAATTAAAAAATTATTTTCCCGCAAAAACGTAGGTCTGTAGGATTGCTTTGGTATCCCAATCGTACCCTTTGTCCTTTTACATAAGAAAAAGTGCCCTTTTTTAAAACTATGTGAACACTAATATAAACATGTCTTGAGCTCTAAGTTTAAATAAAAATGTGTTCAATATCAACCCTTTTTCTCTCCTATGCATGTCATGAACTGTCCTACAAGACAGGTGCACACTTTATGGACACTTTTGTATTCTTGTATATGTATGTGAACCCCTCACTTCGCTGGTGATCTTTCAGCCTGCGTGATGTGGTAATTTCTGTCCTGTTTTCTTTTTCTAAAAGTAATTGTGCTGATGTGCATCAATAAATGTTTGTTTTTCTGTTAACCTGTGTCTGTCCTGTGCAGTGATCCACGCCTAGTTATCCCAAGACGTATCTTTACAAGTTTATCTTTTTTTTTATTTATATCCCTTTTAATATAACTACTTATTTTATTTCTTTAGATTCCAGCTGATGCTCCAGAGTCTGCTCTACAGATGCTAGACATGATACTCTCAAAGAAGAAATAAACTATTACACTGTTTATAGTTATTGTTGATTATTGTATATAGAGCTTAAGTTTATATCTTGTTTCATCAATTATGCACTCATGACATTTTAACAACAGCAAAAAATGTAGATAGATAGATATAAATACTGAAAATATCCTGTCTTAATTTATATTGTTTGTATTATTCTTGTGAAATTTGATATTACTTTAAATGTATTATGTGATTTCCTAGGTGGAATAGAAAATCTATTGAATTGTATGAATTTAGTTTGTATTAATTGTTCTTATAAAAAGTATTTTCAACATAAATTGTTCTACTTGTTATTATCCGAATTTATAATCCACGTAATGTCTTTCAATGCAATTTCAAAGTAAATATCTTTTGTTGAAATACAAATGCAACATTAAAAATATGAAATAAAAATACATAAAATCTATACATGTTTCGTGAGATACATCTCTTCATCAGCAGATTTGATAAGGATCAGCTGATGAAGAAAAATGTATCTCCTAAAACATTTCTACATTTTTCTTTTTTGTATTTTTATTGTATATTTTTAATGTTGCATTTGTATTTTAATATTCTTAATGTAATGTTCTATAAGACGAGTTTTTATCTTATAAATATCTTTTGGTAGATAGCACCCGACGTAAGTACTTTGACTTAAAAACATTACTTTATCAATATTCTAAGTTTCATATCTGTGGCTTGAAACAAGTTAAAAGGGCCTTATAAATTTTGAGGTTGAGCCTTTTTGCAATATTACAGAAATAACCAAATTGCTTGATTGGAAGGGTTAGAGAAATCTGAAGACATTGGTTTCTATTTTATTTATAAGTTTAAAATTGAAAGATATTAAAGGTTTTTTAATGGCATTGGCTCTGTTCCAAGTCACAGATATAGTCATATAAAAATAAAAGTTAGAAAATATATCAATTTACTTTAAATTAACTGAACATAACAGACTTTGCATACTTCCTATTGTATTACTAAAAACGTATTGTGTAGCTCTAGTGCGGCTTATATTCAACCAATCGGATAGTTTTTTCGTCAATTTTATTTGAAACGTAATGCAGGGTGCCCTCTGCCAAGTGAAAGTCCTTTCCCACCCACTTAACTGTTAAACGCGACAGCTATAGCGATAAAAGTTGTCTTGAGTATAGTAAAATGGTTATGCGCCATTTGTTGAGATTGCTTACAAAACTTTTAGCATTTTTAAATATGAAATTTAGAAGTTTCACTTTAAAAAAAAAGCTGACTGTTTCACAAGTTTGCCAACTAGGTTTGTGATTTTGTCAAGTCTACAGGAATTTTCCATTGTTACGGAAGAAGGCTTTATATATTTGCTACATGTTGGAGTAAATCACCCAGAGAGTCATTACTCTATGAGCATCATGGACAACAAGTTCCTGATCCATTGAAAATAATAGCCAATTCTGAATCCGAAACCAACTTTTTGACACGTGAATGTGCAATCATTTTAAGGTTGCCGCTAACAAGATTCTGATCTACAATATGCGGATTGAATGGACTAATGACTGATATTGCCTCTAAAGCTAATTCTTCCGTTTCAAATAGAAAAGATAACCATGAGAAAAATGTGAAATTTTTATTTAGCCCAAGGATTGTTACTCGGACACCATCATCATTCACCATTCTTTATCTTCTACTATTCAATTAGCTGATCCTGTACGTGTCTTTTTTCCAGTTAAAAATATAGTTCTGCATCATTCTCGCCACTGAAAAACTGCCTCAAATCCAAATACCGCTATGAAATTTAAGAAATATAATTGTCTCCCTTTTTGTTCAGTGCTATCTAAATTGTTTTCGTCTATAAAGTAAAAAAGTATTCGTAAATGTGTATTTTTATTAGATAATTTCCCCTCTAAGTTTTGAGGTTTAATACGATTTAGTTAACTATGGAAAAATTCCGTAGTCCTCAAATGGCCGTAGCGAAATGAAAAAATTAATTATTTGAGAAGAAGTAAATATCTTAAATCTAGGTATCTACGGACAATCGGGTCTAATGCAGTGATTCAATTACTAATCTTGCAACTTTCCGCAATTTCTATATTTAAAGAATAACAGCAACAATGAAGTTTACTTGGTTACAATCTTCGAGCATGTATGGACTGTAGTAGAGCGAATATGACGTAATCGTGAAACCAACATCTCAGACCGAATGGCCTCACACGTGACTTCTTTTCAAAATTATGAATGAATTACAAAATACTTGCGATTGGCTGATGAATTGGGAAATGTGTAACAGTGAAAATTTATGAATGGAATGACGTCATTAAACACGTGTCTGAGGCCGTACATGTTGGCCTCACTTTGATTTTAGCGAGATTACAAATATATATTTTCTCTACTATGAAGGATCCATGCTCGAAGGTTACAATGAAGTTACTTAGAAACCCATTATTGGTTCAATTCGATTTACTAAACTTGAAACCAGTTATTGCGTTCAAGTCGTCTGAGGGGAAAACGAAATATTGAAGTTGTTTATCGGAGTAAGAGAGTTTAATTTTTATTTTCAACATTTGTAATTTTAATTTTTTTTAAAAATACTAAGAGGCTCTGCTTCCTACTTACTAACGTTCGCCTACACCCGGCAGCCTTGCTGCACAAGATCTCCTCGCCTTCCGACAAGGAGCGTGGTCTGTATCCAATTTGAAAATAAATGTTCATTCATGCTCCACTTTTTGTAGTGCCTTGCAAATATTCGACGAGACCCCACCAATCCAGATCATTTCTACTAAGCTTCCTCTTCCTTTCTTTAACAACACACACTTCTAATTCTCCTACTCCCCATTTCTAAACTGCTTCTTGATCAACAACACATTTACCATAAACATTAATGAATCGTTGTTGTCGATTGCATTTGCGTGATTTCCATGCACTGAGTTTCGTCTGCCAAATGGCGAGTATTATTTTATCTAGTTTTAAAACTTAGTGTTCGTAGAAAAATTAAAATTTTGCCTACAATTCCATTTTTTTTTTTAGTTTAAACTCTGCTCTTATTTTATTACCAACGGAACATCCGTTTCTTCTAACTCCCCTGCAAGTTGTTTCATTTGCTTGATGAGCCCATGCAAGGAAAAGACCGTTTCACAGCAATGTCTTCCATTGTAAGTTTTCTTATTGGTACATTGACAGCATGTATAATATTTTTCTAAAGTGAAGCGTCCTTATATATTAGGGTATCAGGGTAGAAACACAATGTTATGCTTTTGATATTATCCGTTCCGACATTATAACTCACTATTAATATAAATTTAGTCTCCAATATTAACCGCCAAACCCTGTAAAACCTTGAAATAAAGAAAAGCACGGGGTTGTAAATGAGAGACGAAAATCTGGTTGTCTTTTTTTCGTTGGCGACTAATTACCATTTCTTACCATTTTCTGCGTGGTTGGTTGGTTGTTTAAATAACGTCGCACTAGAGCTGCATAGTGGGCTATTGGCGACGGTTCGAGGTCTATCTCGAAGGAAAGACCCAGGAACGATGCCACGTATTTTTGAACCATGGTCAGAAGACGAAGACACCAACGCCTTCAATAGACTTTGGGACTTTAGACCCCGATCAGATTTATAAGTCCCGTATACACGCCGATAATTTTGTGAATGTTCTGAACGACTTTTCTAGTATTTTGTAGCAAAGCTGGCAACTCTCCAATCACAAGATCACTACTTTTTTACTTTTCCTTCCGCCGCACAGGAACGAATTAGGAATCCTCTTGATTCCCAGCTGACGCCTTTATCTACTGAACCACGCAGGCCTTCTTTAACTGCGTGAACATAGACACAAGAAAGGAATAGCAGTAATAATGGGGCATCAAAGGATCCATCTTCGTATGCAAAACCTATTACAGCTTAAGGGATCTTTTGCATCTGAAGAGCTGAAAAGGGCTGCGATTGTGCTAGTTAAGTTAAATGGATACAAGAAAAATAAGTTTCACAATGAGCTGACAGATCTACATAAGGGTAAATAAGTAATGCCTCATCAATTGAAATATCTTAATAGCCCAGGGAAATTAGACGTTGACCCGGACATAGATAAAAACGAAAAAAGACGAATTCAGACTTGATGTGTTTGCGGGGATAAAACTGACCAATGAACTTAATCGAATGCTGGGATCCTGAATTAATGCTCCTGCATTTAATTCATACGATTAAACTACAGCATTCGATGCAGTTCATTGGTCAGTTTTACCAGTTGCCAACACAACGAGTCTAAATGATTCGCATGCACCGGCTCATTTCAAACGATTGGTCCAAAGCTCCCTCTTAAAGGTTGCTTCACCTGGAATTATTCAAATTCTGTGTCCTTACCTTCCAAGACAATAAGACGTATACAAGTTTATACAAGCCCCTCCCCCCTTCTCCTATTGCACTGGTGAAAAATCACGAATGTGACACTTGGGTTTTATCCATAGTATGAAACTCATTGTTGTAACAATGCTTTTAAATATTCTCTACCAATAATGAATTTAAATTGAATAAAATCAATTGATTTAAAAAATCGTACTTTTGGACGCAATTTTGAAAATTGAGGCACGTATACGAATAAAATTAACTAAATTAATTGTTAAGAGCAACTAGACACTTTTACTTATTGATTATTCACACACTCACTTACTTGACGTAAACTGAAGGGTTTGTGGCAGGGAAAATTTAAAACAGTAAAGTTAGTGAACATGTGTAAATTAATTTAATTTACACATTTTTATGCCAATCGGAAAACATGTTTAGAATTAGTCATCTAAAAATCCAGGAAATCAATTTAAAAAAAATTATAATTATACACCTGGAAAGCCTATAATTGTTAGGGAAAATGAAAATAGGCTGCAATGTAATCAATATTATAGAGTTTCCAATTAATAAATAAGACTACGCTGTTAAAAATAGGTGCTCAAAAATAAGTCAAATGTACTCACTCATTTTTTATTAAATTTTTTGCTTATCGTCACTCCGAATACATAAGTTTCAATTTTGAAAAAGATATGTACTCAAAAAACAGCACAATGAAGAAAAAGAGCAAATGCTAGCCTACATAGGCTGCCTTCATAAACCACTTTCAATAAATATCAATTATTACAACCAAAACTTACCGCGAATCGAACCTAGATCCTAAGGCAAAACAGTCCAGTTCCTTTTCCGCTGTACTACCAGGGCGACGTATAGAAGTTATAAACAGAAGACTTGTTTAAAAGGTGAGGCAAAAAGAATGGGAAGTAAGATAATTGGGTTGCAATAACTCAGTTTCCATTTTAAAAAAAAACATTAAATAATCTCTGAACTAAATAATCCATCTTCTAAACAACTATTTTAAGTTTGTCCGATCGCTTTATTAAGATGGCTTGAGCAGAAGCTGAGATTAAAGATATTAAATCACGCTGCTCATTTTTGAGAAAGTACGGCTATTTAAATTTGCAAGCGTCATCGCTCATTTACGATGCAATTGTAGCCATAGAAAACCGAGTAGGTTCAGATATTCATTTTTAAGTAAATTTTTGTTTCAGTGTAGCGATGACCATCAATGTTTGGGGTAGATAGGCCGGCGTGTGTCAGTCATGTCTTTTACAATGGGATAAAAGGTATTTATCCTTATATTTTCCTGGTGGTATGCTTTCTTTGACTAATAACTTTCTAAATTGACAATTCTGTATTTTATCGGTAATGTTACACACGCAAAGGCAAATTATCGGTAAAGTTCAAATTTATTTCGAAGGAGGTACAGACGGGAAAAATTATATTATTGACTTAATTAAATAATTAATGACCTAATAGTTATGAAAAACGTTTGCTTAAATTAAAAATTTTCTAAAGCTATAAAAATTGGCAGTTATAAAATAATTCAACATAATGGAATAGAGAAAAAATTATCTTCTGCCATTTAAATTCATAATTTTTGGAACTAGTATTCATAAAACTTTACACTCCGCATTTTCATTAAAGGAATCGCGGCGTATTTAATAAACAAATGGTGATAAAATATTTTATTTTAGTGATTATATATCTAATTTGGCAGCTCGCCGGCAGAAAATCGTTATGAATTGTAAATGGTTAGGATTACTGAATTAATATAACCCATTACATATTTTATCGCCAAATAAAGTTAAAAAATTTCTCCGAAATTGATTTTTTTGCCAACTTGGTAACCGCTCAAACACTATAGAAAATCCTATTGGTTGAAACTAGCTAAATCTGGTAACCCTTCGCTTTGACGTCATTGGGTAATGACGTCACTATCTCTCGAGGTATAAAAGCTCGGTTTTTGCCGATTTCTTTCATCTTCCCAGATATTCGATAGAGGATATGGAAACCTCTGCGAACGACTGCTTTGTGGGGTGAGGGGGGGGGGGGGGCGCGACTGGGGTTTCAGACTATTACTCAGCCGCTCTGTTTCACTCTGAGATTCAGTTAGACTTGAGGCTAGGAACATCACTACGTTTATCTGCAAAATTCTTTGCGTCTGGAGAGAAAAGAATTCGTTTGGTTAAATTTGAACTTCTGCACTGATTCCTTGTAGGATGATGGACTAATCATATTCAGATGTGGGGTTTTTTTCACAGTTCATCATTTGAAAGAGTTGTCACCTAGGGAGGGACTTTATTTACTGCGATTGTCTTGATATCTATATGCAAATGCGTTTACTCACTGCGCTTTTCTTTTCATACATTTAGTTGTTCTCCTACATTAATACTCTTGTTTTTATTACTAATATTTTTAATTAGTCTAGTTACAGCGTTTCGCTTTTTTCAATTTTACTTTTTTTTTTATGATTAGACAGTGCTCGTGCACATTTAACTACAGGGGCTTTCCCCTCCAATTTAGCTTACTTTTTATTTTCTCGCTGCTCCGTTGAGCTTTAACTAAGTTTTCTTTGTTTTGATTACCTTTAACTTTAATATTTTAATATGCTCAGGTTTTTCCGCTTTTCTTTTTGTTTTCTTGTTGTCTGGTCCGCTTCTTCCTGTGTCTTGTCCTGGTGTGATTGGCTGTTTTTCCGTGTGTATGGTTGCTTTCGGGCGAATGTTTGTTTTGCACTGAATATTTCGACATTTCTTCCGTTTCACATATTTCGACTTTATCTTAGATGGAGAGGTTTATAGCCCTTGTTGGGCCCAGGTACCTCGAACTAAAATTACGTTCAAGAAAATTTCTTTCATTCAGTGATTGTCTTCTGCCTTGCTCTTCTACTGATCTCGAGCAAACTAGATTAAAAACTGAAAACTTATTTGAATTAGCTTAATACTTATTGTTAGTTACTTTTACTTTCATTTTTATTGATTTTGTAACTTTAGTTAGGTCTTATGGATCTTCTAACCCGTTTGCTGTAAGTATACAATTTCTTTTGACTAAAATATCTTTAGAATAGTTTTCTGAATAATAAAATTTTAAAAATGTATTACCAACAATGTATTTCATATGTTATATAACTCTGTTGAAAAGAACACTGCTGAACAATTTCGTTTCGGTAAATGTAAATCTCATATTAGTATGGAATTACATCAAATTATTATTCAATTAAGATGTTATTTTCAAGTTGAAGTCTTATTTAAAATGTTTCTTAAACTTTATTAAAATATTCTTAAGCTAAATATTTAAAAAATTACCATGTTCTAAAAATGAACGGACATAAGCAGATTTGCGATGGAAACCAAATATTCGCAGAAAACCTGAGTTTGATACTTTTAGTTTCAAATAACATTCTATTAAATGAATATAATATTTAAATAATAGCTAATTTGAAAGAGTAGTTTTGTTACACTATAATTTGAAACTTAAAGAATTCGTGCATGTCGTTCTGAGATTCACGGTAAAAGTAGAATCATAATGTCATTGAAAGGATACATTAAACTTCCGAATTACTATAAGATTTTTATTAAAGTTAATGTTTCGGATGAAAGTTAATTAAAAACTTCTATAGTGTGGTAAGATTATATAGTGTGATTGTAAAGATTTGTTGTTCGTTACGGCTTGTCGGCTTACAAATTGTAAGCTACAATCGCCGTCATTGCCAAACATACATTAAAAATCTCTTAAAGATTAGTTACTTAATGAGTGTTAATACTCATTTGTAATGCAGCAAATCATTGTAATAGTATTCGTATAGCATAATAACATATCGGGTGAGTTTTTCTCCATACAGTTCCATAATGATATTTTCAATATGATAAAATGAAGGTTTAAATCTCGTAGAAAATGCCAATTTCTTACCAGAACTTCAATATTTCCAACTAACACGTAGTTTATAGGAAAAGTAAGAGTAGAACATAGTAGCAAATCACTTTGATAATCAATCCGCCCATTCTGAGAAATTCCAAACAAAATAAACACTAAGGAGAGCCGCTCACTAGCAAGAATTCACTGTGCCTCTTAATCAGCCGATTTACTAAATAAGCTCCCTTCAGCTGTTTTCGTGCATCTTTCATTAGTTTGATAATATCGCCGAACTACATTCTGCACCTGCAATTTTCTAAAAAAAAAATATCCTTGTTAAAACATTGTTTAGTGTGCACTATAACTAGTCGATAAGATACATCGTGTTAAAATATCTTTTAAAATAAGTGTTACTGTACAAGTTAAGGACCGGTCATACGTATCAGTTATCAAATCACAGAATGTTTTATTAGTAAAAAAAATATTTAATGATATACATAAATGCATCAAAATGCGTATAAATTTATAATAATGTATACACTGAGTGGCCAAGATAATATACGACCATACTTATACATACGCTGAAGTGTATGGTGAATAGTGTATTTCTGGACCCTTTGAGAGGATCATTGTTTAATTTCTGCTGTAATGTGCAGATCCTTTAGTTATCCCTTACAAATCTGAACACTATTCTTTCCTCTCGAGCATTCAGTAGTGACTGTCGACCACAGGAGGCACGTTGAGGCCAAGTTTTTGGTTAACTGTGCAGTCTTTAATCACTTTCACTACAGCTGCTCTTGAACATTTCACATATACAGCAGTTTAGCTAATGCTCACTCCATAACTCCCAGCACCCACAACATCCCACGTTTAAAGTCCGTCAAATGGCGTTGTTACCTATATTTGTTAGAACAAAATGCTTCTACTAACGTTGTACTTGGTTATATTATTTTGTCAACTCCATGTATATATATGTATAATAATGTTATGTAATAATGATGTTTAGCATAGCTGACCTCCCAATGTTAAAATTTTTTAAATAAGAATTGTGGTCCCTCCAGAGAACCATTCCGATACTGACATTTCTTTCTTTGCTTCAGTTCTAGGTTCTGCTGTTGCGGGAAGAAGAAGGAGGACCCGGAGGAGTGGTCGTATCGCCCCTATACGAGCCTCTGCCCTTTGACTTCGTGTCCCAGGTGGAGATCGTTACGGTCACGCCCCCTTCTTCCGAGGTGAGTGAGTACTTTACCTGTGAGGATTCAGTGAGTGAGGACGAGCAGGTCGAACTCCGCCAGATGCTTCGATCTGTTCGTTTTCTAAACCAATGCTATAAATGCCAAGGTTTCAACCACGGCAGCGAAGGCTGTCATATAAAACCAAGATGCGTTAAATGCGCTTCCAATGAACATTCATCTAGCGAATGTCTAAAATCTCGTGACTTGCCAGCAAAATGCTGCAACTGCGGTAAGGATCACCCGGCTTCTTACAGAGGGTGCAAGGAATTCCTCAAGTTAAAGAAAAAGCCATACCAAGGTGCCCCCAGATCGAGGGCCTATCAAGCTCCGAGATTTACTCGAGCCCGCGATCAATCGGAGCACACCACAGCTCCTACCCATATTCCTACTTCAAACTCAATCCGACCCAATTTTAGTTACGCAGAGGCGGCATCTAGCGGCCAAACTATCGTTAATCCTATCGTCAATCCTGTAATAAATCCAACTACAAGTCCAATTGAACCGCCATTTGTGGTCACAAACGAAATGTTTTTCAAGCTAATGACGCAGATGACTGCTCTTACGGAAAAGGTCGCTTCTCTTGCTGAGAGCCAGAGGTGGCGCCACTGGGGGTGCTGGGGGGGGGGGCTGTAGCCCCCCTGTCGGGCACGGCAAGCCCCCCCGTCGGGCAAAATTATGAAGTTCGTCGGGGGAAAAGTGTTATTTTAATTGTTAAGACCAAATATTTTTTAAACATTGAATCAAATTTAATTTTTTTAATGAAAAGGATCTAGGTCATAATTCCGACAGATAAAATCCCGACACACCGAAATCTCGACACCAAAGGCCTATCGTGGCTGAATATTTAGAGGCTCGAACCGATGAGCGCGAGTTTGATACTGAAAATGCCTGTTTGGGAAGCGACATACAGCAATTTGGTTATCAGATAGTTGTAAAATTCGTTCCTTCGCAACCAAAAAGTGTCCCTTATATATAAGGCTGGTACACGTTAAATCTTATCGTGGTCCAAACTGCGGACCCCTGTTGAATGCGTCGGGTGTCAGTTTTCAAGTGCTGAACTCGTCTTCTGACCATAGTTCAAACATACGAGGCAATGTTGTTGGGTCTTTCTTTCGAGATAGATTACCAATATCCCACTGTGCATCTCCAGTTCGTCGTCAATTCAACCAATCAACCAGACAAGCCAAAATGTAAATATTAAATTTTTAGCTTAAAATTTCAGTGTTCATTTTATAGTTTTTTTACACAAGATTTAGTACTCTTATATAGTGTTCCACTACACGTATACTAGAAATATTTTTAATTACATTATTTTACGCATATTGAATAATAAAACCGCCCAAAATTGTAACACTTAAATTCATTTTCAAAAGCGTTAACATTAAAATTTTAATATTATACTAAATCATAAACTAAGGTTAAATAATTGAAACACACGATATTTGACCACACATATCATTGATATAGTGCCAAAGAAAACAATTGGAATTAAAATGGGAGAATGTAGTGGAAAGTTTGAATGAATATGATAAGTGTTTATTTTTTTAAATAACTTTTTGCGAATTAGTAATTTGATTTAAATTCATTTTAAAATATCATATTATTAAAACCGCGTTAAGATAATATTATTAAAATCCTTTCTTTTAAGTCGGTTATCAATAATAATTTCAAAGACATTTTTATTAATACTAATATTTTCAATTTGGTTTTTGATATTTCGGCCTATGGTCAGTTTATAATTATAAGTTTCATAAATAAATGTTTATAGGAAGTTTATTATGAAATATAAGTATATAATATTCTTAAAATAATACGTTAATGTAGCTAATTGAAAAGTAATACCCAGTAAATACAAGATAACCTGATATAAATATGTTGATTATGATGTATTTCGATTTCAACGTCTCCACTGCTCTTGCATTTTTTCCTTTCCACACTAATAATTCACTCATCAAAAGTTAACACGGCATTTTCTAATATACAATATCACAGTTAAAATAATCTAAGAATGAAATTCACGGAGACTCAGAAGACTTCAAAAGAGGGTCACTTAGTTCGGCGTCAAATTGTCAAAGTAATTCAAGTTTAAAATGTATAAATATTAATATTTTGACTTTAAAACATACTTTTACTTTCGAATAATTAAAACGAAAGTAAACAATTCTTAAAATTTTGTTGATTACTGCAGGGTACTATTCGCAGCTGTTGTTTAAGTTTAAAAATGCTATTCTTAAAACTATATTATATCGAATATTACGTTCGTTATTTATTAAATTAAGTACACTTAGTGGCAGTGACCTTTGATTTATGAAATATAATTAACATTATTATATTTTTATAAAGAGGAAGGCTTACTGCCAATACTTCAGTCAAATACTTGTAACATAGGACCTGAGCAAAGATACATTTTAAAGCTACAGCTGAGAACACCACGTTGCATTCAAATATCGGCAAAAATAAAAAAGAAAGAAAGAGCCTAGTTTTTTTTCACACAAAAGGGGCGATGTAGAATTTATGCTGGGGGCAACATAACTCCCCTGGACCTCCATGGGGGGTGGTGAGTCGTAAAACTGGAAATTGCCGCTTTCCTTACAGCTAAAAAGTATTGCCTGCTTGTTCTTGAAACTTTGCGACTGGATGGGGGGTCTGTGCCTTTTGGTCCTGGGGACATATACACCATTCACTGCGTGTTTCCATTGTATGGCTGCCATTCCTTTTCATTGACCAAAGAATCCACTGTGAATCGTAGAGCGAGACGATAGACATTGTCAGATTAGTTGCAATTGGAACAAGCCAGCGTTTACTTAGGATTTCGGAACTAAAACTGGCGCAAATATATGAAGTGGATGGCGGATTGAAAAATAAAGTGTGTTGCTGAAAACTTTCGATTTCGAGATGTACGTTATTAACGATTTAAAAAAAAATCCATGAAAGCCAGAAATACTCTTTAGTTGTCCAGCTGAAAGTACTGATCATCAGAATGCATTTGGGGTAGCGTTCAAGATACTACAGCATGGTGAGCTTTTTTATTATTATTCTCCTCAAAATATAGCCTTTCTTCTTCTTTTTTTTATTCCTATAATACGAACTAAGTTAATTAAAAAAATTAACTTATCTTCTTTCTACTATGGTTTAGGTTTATGCAGTAAGTAGTTCGGATAGTACTAAAATATCAAAACATATAAAACTTATACTTATTGATTTTGGACCAGAATAATTTTTAAAAATTCAACCTGACATACTAGCCGTGTTTATAATTCCTATACAAAGTACTACTATTCATCACCAATGCATATAAATAACATAAAATATTATAGGCATTTACTCTCAAACGTTTACTAAACAATTTACAATTTGGTTTAATACTTGATTTTTGACGTGAAACACCTTTAAAATGACCTAGTACTGGGAGAATCAGGATTGAACACCATATATATTACTCTTTAGGATTATCCATTCCAACACTTCCATTTCGTAAAAAATATAACTATTTACATAAATGTGTTCTTGTTCTATAAGAAATTTGCCGCCAATGCGTGTAAAATAAGGTAATAATGCGAAACGTGTACGGAGCGTGGATGGGAAACACTGCGTCAGGCGAAACAGTTTGTTATAATTTCATTTTACTGGATATGTTCTTGTTGGCGACTCTTTCGTATTTTTTATAATATTTGCTAAAATGACGTGAATCTTTCTGAAAGTGCTACAACAAAAAGCCATATAGAATTTTTTTTAGGATGAAATAATTTTATATGTACAATTTACGTCGAGGATACTAGCCCCCCCGTCGGGGAAAGTCAGCCCCCCCGTCGGGCAATTCCTGGCGCCACTACTGAGAAGGTTGCCGGTTGTACCCAAAGAGTATAAATAAAATAGAGAGCGCTCTCCATGTCAGACTCTGGCAAAGCCATAGGCTCCACACCGATGAAAATCGGTCTTCATCACGTGGTTTTAGCGCTGCCACACCCTACAAGCAGAAGTTCCGAAATTGGCGCAGTTTCTTCTTTTCGGCGATAGGGTGTTCCGTCGGTATTGAACTTCTAAACATAATATATGTAGGTATTTACTTATTTTCAAACAATGTGCATTAAATATTTTCCTTTCATAAACGAAACGAAAATATCCTTTTGTTTGTGTTCAATGCTCTAAGAAACGAATGTCTTTATATTTCTAAGGTTTTATTGTTCATATTTTCTTATTGAAATATACAAAATAACAATTAAAAGAACTACGCTTATTGTGCATCTACATAAAAACAGACAAATATACAAGCAAAATACATAATTATATTTAAATTATAAATAACAAAAAAAAACATGTTAAATTTCAACTATTTATTGAAGAATTTAAAGTAAGAAATGTAATCCCCCCTCCCCCGCACACAAAAATAAACTTTTTAAAAAAATCTACGTGGTTTTTTTTTATTGTAGAATTAGGATTAAATTTTTTTTTGTCCGAAAAAAAGTAGTATCAATTCGTAGTATTCTATATAAAGTCGTCCTTCCAAAAGACGCTACGACTCTCTTCCAAGCACGGAGTTAGAGTGAGCTTGAAATCACAACTGTTCGGACGAAATTCGGACGTATGGAAACCTTAGCTATTAGTGACGGTTCATAGTCTATCCCGAAGGTAAGACTCTAGGACAATGCCTCGTAATTTTAGACAATGATCAGATGAGTACAACACCTAAGCTGGTACTTCCCGATACCTTGCATAGGCGTCAGGACGAATTTAACGGCGAACGGTCACGGCGAATTTAACGTGCACTAGTCCCCCTCAACACGGTGTATTATTTTCGGTTAAAGAAAGGAACGAATCTGAGTACCCCTCCTATTACCAGATCGCTACAGTCATGATGCGAATAGAAACCGCGTCTTCCGGTGCTGGGCTGATAATACCCGAGCCATATCGGCTATGTAATTTAAATGCAAGTTTAAAGGCAAGGAACATGTCCTCGCGCTTTTCTGTGGAGGTTGCGTTTTTCCTTCGAGACGCTGGATTGGTTGGTTAATTCCAGCAACCAAACAATCCCGTAACTCGAAGGGAAAACGCAACCGCCCCAGAAAAACACGAAGACATGTTCCTTGCCTTTAAAAATACAACAGTGTTACTGTTACATTAAAACGTGTAAAAAATACATTAATGTATTTTCTTTCAATAATTCAAAGAGCAAATTGCCACGAAGGAAAGTATAAAAAGAAAATATTCACTTTTGTTTCTATCAGACCATTTTATTTTTTAAAAGAAATTTACTCTAACGCTTGTGGTTTCCCCCTCATCAAGCGAAATGAGGTAATACCAATTCTAATAATTTCTAATCACTAATTTCTATAAGTAAATTGAAACGTATTTCTAATTCTAAAATCTAGTATTTCTAATTGAAAACATTGTTACAAAACAGTTAATTTAAACAATGTTATTTTTTGACAATGATTTTAAACAAAGCTAAAATTGCCATTTTCATTGTTACAAAACAAAATTAATTTAAACAATAATATTTTTTGACAATCATTGAAACAATGATTTTTTTTTAAACCAAACTAACATTACCACAAAGCAGTGGCGGATTTAACGGGCGGCAAATGGACAGTTGCCGCCTGGGCCCCCTTGTCTTGGGTCTATTTTGGGCCCCCCGACTCACAAAATTAGAAAAGGGAGGAAGAGAAATAATTGTTTCTTTTATTTTTTAACATATTTTAATTTTACTAAACATTTCACTGAAATTATCTGTTTGGATTCCTTTATCCTTATTCATACGAGTAGACAGGTGCCCCTTCTTCAACGGCTCGGGCCCACTCCTCCTCTTTACAGGGCCCCATTATCGAATAAGTCCGTGCAAACAGTACTTGTACTTGGTTTCTGAGCAGCCCTCAAATCATCTACGTCGCGGGGGCAGGGCCCTGCTTTTGTAAACAGACCAAACGTGGGGCCTCTTATGAGACGCAGGGCCCTGTGCGAAGGTAGCTGCGAGAATCCATAAACTATAATATAGATTTAAGAATTATAATATTTTTAATAGATTTTAAGATTATTATTATTTAGGAGTGGGGCTAAGCAACGACTCTCGAAAAATAAACTCGGAGTTTTAGTGCATGGAGCATGAGAACGGCAGTTTCTAATCATTATTTAAAATTAAAAAATGTAGCAAAACGGTCTAATCTAAATATTTTTTAAAATAAAAGAGGTTAAGAAATTAAAATACAGATTAAGTTTTTTTTGGTTGGCAAAAGGCCACCAACCCAACCTTTGTCACAGCGCTAAGGAGGCCGGGGGGATGGGGGGGGGGGGAGTATTCATATAGAGAAGTTACAATTTTATAGTATTCTCCTATGCTATAAAAATATATAACACTTATCAAACACGTATCTAGAAACTCGAATTGATGCTTTAGGGTCTATTTAAAAGCGTAAGACAAATCGTTGAAAATATTTCATTTAATAAACTATGAAGTTTGGGTTGAACAGGGCCTGATTTATCATTAGGCACGTTAGTCTGTAGCTAAGAGCCCTGGATTTATGAACCTCATCTTTTATTGTAGAAAAATTTCCTATGTTTTTTAAAATTCGTTTACTGCAATTTTGCATAACTTTACAGCAATTTTTCCAAAAACGTTGTAATTTCTTGTTTTTTTAAAAGAATAATTAACTGTATATGTGGGATTTTTAATTATTTTAATCTATTTTTTTACGAGAGTGATGGCCCCTATCAGTGCTTTTGTGCCTATAGTAATGAATTTTTTTAATCAATCCCGGGCATATGCTTAGGGGGGGCTAAAGGTCTAGAGCCCCCTTCAAGAAATATTTTGAAGGGGCTGAGTCACCCTCCCTAATATAATAATCCCCTCTACCTTTTTTTTAAAAAATAAATCTCATTTTAAATACCAATTGCAGGAATAGAGAATTTGTACAAAAATCCGCCTTGGAAAGGAAACCCTTGTTTATTCCTAAACGTGTTTTACGTGCGCTTGGAATGGGAAAGAGTTCGTTTTGAAAAGAACAGGAGAAGAATGAATTGTCGTAGCTTTTTGACAATGAAATCGCTTGCAAACCTTTTTCAATAGTTTCCTTTCGAAGACGATTTGTATGTATCATTAGTCAAATGCCCTTTTGTCCAAACAAGGAGGTGTCCAAAGCACCTGTTATGTTGCCAACTTCGTTTGAAAGGCATCCGTGAGTCGGAATTGTAGCAAGACATCTCAAGACATATGTCAGGGTCAAGGGTCACAAAGGACTGCTTTTCGGGGAATTGTAATGTGTATAGTCTACTTCGCTTCGTCCTCTTCTGTTTGTAATTAGTGACACTTGGCCGTACTGGTTGATAGATGCTCTTTCCATTGTGACATGAGTATTGCCATTTTATGCTTGTGGAGGTTTAGAATGGACTACACTACAACTACATTGCCCCGTAAGGTCGTACGGGACTACTTGAAAAAAAATCCCTAATTTATGAGATCGAACAGCTTCCATTTCACAGCTTCTTATTTCAGAGTAAGACGGTAAATTTAGGATGTAATTTTTTTAGTACTAATAACAAATGTAGGAGGTTTTTTACATCAGCATATTTTACTGTTTTGCAAGTAAGTAAATATTTCTATATTCTAAAAATCACTTACAAATCATAACATCTTTCCTAATGAAAT
This sequence comes from Troglohyphantes excavatus, assembly GCA_963932185.1. Classification (NCBI taxonomy): domain Eukaryota; kingdom Metazoa; phylum Arthropoda; class Arachnida; order Araneae; family Linyphiidae; genus Troglohyphantes; species Troglohyphantes excavatus. The sequence continues at coordinate 54,126,754 of OZ010668.1, forward strand.
GGGCTTTTGTAATTATGTTAATCAATTGGCAGTGACTCTAATTAAAATGTTTGTTTTTGCTATACACCATTAAGTCAATAACAATAAGAATGTTTATGTATAGAAATAAGTCGAAGCTCATTTTAATCTTGAATAATATATAAATTACATATAATAAATGCAATTTCAATGTAGCGAATTATTGTAAATACTAGGAAAATACGGTTTATATAAAGTCTAAATTTCTAATGGTTTTATTGCATCAATTGAATAATTATATATTCAACAATTTATTATTTATTTCATTTGTTAACAATTTATTATTTATTTCATTTGTTAACAATTTATTACTTATTTCATTTGTTAACAATTTATTATTTATTTCATTTGTTAACAATTTATTATTTATTTCATTTGTTAACAATTTATTATTTATTTCATTTGTTAACAATTTATTATTTATTTCATTTGCTAATATTTAAATTGATAATTTATATTTATTCAAAACATTATTTAATTAAACTTTTCTTGTACTCAATAAACTCTGACTCATGCAAAATCGTATATATTTTTTTATATTACTAACTTTTTATGTTTCCTAAAAGCAGAAAAAGTTTAAGTTTGAAAACTATTTTTAAAATGTATCCATTTAAGTAGCTGAAATAAACATAATTTCAGATATTTATATAAATATCTATAACACTTCGTTAAAAATGTAAAAAGTAAATATAAGAATAATGTAAAAAAAAACCTGTTACTTTTGGTAATTTCATTTTCGGTGTTTCTCAGAATGTAGTACGTTTCCTTGTAAGAAAATTAAAACTGGACAATGAGGCCTAAAATACGGCATAAAGCCATATTTACGAACTTTTATTGTAAAATATTTTATATGTTTTGTTAAATTAGACGAATCAAGTTTATTTAGTTACAAATATCGAAAAGTTCTATTTGCGAGATTACAACACAGCACAATTGATGCAAGGGGCTGCGGAACAGTTGCGCTGTTCTCAAAATGGGAAATAATTGCGTCGAGCAAAATATTAATTTTTGTTAATATTATAGAAAATGATCATTTAGAAACAAACATTCAAATTATGTTTTGTCACATTAAGTGCGCTTATAGAATTTGAAGAGTTCGTGGGAAAAACCGCAAATAACTTTTTTTTACTACATTGACTGATCTACAGATTCCAAACTTTGGTAGATAAATTCAAAGGATAAAACGTGTTTTGGACAAATAAAATAGTTAAGTTCTATTAAAAATTCGGAAGCAAGTTCAAAAGAGGTAATAATCCTATTTTTAGAAATTAAAAAAAAAAAACACGTTTTTTGAATGTTTGCTCCTAAATTATTTATTAGAAAACGGGCCCTCTTCAAACATTTTTGCCGCCTGGGCCTTTTGTCTTAAATCCGCCACTGCCACAAAGGTTTTACGTCTTATATAAATAGAATTTCATGAACATTTGTTCATTGACACAGAAACTTTCACGACCGAAGTGTGCAAGTGAATATTCTGAAGTGAGTATTCTGACGATTTGTATCATATCTCCGATACAATTTTCTGCTGACAAAGCTAAACCAAACTTGCGCAAAATGCTTTCTTCGGTTGTCTGCATTGGATTCTAAACTTGTTCCCATGAATCCTTTTCAGTATCATGACACGAGTTAATGCCACCGTTTTGTAAGTAACATGTCTTCTACATCATTTTCTGCTGAATGCAGCGTATTGAAGCCGAAGACTGACTATGTTGAAGTCGAGTCAAATATTTTGGCGACAAAATTCGAAGTAAAACCTCATGTCAGTGATACTGAGCAAACCTTGGATCGTATTGAAGTTGGTCAAAAGCGATTTCCAAACTTATCTCCTGAACTTGAGATGGTAACCTATCTTAATTTAATATCTTATAAACGCCAACTTCAGTTCCATTCAAATCTGGAAACTATTGCAAAAATGAATGAAGGAGGAAGGTGAATCAAACGATACAAATGACAAATCCCGTAAGAAGACTATTGGTAGAAGAATTCTTCATTATTTTGGCAATGTTCATTATTTTGGCAATCAGTTGCTTAAAATGCAACTATCAGTAGAAAGTTACTAGAATGAAAAGAAATCTTGAGATCGTGATTTGGTTATCATTCTAAATTTTGTGTTGAAAATGAAATTCTAATGTATCACAAGTCTTAAGTAACGTTTAGGACCTCTTACTAAATTATGTTGTTTTGAAATGTTTTAATGTATCATTAATGTTTTTAAGTATTCATGTGGCTCATTGTGTACTTGAATCACTTATGTACTTAAATCAATAAATAAATCTATTATCTAACAAATTATTAAATCAATAAATAAATATATTATTTAACAAATTATTAAATCAATAAATAAATCTATTATTTTTAAATTACTTAATCAATGAATAAATCAATAAATTATTTAATCAATGAATATCAATTATTTAAATAAATTATTAAATCGTTTAATTAATCAATGAAACGCGTTCCTCCCATAGAGTAATGATAGAAATAGAGGGAGAAAAATGCCGATTTACGCATATCCATCATCGAATCACGTGATCGGAGGACAGATTTCCTCGCCCACGCGAAAAAGTTTCTTCCTCCTAATAGAGTTCCAATAGGAACAGCGACGATTCACGGCGATCCGAAACAAAACACAACAGAAAATGGTTCATAGCTGTGCCGCTTATGGATGCAAAGAAAAATTTCGCAAAGGAGGTCCATTACCTTCCACTGGTAAGTTTTCCTGAAAATTTTATTTCAAACCAAATTTTAAAATCATGTAAAATAATCAAAATTACTTTGTTTAACATGAGGTTTACGAATTCTTTTCTTAATTTTTATGAATATAATCTGTTTCAATTGAGTAAATATTTATAGGAAATTAGACTACAGTCTCGTATTTCCCTTGGGTAGCAAATTCGATGTTTCGTAAATATTAAATTTTGTTTTTTTAAGGTTTCTAATACTTTCTGAACTAGTTATGGAGCGCCGGTGTTACTTGGCGTGCCTTGGCATGCTTTGGCGACTTTCCAAACTAAATGAAATCAAAAGTATTGTTATATGGTTTTGTGTTTAATTTTCTATTTAAATATCGCTTCTTGAAGAATGATACTTTAAAGGAATTTAACATATAAATTAAAGAGGCCATTTCGAAATTTACTAAAAATAGCATATAGCAGTTGTACAACAAAATTCTGTAATAGCTTTCATTTATATTTTGTTATTTATTTTAATTAGAATTAAATAGTTATTTTTTCCATTTTCGAATGTTGCGTTTGTCTTTTGTTATTTTCTAATTAGGGATGTCATATAAATATGTACATATATTTTCAAATTAGTTTCTGCAATGTTATCAGTATAAAATTTACTACATTAAATTTATAATTCAAATGTATTCAATTAACCTTAATTACATATAGTTATTGAAAAGTCAATTATAAATTCGAATGCTTCCTCTTTAAATGACGTATAGCCTTGAAACTTTACATACTTACGTAATACTGATGATAATACGATATTTAGTCAAATATAAAACTTATATATATTAAGTAGAAGATTGTATTTAAATAGTGCAACGTTAACCCGGGTTATGAGCACTATGATCAGGCAAAATGCGCTATTGAAAAGCGTCTTTTGGAAGGACGACTTTATATAGAATACTACGAATTGATACTACTTATTTTCGGACAAAAAACAATTTAATCCTAATTGTACAATAAAAAAAAACGTAGTTTTTTTTTTTTTAAAAAATTTGTGTGTGCGGGGGAGGTGGGATTACATTTCTTACCTTAAATTCTTCAATAAATAGTTGCAATTTAACATGTTTTTTTTGTTATTTATAATTTAAATATAATTATGTATTTTACTTGTATATTTGTCTGTTTTTATGTAGATGCACAATAAGCGTAGTTCTTTTAATTGTTATTTTGTATATTTCAATAAGAAAATATGAACAATAAAACCTTAGAAAGAGATTCGTTTCTTAGAGCATTGAACACAAACAAAAGGATATTTTCGTTTCGTTAATGCAAGGAAAATATTTAATGCACATTGTTTGAAAATAAGTAAATACCTACATAACTTATGTTTAGAAGTTCAATACCGACGGAACACTATCGCCGAAAAGAAGAAACTGCGCCAATTTCGGAACTTCTGCATGTAGGGTGTGGCAGCGCTAAAACCACGTGATGGGCATCGGTTCTTATGTGTGTTGAGAACGCGGTCTTGCCAGAGCCTGACATGGAGAGCGCTCTCTATTATATTTATACTCTTTGGTTCCTCCCAGTAATTGGGGGATGAGAGGAGCCAGAACAACAGGCTCTTCGGGAGGGTCACTTGTCCACTGGAGATTGGTAAGATCCGGATAGGGAATAGGGGGACAGAGAAAAGTGGACAAGAAACCCTCTTGGGGTAAGACAGTAGCCCACCTCCGCGCGAAAATGAAACAGTTTTTTAAAATATGTTTTCTAAAATAAGGGAAAAAGGGACCATATTCTGAAGAAAAAAAAAGACTTTTAAGTACCTCAAGTAACAAAAAGGACTTTTAGGGGGAAAAAGGGACCTGTTGCAAGGCCTGCGAGTATGAAGTACGAACTCACTCGCTACTAAACTCGTCGATTTAAATTAGAGGTTTATTGTTTAAGATGCATGCCATTTGTAGCCATCTTGTTTGATCCATTACTAAAAATCCATCTGTTATTACCATCTATAAATTACCCCAGACTTACCAAGTCACGAATTTCGAAAAACAACCGCTTCATACAAGTTGTACAAATAATCGATTACATTTAATTTATTGTAACGACTTTGATTGTTGTATAAATGTCTATTTAAATTTGACTCATTGTTTAGTACATGCATTATTCTCATGTTGAAAGTTTGCCGCTTTTTGGAGTTGGAAAAGTCAAATAAGGGAAAAATTATGCAATTTAAAAAGCTGAACATTTCTGCAGTATTTAAACATGTGAAAAATTAATAATAAAAATCCTACTGTTACATAAAATTAACTAATTTTAAGTTGCGGGTGACAATGTATGTTGGCAAAACACCGTAAAACAATCCGTTAAAATCCAAACTATTTATAAAATTAAAAAACTATCAACTCTTAAAAGCTTCTCTCGTTTCACTGTATAGGATTCAAATATATATTATTTCTATGGTATAGATTTTATATACGGATTTTCAAAAAACAAAAATTGTATTCGATCTCTTTATTAATTTTATGTGTTTATTTATTTTTACTACTTTAAACTATTTATTCCTTCTTGAAAATACAATACTAAATTTAAGAGAATTTTTATTCTTAAAATCCCAACAATCTAGTATAGACATTTAACGAAACTTCACTTTGTCTAATTTTGATCGAACAAGACAGTTACAGTAAAGTCATTCAAATATGTATTATTTCTACAGTATAGATCCATTTTACCCTTCTTGTACGCATTGAATATTAATATGCGTGGAATACAAGGATATACAAGGAAGTTAATTTTTAGGGGCGCAGGCGAATTGTACATCCATCTAATAAATATCAATGTTTTTTTTATTTTTAAATAAGTTATTCAACAATTCTATTTCGCGTTTGCAGTATTGTCAATTTCTATTTTGCTATTTGAAAAAATTTAAATACACTCAAACCTGTTTTTGTGCGACTTTTTTGTGATTTTTTTTATGCGGTACATGAAAATTTCAATCAAATTGGAACATAATTGATTATCTGGCTACCGAGACATATACAAGCGTCTAGTGAAACAACAGTCGTCGCAAAAACTGATCACTGTCTACATGGTAACTGAAAAAAAGTCAACTCTAAACGAGTGCGAGGTAGTATCTTCAAGTGACGAAAGAGCGATTTTGAACCAAGTTCGCGTATTGTCAGACAACGAAGGATAATGGTTATACGTTTTGTATGTGTAAAATAAGTACATATGTAAATAAAATATTTAAAAATGTTTGCATGTGTATTTTCTAAATCAGATTCCAAAAGGTTTGGCGAGATTCCAAGTAGCTGTCAAGCCTCGTGTCTTGATTTCGTTTAAAAAAGCAATTCCTAGTTATTTCGTAAGGTTGAGTTATTTTCTATGCGAGACTTTTTATGCGGTCCCTATCCACCGCATAAAAAAATATTTTTTAATTGTGTTGCGAAAACTATTTTTTATAGCTTACTCGTAAAGTTTTGTGCGAATTTTTTTTATGCGGTCCTTATCCACCGTACAAAAACAGGTTCGAGTGTATTTGCTTAATAATGTAGATCAAAAACGATGTACTCTATATGTATCAACTTTTGGCATTTTCCTAAAACGATTTCATTTTAAACGATAGAAAAATCCCCAAATAGTTTTGGATAATGATTTTTTTGTCAATTAAATGTGCAGCATAAATTCCAAGGCAAAGGTTCTACTAACACATTCCTGTTTTTCCCATGCAAGACAATGGAATTCATATAAATTTTATAGTACTTCCCCTATAACACAACCAAATATGACAAGTTGTGCCTCTTGCTGTTTAAAAATACTTCACTATACTGCTGTGCAATTTAGACAAATGTTAATTTAGAAAAAGGTCCCAGATTTAATAGATTTATATTAAACTTGATAACAGGAAATGATTGTATAGCATTCAGTAATCAAATAAAGAAAGGGCAGTTTACCTGCTGTAATCAGCTAAGTTTCGACACAAAAAAATATTTAGAAAGTTATGAATTTTTTTCGTAGTCAACCAATAGGATTCAGGAAAATACATACTTTTTTTATGCTGGTTTTAGCACTTCTATAACCGGGTAGGACCTGCTCGGCATTACAGAGAAATCATCACGATTACGCAACTCGTGCTAGTTTCCCGAATTACACAAAACAAAAATCAATGTCCATTTTTTTTTAAAAGAGAGCTAGGAAATCAAGGGCGCTTGCGTTTGACAAAAAAAGGGCGGAATTTTTGCAAAAAGGGCACAAGGGCGCTATCGATAAACAAAAAAAAGGACGCACCGCCCTTGAAAAAACGCCTAGAGTGAACACATTGCAACAATAATAGTTATTTAAATAATATACATAGCATGTTACAAAGTTGAGGTAATATATATAGCAACTTTAAATAATATCACTTAATAAAATTAAATATCCGATACAGTTAATAATACAACTTTATAAGAAATTTAAAGTAATATTATGTTTTTCCTTTGACAAAAACCTGTTTGAAACCAACTTGTCCTAAGCTAAATCCTAGCTATGCCATGGCACACAACGTTTGAATTGGTCAATAAAAATGTTAAATTAAGGTACTGTCCCATTACCAGAATCAGGGATGAAAATAAGCAATATATATAGGAACATTTATTTTTAAGTATGTTGAAATTCCAACAAACCAATTAAATGCAAATATTACGAATTGAGATTTTTATTTAACTCATTGTTTTCAGACAACTCTAAATATGCACTTCTATTCGTTTTTCAAAGATAATTTGCATAAATTAAAAAAAATCACAGGATGAGCAAAATTCATTTTGAAATCCTTTAACAATAGTATTTCATTGTATAAGTATATCAATATTACAAAAAAATATCAAAAACCTCTCTACCCCAAGACTTAATACATATTTTCAGCCTATCATAATAGAATAGCCGAGATATTAGGTAATAATTATTAGTTTATAACAAATAGCTTACCAAACCAAAAAATTGTTCAATGAAAGTACAAGAACAAAAATAATTTAGGCAAATTTTGCAGAATGCAAAATAAAAAAACAAGGATTAACGAAAAAAAAATGCTTTACTAAAAACAAATTAAATAGAAAATGATGAATTGCTTATATCTAAAAACTTGCAAATGGCAGCTCATAAAAAGCAATTGGTACTAAAAAAAAAAAAAATAAGAGTAAAATTCACACACAAAAAATTGTCCATAGTATTCAGTATTTCGAATGCCTGGAAAAAATAAACAGTTGATACTGTTGAATTATTACTTCACTTTATACCTTAACTTCTAAATTAAAAAAATGAGATTAACTACGACAACGGTCATCATAAAACGTTAACCGAACTGCAGTGCATTTTTTGCAGTCTGTCACAAATAAGTCCAATATCAAGCAGACAATATTAAAATCAAGCCCTAAAGTTTTCTCGTAATGTTCATAAATGTCGTAGAAGTAGGGACTGTTAGGTGCTCCTTTTCCTCTTTGTAAATAGCCTTAATTTGTAATTAAACCTTAAGTTACCTACAAAAGGTTGTCGCATGCCGTTATCTCAAGTTACAATATCTTCGGATGGGACGTTACTGCACAATTCTTTTTTAAAAGATTTTTGGATACTATTTAAGTCTTGGTTCATTTTAAGCCAAATTTTCAAGGCTATTTGAGGAAAAAAATAAACATTTAGGTAAATATAAAACAATATTTTATTTACAATTTTTAATATATACAAAATTATATGCAATTTAAACATACAAATTTTAAACAATTATGAATTCAGGCTAAAATATTTACAAATTTTAAGTAAACTATTATATATACAAAATTATACATACTTCATAAGTACAATTTATATACAATTTTTATAAATTTATGTTTCAATTTCGACTCTCTTTCAACAAATCTAAAGAAACCTAGTTTTGTAAGTTTATTTTCGAACATGTATTGTGTTCCTTATGTTTGGATTGTCAATAATTATCTAATTTTTAGAGCAGGTCGCAATTACTTTGGCCAGGGTACACATTTTTAGTAAGTCGTATCTGATTCGCAACTGTTCAGCAGGATCCCTAGGCACAGTAGAAATGTGAAAACAGAGCAAAAAGGGAAGTGGGAATTAAATCAGGTTTGAGATAGCACTTCTTCTATTTAGTATTATAGTGCTGATTTTGGCGATTTGTTTATGCATTGTATGTGAGGGGGAAATTCCAAGGTTTTTTTTTTGTAACATTTCCATAAAGTATTTTTAATCCTGGTATTTTTGAAAATTTAAATCGCATTCACTTAACACATTTGTAACAATTTTATTTTTCAGTATAAATAAACTCAAGTTGATTTAATAAAAAAAAATTTAATAAATTTATATATACATTATTAATAAAAATTGCATAAAAACAGGCAGTTTCGAAGATTTTTCCCAAAGTTAAAAATAGATTATTCCTAAACTTTAAAAAAAAAAATATTACATTTTTCTGCACTATTATTCAAAAGAATGAGGATTTTTTGTGTCAAAAAATGGTTTTATTAAATGAATAGGACCATTTTCAAATTTCTTAAATATTAAAATATAAAAGGACAAAAAAAAAATTCTTATTTTTTTCTTTACTTGATTACTTTTTTAACAAAATTAATCAATAAAGTGATAATACTTATAAAAGTGATAATACTTAAGATACTTATTACATATATCCACAATCAAAAGCATGGAAGTCACGCACAATGTTTATGTCACATTGACAGACAAGAATCTCGCCCTACACTTGGCAAAGAAATTTGAATAGCAACCCTTGGCATCCCAGTGTTTCCAAACAGTTTTGAAATGAACTCACCCACCCACCAAATAACAGGAGCCAGACAATAGCACGATTTATTGCAATGAAGTGTGCGAAGCAATGAGCTAGCATAAATAGTAATTGATAAATAGATTATCTAAAGAAATAGGATAATTAACGAAAAGATATATTTAAATACTAAAGACCATTCAGAGTTAGGATAAGTTTCAAATCCCGCTGTTGGGAATGGTTTTACGAGAAATATGGAAAAACTAAGAGCAACATACATTGGTTTGAATTTTTTAAAGATTGTACAATTTTTTTCTTTTAATGTTTTTATTTGATATTTTTGCTTATATATTTTTATAACGAATACAATGCTCCCCCGGGGCGTAACCAAAAGCCAAACGCAATGCCAAAAACCCGTAAATAGCTGTGCATTGGGTTTGTTTAAACTATTTATGTTTCCTGTCATCAGGTAATCCCATTCTAACATTGGAGGTAGTCCAACAGAAAAGGTGAAGGGAAAACTATAATGGGTCGAACGACTTAAAAATAACTGCTTCGATTTTAAATCAATTGGGACTTTTGAAGGTGGTCACTATCTTACTTGAATCTATTCACAACTATAACAATGAGTAGAACTTAAAACGTTATTTTTCTGTAATGAATGATGATTATTGACAGTTTATTCTGTATACTAAGCACCAGGCTTGTGTAAAGAACCAGTATAATGTAAATTATACAAAAATCGTAACTCGTCGATTTAAATGAGATTTATTTTTTATGATACATGCCATTTGAAACCATCTCGTTTGATCCATTCCTCAAATCTATCTACTGTAAGGATTTAATTTTGTTTCATAAATGTTTATTTAAATTACGATATTCATTGTTTAAGACGGATGCTATTCATTCTTCAAAATCGGATTTGGAAAGTTACTTTTAGTTTTATTAAATAATTTAAGAATTTTAGCATCTTTAAAAAATATTTGTTCTTGAACGGTTCTTTTGAAGCTTAGCTGATAGAGTGCTGGACTTTGGAATAACAGAACACAAGTTCGAGTCTCAACCGAGACCACTCGTAATGTTAAACACCTTTAACGGGTTCTCCTGCAACGTGGGACCCAAAAGCTAGTTTAAAATATACATTTGATAAATACAAATTTCCTCTTCGAAAGCTCTTCTCGAGAGAAGTCCAGTGGTCATACAATGCAATGATCAAAGAACCTACAACGCGGAGGCTAGCAACTCCGTTTGCACTCGATCCGATTTCCGAATAGAAATCTGTACTTATATGTTTTTTATTCATTTGAGGTGTAGGTTTTGTTATATTTTTAAATTATTTATTCTTTCTCGAAAATACAATAATAAATTTAGGAGAATTTCTATTTTTAAAATCCTAACAATTTATCAAATTCAAGCTATCAATTCTCAAAGTAAAAATCTCGTTTTACTGTAAACACTTGACATGTGGCCTAAACATCATTTAGTCTAATTTTGATCGAACAAGATGCATTAAAAAGATTCTAGTATATATTTATGCGATATAGATCAATTTTGATTTTACCATTTGAATTTTTTTTAAATATTTGCCTAATCAACGTTAGACACATTTCTAACGCAATTTCATCTTATTTTAGACAATAGAAATTAGGACAATGATTTTCTGTCGATGTTTGTTTCTACCGATGATCTTTGTATCCAGACCGATTTTAGATGAATAAACATATTCACGAATTTTTAAGATTTTTTTTTTTTTTGGAGCCTTTCGAATGCTGAATAAGCTTCAATACATTGGTTTTTGCAATACCCCAAATCAAATTTAAAATCACGGTTTTATTTTTATCGTCTTTTGTCAAACTCGATTTGGCAAAATTTGCTGTTTGGCAGCTTTGCCCAAATGAACTACGTCAAACTAAAAAAGGGGAATGGTCTTGCTAGTCAAGCCATTCGACCAATTGAGACATCTTAAACAACCGGAAGGAGGCTTTTGGTAAACTCTATGGAAGTTAAGTGTGTTTTATTGGAAAACTATGTGCGTGAATTGCTTATTCATTTAAATCGCAAGTTTTAATTAATGGGGCTTTCTAAATTAGAATTATGGAATTGTTACAGTACTTCCCCAATAGCACTATCGAAAATGGAAAGTAGCGTCTCTTGCTGTTTATATACTGCTGTGCAATAGACACAATTTTTTTTTTTTACTTTCAGAAACGTCCCTGGTTCCCCATTTAATAAATTTAGCTTGATAACAGGAAATGCACTGTATAGCATTGAGTTAACAAATAACAAAAAGGGCAGTTTACATGCAGACTCCTCAGCCAAATTTGACAAAAATATATCAGCAGGTAAGATGAAAAATTAAAATCATTGAAAATTTGGAGACCATTTTTTTATTTGGATTGAGTGAGCAGGTATCTGTTTGTCAAAGGCCAATCAGTGAAACTAGTTTTGAAAATATTGACATTTTAGCGAGATACCCATGATCCTCAAAAATGTTTTATTTTCAATATATTTAGCAAGTCAATAAGTACTCTACCCTCCCATGATATCGTTGCATGTAACAAGTTATAGTAAGGTATAGTTGCATTTTCACAAGTCGCTGATTTCTCAGACACCAACAATTGATTGCACTTATTTTATATTAATATTATATAAAACAAGTTAAAGAAAAGTTATTTGATAATTAATATTTAAAAATATAAAGAAAGAGTGGGCTTCCTAAACCGGGGGAGAAAATGTCACTTCGGGAGGCAGGACAAAGTTCTCAAAGCATTGTGGAAGGACGACTTGCCTTATAATAAGAGGCGTGTATTTGCCTGACAGACTGGTCATTAACAACTCCCCTACAAAGCAGGTAGGTTTGCAGATGGGGAAGGCGTCACTTGAGGGGTCGAAAAATTGAAAAGCCAAGCTGAAGACGATCTTCAGAAACCATTAATTAAGCACTACATGTCTGAAACTATGTAATTACTTGTTCTGATGTCTGAAACTATGCAATTACTTGTTCTGATGTTAACGGCATACTTTAAATTCTCTTCCCCCCCACCATCACCACCACCACCAGGGCATGTGGCTTGCATTGACACAACTGGAATTATAAACCCCTCCATCTGGATCATTTCCTTTTGGACACATTTCAAAATGTGTGCAGAATGTAAGGGTCAGAGAATTTTTAAGATGTCACTTACTTCCAGATCTGTCTGCAGACCAGCAGGGCCGGTTTAAGGTCCAAAGGGGGCGACAAACTAAGAAGGGCAGCAAATTTGAGTGGAAAATGGTTTTCCTGAAGATTACTAGAGAAAATATGCATATATACTAAATGATCAGAGCACTACTAAGCATCAAAGCATAGCCTCGGAACATTTGCTAAGGAACATTAAGTGGCATAGTTCTACTTTTAAATACTTTAACTGGAAATCAATTAAACCTTCACCATATATAGATCCTTTTTACCGCTCATATGCCAGGGTTGCCACTCAACATTAAGATGAAAATTCCTGGACTATCCAAGGTTTTCCAGAATTTTTTTTTTTAATTCTAGAATAAGAAATACATGAAAAGTAACACATTTTTTTTAAAGATTAATGTAAAGACCCAGTGCCTGAATACTAAAAACTATCAAAGGGTAAAAACACTGATAAATGATAATTTTTACAAATTTATATTTTCAAAATGCAAAGAAAATGTCAGCGATGGTAAAGAATAGTACATTCAGCTATAATTTTTGGAAAAATTCGAACTTTTGCAAAAATGTTGAGAAATTATTAATTTTCTGACTTTAGGTCATTTTCCCCGACAGTTGCAGGTTTTCCAGGTCCATGGGAAACCATGCTACACACAACGAATCTTGACATGAAAGGTATCAAAAGAAAACTTTCTGGATCAGTGATGAATCGTATTTTCAGAATGATGTAACCTTAGAATATTGCAAAAAATATAAAAGTTTTTTTTTATTAGAATTTTACGGGGGAAAAACTGATGGGCAAAACCTTTAATCTGTAAAAATTTACCATTCTCCATTGTCATGGAAATTTCTTTGGGTATTTGAAAAGATATTAAAATTAAAGTGAATGCCACGTTATTTTTTTAATGAACTATGTGCATGCGATAAACAATTATAGAGAGTAATTTTATGAATGCCAAGAGACGTAGCAGTTTTGGCGAAATCATGCTACAAAAGTTTTTTTGTAATTGTATTAATGAAAAGGTTGATTATTTGAAACTGCAAATGAACTACGAGCTTTTTATCCAGGGAACAGATCTTCCCGGTAGATATATAAAGATTTTATTTCATTACATTGATGTTTAAACATGTATATGCGGCGAGCTTAGGTATTTTGGCGATTAAAAGTTTAAAACTTAGTAAACTTTTAAACTTTATCTACGAATTAAGCACAATGTTATTTCCCATTACCTTAAAAATCGGAAGTTATTTAATTCAATATCACGAAAAAAGTTCAACCTACTTCGTAAATATTTTTGTATCAAAGTGCCTGCAAAAGTCCCACTAAAAAAAAAACCTCAAAATTAAAAAATAACTCCAGAAACAGTAAAGGTAGAGCAGCAACATACAATTGAAGAAACTAACTTAATTTGTTGTTCAGACGGGTGCAACTCATTTCTTACATGTAACATGCCTTAAAGGATTTCTTAGCAAAGCAGGGCCAAACAGCTAGTTAAATCTCTCTACAACTATCCCTATCTAAATAAAAAATATTTCGAAACTAGGTTTTTGGTTTTCTTTTAGTTTGGTTAATTAACTCAATAAGAATAGGAACCCAGTCAGAATTCTTTAACTGGCCTTTCTACATGTTCATAATGAGCCTTTAGAAGAAAATTAAGAAATGTGTTCATTAACTTGTTATTGCTCAGAATATACAAGTTCCCTCAAGATGTGGTTCCAAGGTTCAGTTTTGTAAAATGCCGTTTTGTTTTATCAGTAGTTTTTAACAATTTTAGTAGTCTTTAACAATTGCATAAAGAAACTTCTTATAGATAGATTTTAAAAAATATATACAAGACTAGAATGTGCCTTTGTAGCATAGTCGGTAGAGTGTTACTTCGAAACTGTGCAGTAATGCAACCTTGAAGGGTTAACTATGAAAAAAAATTTCCTTGCACAATTCTTGAATTTTTCACTGCTTTTTACAAATTAATCAAAGAAGATTGCTAAGCACCAACAGATTGTGCAGGTGGTTAACATAGAGACTGCAGAGCCTCATCCTACAAATTGTATATAGGTGGTTTTAGAGTGGGACCAATGTACTATAAAAAGCATCATCCCTATATCTCCACATCAAGTATTAATCAGAATAACTTTTTCTCAATTCTTTAACTGGTCGTAGAATCTCTTTCAGTGACAAGATTAAAATTCTTCCTTTTCCAAGTGCTAAAAGATGTTCCACAGTTGTCAATCCATTGAGAGGCGTACAATGAGATAAAATGCAATCGATCATTGCACTGAGGGAATTTAGATGCTAGCAGTCCGAAATGAACGGTGATACTCTCGATTGAATGACTAACTGAACAACTCTTTTGATGCAAAACTTGGAAGGTTTGGATTCAGAATCATGGAGAGGATGCTGTTTTTAATTAATATAGTAAATATTATGGACAAATGCTGTTAAAAATCCATTCTCATTTTTAAAGAAACTTTTGTCTGTGACCAATCAGACATTTATTAAATGGTTCAATTAAATATTTCGTTAAACTACGGAAATTCATTGTCTTATTTTTTTTGCAAAATTTATCAAAATAAGGACAAAATAATGTCAAATAAATATAGACAGGGCTTTGACAAACTACGGACCTCTTGGTCCCAAGTCATGCGTTCTACCGACCATACCACAAAAGCTCTCTTGAATTATTACAAAAGAAAAAAATTGAGCCAATACTACCGGAAAAGAATCAGTAAAAAACTTGCTAAAAATTTTAAAGATGCATGTTTTATCAAACGTCAGTTATTCGATGGCAAAATGATTAAGAGCCTTGACCATCACTGAATAATAAAAAAAATTTAGCCTATGTTCATAGCCCTGCATCCTATAATTTATAGGAAAAATTCACAAGCATGGTAAACCCAACAATTTCAGCACTTATATTAAGATTAAAATTATGTGACTTTCCTTAGTTTTTACAGAAGGTTATAAAAAAAATCCTAGACTGAGAATTTCAATTGTAAACGAGTTTTTTCCTCATTGAAGCATGTACAAATGTTTTCATTAATAATTTAGTTAAATATTTTTTTTTAAAAATTAAGAATTTGGCAATTTTACAAATTTATATTTTTACAATGAAATATAGTTGTTTATAGTTGAGCAACATTCCTGTCCACTTCTCTCTTTACTTTTGTTTCAAGGTGTAAAGTAGTTTCCATGACAATGTAGAAAAAATATTTTCAACTGTTTAAACTGTTGATTCAGATTCAAGTTTCTTAACCGTGGTAAGGGCTTAATGGTTGACAATTGGAAATAGTATGTTCCATTGCATTTAGAAAGAAAGTTAGGGGAGATTCGGTTCAACTGTACAAATTCATTAAACAGGGGGGGGGGGGGGGGGGTTACATTCTATTACGAGTGATAGAATGAGTAAATAACTATTTGTAACAGGGTGATCAACAAATGGCACAACTTGCACATGGATATTGTTTAATTCTACAAGATTAATTATTATCATAGAAAATTGGATATTTATTGGGAATCCTTAGGAATACTAGACTGGACAATTGTTGGGCCTTAATTTTCAGACCAAAAGATTGCATGGAAGACCAAGACTAGTCCAGAATCTTGGAGATTACCCCAAGGTATGGGCTTTGAGCCTGTTGTTGGTGTATACTCGTATTTGCGAGTTTAAATTTTTCAGTCTCTGGCAAGAGTAGCTGGGATACATTGACCATACCAATAATACCTTTCATTTATTTTAGTTTAAGGCTTTGCACATCGGCAACTAGTGCATATTTCTCTTATGCTTAAAAATGTTTTGAATTTTAAAATTTAGCAAGCACAGTTGGGAGCGAAGTGGAATAATTCAGCTTCCCCTGCTCTGTTTTCCTAAGCTTGGTTTGTAAATAGAAATATATATATATTTTTAAATTGCATCGTACACTTTTAGGTTAAAATATCCTGGCCAAAGACCTGCATTGAAAACTTGTAAAAAATATTTTTAAAGAAAATTATTGTGAAATATTTGAATTTATCTAGTTTTGATAATTACAGCTCAAATACTGATTGCAGTTTGAGTGCATTAATGCTTAAAATTCAAAATGAAATTAATTTTAATGAAAAAATTTAAACAGAATTAAAAAATTAAATGAAAATTTAAAAACGGAATTAAAAATTTAAATGAAAATTTGAAAAAATTAATTAAAAATTTAAATGAAAGTTTAAAAACGGAATTAAAAATTTAAATGAACATTTAAAAACGGAATTAAAAATTTAAATGAAATTATTTTAAATAAAATTTAATAAAATGAAATTAAAACTTTAATAAGAAAAGTTTAAATTTTGATGTGCAGATTGAACTGAATGATTTAAAACATACATAACTTATTGAAGCACATAAATAACATTTAAAAAACATCATTTTCAGTATGCTTAAGAATGGTAAACTAAATAGTTTAACTTAGGTAACTTAGTTTTCAATACTAAACTGTGAATAATAGATATAAATACAAGACGTTTCGTCACAAAGAAACGTTAATAGAGAATAATTTAACATCAGAACCTCCCCGAGGTTTTGGGGAAATGGCTATTTCACTTGACCATTTATCTAGATGAGTTGAAACCCTGTGTTGGTAGTGCACCAGAGATGTAAATTCTTTGTTCATCACAGAACCCACTGTATTTGATCAATAAAAGTCTTGAAGGCATGGTGCAGTTGGACTTGACATTGGACAGATGACACAAGAGAATGGAACCCTATAAAAACACATTCATTTAGAGTACATACATTTGAAGCCCAAAATTTTGCAAAGCATGTCAATTTCCTAATTTTTAATTTTTTTTCAAAAAAGTTTTCATGATTTCCTAATGTTTCAGAATTGCCAAGTTTTGCTAATGTAACTTTAAAAAAAGGGTATGATGGGAAAAAAGGAAATGGATTCTATTTGTACTGTGAGAACCATAATGAATGACAGAAATAAATGTAAGGATTCTCTTTTTAGTAACAACAAATCCCGGGAAAAACAGTTCTTTGATATTTCCATGATGGTATCACAAAAATTTCCATGATTTTACAATTACATCAAGAAATGTTGCAATACATGTTTTGTATATAACAAAGAATCCAATATACAATACAACATATTGTATGATAAGGCCTTTTTCCCATTTTCCCTGACAATTCCAAATTTTTCTTGGTGCGTTGCTTTATCTAATCAAGATTTAAATCAGACCACATTTTTAAAAATCGAGTAAGAAACAGATTTTTAAAAAAATTCCAAAAAATATTTGTGAAAAAGGTTGAAATTAACTGAAAAGGGGTCAAAAATTGTAGATAATTTTAAAACTGAGAATCGGTGGAAACAAAATATTCTCTTGCCATGACTATTAGTCTAATGCCAAGAGAATATGTAGTCAAATGCTAATATAGTCACAATGCTAATGTAGTCTAAATGCCAACATACTAGAAAGTAAAAGGAGAAAAAAAAATTCCTTGCATCTTACTTGTTAAAGGGTAAAAACACATTCTTAGATCCACAATCTTCATGCGCATTTCCAGAGGTTCACATCAATGAGTTAGGCTGACGAAGTGATCAGAGGTATTGCAATCCGATCTGGAGAATGATTTGCCATGCACTGTTTTGGCATGCTGAAAAAGATTAAGTTTTGTGAAATAAATACAAGACCATTAGAGTTTCATTATAAACAAGTTGGCAAAAAACCTAGCATGTTAAACAACACAGTCAGTCTTTTCAAATTTGCAGTCAATTTGTACTTAAGTAAAAAAGTAACTTCGAAGGTTAGCAATTTATTTTGGACTTAAAACTAAAGTATATTTATTTAAATATACAAAAAAAAAAGAATTATAAAAATAATTTTAATGCATTTACATTCTGGAGTTTGCATGTTAGAATAAAAAAAAACGTGTTCGATTGAATTTTAATGCCAGGAGAATGTAAATACAATTTCTACACAATAGTAAATATTAATTTTACATATTTTGTCTATTTATAAATTTGTTATACAATCATGAATGATCAAACATGTTGTTCGATTTGCATTCAATTTGGAAGGAATGTCCATTAAAGTAATTAAAAATGGTTTTTTATTTATCTGGTAAACTTGACTAATCTCTAAAGCATATAAAAGGGCAAAAAATAAACTACCTGCAGCACATGTTCCTTCTTCTAGTTCCTCTTCCACCCCAGAGCAGCAGAAGCTGTTGTGAGGGAACTCATCAGGGTCCTACAAGTCCTCTAGCTCATGGCTGTATCCATAGGTGTAATTAGTTGCAACATCTAGTATAAGTGTTATATTTTTTAGTCATAGCAGTTTAATTAATGACTACATTTAACAGTTTATAAATAATTTAGAGCTTTAAATAATAATTGCTTACAATACTAATTTTTTAAAATTGCTTCAATTTAAAAGACTCATTCTTTAATTCCATAAGAAAAGAATGCTCAATGTAACACTGTTGCTTTGTTTATGCATTCTTTTTTTTGTTTTGTTGAAAGTTTTGTGGCAACCCGAAGCAATCCTCATCAAAGCCTAACTACTGTTCTTTAAATATATCTTCCCTATTTTTATATTAAATATAATTTGTCTTGATTATTAACAGATTGAACTGCAATCTATTACAGCTGGTCATTCTACTAAACATTTTTAACAAGACAAAATAATTTAGAAGTTTTCGTTTTTTTACAGTGGTGCGAAGGAGAGTCGCCTCACAAATTGATCCATCAAAACAAGTAGTGCCCAAGAACCACCTTTCAGTGGCAAAGGATTAAGAGCTTTCTGCCATTTTCAGACCTTCCCTGATAACTTTTGGCGCAATTCTTGCTACTACTTTCAAATTCTCCACTTTAAGCATAACTTTTTTTAAAAAATGGAAATTAACAAAAAAAATCTAATGAAATAAAGCAATTTAACAACTACAAAATAACAAAAATTTCAAAGGCGTTATTGTCTTAAAGTTTCTGAAGGTTTTTCCCATTTGTCCGACTATTCGACTTCTGGGTAAGTTTAATTGCCAATGAAAGGAAGGACAATCAAAAAAAGAAAGTTTTAACTTAGAGTTTTAAATACTCTGGAATAAAGCTGCAGTTAGACTTTTAAACAAAAATTCTTACTTGATCTAAACCATTATAGAATAGAATATCAGAGGCTTGAGCAGCGAGAGGTCACTTTCCTGTGGATGCAGCTAAAGCGCGCTTTCGGGTGCAGGCACCGAGTCGGCACTTTCATGTGGAGGCAATGAGACGACACTTTCATTTGCAGGCAATGAGATGGCGCTTTCATGTGGAGGCAATGAGACGGCGCTTTCATGTGGAGGCAATGAGACGGCGCTTTCATGTGGAGGCAATGAGACGGCGCTTTCATGTGGAGGCAATGAGACGGCGCTTTCATGTGGAGGCAATGAGACGGCGCTTTCATGTGGAGGCAATGAGACGGCGCTTTCATGTGGAGGCAATGAGACGGCGCTTTCATGTGGAGGCAATGAGACGGCGCTTTCATGTGGAGGCAATGAGACGGCGCTTTCATGTGCAGGCAGAGAGATGGCACTTTCCGATGCAGGCAGCGAGAGGGCAATTTCCTGTGCAGGCAAGGAGTGGGCAATTTCAGTCAAAGGCAGAGAAAGATTGTTTTCCTATTCAGGCAGTGAGACGGTACTTCCATGTGCTGGCACCGAAAGGGTTTTTTTCTGTTTAGGCTGCGAGAGGATTTTCCCACATAGGCTGCGAGAGAGCGCTTGCCTCTGAAGGCCACTTTCCTGTGCAGCCAACGAGTGGGCACTTTCTTGTGCAGGCAACGAGTGGGGGCTTTCCTGTGCAGGTAGCGAGAGGGCACTTTCCTGTGTAGGTAGCCAGATAGCACTTTCACGTCCAGGCAACGAGACGACACTTTCATGTACAGCCAAGGAGTGGGCACTTTCAGTCCAAGTCAGCGAAAGGGCATTTTCCTGTGGAGGCACCGAGTGGGCACTTTCAGTCGAAGGCAGTGGGAGGGTGTTTTCCTGTGAGGCTATGAGAGGGCGCTTTTATGTGCAGGCAGCGAGAGTGCAGTTTCAGTCGAAGGCAGCGAGACGACGCTTTCCTGTGCTGGTAGCGATAGGGCACTTTCTAGTGCAGGCAACGAGAAGGCAATTTCCTGTGCTGGCACCGAGTGGGCACTTTCAGTCGAAGGCAGCGAGAGGGTGTTTTCCTGTTCAGGCAACGAGTGGGCACTTTCCTGTGCAGGAAATGAGACGTTACTTTCATTTTCAGACAATGAGACGACACTTTCCTGTGCAGGCAATGAGACAACACTTTCCTGTGCAGGCAATGAGACAACACTTTCCTGTGCAGGCAATGAGACAACACTTTCCTGTGCAGGCAATGAGACAACACTTTCCTGTGCAGGCAATGAGACAACACTTTCCTGTGCAGGCAACGAGTGGACACTTTCCTGTGCAGGCAACGAGTGGACACTTTCCTGTGCAGGCAACGAGTGGACACTTTCTTGTGCAGGCAACGAGTGGACACTTTCTTGTGCAGGCAACGAGTGGAAACTTTCTTGTGCAGGCAACGAGTGGACACTTTCTTGTGCAGGCAATGAGTGGAGGCTTTTCTGTGCAGGTAGCGAGAGGACACTTTCAGTCGAAGGCAGCGAGAGGGCACTTTTATGTGCAGTCAGCAAGAGGGCAGTTTTAAGTGCAGGAAGCTAGAGGGCATTTTCCTGTGGAGGCTGCGTGAGAGCGCTTGCCTATGAAGGCAGCGATAGGGCACTTTCCAGTGCAGGCAACGAGAGGGCTATTTCCTGTGCAGGCAATGAGTGGGCAATTTCAGTCAAAGGCAGAGAAAGTTTGTTTTCCTATTCAGGCACCAAGTGGGCACTTTCAGTCGAAGGCAGCGTGAGGGTGTTATCCTGTTCAGGCTGCGAGAGGGCATTTTTCTGGAGGCTGCGAGAGAGTGCTTGCCTGCGACGGCAACGAGTGGGCACTTTCATGTCCAACAATGAGATGACACTTTCATGTGAAGGCAATGAAACGACATTTTATTAGGAGGCAATGACACGGCCCTTTTGTGTGCAGTCAACGAGAGGGACTTTTATGAACAAGCAGCGACAATGCAGTTTTATGTGCAGGCAACGAGAGTGCATTTTCCTGTGGAGGCTGCGAGAGAGCGCTTGCCTATGAAGGCAACGAGGGCACTTTCCTGTGCAGCCAACGAGTGGGCACATTCTTGTGCAGGCAACAAGTGGGGGCTTTCCTGTGCAGGTAGAGAGAGAGCACTTTCCTGTGTAGGTAGCAAGAGGGCACTTTCACATCCAGGCAATGAGACGACACTTTTATGTGCAGGCAACGAGTGGGCACTTTCAGTCGAAAGCAGCGAGAGGGCACTTATATGTGCAGTTAGCGAGAGGGCAGTTTTACGTGCAGGCAGCGAGAGGGCAGTTTTACGTGCAGGCAGCGAGAGGGCAGTTTTACATGCAGGCAGCGAGAGGGCATTTTCCTGTGGTGGCTTCAAGAAAGCGCTTGCCTATGAAGTCAACGAGTGAGCATTTTCAGTCGAAGACAGCGAGAGGACGCTTTCCTGAGCAGGCACCGAGTGGGCACTTTCAGTCGAAGGCAGCGAGAGGGTGTTTTCCTGTTTAGGCTGCGAGAGGGTGCTTTTCTGTGCAGGCGATGAGAGAGTGCTTTTCTGTGCAGGCAGCGAGAGGGCAGTTTCTGTCGAAGGCAGCAAGAGGGCGCTTTCTTGTGCAGGCAGAGAGGGAATTTTCAAGTGCTGACAATGAGTGGGCACTTTCCTGTGCAGGCAATGAGTGGTCACTTTCCTGAGCAGGCAACGAGTTTACACTTTCCTGTGCAGGCAATGAGTGGGCACTTTCTTGTGCAGGTAGCGAGAGGACACTTTCCTGTGCTGGCAGCAATAGGGCACTTTCCTGTGCAGGCACCGAGTGGGCACTTTCAGTCGAAGGCAGCGAGAGGGTGTTTTCCTGTTCAGGCTGCGAGAGGGTGCTTTTCTGTGCAGGCAGCGAGAGGGCAGTTTCTGTTGAAGGCAGCAAGAGGGCGCTTTCCTGTGTAGGCAGAGAGGGAATTTTCAAGTGCAGACAACGAGTGGGCACTATCCTGTGTAGCTAGCGAGAGGGCACTTTTATTTGCAGACAATGAGACAAAATTTTCATATGGAGGCAATGAGACGGCGCTTTCATATGCAGGCAAAGAGTGGGCCCTTTCAGTCGAAGGCAGCAAGAGGGCAGTTTTATGTGCAGGAAGCGAGAGGGCATTTTTCCATGGAGGCTGCATGAGAGCGCTTGCCTCTGAAGGCAACGAGTGGGCACTTTCCTGTGCCGGCAATGAGTGGGCACTTCAGTCGAAGGCAGCAAGAGGGCACTTTCAGTCGAAGGCAGAGAGAGGGCAGTTTTATGTGCAGGAAGCGAGAGGGCATTTTCCTGTGCAGGCACCGAGTGGGCACTTTCAGTCAAAGGCAGCGAGAGGGTGTTTTTCTGTTCAGGATGCGAGAGGGCGCTTTCCTGTGCAGGCTGCGAAAGGGCGCTTTCCTGTGCAGGCTGCGAAAGGGCGCTTTCCTGTGCAGGCTGCGAAAGGGCGCTTTCCTGTGCAGGCTGCGAAAGGGCGCTTTCCTGTGCAGGCTGCGACAGAGTGCTTGCTTATAAATGCAATGAGTGGGCACTTTCAGTCGAAGGCAGCGAGAGGACGCTTTCCTGTGCTGGCAGCAATAGGGCACTTTCCAGTGCAGGCAAAGAGAGGGCTATTTTCTATGCAGGCAATGAGTGGGCAATTTCAGTCAGAGGCAGAGAAAGGACATTCTCCTATAGGGGAGAGGGCTTTTTTATGGAGGCTGCGAGAGAGTGCTTGCATGTGAAGGAAATGAGTGGGCACATTCTTGAGCAGGCAACGAGTGGGCACTTTCATGTCCAGGCAATGAGACGACACTTTCATGTGGAGGCAATGAAATGACACTTTCATGTGGAGGCAATGAAACGACACTTTCATGTGGAGGCAATGAAACGACACTTGTATGTGGAGGCAATGAAACGAAACTTTCATGTGGAGGCAATGAAACGACAATTTTCATGTGGAGGCAATGAAACGGCGCTTTCATATGCAGGGCACTTTTAGTCGAAGGCAGCGAGAGGGCACTTTTATGTAGAGGCAGAGAGGGCAGTTTTATGTGCAGGCAGCGAGAGTGCATTTTCCTGTGGAGGCTGCGAGAGAGCGCTTGCCTATGAAGGCACCGAGTGGGCACTTTCAGTCGAAGGCAGTGAGAGGACGCTTTCCCATGCTGGCAGCGATAGGGCACTTTCATGTGCAGGAAATGAGGCGGTGCTTTCCTTTGGAGACATCTAGAGGGCGCAATCATGAGACAGAGAGGGCACTTTCCCGAGGAAGCAGCGGGAGGGCACTTTCAGTCAGCGAAGACACTTTCACGAGGGGACAGCAAGAGGACACTTTCACATGGAGGCAGCGAGAGGACACTTTCAATTAGAAGCTTTTGAAGGATGGAAGAGCCCTCATTCTTTTTATCACACTTTGAGGCTGAATGTATAACTCTTACAGGCCGTAGCCGTCTGAATCGCCACCAAATTGTTCCTTACTGAAAAAGAAACATTGAATTAGGTCAACATAAAAAGATCACAGCTCATAACTGCCAAATACTTTTTTTCATTGTAAAAAAATCAGTCTTAAATATGTTTTTTCTTTTTATCTAAATATGACTGAGGTTGCCACTGAATATTATGATTATAATTCCCCTTGATAGCAAGGAAGATGACAAGGCATGTTAAGCTAAAAAAGAAAAATTCCCTGACTTTTTTCAGAAAAGGTGATAAATTTTTCATTTTCCTAACAATTCCACGTTTAACCTGTTTTCCTGGGGCGTTGCTTTATCAACAAGATTTAGATCCAACCATTATTTTCATAATAGAGAAAAAACTTTGAAAAATCCAAATTAAATTAACTGAAAAGGGGTAAACTTGCAGATAATTTGAAGAATTTCTAAATTTGTTTTGCAGTCACGACCTAACACCTTGTTTGATTTGCATTCAATTTGCACTAAATGTTGCTCGAAATCATTAAAAATTATGTTTTTTTTAAAAATATTTTTCCTTATGGCTTTTTTCTTATCCCATTTTCTTATGGTGGCCGTTTAATTATTTTATTTCGTTTCAAAATGGTTTTAGTTTTAGGGGTGCTGTTTCATGTTAGGTTCCTTTTTTGTATGGCAATGGTCTACCGTTCACAAAACTACAAGTCAATAGATTTATAATATTTCATTAGATAATTTATTGTAAAACAACTTCTTATGGTTACTTTAACTTTGTAAAGAATCATTGTCACTGGTAAACATGACTACTCTCTAAAGCGTATAAAAGAGCAAAAAATAAACTACCTGCAGCACATGTTCTTTCTTCTAGTTCCTTTTCCACCCTGGAGCAGCAGAAACTTTATGAGGGAACTCATCATTGTCCTACAAGTCTTCTAGCTCATGGCTGTATCCATAGGTGTAATTAGTTGCAACATCTAGTATAAGTGTTATATTTTTTTAGTCATAGCAGTTTAATTAATGACTACATTTAACAGTTTATAAATAATTTAGAGCTTCTTTAAATAATAATTGCTTACAATACTACATTTTAAAAAATGTCTTCAATTTAAAAGACTCATTCTTTAATTCCATAAGAAAAGAATGCTCAATGTTACACGGTTGCTTTGTTTATGCATTTTTTTTGTGGTGGAAAGTTTTGTGGCAACCAGAGACAATGATCATCAAAGCCTAACTACTGGTTCTTTAAATATTTCTTTCCTATTTTTAGATTAAACGTAATTTGTCTTGATTTTTAACAGATTGAACTGCAATCTATTACAGCTGGTCATTCTACTAAACATATTTAACAAGACAAAATAATTTAGAAGTTTTCGTTTTTTTACAGTGGTGCGCAGGAGTCGCCTCTCAAATTGATCCATCAAACCAAGTGGTGCCCAAGAACCACCTCTCAGTGGCAAAGGATTAAGCTTATTTTTTTTTTCAGACCTACCATTATGAAAACTTTTGGTGAAATTCTTCTTGCATTATTTAAAGCGTTACTTTAAAAAAAATGGCAATTAACAAAAAATTTAATAAGCTTCAATCTAATGAAAAAAGCAATTTAACAACTAAAGAACTTGAATTTTTTTCAAGAATTTTATTGTTTTAATGTTTCTAAAGGCTTTACCATTTGTTGGCTATTCAACTTCAGGGTAAGTTTAATTGCCAATAAAAGGAAGGACAATAAAAAAAAGGTAAAGGTAACTTTTGAGTTTTAAACACTGGAATAAAACTGCAGTTAGAATTTTAAAAACAACTCTTACTTGTCATTTACTTGATCCTAACAATTATACAACAGAATATCGGAGGCTAGAACAGCGACAGGGCACTTTCATGTGGAGGCTGCAAGAGGGCACTTTCAGTCTGAGGCAGAGGGCTGTGTTCAGTCGGAGGAAGAGAGAGGGCCGTGTTCAGTCAGAGAAAGAGAGAGGGCACGTTCAGTCGGAGGCAGAAAGGGCACGTTCAGTCGGAGGCAGAGAGAGGGCACTTTCAGTCGGAGGCAGCCAGAGGGCGCTTTCATGTGGAGACTGCGAGAGGGTGCTGTCATGCACGGGGAGCATACAGTCGGAGATAGCGAGAGGGCTCATTCCTGTGGAGGCAGCGAGAGGACACTTTCCGTCGCAGACAGCGAGAGGGCACTTTCCG
Organism: Troglohyphantes excavatus; assembly: GCA_963932185.1. Lineage (NCBI taxonomy): Eukaryota > Metazoa > Arthropoda > Arachnida > Araneae > Linyphiidae > Troglohyphantes > Troglohyphantes excavatus. The sequence goes on from OZ010668.1 coordinate 54,153,095, forward strand.
TCGCAGACAGCGAGAGGGCACTTTCCGTCGCAGACAGCGAGAGGGCACTTTCCGTCGCAGACAGCGAGAGGGCACTTTCCGTCACAGGCAGCGAGAGGGCACTGTCAGTTGGAGGCAGCGAGATGGCACTGTCAGTCGAAGGCAGCGAGATGGCACTGTCAGTCGAAGGCAGCCAGAGGGCGCTTTCATGTGGAGACTGCGAGAGGGTGCTGTCATGCACAGGGAGCATACAGTCCGAGATAGTGAGAGGGCTCGTTCATGTGGAGGCAGCGAGAGGGCACTTTTCGTCGCAGGCAGCGAGAGGGCACTGTCAGTCGGAGGCAGCGAGAGGGCACGTTCAGTCGGAGGCAGCGAGAGGGCACGTTCAGTCGGAGGCAGCGAGAGGGCACGTTCAGTCGGAGGCAGCGAGAGGGCACGTTCAGTCGGAGGCAGCGAGAGGGCACGTTCAGTCGGAGGCAGCGAGAGGGCACGTTCAGTCGGAGGCAGCGAGAGGGCACGTTCAGTCGGAGGCAGCGAGAGGGCACGTTCAGTCGGAGGCAGCGAGAGGGCACGTTCAGTCGGAGGCAGCGAGAGGGCACGTTCAGTCGGAGGCAGCGAGAGGGCACGTTCAGTCAGAGGCAGCCAAAATGCTTGTTCATGTAGAGGCAGCGAGAGGGCACTTTCCTGTAGAGGCAGCGAGAGGGCACTTTCCTGTGTAGGCAGCGAGAGGGAACTCACTTTCCATCGCAGGCAGTGAGAGGGCAATTTCCGTCACAGGCAACGAGTGGGCACTTTCCTGTGAAGGCAGAGAGGGCGCTTTCCTATTCAGGCAGTGAGACGGTACTTTCATGTGGAGGCAGCGAGAGGGCACTTTCCGTCGCAGGCAGCGAGAGGGCACTCACTTTCCATCGAAAGCAGTGAGAAGGCAGTTTCCTTCACAGGCAGCGAGAAGGCAGTTTCCTTCACAGGCAGCGAGAGGGCACTTTATGTTGCAGGCAGCGAGAGGGCACTTTATGTTGCAGGCAGCGAGAGGGCACTTTACGTCGCAGGCAGCGAGAGGGCACTTTCATGTGCAGGCAACGAGTGGGCAATTTCCTGTGAAATCAACGAGTGGGCAATTTCAGTCGAAGGCAACGTGTGGGCAATTTCAGTCGAAGGCAGAGAGGGTGCTTTCCTATTCAGGCAGCAAGACGGTACTTTCATGTGCAGGCACCGAGTGGGCACTTTCCATCGCAGGCAGCAAGAGGGCACTTTCAGTCAGATTGTGTATGTGAATATTGGATCCTCATTGGGAATTGCATTACACCTTGAATGCAGAGAAAACACTTTCATTTGAAGGCCGAAAGGTACTGCTGCCCATTTCCGAGTTGGATTGCATTAAACACAACACTTTCAGTGGGAGGCTCTCCAAGGTTGGAAGGTGCCCGTTTTTCAAGAATTGGATTGCATTGAATAGAATAGAGATTGCAGAGAAAAGGCACTGTCTATAGGGATAATGATAGACTGTGGCATTAAAGGATTTGTAGTGTTTTCACATCATAAATAGTTTTACCGGCTCTACCTCAAATTCACTTCAGATCTTGAAATGTTTTGGAAGTATCAATCTGGACCACTTGGAACGCATATTATCATTGAGATGCATTGTATCAATTGTACAACAAGTGCAGAATGTTTCGATTTTGAGTTCATACCTTACTCATTCATGCTTCAGATTTCCGTTCGAGGCACCCGATTATTTACAATTAACTACAATAGGGTTGGTTTAGTCTATAGGAGAGTTGAAAGCATGGCGGCGTTCTACCTTAGAAATACAGGTTTGAAGCTTACAAATGAGTTCAAATCTTGGAACAGTTCACCAGAATAAAAAGTGATCCAGATTGTCAATCAATGTGGCAACTCCTTGTTCGATGGAAAACACAGATCTCAACTTCTCTCGTATACATGTATGGTTATTTCACTAAAGGCGTTTCAATTAAAATCTAGTCTCTGGGGTTACAAATTATATATTTTTTTTATATATCAAATTTTATTTTATTTCTTAAATTATTAAATTTTATATTTAAATATAATTAGTAATATTAGCTTTTTTTTTACATTATCAACCCCTTGGGTCTATGCTATATTCTTTCAGAGGATCACTTAACAACCTCTTCGTTTGGATCCCTGTTCTTTTAAAATAAACGAAAACAGAATGACCTTGTTTTTAAAATACAATCTTTTTTAAATTGTTTTCTTGCAGATAATTATGAATTTTTCCCTAATTGAGCATTAAAAAAATGCACATGAAAGAACAAAAACTATTCTGTAGAAAGAACACAAATGTCAAAGACATTCTAGGAGTGCAGGGGGTTCACGTCATCGAGAGTTGTGTAATGGCATTAATGTTATGCAACATCACACAAATAATTTGGGTGCTAGCGGTCGAAACAGACAAGACTCTCGAATCGGTTATTAGACTCCTACCCAAGGCGAGACAGAATCAAATCTTAACCCTTTGCCAAAATCTTTTTAACATTAGCATTCCTTCTATGAAGCGGTTATTCTAGATTTTGCAGCACTAAAAACCTGCTATTTTCGTTTATTTTAAAGAACAGGTAATAAAAAAAAATGGTCTCATGAGAGGAGGCAGCATTAAGGATTTATCAAATTCATTTAAGTTATATTACAGTTCTTTTAAAGGACTACAAGAAAGTTTGATATCAAAACTTTTTGAGTAGTAAATTTGGATTCCTTTTAGTTTAAATGTTGTTTAACCTTTTAAGTAAAAAAAATTTGCCTATGGCATACCTTATAAAAAGTCTTCAATGTCTCATTATATGCAACACATCCAAAGCAATATCCTAGTTCATATAATGATTTTGATGTGTAATATTTTGTTTGGGCCTACAGGTTTTATAAAAGTACCAACAAGAAAAGGCATTTTAGGACGTTGAGTACAGAAAATGGTTGGTTGTGTATACTGGATGTCACTGGAAGTGGCTGTAGAAAAACGATCTTTTTTTGTGACGAGAGGTAGGTATATACATTTTTGCAGTTTAAGAAGTCATGAATTGACCTACAACCACCTAAATAATGAGGCACTGTTAGTTTAACCACAACCAAGCAGAGTACTTGCTGGTTGATAAGGACAGAGGATGAAATACCTGTCGAAAAAGGCGACGATTAGTTAGCTAATGAGTGTTCCGCATACTTCCTAGAAGACAAGTTTCAGTTGCTTGAAGATAGTGAAAAGGTTCAACTGTCACAAATCTTGGGAACTTGTGAAAACTGCACTAGTCCTGCCCTACTTTAATGTCTGCACCACACCACTTTCCGGTTTCATTTTAAATTTTCAGGGGCCCCCAATAGCCTTTATGTGCCCTTTATCTCATCACTTCTTGTGCCCTCTCATTCTCTTTATCACACTTTAACATCTGCACCACACCACTTTCCGATTCAATTTTAAATCTTACCGCTGCATACATAACTCTTGCTGGCAGCAGCCATCCGCATCGCCACCAAATGAACATATTTGTTTGTTACTGGAAAAGAAACATCGAATTAGGCCACTATAAATAGATTACAGGTCATAATTCCCAAACAAAAAATTACAGTAAAAAACATGTCTTAAATTGTGTTTTTTTTTATCTATATATGACTGGAATTGCCACTCAATATTAAGATTAAAATTCCCAATGATAGCAAGGAAAGGAATACAACAAAGCATTTAAGCTAAAAAAGAAAAACTCCGGCTTTTCCCGAGAAGTTGATAAATTTTTCATTTTTCCCGACTATTCCAAGTTTTACTGGTGCGTTGGTTGATCTAAAATATTTAGATCGAACCATATTTTTTCCAATAGCAGGGATGGGAAGTGCTAAAGACCAGTTTGGAGCAGCAAAATTTAAGTTTTGGAGCTGAAACGCAATAAATTGTAGCGTTTTGTAGCAGAAACACGACAAATTGTAGCAGAAAACTGAAGATTTGTAGCAAGAATGCAATTAAACATAGCAGTGAATTTTAGCCTATTAAACAATAATTGTAACAATTAAAATTTTTAACATGTAATTTTAAATCATGTGTGGTAAAAGGCGTAAAAACCCTGAAAGTATCTTTTGCTATTTTACGCCATTTCTTATACAATAAATCAAAAATCGTATAAGCTTTAAACGAGACAAAGACATTTGGAAATATTCAACAAAAAGGAATTTTTAATTAAGAATTATTGAATTTATATTTTTTTTTTACAATATATACTTTTAACTTTCATACGTTGATTTTTTCCCTTAGTGAAATGCGGTTTATACAATAACCAAAACAGTGTCGCAATCTTGCGTCTTGTGTGCATGAAATCAATTAAGGAGGTTGCAATACTATCTAAGAGAAATGAATTTACTTAATTTTTCCCATAAAAACTTTAGATTTATTAAAGAGTAATAATGTAATGGAAAACCGACATTACTACTTATTTTAAGCATGTTAAGTATAGGGGTGGGGGTTTTTAAAACAAAAAAAAATTACAGAATATATAAACATTTAAATCAAATATTAATGCCAAAACTATATGCTAATCACACACAAAAAAACTTTTCAAATTGTCCATTGTTATTGCATAAAAAGCCAATTCCCAAACTTCAATTTCGTAAATAAATATTTTCAAAAAATGTAATGCAATTTTGTTAGGTGGGCAAGACTCAGGGGAGGTACTACCTAAGGAGTGAAAACTCTAAAAGTGACTTTTGCTATTTACATCTTTTTTTTTATAAAATAAATAAAAACTGTTAGGCTTTAAATGAGACTATTTAAAAGCAGTTAAAAATGTTTAACCAAATAGTTTTTAATTAAGAATTAATAAATTTATAGAATATTTTACAATATATACCGTATATATTGTGTCGCGTATAAGCCGAGAAATTTAAGTCAAAATTTTCATCAAAAAGTGGGGGGGGGGGGGGTCAGCTTATACGCGGGTCAGTAAAATATACAATATAATTTGCCTAAAATGGGAAAAAGAAAGAAGTTAAAATGAAGCGGATTCTTCTAAAACGCGCTGATACATTTCCGAGATCGAGAATGTGCGTCACGTACGCTGACTGAAGACCGTTTTGCGAATCACGGCATAATCGTAACGCAAAATTGCACTACTTGCATAAATAATCAGTTTAACTAAATAAAAAGTATATATTTCGATAAATATTTCATTGGTTTGTAGAATTTATTAAGCTAGTATACGTTACGTTAATAGAATCTTGGATGAAAGACTACGAAGTTGACATCAAGCGTAGCGAATGACACCACTTTAAAGTCACTGTCTTTCTTGCTCGATTGCAATAATTAAACAAAATTTATTTCCCCAAAACAGAATTTTATTCCTTGGTAATATTATGTACAGATATTAATAATTGTTTTGTTAGTATTTTGGATGGAATTGGCTTTAAAGGGGTAAAATCGGGATGTTGCTAATCGGCGAATTCAAGTTCTACTTTCAAGTCATTTATTTCGTAATTAAATATTTTAATAAGAAGTATATATTCATCCATAAAATAGTAGTATTTCCTTCAGAGACAGATAAAAAAAATACTCATCCGTATTTAATAGCGACAGTAGTAAACGATGTTGATAGAAAATAGTTGATGCTTCCTAAGTTTTTAAATCTTTACAAAACGATGTTAAGAATGAGAAATTGCACATTTTGGTATTTAAGTTTGGGGTTTAAAATATTTTATTTGATAATAAGGGAGATGTAATTTAAGAAGTCCGATGGATGTTTGAAAGACAACAGAACATCGCAAGTGGTACATATACTTTTAAGCCCGATGAATCATCGTGAACTTCAAGGAAGGCCATATCTCCAGCCACTGTCTTTAAACTTTTAAATTCTAGGCTTAAATATTTATTTTTCTAATTAAAATTTCACTGTTTTTTCGAGAATTTGTCGATTTTAAACGGAATTTTTCATGTACGAAACAGATGTTTTGGACAGATAATCGTTCTGAAATTAGGGGGGTCGGCTTATACGCGGATCGGTTTATACGCGAGTATATACGGTACTTAACTTTCATATGTTGAATTTTTTAATAAAATGTGGTTTATACAATAAACCAAAACACCAACGAAGTACTAAAATTTTTGCATGCCTTGCGTATGAAAGTGTCAATTAAGAAGGTTGCCACTGTCTAAGGGATAAACTTTTCCGCACAAACAAGATATATTAAATAGCAATAAATTTATAGAAAACATAACTTGCTACATTTTATGCATATCAACTAAATCACTAAAAATAACACCAAAGTTATTCCCTTAAAAATTAAACTAATACATTTTTTTAAAACTTTTAAAAACTAAATAAAAGCCATGGTTTTTTTTAAGTGGGAGGGGTAGATTGGAAAGTTTTAAATAAAAAAATTTAATAAAAATATATAAATATATAAACAAAATAAGATTAAATTCAAATTTTAATACCAAACCAGAGAGTATAAAAGAGCAAAAAATAAACTACCTGCAGCATATGTTCTTTCTTCCAGTTCCTCTTTGACCCTGAGTAGCAGAAGCTGTTATCAGGGAACTTATCAGGGTCCTACAGGTCTAGCTAATGGCTGCATCCGTCGGTGTGGTTAGTTGCAACATCTAATATAAGTATAATATTTTTTTTAGTCATATCAATTTAATTAATGACTACATTAACAGTTTATAAATAATTTAGAGCTTCTTTAAATAATGATTGCTTACAATATTATATTTTTTAAATTTTCTTCAATTTAAAACTCATTTTTTAATTCTATAAGAAAAGAATGTTGTTGCTTTGTTTATACATTCTTTTATGAAAGTTTTGTAGCAACCACAGGCAAAGCTCATCAATGCCCAAGTGCTTCAAATATTTCTTCGTAATATTTTTATATTAAATGTAATTTGTCTTGATTTTTACTAGATTGAACTGCAACCTATACATTAAAGCTGGTCAGTCTACTAAACATTTTTAACAAGACAAAATTAGAAGTTTTCGTTACTGCAATATATAGAATATGTTAATTATCCTAGTTATAGAGTACAGGTAAATAAAAAAAAATCAACGAAAATTATTATTAGCAACATATTTTTAAATAATAATCCTTAATGTTGTATTAAGTTAAAAAATTTATTAATTTTTTTAAAAAAACTTTAAAATGAAGTTATTAAAACTTATTTTAAACAAAACATAATATAATATTCAGACATACTTTCAAAATAACTTGTATCACCTTCTCAATACAGTTGAAGAACAAATTATTCTTTCTGGGGAAGCACACACCTACCAGTCTCCTTCATAAAAAAACTGGCTCTTTCACTGCTCGTATGTTCCTTGTACCCAAGCGCTCCCATGGATTTTGCGCAGCAACAAAGATATCAATTCCCTTGTATCATCAATGGCGGGCAATTCGTTGCTTGCAGGCCATTCAATCTCATCTGCAGAAAAAATCAATTGCTTGAGGGGAATTGTAAAATAATTCACAAGTAAGAACATAAGCTCAAAATTAAATTTTAAAAAATACTTTCATGCCATAAATATTGAAAATGTAATACAAGCTTATGTAGATTATGCAAACTAAGCGTTAAACTTAAGACAAAACACAATACAAAATTTGAATATAAAAGTGTGTTTAAAAACTAAAGATGGAATATCAAATATTCTGTGTATTTTTCAAGGTATCTTTCATTAAAAATTTATCAATATGTATATGGGAAACGTCTTCAACTATCAGATTACACTAACTTCTCCACTACTTACCATTAATAACACAAAAGCTCTTCTGGAGTCTTTCCAAAGAATGGAACATACCGAACCAGAAATTAATACAAAATACATGGAATCAAACCCATGCAATGAAATTTCAACAATACAGTGGGAATAGCCTTTATTATTATTATTATAAACGTACGTTATGCAAAATAGTGTAAGTTACTGTACATATCTGCCAACATTTAAAATATATAATTTTATTTAGTTCATTTGTTTATCTTTAGGAATAGAGCAACTTTTAATTACACGGTACGGTTTTCAAACAGTACACTTGGGCGCCATCGTATTGAGAAACGTTATCAGTGTGGACATAACCAACAAAAATAAATTAAGAAAAAAATAATTGTAAAGTCGTCGAGTAGGTGGATTTTTCCCATACATACTGAAACTTTATCGGTCTTTATGGCTGTAAAATGGTCCTACTCCATTTTCGAAAAAATTACTACTTTTTTTAATTAACATTTACCTGGGGATTCCCCAGCTAGTGATAGCTGCACATGCGTAGACACAGGAAGGTGCTGCATACGAGGCTTTGTGGATGTGTTGAAGACTCCTGCCCTTGCAGAATCAACGACGCCCTGCGCGGGCAGCCAGCCGAGAGCTCCTGCGCCGGCTCTGGCCTGGGGTCTCAGTGTCCTCCCTGAAAGAAATAGAATTTTTTTTAACCTCTTTCCGGTGAAGGAATATGTTTGCTAATTAAGTTCTGTTTATGGAACAGTTACAGGGTGGCAACAAAATCCTGGAAAAAGTTCCCCAATTTCCATGATGCTGTCACAAAAACTTCCCTGATTTTACAATTACATTAAAAAATGTTGCAATACATGTTTTGTATAGAAACAAAGTATTCTAGATACAATAATACAATAAGTATATTGCATTATAAATGAAAAATTATGAGCAATACTTATATACAGTTAAAATAATAATTTATGCAACAAAATTATACAAGTGGGACAGGCAATTAACCGTATTCTCTGTAGCATTTTTTTTGAAAATTATTTATTTTGTAAATAATTTTAATGTTTTGTGTTTTTTATTCCAATCTTCTAATAATCACATATTCATTTGCTGCCTATATGTTGTTTTTAATCCGAAGTCCAATGTGCTTTGCTTTCATTTCTTCCTCCAGCAGTGGTTCACCGGTTCTTTTTAAGAACTAAAGGTAAATTTCTACAACTAAACTAAGCGGAATTAAAGATAATTGTAGTGATCCAAATTTGAAAATTTCCTTGTTTTTGTAAATTTTAATTTTCCCTGATATTTTAAGAATTAAAATAATGTAATGATAATTCCCTGATTTCCCATTTTCCTAGTTATACTGCCACTCCGAGTTGCATCCCAATCTTATTCATGTGACCGAGAGTCACATCCAGAGTGCAAAGGGTTCTCATTTCAGTATACCAAACATATACTTAGTGGTTTACAACATTTGTCAAATGTTATTTTTTTTTTAAAGTCATTGTGAGGAATTTTAAATTAAAGAAAGAATTTAGATCCCTAATATACTATACTGGTCGATTCTAGACGACAAAAATATTTTCTATTAAAAGCTTTTGAGAGAATAACTTTTTAAACTCCAAAAATTTTGTTCTTTCATTTTGAAGAACAGACAAAAAAAAACTTTATTTCCGCGATTTAATAACGGTGACACTCTGATGCAAAGAATTAATAAAATGGGGTGATAATCAAGTGATGTTACACTTTAAACTTAAAAAGAACACTCTAAAAAAGAGAAAAGCATATTTTATGTTCCATAACCAACAGTTCTCATTCCATTTGAGGAACAAGAAATAGTAGGAAGTCGTTATTTTGGTAGCAGAATTTACATACGAGAAAAAGACGAGCGACTTACGTGACTTTCGGCACGTACTTGAAGCCCAGGCGTCTTAGCGCGGCCGGAACTTTCTGCCTTGGGGCGCCGTCCTCGGGCTCGCTGCCCCACCTCTCGATAGCCATCTTTGGGCCATAGTGGTGGAATGATCTTGGTCTGAAAACACAAACATTTCAGTTAGTTACCTTACACCTGATTTACTTAAAAGAAATTAACAAATAAACAGAAAGAAATTAACGTAGTGAGAATGAACTAAAGGGACTGGACTGCGGTGTCAAGGATCTAGGTTTGATTCCTGATAAAACTGATATTTATGTACACCTATTAATTGAAAATGATTTTCAAAATCTTATGTATATTCTGAATCTTATGTATTCAGAGCCACAATAAACTTAATTTTTTTATGCACTATAATGTTTGTGATCCGTCCTCAGCAATTGCCCACCAATGTATTTCAAAATATTAATGAGTAAATTGTTGCAAAATAATCTGATTTTACAACTTTGGAATTTTTGTCTTTCCGTTACCTTAAAAAAACATTTTTGGGCCTAATATAATTTTTAAGAACTGCACTGCAATTTATAGTAATTTAACTCTCCTTTAAGTTTCTAGATTTGTTTCTTTTATGGTTTAGCTGAACTTTTAATAAAAAGATGCAAGTGTGGTATACAGCCTCCAAAAAACGTCCTTCCATTACCATTACTAAAATTTAAACTAAAAACAGTTATTAATTGCTAATTTCTAGATTTTGCCTATAAAATGCAATAAAGTGTACAAAAGTCTACCCCTCAGTTATTTTAAATAAAATATATTTATTTAAATGTAATTGGAAGTTGTTGGTCTTCCATTACCTCCGGAATTCACATTGTATGCTTACCCAAATCCATTCCTTGCCGTAGCAGCAGCTTCCTTAAATTCCTCCAGGGTGATGTCAACAGGTGCCCCCTAAATGAAACAAATTTCAATGAACACCTGTTTTAATACTTTCAAATTGAAAAATAGGAAATAAATTTAACTCTATATCACTTTTAAAAGTTATTAAAGGAATAAACTGTTAATCAAAAAATAGTTTTATTTAATGTGCCAATGAATATTTCCTTTTAAAATATTAAATTCGGAACATATAGAATAAAAAACATACATGGAAAGATATGTGGCGAATCAAAATTTAGGAAAAAGGATTAGTAAAACATGTTAATTTTTTTAAACTTGATCAAGAAATAAAAAGCTATACAAAATTAACAGGTGGCTATTTTCCTGTAATAATAGTATACATACGAACTTTTCGTCAAATTGCCGTTTGAAAGTTAAGTGACGTCAAGTTGCGAGGTATTTTAAAACAGACTATTTTTGGTTGAGTATTTACGACAGGTTGTTAATTTTATTATCACTTAATTAAGAGTTTGGGACAGTTTATTTGCAAAAAAACATTTAGATTTATTTTTGCTGCAAATGAGATTGCAAAGATATAGTCAAAATAATACATTGCGAAAGGCATTTCGAAATAATCAAATCAAAATTTATTTGGAAATCTGAAAAATTCAGATTGTTTTGAAAGTTACATAATTGAAGTTCACAATCAAATTTTCTAATTTGCCCATCTTTAAAAACTTCTGTTCTCTGTTTTTGCTGCCTTTTTCAAATATATTAAGTATTCTCAACTCATTTTTATAAAATAAAAAATATCACAAATTTAAAAAAAAAATCCAGAATGAGAAATAAATGAAGTATATTTTTTAAAGATTAACGTAGAGACCTATAAAAATACAGTGCCAGCAAATAGTAACCTATCAAAGTATTAAAAAAAAATTAAGAAATTATAATTTTTACAAATTTATATTTTTTATAACAAACAGAAAATTTAATAGATAACAAGGAAAGGATGACACTTTTAGCTACAAATTAGAAAAATTCCCGAACTTTGCCCAGAAAAGTTGATAAATTGCTCCTTTACCCTGACAATTCTACTTTTTAGGTCATTTTCCTTTTCCTTGACAATTTCAGGTTTTCCAGGTGCATCATGGGAAGTACGTATTTACTATACACATTGATCTCCAATAATCATGACAACAGTAACTAAAATTTTATGGATTACAGTAAATATTGAAAACGAAAATTAGTTGAATCTCAATTAAATTGCAACACATCCGTGCTAAAAAAAAATGGCATAAGTTTAGGTAACGAACTGCAATTGGACAAGACTTACCCGAACTGGCTGGACAGGGTGCTGCCTTCGGAAGTGCTTTTCAAAAGCTACAGGCGTGGAGTATATCCTGTAGCAGATGGGGCAGGTAATGAAGTCCCCCCTTCCTGGGCAAGACCCATTCTTGATGTGCCTCTGCCAGGAGTCCTTGCGGGAGAAGAGCTGAGTGCACTGGCTGCAGTGTTTCTCCATGTGACGATCCCTGTCCCTCTCGTTAAAAAACAGGGTGTTACAGGAGAGTGTGCATTCGAATCCACTCAGGTCCGGCATCGGCACGACATCCCCCATCCACTCCATATACTCCTCAAGGGAGATGGGCTTCCCCCTGTTCCTCTGCCTCCACTCCTCCAGCTGCTCCATCCTCGCCCCTGAAAGGAGAAGTATTACTTCCGAGTTTCGTTTCTGTACAATAATTGAGGGCCAGCGTAGTGACACATGGTTCATACAGATTTTTAACAGTAATAATTAAGTAGCTATTAAGGACTTTTTAAGGACTCATCGATAATTTTTAAAGACCTCTTATATTCTTTGGCGCTGTTGGGGAGAATCACTGTAAACTTTGTCCCAGCGCAAATCTTGGTTCGTTGATACTCTTGAAACCCCCGGACAATTCAGAACAACACCAGACACTTGATAACACCGGACACGGACACTTGAAAACACCGGACACGGACACTTGAAAACACCGGACACGGACACTTGAAAACACCGGACATGGACACTTGAAAACACCGGACACGGACACTTGAAAACACCGGACACGGACACTTGAAAACACCGGAAACTTGTTACTTTTCCTTTCCCAATCTTCGTCCGGTCCTCGCTCTCTTTTTACCGCTTTTTCCCAAGCAAACCGAACACTCTCTCCAACGCATTCCGTCACTTCCGGTACACCCGCGCCACTCCGCGAGTGGTGAGCAACATCTCACATGCTGCATACAGATTTTCAACAGTAAAAATTAAGTAGTTATTAAGGACTTTTTAAGGACTCATCGATAATTTTTAAAGACCTCTTATATCCTTTGGCGCTGTTGGGGGGAGAATCGCACGTATTTGGAGCAAAATTCCCATCCCTTTAAATGTTAAAGATGCTATATTTTTTTGAATTTCCCTGTATTTCTAGAATGAGTATCGATTCTTCACAAAATAACAAACGAAATGAGATTTTCTAACGATGAACTGCCATGAATCATAATGAAATACCATTGACTAAAATATCGGATAAAAGTGAACAAAAGTTCACTTTTTTTTCTGACACCAAATCTGTCCATTCACGCCCCATGGGAATTAGGAAAACAAAATGTTTGATAAAAATTAAGGACCAGAGTTGCAAATTAAGGACTTTAAGGGTTCTTAATTAAGGACCTACCCAAATTAAGTAGTTCTTACGGACTTTTAAGGACCGTGCTAACCATGTGACATAGTAATCCAAAAAAATTAGAAATGAGGGGCTCAACTAGTTCCATATATACTCAGAATATCTAATTATCAGTTATGATAATTAACAACAGTTAATTATTAATAATTTTTTCTGGTTGCATAAGAAACTGACAATTGATTAATATTGTTATTAATTAAAATTGTGATTAACATAAATTTTATTAACTTTGTTCGTATGCATTTTTAAAAAAGTAAAAATAAGTTTCTAAGAACTTTCCAAGAACATTAAAAGTAATAACTAAGGACCTTATTTTGTAATGGAAACAACTTGTTTACACATGTGCAACGAAAAGTCTGTTCTCAAGTCGCATATAGACTTCTTAGCAAAAAAATATTTACTAAATTAATATAAAATGGTGCAATCAGCTAAAAGCTATTGAGAGCATAGAAGCCATGGGATAGTTACTCAAATACAAGGTTGTGTTCAATTCATATTAAGATAAAACATTTTTAATGTTTATCTTAAATAATAATAAAATTATAAAAATAAAATTAGTAAAATTAAATTATAAAATTAAAATAATATAAAATTATCAAAATAAAATATAAAATTATCAAATTAAAATAAAATATAAAATAAAATTTAAAATTATAAAATAAAATTTAAAATTATAAAATAAAATTTAAAATTATAAAATAAAATTTAAAATTATAAAATAAAATTTAAAATTATAAAATAAAATTTAAAATTATAAAATAAAATTATTAAAATTTAATTATAGTCGTTCCAATGACTTTTTAAAAGACTTTTGTAACTTGGAAAGTTTTTAAGGACCTTTTGAACAAAAATACTAAGTTTATAATGACTTTTAAAATTTTGCATTTTAAATCTTATTTTGGATAGTGTAGAAATTTTTTACTTAGTAAAGAATTTGAGTGTAGCGAGTTCATGATTAGTAGGGATGGGGTGCAAGATTACTTTCTAGTCAATTACAAAATCTACTGTGCAGAGAGGAGTAATGTACATTAAATCTTGGATGGTCCTTTCAGTTCGTTTGTGTCAGTTTACAAAAGACCTACAGAAAACAACTTTTTTTGTCATTTGGTTGCGAAAGTACATAATTGACAAAATATCTTGGTACACCTAGTACATTTTTGCAAAAACATACTTGCTATCATTTTAAAAGCATTCTTACTTTTAACTTGCATTTCGTTACATATTGCAATTTTTAAAAAAATTATTGTACTTAAATGTACAAAGCTGCAAAGCACTTTGTTATATTAACCTATAACAAAATAGGTTTATGTCGAGACCTTAAAAAAATATCAATTCCTGCAGATGCACCAAAAGTAGTTTAATCATTGTCAAAGAGTTAAAATAGTTGTGCCGAGCAAAAGATTAATAGTTTATAGAGTAAAGAATATCAGAGAATTAAGCATTTGTGCCAAACTAGTTTTATACACATATATTTTATTTTTAAAAAAAATATTTTCAAAGAAAAAAAATATTTTTAAAGATAAGAAAAGTTTTGATATTTTCTGTATATGCTGATCCCTAAAATATATTAAAGATAGAAAGTTCAGGAAGCACTTTTGTGCATAAAAACGTTGCAATTGGAATTTTTGAATGGTTTTTTTGCCCCAACTAGGATCTTTCTGAATTCTCTGGTGGTGGTAGTACCAGCCAAAAACTAAAACCTCTATATGATCATAAAGAGCAATTCTACAGCAGAACTCTCAGTCACTCCTGAAGGATGTTATAATGTTCTATTATTAATATTAAAATGATGTTTTTATTAGGGATGAACCGGATAGTGGTTTTGCCGGATACCGGATATCCGGCGCACATTACATACCGGATATCTGAACTGGATTTTGCCGGATATCCGGCAGTTTATTTTTAATGAAAATAAATTCTCATACACACTAGAAAAAACGGAAATCGGTCAAAAATTGAAAAATATTTTTTTATTCTGTAATATTTATTTCCTTATCTTTAAAATGATACCAAAATTGAATAAACATTAAAAAAACTTTTATTTACAAAGGGTTATTCTAGGGTGCTGCTAGTAATGGTCTTATGTTTTGTACATTTTACACTTAATTTCTGAATAATTGTAATTTTACCATATGCCCTTTCATTCCAAACATGAAAACTCAAGTTTGCTTAAACTTTTGAGAAATTTATTTTGTAATTCAACTTTATGTTAGTTGTGAGATGTGATGACCCTCCACCATAACGATTCGTTAAAAATTAAATTTATTTTTAGTTAAAAATTTGAAAAAAGTGTGCTTTTTAAAGTCTCTATTGGTTAAAAGGAGAATCTGCACACTGAATACATTGGTAGAATTTTCAAGAAAATACTTAAAGCAAGAACAAAGAAAATTGATCGCCACAAAAAAAATCTTCGATATTTTATTCATCCGGATATCCGGCATGGAAAATCGGATATCCGGCACTTTTCTTCCGGATATCGGATAGTTACAAAGTACCCGGATAGGTACCGGATATCCGTTTCATCCCTAGTTTTTATCTTAATATTTCATGTAGATGATTTTTAGAAGTTTCATGTCAAAAGTAAATAAAAATATCTTTCTTATTTTGTGCATTTTTTTTTTACCCCTACAGAATTGTGTTGTCCTGTGCATTGGCACACGCTGCACACACCCAAGGGCCCTTGATTACCCCTAATGCTCTATAGCGAGATCCACCACCACACCCCCCCCCCCCCCCTTTCATTTGAGAACAGTCAAACTGCAGCACCTACTTTTCGGGGATGGGACGGCAGAATCGCAGCTGTCTGAGGAGTCCAGGCGTTGGCGCTTCTCTCGCCTGGCGGGCACCCTGAAAAAGAAATAATGGGTTACATAAGGAAAAACTGCCAACATTTCAAAAAATCAAATACACAAAAAAAAATACATTTGGCATATATTTCAAATTTGTATTCTGAAAAATTTCCTTAAACCATTTGATAATATTTTCTAAAAGTGTTTTGGTAGTTTTGGGTTGCTCACTATAAATCAGTTAAATTGTCTCCTACTTTTACAAGTTTTTAAGGGGGAAATTCTAGACAGAGTAGTGAAGATGAAGTGCACATTGGGAAATAACCCGTTTTTTAACATTCACATTTTTATAGAACAGATACATTTTGTTCACATTCTTTTAAAAGAGGTATTCTTTAACATTCTTTTTACGTTTAGGGTGGATAATTATAAAAATAAAAAGTAATATTCACGTCAGTAAACAAAACATATTTTGTGGTTTATAACATTTGTCAAACGTTTGGGTTTTGAGGAATTTCAATCTGAGGAAAATTTTAGAAAACATACTTAATGCTTCAATAAGAAAAAAATCATTTACATTAAAAGTCTGCGATAGAATAAGATTATAAACTCAAGACTATTGTACTTTCCTTTTGAAGAACGAGAAAAATATGTTAATTGTGACTAAAGGGAACATTCGATTGCAACGGATTCATAAATTTGGATAACACCCAGTGGATGCCATTCTTTTAAATAGAATTAGAAAACAGAATTAGAAAGAAAAGCGTTTTTACGGTCAAGAAGAACATGTAGTTTTCGTTCAGTTTAAGAACAGTGAATAATAAAAACAGGTTTTATTTATGTCCCTGAGTGCTAAGGGTTATGAAGTACATGTAAATAATAACCCAACACTTTAGAAATTCAAGACATCTGAACTTATACAAAAAAAAATTATATTCATACATATTACGTTCTTATGCAGGCAGTTGTAAAAGAAAAAAATTGCCCTTAAATTCGTACCATTTCATAAGCTTATGCAACCAATCATTCAACCTTTTGATAACTAGACATTAGCCGAATTAAACTGAAAGACTGGGGAAGTAACGTTTTATCCACAAGCACTCTATTATTAAATTAGATATAATATAGAGAAATGTATTTTTGGCTTTTATCTTGGCATTTCAAATATTCAAAAGCTATTTGAAAAATATACAACATTATATTATGAATAATAATTATTAGATGAACCTTCTTAAATTAAAAAAGCCAACAAGAATGCTATTCAAAAGAGCTGTAATGACCAAGACTATTGATCTACATTGAGATTTGCTTATCAATTTTGAGCCCTGTACCCGATATACTATTTTTTCTGTAAACCATTCTACTTAAGTTTTATAATTGACTTTATCAGCTGCTTGGTAAACTTATAATGCAACTTATAAATTTGGCACATTAAAAGGAGATGTTCTGAAGTATGAAAGAAAGCTTAAAGTGGCACACATGGAGGGAAGTTGGTAAAACTCGCAGGACGGAAATTAAAAATTTCAATCATTCAAAAATGCACAATATTTTTTAAATTCCACATTACCATACCATGGTTCATACATATTTTCAAAAGTAAAAATTAAGTAGTTCTTAAGGACTTTTTAAGGACCTCTCGATAATTTTTAAGGACCTAGTATATTTTTTGGTGCCGTTGGCGGAGGATAATAATTGTTTGGTGCAGAAGCGTATGTAAATGTGGTTTCGTAGCAAGTTGACGCAGCATTCCACTTCCGGAAAACTCTGGTGCAGAAATGTTAAAGATGCTACATTCATTTGAATTTCCCCGATTTTCTAGAATGAGTATTAATTTTTCACAAAACACTAAATCCGTCTATTGAAGGCTTTTTTCGCCTTGCCGATTTACACTTGTGTATAACGGTCAAAAGCGTGGACCCGATCAAAGTAAAAACCGGAATTCTACATTCCGATATTTTTATTGCACCCGGAATTCAGGGTTCCGAAATTTTTAAAAATTTGAAATTTCGGGTTAGACATGAAAAAATACCTCCTATGTAAATTAGTAAATAAAAAAGCTCATGCTTGACAAAAATTAAGGACCTCAATTGAAAATTAAGGACTTTAAGGGCCCTTAATTAAGGACCTACCTAAATTAAGTAGTTCTTAAGGACTGTGCGAACCATGCATACCTATTCAAAAGCTCTACAAATTTAAAATTATT
Source organism: Troglohyphantes excavatus (assembly GCA_963932185.1). Lineage (NCBI taxonomy): Eukaryota > Metazoa > Arthropoda > Arachnida > Araneae > Linyphiidae > Troglohyphantes > Troglohyphantes excavatus. The sequence continues at coordinate 54,171,229 of OZ010668.1, forward strand.
ATGAACCACTCTTTACGCAAACTAAATTTCTAAAAAATTTAATTTCTTGGGAACAAAAACTATTTAAATTACTAGTAAATTTTTTTTTCAAAACGTTTCAAATATTAGGGTACTTTAAGTGAAGAGAAAAACGGAAAAGAAGCTTACACGGTTGGCTCTTCCTCGTACATATCCGACCATTGATCCATGGGCCGGCCGAAGAACCTAAATAGAGTGAAAATTTGGTAAAAATAACAAAACGAAATAAAAACTTCAGATATATTCATAACTGACCTATACAGAATCTAGATAAAGAGTAAACATGACTTTGCATGGTCTAAACAACCAAACTATAGGCAACTTATACATTTAAGTAACTTATACCAGGCTATTCTAATTATCATCTTGCATTCTAATTTGGCTAAGCATCTCAATCAATGCAGCTATCGGACATTTTGTGAGGCTTGCATTAAGTACTGTGCCATTGCTTCAAAAACTGTTTTTTAAAATTTACTATAACCCTTCCCTTTTAAGCTATTTTTATCAGCAGTAGTAGTAAAGGTCCATTTATTTGAAATTGTTAAGCATGTATAGCGTAAGAAACTGGACCGTAATTAGCACCTAACATTTGGTTTTATTAAAGACATGTAGCACATTTAACTTGTATAGCCATATTTTGAGAAAAAATAGTAAAAATAGGAATAATAAACACAAAAAATAGGATTTTTTTATTATTGCAAAACAGAACATTGATATCCTGATTATAAGTATGCCATTCAAGCAGCACACGATCAATGACAAAATCCTACATTTGAAAGTCAATTTAAAGAATGTTACTATACTTAACTATCATACAATGATTTTTTTTCAATAAAATGTTTTTTTTAATTAACCAAAACGATGCTGCAATTTTGTATACGATTGTATATGTTGCACATGGAAAAGTCAATTAAGGGGGTTGCTACTGTCTAAGGAAAATTAAATTCATTAATTTTTTTTATTAGAGAAACTTTAGATTAATTAAAGAGTACATTTTTAATAGAATACCTACTGAAGCATGTTAATCTAAATCATTAAAATTTACGAAAACAGTTTTATTAACATATTTGAAAAACTTTCAGAAAGTAATATCTACATATTAAAATAAAATATTAATGTTGTGATAAATTGCAAGCCACGCAGAAAGAAACAAGCTTCATTCAAATGTCCATTGTTATTGGATAAAATAGTAAGGCTTGAACTTTTTAATGTGAATAAAATATATTTTCGAAAAATTTACTACAATTTTGTTATGTACTGCAAAACAAATCAAAATGAAATATTAAAGTGAAAAATGAGCATTTATTTATCAGATGCAAATGGATTAAAAACATTTCTTTACTAGTGGCGGCTTGTGGGGTACAGCAAGTACAGCCGGGCTACACCTAAATTTTTATTTAAAACAAAGTATAAATAATATTTCAGAGTGCCAGATTGTTTTCGTAAACTTAAGTGGCATTCCGTCATTTAGCAAAGAGCCTATGTACTAAATTCAATAATAGCATGGAAAATACCAAATAGCACTGACACTCGATGGCTTTCCAATAGTACAATTTTAAGAGTTGTCACCTATAAATGGGAGGGCTTCAAAGAAATTTTCGAAAACATTTTATATGATCCAAATTTGGATGAAACTTTGATTTGACAAAGCAATTGGATTTCTGAATTATTTTAATCATTTTGGATTAATGCTTTTATCTTTAATTTTTTTTTTTAATTAACAGTCGTTTTATATGTCATTCTTCAAAAAAAAATCTTTAGACAAATTACTGTCTCGTTTTTTCGCAATTGTGAATTTGAAAATAGAAATTGTTTTCAAAAGACAATATGGCTTCCGAACTCATGAGGATACGTTTAAGAAATTTAAGATGTTATATTTTAAAAGTTTGGATACCATAACAATGGAATTCGATGTCAGATTTAAAGATAGCAAAAGTCTACATTTTTTTGTCTTGCCGATTCCTCAAAGTTTGAGGTCTTTTCGATAGACATCCCAGAAATGGCTCTTGAAAGTTTAAAAAACTCTTATCCGATTATATGCAATATTCCAGACTCAAAAATGAATTTAAACTTTTTTTTATTCAGATTCATCATACAGGAAATGTAGTGTTTAAAAAAAAAAAAATTATATATATAACGTGACAAATGACATATTCAAAGAATTATATAACTCGTGTTTGATATTGATTATTCTTGTTACAAGTGCAACAGCTGAAAGAAGTTTCTTTTGCTTAAACAGATTAAAAACTATTTAATAAATTCCATATCCAAAGAATGATTGAAGGCATTATCAGCACTGTCAATCAAACAAAGAATAATTGAGGATCTTACATTTTGTAATTTTATGACGACATCATTCACCAACTTGCAAGTTTTAAAAAAGCACAATTGATTTTTTTTTTAAATAAATGTTTATTTTTTTCTCATGTCATCATTTTATAAAAAAATGTAAAGGAAACTTTGATGCGAGTACAAGTAATAAATTTAAGAATTTATTCGTTCATGTACGATGAGAAAAGAATTCTTAAAACAGCGCAATTTTGACATTGTATTCACCATATGCAACAAAAGAGGGTTAATTCCTAGTGTCCGGTGCCCTCGCCAAATGGCATTTGGCAACAAATGTTTAGGCGATAAAGTTTATATTTTGGCAACCCTACTCGATGGTGCAAGATACATCTAGTTCGATAACGGGGACACATTTAAAAATTATTTTTCAATTTTGTTGACTTTTTTTTACATAAATATATACAAAGCAATTTTTAAATGTATACATACAAATCTTTACATACAAAGAACATGACATTTATTATTTCAAGAAGTTATTAGACTTATTTTGGATTTTTATAAACAAAAAGAATTTAGATTTTTATAAGCAGTCCTTAGTTATAGTATTTAAAAAAAAACATACCTCCTCATCACTTCCCTGTGTTCTTCAACCACAGCATACTCGTCCTGTTAAAATTAAAAAATAAGTTGAATAAATCATGTTACCAAACATTTCATGGTAAAAATTTACTGTACAGTCACGAGCGAGATCTAAAGAAAACAACTGTTGTCCAATGGGGTTGCTGCAATTCCTTGTCGGGTCAGAGAGGGGTTGCCATTTAAAAAAAAATATTGCCAAATGTGGACAAAATCGCGGGGGTTGCTATTTAAAAAAATTATCGCCAAATGTAGAAAAAATCACGCCAAGGGTGACCGTACAGTAAGTCTGATCCCATTTAATTTTATTATATATCATTTGATGGAGAGTTTAAAAAAAATTGGTCCTTCTTCAAGTTTGCAACTCAATATTAACCCTGTGTGGATGAAATGCGACTGTTAGTCAACATAATAATGACCTGTTCTGTGGTCATTGTTCTTTAAATTGAATGAGAACTGCATGTTCTTTAACATACAAAATTGCCTTTGTTTTGTTAGCTTGTTTTTGATACAACTCCAATTAGAAGTATAACATCAATATTTTATACCTCATTAAAAGGGTTAAAATAAAATTCTTTTTAACTTATCCACATTTTCCCCTGGCAATTTTAGAAAAAATCCACACTGAAAAACGCATGAGCCATCAAGAAACACTTGATATTTACTTTTTTTTTTTATGGAACAGTTGTCAAGTATTCCATATCGGGTTCTTTTATATTCTAGTGGGTGGTTATGAAAATACTCCGTATACCAAACGTATTTTGTGGTTTGTCAAATGCTAAAAAATAACAGGGAAATAATCTGAAGAAAGTTTTAGATCATTATCATAGTTGGTGCTCATTATCACATAAGTAGTTTGCAAGAAGTTTGTAAACATGTGACCCTGCCCAACCTTTTTTTTTTTGGAAGCACCCCTTTAAAAACAAGAAGTGCCTTTAAATTGCTGACAGAGCCCTATCCCTTTTTATTTCTACAGTGAACACTAATTATAAGCATAAAATAAAAATAACAAAATGTGCATACCAGAGTTAGAAACCCCGTCCAGTCTTCGGCCCTGTAAAACATTTATTATTAATTTACAAAAGACAATTTTTATATCAACTTATAAACTTATTTTAAAATATCAACAACAAATGCAAATAATTAAGACCTACTATAGGCTTTATAGCCAGTGGTAGTCTGCGGAACTTTTGTTTAATCAAGATGTGTTTTTGTTTTGCTCTTTTTCTTTTCTTCTCTTCTCTTTCTCACAAATAATCAAATTGTTTGGGAATTTATTCTCTTTAATGCTAAAATAATCCAATGAGGATATAAAAAAAATCCCAATATTAATTGATTTCAAAAGCTACCAATTAAAAAAAAAATTTAGGTTAAATAGTTTATTTTAATAAATTTATTGATACCCTATAGTCTGAAAAATTTAGAAAAGATTTTAATTAAATAAGTATCTGAAATATATGTTTACTAGGCAAATATTTTAACATTAATTGAAAGTGACTGCAATGTTCAAGTTTTCACACTGTTGTCTGTGACTACACAACAGGTTAGTTAAGAATCGCACTGTTCTAAACTTGGGAAGGTTAGTCTTGTTTAACACCCAACTAAGGGCAGATCGACAAAGGAGCCAACCTTCCCTTTTGGGTGTACCTTTACACCAGATTTAAAAAAATAAATATAGCTATTGGGAATAGACGAACTTAAAATAATTTTTCCTTTAGTACTAAAAATGCTTAGGCTTATTGAAGTCTTATGACTAACTCAAAAACTTTCAGAAAACAAAAAAAGCGTAGGCTTTGGAAAAATTATGTAAATAATCACCAAGGGATAAAAACTGATTACCAAAGTATAGCCAACTACTGACCAAGCAACAAGGCACATTCTACCTAGATTACTGATAAATCAGGTTGAACAATATATGATATTAGAAATAATTTATCAATAATAATCTAAATATATTAAGGTCAGTCATTTTCAATAACAGCAGAATTTTCAATAACAGCATTCCTGTGCTGAACCGTGCTTTAACTAATTCCTATGCATTAACTAATTTAATAAACCATTTAAAAACACTTGGGAGATTACTAAATTGTGTGAAATTAGAATAGATGATGGCAGGTTACATACCCAAATTGTGAATTGCTGATTTCCCCGACTGCTAGCTTTATGATTAAACAAATTACTGCATTTCTTATGCCAACAAAAATATTTTTTATTTGTTTCGGGATTTTTCTTGAGTGAATTTATCGATTTGAGTGCATAAAGTTCTTCAGCCACAATACTATTTCTATTTCCACTATTGCAATATACAAAACGTTTCAGAAGATCAGACAGTATTCCAACTTCAATGACATCACGATTTTTACCAACGTCGGATGCAGAAATATTTAATTTTTTTTTGTTAAAAGCTGCAGGGCATTTCAGTCTTAATTGGAAAGTCATTTTTAATAACAGAATTCCTGCGCTGATAAGAATTGATTTTGCGTGAAAATAGTAAACAAACTGCAAACCGTAGTCATAGTTGCAGTTAAAACTACTCCCTAAGAAAACTATATAAAAAAAATTAAATATTGAAACAAATACTATGTAAAATCGGAACAGGAAGTAGGTAAGAAAAAACAAAACTAAAAAGTTTAATTTTCTACATATTTATTATATTCAACATTTCATTAAAATTTTTTTAAACCCAGGTGAAATATCACTATGGAGCAGATTAAGTATGTGCTTTTTACCTGGCTATCTCAACAGGAAAATGTGATTAAAAGATAGTTTCGGTAAGATTTGTACTTTTAAAATAAATGATGGGAGGGAATTTATGTTTGCAAATTAGGGTATCACGGCTTAAGCAGCGAAATGTTGTTTATATCCAATAATGGTTAATGCAACGAATAACGTTTCAAAAGAGAGCAAGACAAAGTTACCTATTAGCAGGTTTTTTTTAAGTGTTTTCTTGTGTTAAAAGATTTTATTTTCCCCTTTTTAGTTTTTAATTTAGCCAAGCGGTGCTGTTATTCACCAGGAAACTCAAGTTGTTCACTTTTTCTCCATGCCCCAATTTTGAGATTATCTGATTTAATAAATGCTAAGTAAACAAATTTATATTGAAGTTAGATCCAAGATCTAATAATTATTATCCAACCCTGTAATAAAAATACTTTGAAATTGCAAAAAAAATCCGGTTAAACGATATTTTCGAATAAATGTAAGCCGAATAACCAACTTTTTTGGCATTTCTTGCCAAAGTGGATTTATTTAACCGCATTATTTTTATTTCAAAATCCCAAAAGTTACCATCCGCCATGTATGTCAGCGATCGGAGGATATAAAACTGACTGTTAGTGCTTGCGCGCATCGAGTTCAGCCTTAACAGTGGCGAAAAAGTTCGCAATGTTTCCTGCACAATCGTAGCATCATAAAAAAATTGCTGTTGATTGGAAAAATCCCTTTCCATCTTTTCAATTATTACGCCAGTTACACGAATACGATTGTAGGTAGTAAACAGTACGTGATAAAAGAAATAAGTATATTTAAAATCTAGCAGGGTAGCCAGATTAGACTAACGTGTATATTTTAAAATTTCATCGTACCTCATGAACCGCATCCTTTTCGATGCACGATCCTCGTGGTCGTCTCCCCTTCTCTTATTCATCTGTTGGAAATACAAAAATATACCTTACAATCAATATTCCTTTTGATTATCCACAGTCTTATGAAAAAAATTAAATAAAATTTATGAACAATTTCAAATATAAGAATAAGTTTTAGCATTTCAAAAATCCAATCGGTATTTTTTTTATCAAACTACAAATATAGGAGCATAGCATATAGATTATTGGCAGGGTTGCAGAAAGCTGACTTTTTATTTTAATTAAAAAAAAATAAGAGGCATATCTAAAAAGGATCCGATTGATTCAATATAACAAATTGTTCTCAAATTAATGATTGGTTGAATTAACGTAGCACTAGCGCTACAAAATGGGCTACTGGCGACGGTCGAGGATCTACCGCAAAGGAAGAACAAGAAAACACTGCCTCACAATTTGGAACTATGGTCAGATGTCGAAGACAAAATATCCTACAAAACGTTGATTTTTAAATATTAAACAAAGTGTCATATTTACAGAACTTGGCATATCTGAAACCAAGTATGTCTAGAGACAAACTAAAAACGACCATTACCGCTTAGACATACATCTCATTGACAAACACGAAAACTGAAAAGTAAATACAAGAGAAAAGAAATACAGTAAACTCGCAAAAATCTTATTTTTCAATTGTTAAAGTTGGATTATATAAAACAGTTAAAATTAAAAAATAAAAACAAACTTACAATTCAAATGAATAAAACTTGGTACAGTTTTATAATTAAAAAAAAACAACTACAAAACTATCACTTTCTCAGTGATAATCTACACTAACTTCAAAATTAAAACACTGTTAATGCAGTATTTAAAAATTTAAATACAGTACCAAATATCGCCCAGTAAAAGCGTAGGAAAATCTAGCTAAGACTGACAAAATAAATGATACTGGAAGAAAATTATTTCGCTGAATCAGAGATTCAAAATAGAAAGAGCAAATAGTATGAGCAGGAATAAAGACAACCTTGCGGTTAAAAATCCAAACTCGTAAGAAGAATAACTAGAGGACCCTGGCTATTTACGGAGCGACAGTTGCGTCGAGTTTATCAAACGCCTCCTTCCAGTTGTTAAAGATATTTCTATTGGTCAGAAGATTGGGTAACGCCTCTTTTTTTAGGTTGCCGTAATTCATTTGAGGAAAGTCGCCAAACTGTAAATTTCGCCAAATCAAGAAAACTTATAAAAACGTAACCCTGATTTTAGATTCTTTTTGATTTTGGATATTGCAAAAATTAATGTCTAGAAGCTTATTCAGTATTCGAAGGGCGCAAAATCGAAGGGCGGTAGAAAGATACGGGGGCCGCCCATAATAAGATCCACGACCACTATTCAAACTCCACAGTAAACGAGTGGTTAGACGAGCTTATAATCGGAAGGTTGTGGGCTCGAATCTCGACTTTGAAAGTGTAGTGAGCAGATACTGATTTACGGTAGGGCATTCGAGGCCCTTGCCCAGCCCCCTCCACCTTCATAATCCAAAAAATATTTGTAAAACTAAAAAGTGAGGTTAAAAATACATTCACTAATGAATGAATTTTATTTTTATATTAATAGCGTTTTTTTTTTTGGTCATAAAAATAAAATATATTTTCCTTATGTCTGCTTATAATTTTTAAATTTCATTAGTCTTGAAATGCTAAACTTATTTAATGTTCTTTATGTACTTCTTGATCTATTCAGGCATCCCTTTTTGGAATGAAATGAAAATCCCCATTTGAATGAAAATTCTGCTGAATATTTTCCTTTATTGATAAATTTAATTTAAAGTTATATAATTTTACATTCTCATTTATATCTTAAATAAAAGATGAAACTCGTAGGCACAGGCCGAAAGATGGTATACGCTAAAGTTTGGTTTGTGAATACTTCTAAGCCTCATGTGAAACAAAAGGTCAGAGGGCGGAATGGGTTAATAATCGGCCTGTTCGAAACACTTGCACTGATTGATTATCTTATTTTGCATTGGGTGCTTATACACAAATTTGTAGTTTTATTTTAAGGTATTTTTTAAGGGGGGGGGGGCAAAATGTTCTTTTGCCCTGGGCCCTTAAATACAAATATTGACGACCAACAACAGGCTCAAGGCCCAACAAGGTTGGTCCATCTAGTACCTCTTAACTATCCCCCAATGCATATCTAACTTATTCTTAAAATGCGTTACTCCTTTTCAATTAACAATACTCACTGGCAAGTTGTTCCATTTGTCTATTACCCTATTATAGAAATAGTGTTTTCTCCCTTCCCGTTTAATATGAGATTTGTTAAACCCCGTGACCCATATGACCTCTCGTTCTATCACTCATATTAAAATCTAAACCCTCCACATCCCCTTGTTTGATAAATTTGAACAGTTGAATCAAATCGCCCCTAACCCTTCTTCTCTTCCAGAGTGTACATATTCAAATTTCTTAATCTATTCATGCCTGAAAACGCTGAAAACCCTTGAACCATTTTAGTAGCCCTGTGCTGAATTTGTAAGTCGGTCTCTGTTATAGTGAGCTCGTGTTCGGAGGGTTGTCAATTTTGGCCCTTGTCGTCTGCAAAAAAGCCATGTATAGGAGAACTAGTACACGTTAACTCTGTCGTGCTCCAAACGTTCTCGTGCCTAGACATGTGAGGGGTTTGCCAGATCAGGTGTTGTCTGCATCTTCTGACCATGGTTGAAAATTATGAGGGAGTGTTCCCCGGTCTTTCCTTCGATATAGGTCCCGAACCACCTCTAATAGCCCACTGTTTGCTAATAGCCAACATTTTTTTGCAACGAGTAAAACGCGCGTGAGCTTCTCGTTGATTCGAGAATTCATGGTTCGTGGTACGAATTATCGAATGTGTATCGAATCACCGTGAAACTCACGCGCGTTTACTCTTTCGTGTAGAATGGGTCTAAGTTGCTTCTTTTTATCGAGCCCCAGTTGCTCAGTTGATAAGGCGTTCAGCTACTAATCAGAGGATTGGTGGTTCGAATCCGTGCGATGGACTTGACAAAGAAAAGTAGTGATATTGCGATCGGAGGGTTGCCAGCTTAGCTACAAAAATACTAGAGTCGTCCAGAACATCCAACAAATTATACTGGCGTGTATACGGGACTGCTGCACGATAAATCTCATCGGGGTGCAATGTCCTGACGCCTATTGAGGTTGGGTCGGGTGCCAGCTCAGGTGTGTAGTCCTCGTCATCTGATCATGGTTCAAAAATACGAGGTATCTTTCTTTCGAGATTGACCCCGAACCGTCGCCAATAGCCCACTGTGCATCTCTAATGCGACGTCAATTAAACAAACAAACCAAACTTATATTTTTTATCAATAAATGAAAAAGCGCGTTGTATAAATAAAATTTTTATTTTTGTGTTTAAAGTAGGTATTTTTTTTTCGAATCATTATTTAAAATATATTTTTTTAATTAAAATACCTTACAGTTAAGGCAGAAGGTTTTTACGTTATTAGATGTCTTTTCAGCAAATTATAATAATAGCAGGCACGTAGGTATAGATTTTTCATGGGGGGGGGGGGGGTTCAGTGACTGAGCAACGGATTTCTTTACTTATCTTCCCCCTTTTCCCGAGTGGGGGGGGGCATAAGGTACCTAAAGAAATATGTTTTTTTTGGGGGGGGGGTCCCCCTTAGGGGGAAATCATTACCCCCCCCCCCCCAAAAAAAAAAAAAAACATCAATAAACTTCTCCCCCTCGTCCACAATTTTGTTTTCTCAAAAAAATTTATTGATTTTCATTAGTAAAAAGGAATACGTTGGCATTTGAATATCGAGGCAGCAACAGTTATCACTGTCATTAACTACTTTTAACAGTTGTCAATAACTGTAATTTTAAAATTGGTAAATCATGAAAAAACGATAAATCTGATCGGGGTCCAAAGTCCCGACGTCTATTGAAGGCGTTGGGTGCCAGTTCAGGTGTTTCCTCGTCATCTGACCATGGTTCTAAAATAACGAGGTGCATGAATGAATGTGTGTGTGAATGTGTATGTGTTCCCGGGTCTTTCCTTCGAGATTGACCCCGAACCGTCGCCAATAGCCTACTGTGCAGCTCTAGTGCGACGTTAATTAACCAAACCAAACCAAACCGAACCGTCGCCAATAGTCCAATATGCAGCGCCGTAATGCAGTGTTCGTTCGGAGGTCTAATTTAAGTTTAATCTTACAAGTTGGGCAATCTAATTTTTCCTTGCTTTCATTCGCTATTTCTTTGGGCTTAAATGTTCCCAAACCAGGGATTTTTAAAACTCGCAATTACAAACTTCCCCAAGGAGGGGGGGGGGGGGGGGGGGGGGTCGACCAGAACAAAACCGCAAAGAGTAATAAAACAAGATTTATTTACGAAGTAACGCTAACGGTAAAAATGCCAGACATTCGGCGCCTATATAGATTACGCATTACTGCATTTTAATGTAAAACGTTTCATATACATATTTGACGAAAGAAAGGGTGTCTGATCTATTTTTAGAATTAAATAAAAATAAAAAAGGGCGATACGCGCCGACTGATCTGCGTCCGGGTTGATTCGTTCAAAAAGTAAGAAAAAAAAAGTTCGCTTGTTTTTCATGAAATTTAGATAATACTCACAGAGCAGGTGTTTTCGCGGGCCAACAAAAACAATAAATTAAAAACCGTTATAGAAGACATGGGAGATGGTTTTGTTTTAAAATAAACTGGCAACTTATACTGAAGTATTTTAAGATTAACTAGGAGGCTCCGCCCCCTGCTCCGCTAACGCTCCGCCAACCCCCGGAGGATTGCTACGCAATCCTCATAGGTTTGCTCCGCAAACCACTTCTCGCTTCGCTCGCTAAAAGGTAGGACACAATGACAATGTGTCCTAGTAACAATACTTTTTTTAATTATATTACCAAAAACTTTAAACGTTGAAACTGTAAAATTAAATTATAATTCATCTTGGCATCAATACATTTTTTCGCCATGTAAATATATATAAAATCATTCAATTTAATTTCTTTTAAACTACAAATGAAAACTATGGAACCACTGGCAAGCCATTATTTATAATTTTATTTCTACCATTATTTATTATTTTCCACGTTATTTTCACACCTTTCCCTGCGTTTTAGTTTAATTTATAACATTATTGGTAGTTTGTTTTGGTATAATTGACGTTAAGCTCACAATACTTTTGCCTACCAAAAATGTATACGTTACTAAGTTAATACGTCATAAAAATGAAGTTTATAGAAATCTAGTTTTCAAAATTCCCAACAAATGGCGCCACGTCAATGTTCCGCTAACGTAAAGTTTAAAAAAGCGTTTTTCAAAACTTCTATTTTTAATGTAATAGGGTTTATATTCTTCCTAATTTAAGCTGACATCAACAAAATAATTATTTACTAATGAATTGAAGTGGCTAATCTTCAAAATGGTTTACATAATGGTAAAATAAAAATGCGGGCGCACAGAATTTCGTAAACAAACAAACTGTTGCCGCTCAGCGTACAGAAAAACAGCGTTTTTCAATCACCGCGTAAGAGAAATATATATAAAGATAACGAAATTATGTGGTCTTGTCTCGAAGAGCCATACCACAATATGGTATCCATAGCATGTTTTGGATCATCTTGTTTTTACGACCCCGTTTGACGATCTTTTCCCTTTGTTATCTTTACTTCAAAAATGGGAGGGGTTTGAACCCCCTAACCCCCCCCCCCCCCCCTTTACCTACGTGCCTGAATAATAGGGATTAGTTGTAAATAAAAGGAAGATAAACAATATGTTTCGTTCGCAGCCGCGTGATGCCCCGTAAGTGCTTTGATTTATTTCAAAATTTTATACGCGCCGGCGCCTAATTTCATTTCAAAAAGGTCGAATTTATTCCAATCGTGCTATTTATTACAGAGTTATAGTGTCGGAATGTATCACCAAAAAAGGGTAACGGGATGTTTGTTGCTGGTGATTTTAAACGATTTAAAAAAAAAAAAAAAACATTTCCTTGTCAGTGCTCGACGGCACCCGCATAGGGTCCTGAGCCTGAGCGAATATATTTGCGGCACACCCCCTAAGAGCGGCTCAGGAAAGGTCTTAAAAACTTTATTTCGATCTTTACTTGAAACTATTTTTAAAAAAAACTATCTGGCTTGGCAATGGCCAGGATCTCATTGAAAAAACTGTATCGACGTTTTCATTTTATGTAAATCACTCTTTATGTATATGGTGACGTTGTGAAAAAAAAGGTTGGTTAGTTAAATTAACTTTGCACTACAACAGCTGCATAGTAGGCTCTCTTTTGTAAATGGTTGGGGGAATAGGGGGGGGGGGGGATCTATGTCGAAGGAAATACCCAGGAATACTGGCTCGTATTTTTGAACCATGGTCGGGTGACGAAGACAACACTTGATCTGGTAAATTAACATCCCACGAAAGCTGCACAGTGGGCATCGTCAGGACGTTGGACCGCCATCAGATTTAACGTGCACCAGTTGCTTGATCACTACACCAGCACTACACCCCCCCCCCCCCCTACTTCCTACGCCTATGATAATTATAATATTTTTAAAAAGGTATGGGTGAGGCTGTATATTGATCTCAATGTATACCAAACATATATCTGCGGCTCGTAACAATGTGGACCAATGTCATAAGTGACAGTCTGATCGGGGTCCAAAGTCCCGACGTCTATTGAAGGCGTTGGGTGCCAGTTCAGGTGTTTCCTCGTCATCTAACCATGATTCTAAAATAACGAGGTGCATGTATGAATGTGTGTGTGTGAATGTGTATGTGTTCCCGGGTCTTTCCTTCGAGATTGACCCCGAACCGTCGCCAATAGCCCACTGTGCAGCTCTAGTGCGACGTTAATTAACAAATCCAAGCCAACCAAACCATAAGTGACAGTTTTGAAAAAAATGGCTTCAAAGTTTGAGGCTCAGTCTTGAAGTTACGGGTCAGAAATCTCGGAATTGTTTGATTGGAAGGGTTAAAGAAGCCTGAAGATATTGGTACCTATTTAATTTCAAGTTGAAAATTAATATATTCAAAACAATTTTTTTAAAAAAATTATAAATTTGATATAGGTCATTATTGTTCCAAGACACAAATATTTAGTGGTTTGGGATATTACCAAACGATTTTTTTTAAAAAAAAAACAGGGGCTGTGAGGAATTTTGGTCTGAAGAAATATTTAAATCATCATTATACTTCTTACTCTTCTAAATAATATCAATTAATATATACGTAGTCTTCAAAGTTTGAGGCTTCTAAATAATGTCAATTAAAGTGCGTGAGAGAATAAAAACTCAAGAATATGTTGTTCTTTTTCGTTTTGAAGAACGGATAAAATAAATAACACATCTTCTTATGATTCTTTTTAATTTAGTGACTTCAAAGCAACACTAGAGTGCAGAGGGTTAATAAAATAGGTTGATACCCCAGTGACGTCATACTTTCGAATGGGAAGAACAAGCGAATGGTTTGGTTTTGTTAATTAACGTCGCACTAGAGCAGCACAGTGGGCTATAGGCGACGGTTCGGGGTCAATCTCGAAGGAAAGACCCGGGAACACATACACATTCACACACACATTCATACACGCACCTCGTTATTTTTAGAATCATGGTTAGATGACGAGGAAACACCTGAACTGGCACCCAACGCCTTCAATAGACGTCGGGACTTTGGACCCCGATCAGATTTATCGTGCACCAGTCCCGTATACACGCCAGTATAATTTGTTGGATATTCTGGACGACTTTCTAGTATTTTTTGTAGCGAAGCTGGCAACCCTCTGATCGCAAGATCACTACTTTTATACTTTTCTACGTCAAGTCCATTTCACGGATTCGAACCACCAATCCTCTGATTAGTAGCTGAACGCATTACCAACTGAGCAACTGGGGCTCAACAAGGGAATGAAAGAAAAGCGTGTTTTATGTTGAAGAACATGCATAAAAGAAGAACATGCATTATGTTAAAGAACGTGAAACAAACGAACATGTCATTTTTTTCATGACTGAGAGTCTGCCATTCGAGTCCAAAAGGTTAGTACAAAAATCAGAAAGCTTGCTGTGGATTCGGTATTATTTATTATTCCAATTTTGCTCCTGAATAAGAAAACATTGTTTATGAATTGTTTTTTTATTTAAGACAACTGGTGACGTGGGCGGTAAGAACACCGACTAAAACATTTGCGATTTTCTTTTTTAACTACTTTAAATATATTTTTGTGTTTTGAATACTGGAATTTTTTTTCCCGAATAAACTAATATAGCTATTTGGCCCCGCGTTGCTGAAAGTTTAAGAGTCGAGCAAATGCGTTATTTTTCCGAGTGAATTTTGATCAGAAATAACTTCACTCATAAAAACAAGGATTCTACATTTTGCATAATAAGGTGGGCCTTTAATATGCAAATTAAATCCTTCTTTTAAGTGTTCTATAAATATGAACTCCTCTGTTCTATAAATATGACCCCCCCCCCCTATCCATGTCGTGTTTTGTCCACTTAAAATTAAAACACGCTCTAGTTGAGCTTCTCGATGATTCGAGACACAAACCACGATGAACAGATTATCGAATCACCGAGAAGCTCGCGCGGGTTTATTTCGTTCGTACAGAAAGGGTTTTAGATTCCTTAGTACAAACTTACATTAAATGGAGATCAACGTAACACAACGTGAGCCATGAATGCCAGGTACGTTGAAAAATAACTCGTGCGTTTTTGCATATTTGGTGAATTTATGTTAGCTAATCAGCGCATCAAACCAAATGATGCCGGAGAACCACCTTTCTATTCCAAAAGGATGAATAACAAATGTAAAACAACGATTTAATTTGACAATAAAGGCATACTTTATGTCCAATGCAAGATGACACTACAAAATGGCAGATTGCCATTAAAAAAATATTTGTTTGTAGTAAAACAATCGACGAAACCAATGAACACATAATGTAAAGGATTGGTTGGTTGGCTTGTTAGGGTTTAGTGGCGCAAGGGCCAGCTTTGGCCATGCTGCGCCAAACACACGACAAAATAGTTCTTTTTGTGAGGCCTCTAAAGTATCAGTTTTAAAAAGCAAAAACGTTGTAAAGGATAAAAATATATTTAGACCAACTGTAAAAGTTGACAATTTTGGTAAAAGGTTTAAAAATATTTGGATAAATACAAATATTGTCGAACACTATATACAATATTTACATTTTTACAATTATTGACCTGCAACATTGTATAAACACTTAAAAACAGACAAAGTTTAAAAGAAAAATTTTAAATGTGATTGATTTAACCAATCTCATTTAGAAAGGAGAGCAGATTTAAGTGGGGAACTTCTCCAATTAAATCATTCAAGTTCAAGATGGTACTTTTAAAATATGTCATGCGTTGCTGGTTGAAAAGAGGACAAACAATTAAAATATGATGAACAGTAAAAACAGATGAGCATAATGAAAGGAAAGCGATATATCCGTGATTAGTATTTTCTATTGTGTGTTTGTTAATTTAAAGTTATGAAACCGAAGTAAATCTTTTAGAAAATGATTAATGGCAATGGAGGCAATATTTAATTTACTTTCCTGCATTTAAACAACTATTTTTGATGCACCTTTTATTTCAGACCTTTTAAATTGTCAATCGTCGACTGCAAATAAAATAAAAAAAAAATTTAAAAAAACATCAGCCATGTATAGGTTGGTTGGTTGACTAAACGTAGCACTAGAGCTACACAATAGGCTATTGACGACAGTTTGGGATCTATACCGAAGGTAAGACCCAGGAACACTGCCTCGTAACTTTGAACTATAGTCAGATAACAAGGACAACAATTGAATTAGCACACCACGCATCTGTGTAGCAAGACGTTAACATTCTTCATGGCGCTAATACAACTGTTTTTACTAAAAAGTACATAAGACCAATAATATTAGAGCAAAATTTTTGAAAATTATTCAAAACTAAATTCATAACATTACAAATTATTTTTTTCGCTTAACCAAATGGGTAAGTAGTTAGTATCATCAGACCCAAATATATCTTTAATTTTGAGAAGTGCAAGAAAAATAATGTATTTTAAAAGATACTACTTAAAATCTAAAATTTAGGTGCTTATAAAACTTAATATTTTTAAAAATTAATGTTTTCGCTAAAAACCACATCGATGTGATCTCATAATCTCTGATGAAAAAGCTACTTAAATCCAAAAATTGGGATTAAATGCCTAATCTGGTAACCTCGCCCCATACCATTTTCGTCCTCTTTCAAGAAACGCTCAGAGAAAAAAAAAACTAGTATAATTATGCGGCACAACCGACCAATAGGATTCAGGGACTGTTCGGGTGCTGAAATTATCGCGGAATAATGGCGATAACAGGCGCATTAGTAAAAAAGTTGTGCTAGGGATGTAAAATATATAATATTTTTTGAGAACAGGTATCTCCAGTTACTGTTCTTTTTTAAAGAACTGTTCTTTAACCTGTTCTTTTTTTAGTAAAACGATTTTTTTTTTATTTTAAAGCTGAAATCAACAAAAATTAACTAATTTCGAAAAACTTTGTACATCATTAAAAATAATAAAAAAATCATTTATTTCCACATGAGGAATACTGTATAAATTAATCATAATAATTAGTTTTGAGAAGTGCAAGAAAATATTTTTTTTAAATGTTTTATAGGAAGATGCAAATTTCCTAAAGAATTTTTTTTTCTTGAAATGGAAAATGAAAACTTCTACATTATTATTGTCTCACTAAATTATTATCATTATTATTGTCTATGGTCAGGGGCGGACTGGCACTCAAAAACGGCCCGGGAAAGTATTAAATTCCGGCCACCCAATTTTTTTTTTAAATTGATGATGCTATCGAAATAACGAACAAATAATTTGAAAACCAAATAATGAATAATACAAATATTTAACTATTTATAAAACATATATTAATATTTTTTAAATATTAAGATATTTTTTATTTTTATTAAATTTTTTTGATTTATTAATTTTTTTTAACTGAATATATGCTAAATTTTATGAAGCAATTAACCAAATTATTATTTTTTAATAAAAAAAAATACACAGTACAGATTTTACTGTATATAGCTAGTTCTACTATAACTAAGTAAAATAAAATTTTAATGACACATTTATTGATAACAAAATCTGCAGAATAGATGACGTTAACAGCATATTTACAGCTGCCTGTACAATATTTAAGGTGTTGAAGTAAGGTATTTTCCCCTTCCTCCATTTTTGTAGCAATAAAACGATATATAACCGTGATATAGCCGATTTTTTTATTCAATTAAATGTATCATACGAAATAAATTTATTATTTGAATTTCTCACGCCGATTTTCAAGAACATACTCGTTCTAGGAAATGAAAATTAAGTAGCCCCAACAAACCTACCCTAAACAAGTGCAATCCGTCTCGCAGTTCATTTCACACCCGCTGTGATTATTAAAAAAAAAATTATATTATAAAAATATTATTTGAATTTCTCCAAAAGCGCGAGTGCCACTTCAAAATAGTCTTGTCTTATTGTTTTGTCAGTCACTTAAAATGTTTACAAGATCATTTCATGCAAAATATAATTAAAGTACTTTTATTAATACGTATTATAAAATACATATAAATTGACATCATGAAAATATTTTTCTTGAAATAAAAAAAAATGAATATATAGGAGAACAATTAACATATATGATTTAACAATGTTAGTATAAAAGTTTTTAAATGTTAATTTCTTCAGTTGGCCACCAACTAGAAGCATTAAAAGTGTAATGTAAATGAAAAGATTCTTACTTTAATTTGTTTTCAACAAGTTGTGACCTTTTCATCTCCAATATATCTTTAACAAAATTATACAAAAACAAGGTCCGCACCTTTCTAATAGAGCTATAATTCATCAGCTCTTACAACTAACTTTGCCATAATTCTAGAAAATCTATTACCCAAATCCAAATACGGGTAAAAAAAAACACTTTGCTGCCTCATTGTCATATTCCAGACTTGTTGATTACTTGAGTTTTCAGGAGGCTATGGGCATCGCATCGCCCTGATTCAACGTTGGGGACCTCAGAAAATCACCAGGGGGGATCTGATTATCACAGCGGGTGTGAAATGAACTGCGAGACGGATTGCGCTTGTTTAGGGTAGGGTTGTTGGGGCTACTTAATTTACATTTCCTAGAACGAGTATGTTCTTGAAAATCGGCGTGTTTTGGTTTCAGAGAAAGAGGAATGTGGGTAATTTGTCTGCTGTCGCCAAAGTTGTCCCCCTATTAGGCTACATCTAGTGATGGGAATAATCGAATGATTTGAATAATCGAATGATGAGTGAATTCTGAAACGAATAATCGAGTGATTTCATAATCGAGTGATTTGTCACGTGACCGATTCTTCTATAGCAGTTACGGTTACAGTTAATATTATTGTTTGGGTTCTTTTAAATAAAAACACCATTATTTACGAATTTACTGTTAAAAAAATGTTTCCGGATATAATTTTTTTAAAAATAATTTTGTTTAATTCTTTTGTATCACTATTAAATTATAAATTAACATTTATTTATATTAGATATTGTATTCTTTTTTTATATATGTAAAATTTCTGATTCTGTAGTTAACTGTAACTGTGTGTTTTCTTTTGATGTGATTAAAATGTTTATTATTCTGAGGTTTTTTTTTTACGAAAAATAAAGTTTGTTTCATCTGGGATCTTTAGTTTCAAACAAATTATTTTAGCTCTATCTAAAATTAAATTTTTAGATGGCAATAATGGCGTAACGGATGGGGCCGCAATGTGGGTTGGTCAAGGATTAAAGGGAGTTTTCAGAGATAAAACAAAATTTAAATATCACCAAATAAAAAAGTGTATTGATGCTGTCTGTATTCAAAATAATCTTTTAATAAAAGTGAACTGAATATAACCTCTAGTCAGTGTTCAAAAATCTAAAATAAATTTTTCCGCTTTAGATAAATTCCAAAAATCAAACTAATAGAAAACTGCATAACTACAATATTGTTTGGGTTTTATACTATAAACTTCTATATGATAATTTAGTAATTATAAATATTGGAGGTACACTAATTAACTATATAGATTTTTCATACTGTTTTTAAAATATGGCTTCCATAAAACATACATAATATAATGCTAACAATAAATAACAAACTAATTCTAAAATGTTTTTTAAAAAGTTAAAATTTTGTTATTTTAGCAAAATTTGTTACTGGAGTTGACTATTTAGAATTTTGGAAATAGTATTGATGTCGAACCCTAGGATGCTTGTGTTAGCTAAAATTGGTTTTCCAATCTAATTTTCTAATAAGGTTTACAATTAGTGTCCCAGTTTGGTAATAATTTGTGGGGGCCTCAAATATTTTTTGCAGGAGAGTACCAGCAAAAACTGTTGCAATACTGATAAAACTTAAAGGGATACCCAGCAAAACATTTTTTATTTAAGCCGAGAATAAAGATTCTTTGCATGCATAATTTTTTTTTTTTAAATGTTTGGTGATATACAATAGTAATAGTAGAAAAATAATTTATTATTGCCATTATGACACAAATGGGGAAAATACAACAAAATAGGAGTTTGATTAAAATATTCAGAAAATTAAATGTAAAAACTCACATTTAATTAAAACTATTTAATAAAAAAAATTCACTTTGGAGATTTGTTGTGTTTTGAAACTTTTTTAAGTAGTACCACAAAATAAATTAACTTGTTTAATTCTTCAATTATAATAATCAATCATCGACAGAAATCAAATCAGGATTTTAAGAATTTCACTAAACAATCCATTGTTTATTTGAGAAACTTGGAATATATAAATTGTGAATAAATAATTCAAGGAATCCAACAACTTAACACACAAAACTATTAACAAAGACTGTAATACAAAATATCGTCTAAATATTAATTACATTACTCGGGAGATTGCTTACTTGTCGAGAAATTAAACTATAAAAATATACAGGCCCATCGCACAGGGGGAGTTCTACATGGGAACTTTCATCACTTGGAAATTTCGAATAGTTGAGTTGAGAATTTCGAATTGTTAAGTAAGGAAATTTCTTGTTTCAATCACCCCAAAATATTTTTTATGTAACACCAATGTTTACATACTTAAGCTTGCTTACATAGAAGGTGGTTTAAATTATCTAAAATGTTTAATACTCAATACAGATAATAAATTATTAATAAAAACTATCAATGTGTTATTATATTTATGATGAACAAAAATAAATGTTATAAGGAAAACCATTTTGTATCCAAGATTTAAATATTATCCACCTTTAAATACTACTTGAATTGTATTCTTTGAGAGCATTATTTTGACATTGGAAAACATTACTGCATTCTAAAGTTGGAATAATAGAAGCTTTTAGACAAAATTTATTACAATTTGAATCTAGCACATTATAATGAATATACTATTTAAATGTATCAAAGGAAACAGTTTTATCAGCTAATGTATTATCTGATATGTATAGTCACATATATTTCTTAACTTCATGATGTGTACAATGAACAGAGCTGCCGATTTGTAGAGTAACTTTACATTATCCAAAAAATTCTTGTATTTGGCTTCATTAATATAAAATGATCACCAAACACAAGAATCATTTAGTCGTCGATTGTAATTCTACAGCAGGACTTGCCATCTGATAGTTTTCTTCTTAGAATATACATGATGTTTCTAAAACATGATAACACACATTGGAAAAGCACACAAGTCACATCAATATTCCAAATATATAATCCTCTGCAAAAATTAAATAATGAATGCCAGCTAAACTTCGCTAAGTAATAATTTTGTTTTAATAACATATAAACAATTCTATGAATCTAAAACTCTATTTAAACAGGGTTGTTGACAGTCAGTGACAGTACCATATATTTTAATACAAGCAATTATGTTCTTGCCAATTCGTAATGAATTTAATCAAATCTTTTCTCGAAAGACTTGCCTGAAAATGCTACATGCAATCAACAAACACCTGTAAAAATCACAGAGGAAAGAAAACGTCTTCTCGCGTCGTATGAAAATGCTCGAATGATCGAAATTTTGGTAGTATAATCGGCAAAAAGTTGCCGATTATTCCTTAATCGAGTGAAGTTCTCGATTAGTAACATTCCACAATGTCTCGATCATTCCATAATCGAATAACATTCCAGAAGTTCTCGATCATTCCATAATCGTCGAACCTCAACTTCATTCGATTAGTACATAATCGAGATAAAATTTCACATAAACTCAAATTAATCGAGATAATAGTGGCATTGGATACATCCCTGTTTTTACTTCAGAAAAAAAACACTGTTAGCCACAATAGCCAATCACTGAATGGGTTCTGCCGTATTTTAATCCACTATCACGTCAAATCTACGAATAGGAAAACATTGATTAGCCGTATTAGTAGTGAAATCCCTCATGTCAATCATCAAGACATTCGAATCATTCCGCCCGGGCGGAAAAATCACTCATCATGATATTCGAAACATTCCGCTCGGGCGTTAAAATCATTCGAATCATCTTGTCTCGGGCGAGAAAATCATTCATATCATTCCGCCAATTTCTAAAAAAAAAATCAGTTACGAGTTCTCTTTTTTGAATAATCGATTATTTTCAAGTAATCGAATTCATCGAGTGATTTCAATAATCGAGTGATTCACTAATCGTCACTCATAATCGCCCATCTCTAGCTACATCCTATTGAGTCGAATTTATTTCGTCCGAATCCTACTCGTCCGAATAGCCCGAGGGTTTTTCGGACGGTTTGCGGTTTTCCGCCAAGCTTAGATGGGTGTTTTTCACCAATTTGGCAATAATGCTTTGCACTTGGTATACTTTCAGGGAATAACAAAGGATAACTCAAAAAAAATTAAGTGGCTATTGAGTTCTTTCCCCCACACCTCCTGCAGATCTCAAGTTGGCGTTTTTCAAGCAGTCGTTGGCGGATATAACGCTTGCAGTCACCAACGATACTTTCTCAACTCATAGTCAGTCCCTAATGTTTACGGGAATCCTATAATTCCTGATCCTGGAAATGTTTTCGAGCGAATTCTTTTTGGCGGGCCGGTGTTTGCTGTTGTCCTATGGCGACGGGTTGGCGGGCATCAATAACTGTCTTAGCTGATTTCTTTTTTAATGGTACTCAATACCTTTTATTTTTACTTAAAAATTGTTTCATTAAATGGAATATCAAATCAAATTAGATTATGTTGCTAATCTTTGAAAACTACTTTGTTAGGCTTTTAATAATACTACGTTTTTGATTGATTACAAAAAGGACACTAATTACATTTTTAAATACAAAATTATTAGTAAGATTTTTGTAAATTAATAAAGGAAAAATGTTTCTTTTTAATTAATATTTTTTACTTCGAGTACCAACATACGTTTCTCGCCATTCTAAATTTAAATCCAAATAAAAAAAAAAGAATGTATGTGTTTAATATAAATTTAGTTTACGTAAATGTTGATGCCATTTCAACGAATCTTATTGATTTATTTCAGCAACACTTACTTTAATTAACAGCACAGCATTCCAATTATAAACTCACATTCAAGTGGGATAGCCAGTGTTAGCAAATATAACTTTATAAACTTTGTAGATGTTGAGTTTAAATACACTTTGAAACAAGGAGAAATAAATATGAAAAATGTTACTCGTTGTGAATTGTAAATATATTACAATACGTTGTAATCAGAGTAAATATGACTAAATATTTTATGATGCATTACAAAATAAATATATGTATTAAAAAGGCAGGTGAGGTTGTGTGGAAATACTGAGAGAAGAGTTTTACGTTGAACGTCATTTTAGCATATTATAGAAATTGGAATTCTTCATCAACAGAAAGAAGATAAACAAGCTGTTTTGCTCTACTTCCCCATTCCTGTATATGCTTTATTTTATTTCAAGATTTTATACGCATCACCGGTTTATTTCCTATTATAAGAGCTCAAATTTATATTAACCGTGCCTTTGTAACGGATATTTCTGCCTAATTAAATTAGCCGCATTCTATTCTTATCTAACTATTTTGGCGAAGGAGTTTGGCCGAGTTTTAGAAATTTGCGATTTTATACTATTGTTGTATTTGTACAGTCATTTAAAAATTACTATTTCAAGCGCAAAAATAAGAATTTAAAGGAAACATATTTTTTTAAAATCCTTTGTCCTGATTCCTTTTTTTTTCTACAATTTTCAAATGTTTTTTGTCTACTGTTTATATTAGTGCTGAATAATTCATGTGAAAATACATGCATATGTTTAATAATGAAGATTAAGTTCACTACGAGTGAAATCCACTCAGATCAAAAGAGATGAAATAATGATTGTCCCATTTTTAATCTTTATTATTACATTACAGCTCGCAGTTTTAGAATATTATTTTTTAAAAAAAAGAGGAATCAGGAATTAAGAAATCAGAAACTTTCAAATTATTTTATTAAAAAGATCGCAATGAATATCTTACCAATATTCTATATTCTCGTTTTTACTTCTGACGAGTCTGGTTCATGTTGAAACTAATCACTTTTCCGTTTTACGATAGCATAGTATAAATTTTACTTGCTTATACCTTCTAATGAGATAATTATTTAAAAAAAAAGTGCAATTTTTGTTACGCTTCATCATCAAAAAAAAATTACGTCACGTTTAGAAACTTAAAATTATGTTTTGCTTATACTCATCATAGGTCATTTCTCATGAGCAGAACACATTGTTTTATACTTAGTTATACAACATCGCACTGATGCATTGAAAATAGATATTTGACGAAGCATCACATAAGATAGAAATGTTTATTGAATTGTACGCATTTGCATTGCAAACGAAAAAAACGAGAATTTATGTTTATTTTTCAGGGAATGATCTCAAAGTATTGAATTTCCCATACATCGAGGTACTGTTGTATACATAGTGGTCTGTTTGCATTATAATGTGTATTATTGTTTTCAAGTACGATAGCCGCAAAGTCTATTTGTATTGTGATAAATCTCGGCAAGCTGTATTTTATCAATATTTTACAATAACTCGAAATAGAAAATATAGACAGTCATGTTAACGCAGGCACGAAATTTTTTAATTGTCTATTTTAATCAATAAAACATATGAATTGCTTTCAAAACCAATATACTCTCTATACTCGAAACGCAAATTATTGTACTCTTCTTTAAACACTTACAATTATCTCAATTGTAAAGTAAATTATTCTTTTAAATTTCAGATACCATTATATATTTCTTAATAATAATGTGTGCGTTTTTTCTTCAATTTAGTTTGATATTTATTATGAATAAAAAGCTCCTTACTTTGTAGTTTGTAGTGTTTAAATATATTTTTTAATGTAATTACACGAAATGTATAATATAAACGTAATGCATTTGAGTAAAAACGTGAATGTGAGATAATTTAAAAAAGTTATTTTCTTCAAATGTTTTTGAGTAGACCCTCTTTACAAAGACTCCCCGAGATAGCGACCCTTTTTTTCCCCAAAGAAATTTCCAATTGATAAATTAGCACGCGAACACTTTTTTTAAACTTATACTACATCACATACCGTTGAATTGGATGAATAGAAGTAGACGGGTGAATAGCAGCAGTTTTGCGGTAGAGTTGTTCTGGGTATATCGGTGCCTTGTTGAATGCAAGCATTATGAAAAAAGTACTATTTAATCTCAGACATTCGATGATCAAATAACTTCCCCAACTAAAAATGGCGGAAGCTGTGACGTCAAGGTAGTTTGTAACCACAATAAAAATTTTATCCGGCATCACTGATTAGAGGACCCCATTTACAACGTGTTTGCAATATAAGTTTCTGAAATTTTGGTTCGATCTCACGCAAACTCATACCTTTTAAAATCTGTAACTATATATTTTTTCTTACAACTTATTGTTAATTGTTATGAATTTTTAAATGTATTTAGTCATTTTTTCGGGTGAATAGAAGCTTTGCTTCTATATGTCTATCTATTAACCTATTTTAAGGGCTAAAAATTGTAAACACTCGAAACGAATTCTCAATATGTCATAGCTCTCTTATTCCAACGTTATCTTCATCTTGTTAAATATTTTTAAGAATAAAATGGATCACTAAAGGAATGAACCGTTAATTAATTTGTTCTTTCAAAGTACAAATTGTGCAACCAGATCTTACCGGGAACCAATACTTCTACCTGATGTCGTCCGCACCGACCGAAGTCTGGGGCCTTATCCGTCGTACTACCAGAGCGACGGGAAGAAGTTATAAACATAGTAATGATAAAAAGGCACGGCAAAAGAATAGGAATTAAGATTATTGAGTCGCAATAATTCAGTTTCCATTTAAATAATTGACATCAAATAATGTGGAAAACCATTTTCTGATAAAGTATTTTAAGCTTGCCAGGTCGCTTGAACAAAAGCTAATATTAGATCTTTTTTTGGTCTACCCTCTACTTTGATTTCTATAGTAGAGTAATACTCTCGATGTTTCGAATTTGGCTGTTCAATATCAAGTGGAAAATAAAGTTACTCTGAAACGGGTCGCTTCGACATTCTCAGAAGGTATTTCAAGTGCAATAAATTATAGCTAGAAAATGAAGGCCCGAAAAAAAATTTAACATTAATTTTATAATTTCTATTAATTTTACAAAGGTTTTACTAAGAATATGATCACAAATTTGCCCAACTAATACATAGAAAATATAATACCACAATAAGAAGTTTAATTAATTTTAGTCTCTTACTTGTGCATTTAAGATTCCTTTAAACTCATGAACATTGGCGTCGGAACCGGCATGGCTAGCAACCATTACCTATTTTGTAATAAAGATCCCGCGAAAAATGCCAATATCTAAAATATTAAAAATGTCAGTTTTTCTGCCTATCATACCTCTTTGAAATAATTTTTTGCACAACTGCTCATGAAAACTTTGTAAGGTTAGGTTAGTTATAGAACTGATTTTCGATCTATATGGGATGAGTGAAATCTTTCTTTTTGATTCATAATTTCATACAAGTTTGGCTGAATGAAAACATATTTTCACTATAAAAACAAAATGCATTTTAACCATTTTTTTCCTTTATGATCCCGCGAGTCCTCTTTCTCTCTATGTATATAACATCGTTCCGCGGACAATCTTCCAGGAACTGCTGGACTAAATGACGCTGTTACTAAAATATAAGAAGTGCTTTTTTTTTATTGATTTTTTTCTTATTTTTAAATGGTTTTCTCTATAGAGATCACCACTGACTACAGCCTGTTATATGGTTATTGTTCTACCAAAAATTATAATTATTGGATGCATGTTTTGCCTCCGCCAACGTAAATTACGTTTTTCTACTTTGTGGTTGACATCGTATCCCAAACTTCACTATATTAAATTGCGAATTTATTTTTTTGCACAAAATAATACCTTTCATATTGAAATAAGCGCATGCTAAGTTTCGAAATTATACGGGTTTTACTAGTATAAAACTTAATAATCAATTAAAGTATTTTTATATTAACACTATTCTGTAAAAATATTTTTTCTGTACTGGTATTTTTTTTTTTAAATTGAAGTTTTTTAAAATTTTCAATGCTGCAACTTAAAATTTAAAAGGAGTAGGCTTTTTAAAAAGCTTCAACTTAAAAAAAAATACCAATACAACAACTTTTTTTACAGAAAATTGCTAATATAGGGTACTTTATCTGCATAATAAGTTTTACTTTTGTACCACAATGAATAACAAAAATAGAAATTGCCCAACGGTGTCACCTTAACCCAAAATTGCGTCTAAAATAAAAAATGTCATCGTCGTGCCCTAAACATTAATAAAAAAACTCAAGTGAAAGCTAGCGATGGGCCTCCAAGCACTTTACGACCCCCTGCTGTCGACCCCCCACATCGACCCCTGTCCGAACCGTGAGCGAAGGTCACCTTTCAATTAGGGGAACGTATATATGTTTTTTCTGCGACAATCTTCATTCAACTTTCTTCTTAGCGCAGTGATAAACACGCCAAATGGCAATCCTATTCTACAGAGGGGGGTGAAATTCTAAGGCTGCTACTTTCAAGATACAAACAGCATGTCAAAATGCGCCAAACTGTTTCGCCAAAGTAATTAGGTAAGAAGATATCGAAAAGATAATTCGGACGAATAAATCGAAAAGATAATTCGGACGAAAAAATTCGGACCACTAGGTGCACACGCCCTATTATAAGTCGCTCGTCCCTTCGGATATGGTGACCAGTAGACTAGGTGGGGGAAAGGGGGGGGGGGGGGGAAGCGCCAGGCGCCACCCAAAACAACAGTCCAACTGCTAGGAAAGGGGAAAATTGCAGATGAGGTGAAAGTGTTTTTGTAGTTTTTGAGGCCCTGTGGAAAGGAAGCCACGGATTCCTTTGAACCAGATTTTAAGGATTTTTTATTTATAGCCAGTTTTGTACCATTCTTATAAGAAAATAACGCATAAGTTGATGAAAAAAGCGCATTGTATAAATTATCTGTAGCAATGGGATAACTTTTTTTTTTTGCTTTTAAATTCATTTTTTATTAGTTATCTAATATATATATTTTTTGTTAAAAATCCTTAACAAAGCATTCTAATTTAAATAAAATTAAATTACGCATAAAAAACCGAAGAGGAAATGAGACAGGGCAAGTGTGTCATTACAGCAGATTGTATTGATAGAGATTGGTCGCCAAAAGAAGGAAGATAAACAAGCTGTTTCGTCTAACACCACGTCTCCCCCCCCCCCCACCCACATATGCTTTGCTTTATATCATGATTTTATACACATGATCGCCTAATTTCTTATTAAACGAAGCCAAATCTACGTAAATTGTGCTATTCATCACTTTTCGAAATGGACACGATATCATGATGTTTCTATCCTGATTTCCCATGTAAATGATTTTAAAACGTTTCACGTTAAAAACCGATTTTATAATTGTTTTTAAAGAAATTGTTTAATGTCAACGCGGGCACAATATAAAGCGCGGGGCTCTGTGCGGCGGCACCTGAGGCACAACCCCTAAAGGCGACCCTGCTCATATAAATGTGTTTGTTGAAAATGGAGATGCACCCATGAATAGATTATTGTAGTTTTTAAAAGTTGCTGGTTTGGTACATGTTAATAATAATATAATAATAAAAAGAAAATTTAGATAGAAATGAAGATGATTTATTGTATTGTGTGTGGGGGGAGGGAGGGGGGAGGAGCGTCCGGCCTATAACCTGAAGTGGGGGAATAGGGATCCAACTCCCTAGACCCCTCCTATTGGGAGGTCCAACAAACAAAAAAAAATCTGGGCCGTTATCAAAGCTATTGTGGGAGAGGGAAGGGGTTTTAAAAAGCCTGTGCTTTTAGTGACTGATCTTTGACGTCTCTCAACGACAAGGGGTTCCGAAACAGTCTCCTTCAATTATTATAGACAGACGGGATAGTGTACACGTTTCGGCCATTTCCTGTCTTTTCCCTATCCTAATACCTTCGGAACGATTTTCAAGAAGAAGCTACCAATGGTCCTATTCTAAGAAAATTCTTCTTTCTTTCACCCGATAAATACTTGTCAAAAGAATACAGTGGAGGACGGACCGGACGGCCTCCTTTACTTTCTCATATCTCGACACTTTTGGAACTGGCTTCGTGTCACCTCAGCGGCCGCAGCCCCAGAAATCAGAGCTGGAACGGAGTTTCAAATGAGGAAATAATTTGGCTTTTCTTAGAGATATCATGGCCTCCTGTTTTCAAATTTGATACATTATTGAAAAAAAACGGCGTTGACCTTTAATAAATTATTTAAAAAATATTTTTTTTCAAGAAATCACCCGGCCACTATTTAAAAATATTAACCGGCCACCCTGGAAAATTCCAGGTCAACCCTATGGCCAGACCGCCACTGTCTATGGTGTATAACAGCAAGAAAAGTGTTGAAATTGAATATCTGCCATGGTTTAATTTCAGTTATTTAGTATTGCTCAATAACAGCTAATAATTTCTGTTTGATATTGCTATGCCGACTTTATTTTTTAGCTGATCTGAAATATAAAGTGTAGGGATAAACTGATGCCAAATAAAAAATCGAATTGAATTCAAAAAAGCGTTTGCACGTTCTTTCAGTACTGAAATAACTCTTATTTTTAACATCCTGTGATCTTCAAGGTTTCTCACAATTATTTCGTCATTGAATCACTTGACTTCTGACAAAACAAGAATTCTTAATTTTTTAACGAAATAATTTACTCCAATTCCTTTCAGTTAGTGCCAGCTCATTTCCATTCGGTTCCAATTTCAGTTCTTAACATGTATATATTACCAAGATCCAGAGCGCTTTTCGGGGCTGAGTTAGTAGAGCGCGCGATTTCGAATCAAAAGACCCCCTAGTTTGACAAGTGCCGTCAATTTTTAGTTGAAATCGTCCTCTTTTGACAAAAAAAAAAAAAGTGAAATAAATTTCTTTAGTTTGACGAAATATTTAATTGGAGCATTTCGTATTCAACGGTTTCTTCAAAAATTGATTTTTTTTTCACACACAAAAATGTACATCCATTCTTAACAATTATCATTTTAACAGTCAATAGAGTTTGCTATAAGGATAATGTCCGAAGTTTATGCACAATCTGCGCATAAAAATAAAGGACTTAATCATTTTTTAAGTTATGATTTTGGTGGACTACTTATTTCTACTTATGATTTAAATTTGAATAAAAATTATACGTTTGAAGGTATTCATTTTTGAGGATAACAGTCAGCGTCTTTTAGTATCCGATGTATACTGAAATGTTCACATTTTTTTACATCAATAACTTACTGACTGAGAATGGTAAAGGTGATATATTATTACGCTAAGGTCTAAATAGGTATTAGAAGTACTTATATTAGTGTGTGCGCGTTCTATTTACAAAAGTTCCCGGGTCTTTCTCCGAGATAGGCTCCTAACTGTCGCCAATAGCCCACTGTGCAGCTCTAGTGCGACGTTCATTAATCAAACGAATCTATTTACAAAAAAATATAATAACGTATGTGTATTAATAATTTTAGTAAATATTTCTTAAATCTACTACAAGAAAATTTAAATAATATTATTGGTATACTGCTCTTTGTGTATTTGGATGATTGGTTCAATTAACGTCGCATGGGGGACTATTGCTCGGGGTCTATCCCGAATAATGGACATATTTTTGGACGTGAAAGGAACGAATTTGACAATATTTCGATTCCCAAATCGCTACGACTATGAATGGTTTGGTTTTGTTAATTAACGTCGCACTAGAGCTGCACAGTGGGCTATTGGCGACGGACGACTATGAATGGTATCGGGCACCTAATTATTCGATCACCTCAAGTCAATTGGCATGAACTCTTTCGTCAAAAACGATTTTCTTTTTGGCAAACAGCTCAGATACCATAAAGTTAAGTTGACAGATTTTTTGTAAATAATAATTTGCGGTTTACCGTACGCATTATTTATAATATAAATATAATTATATGATCATGCAGTGCCAATCTTTATAAACTGTGAAATCAAAGATTGTCATCTTTGTGAATAAAGTATATGTACAATTTAGTAAAAAAAATAGTATTTTCATGACAAGTATAGTCGTGATTTGTTTTACTGGAATATATTCTGTTCTCACCCAATATATTTAAATCTATGTTGACCTCTTCAAGTTATAATTTTTTTACAATAATGATTAGTTTAAAAAAAAAAAAAAAAAATTAGTTACATTTACTTACATGTATATATGTAATAGCTAAATATTAATTAATAGGTAATAGCTAAACGGCAACCAAAAAAAATTTCAACAATAACCCGCGTTTGAATTTCGAAAATGACTGAATGATTTTGTGGTACAGAATTCAAGTGAAGTTATAGATTTTGAACTGTTTTCAACAGAATTTTATGCTTTTTCCAACTCAAAAACCGAAAGCGAGTTAATGAGCCATTTTCAATATCTCAGAAAGAACCTTAAATAACAATTACTACAAGAATATATTTAAAAAAAATGAAAATTATATTATTGAGAAATTAAGAATAACATTTAGTTTAATTGCTTGTTCGGCATTTGCAAGTACCAAGTTGTTGTATTCAGCTTCTATGGTTTAGATTTTTACTTGTAGAAAAAAAAAATTGCTATTGAAAATTCCTTAACACATACCCCGTAGCAGATACTTCTTGACCAAATGTTAAAATTCAGTGAACTTGTGATCATACGGTTCTCAGATTCGCTGCGAAGTAACAATACGTCGTCCGATCTGATACTCCAATTTCTATGGCATGTATAGTGGACTGGTGCACGTTAAATCAGATAGGGATCTAATGTCCTGACACCTATTCAGGTTGCGTCGGGTCCAGTTCCCGTGTTATCCTCGTCATCTGACCATGGTTCAAAAATACGAGGCATTGTTACCGGGTCTTTCCTTCGAGATAGACCTCGAACCGTCGCCAATAGCCCACTGTAGAGCTCTAGTGCGACGTTAATTCAACCAATCGTAAAATTCATATAAATTTTATTTAAGAATACGAATTACCTTTTTAGCCTATTTAAAATCTTCCTTGTATCTCAACGCTTGTAATTTTCCATGCTCGAAGAATTTTCCCGCGTATTTTTGTATAAATGTGTTTTAGAACAATACGCTATTTTCTAGAGTTTGTATTGAAAATTAATTGCGAAAGTATATAATACCGAGGCATGGGCCTTTGCTGTCCTGTACTTGTTGTTTGAATCTAGCTCTTGTACTTCAGCATGTTACTGCAGTGCAAGATGTATCTATCTTTCTTTACTCTTTAACGAAGAAGAATTTGTTGCTTAGTTTTTGTTTCCGTTCTTTTGCGCCAAGATTTTTTGTGCGAGGTTTTTTGGTTAAAATAAGGACGCAGTAGATGAGATCTCGAGAGAAAATATCACGGGAATGGTTGGTTGAATCAGGTACAATCGGGTGCCTCGACCCTCTCCCCCCCCCTTTTATTTATTACTCCCTTCGCCTCAGTCACGTGCTTTTTTGTCAACTATTTACCATCCAATTAAAGCAAAATACACCACCTTCAAGATCCCAAATAGCGCCTATAATAATACCATGCATGCATGTCAGACAGACCATGGTGTTTTACTGCAGCGTATGTTTCTACAGGAATGAATAGACAACAATGAATAGACTGTTGGTCCCTGTTTAAAAGACGAGGGGGGGGGGGGATAAAATAAGGAATGGGGTTGGTCATAAATTTTGGTTAAAACGGGATATTGGCCATCCTTAAAATACCCCTACTGTGTGTCGGGGTGGTCTTGTTTGGGTAAGGGATGAGAAGACTTCATCAGGAGCGGAAGCAATAAATTCGAAATGTGATATCTACTCAAGGGGGTGTTTGACCATCAGCAAACTTGACACTTGCATACAAACGATACATTTTTGATCCATAAAAAAGTCAACTCTGACTTTTGTAAGAGAGAAAATCTTGGGATGTTGCGTGGGGGAGAGAGAGAAAGACCCCCCTGACACTTTTAGAGGTGAACTTCCGTAGAAAGGTTAAAAAGCAGGTCTGTGCAAATGGCGGTATAAATGACTTTTGGAACTTTCTCTGGGCCAGACATAGTTTCTTAACTTATCAGCAACCCCTTTATAACATAATCAGCTTTAATGCAAGTGTAAATACTGCTAAAAACTTATATATTTAAAGCTACTAAAGTTGTTTTTTTTATTTCAGAAAAAATTGAAAATGTAAAAAATTATATAACTTAAATTATGATTAATAATAATGGTGAAGATTGAAAAATATGCATTCAAATGCTCGAATAGTCCAAGAAGTAAACAAAGATAACGTCATTTCAAAACAGAACTAATCTAAATTATAAGCATACATATGGAAAACATATTTTACTTATATTTAAAGGTTTATTTATGTTTCAAATTTTTCATTGAACATATTTTATTTTTCTGACAAGATGATATGCATTATGAACGTGTAGGAAGCAGAGAGTTGTAATATTAAAAGAGAGCGCCTTCAATACCAGACTCTCATAAGGCCGCGGTGTCAACATTGAAAAGAAAAACCAACATCACGTGGTTATAGTGCTGCCACATTTGGCGTTCACACATCTGCAGGAGTTTCGAATTTAGCGCACTTTCTTCTTTTTTGGTGATAAGGAGTTCTGTCCGCATTCAACTTCTTAACATATATATGTACGTATTTACTTATTTTCAAACAATATGCGCTAAATATTTCCTTTTCATTAACGAAACGAAAATATTGTATTTGTGTTCAATACTCGAAGAAGCGAAACTCTTTATATTTCTCAGGTTTTATTGTTCATATTTTCTTATTGAAGTATACGAAATAACAATTGAAAGAACTTCGCTTATGGTAAATTTTTACATAAAAACGTGATGCAATTATTTCAAAACTACAAAGTAAGAAAAATCTCCTTAATATATCTGTTAAACTCCCTTAAATTGTACCACTCGTTCAAAAAAACGATATTTAAATACAAAATTAAACACAAAACCATATTACAATACTTTGATCTCGCTTAGGTCTGAAAGTCGCCAAGGCCTGCTAAGTGATATTGGCGCATGAATGAATTGGTATTTCCACATATCAAGTGGTTTCAATGATGGACACACGGAATTCAGCATTTTTATTTCTATATTTGTATCATTACCCTATGGTAGGAAGCATAAAAGTGATTTAATTGGATAAAATATTAGAAGTTTTGCAAAAGAAAATAACAAAATCCTATTGATAAAAAAAATTATTAATTAGCAAATTTATTATTAACTTTTTCACAGTTTTTTTTTAGTTTTATAAGCGTTTTTTTTTTTTTTTTTCGTTTTCCCTGCCGTAAATCAGTCTCTGGTTCTAATTTTTTTTTTCTTCCAACAACCATTTATTTGCAAGGTTATTTAGGGATGTAAAGTTTTTATGGTAGGAGTGATTTGGAGCCCCCTCAAAAAATTAAAGTATAAGTAAACGGGTATATTCGGTAACCGGGGGCTGAACATTTCCAATTTCTTTTTAGTAGTTAAAATAGTACGGAATGAAACTATCAAGAATTTTAACATTTATTTTTGATAGGGCTCACATTTTTTTTCCACATTGAATAAATAAAAAAATTATCAATAATTAATTATATTATTCGGCTATTAAATAACCTAAAATAAAAAAAAAAGTTTTTACTTAATTATAAAATAAAATTGATTTTATTTAAAATTATAAATATTTAATTAACTGAGATACTTTAGATTTAACGTTTAGACGGGAGCATAATTTAACAAATGATAAGAAGTGCCTAAGAATAAAATACGTGAACATATAATATCAATAATTCTTTTCAATTTGATGATTGGGATGACGGTTCTTTTATGTGTGATGCGTGCTTTTTGCTTTGCATTAAAAAATATTCGTGAATTGTATATGTAAAAAAATATTTTAAAAAAAGAATGAAATATTATTTAAGACGATTTTTTTTCTATAAAATTCGCTATTAAGTGAAATGGGTCCTAGGATAAACATTTTGCCATTTTATTTTTTTCTCCTTTTGACACCAAAACTTTTCCCAATATTAATTTTTATTTTCAACTTTTTAGGTTGTGTACGTGTATTAATTTTAATTTCCAAAGAAATGCCAAATTAAAAATCAATGGTTCTTTACACGCTAATTCAATTAAAAAAAATATTACATAAAAATTTACTAGTTTATTAAATGAGCGGGGAATATATTTTACCGCTTACCAGGAATATTAATATCCCAAGTTATTTAAATTCTAGATTTATTTTTAGAAACACAATTAAATTTTAAAAAAAGAGTGATATTTTTACACGCACGTACGGTGTGTGATTGGGGAGGAATCCGAACCACTTCTTTTTTTTTAGGTCGCTATTTATCGTAGGGATAAACTAAATACTAGGGATGAAACGGATATCCCGTAACTATCCGGTATCCGGCCTATCCGGCTGCTTTTTAACTATCCGGTAACTATCCGATATCCGGAAGTAAAGTGCCGGATATCCGATTTTCCCTGCCGGATATCCGGATGAATAAAACATCGAAGATTTTATTTTGTGGCGATCAATTTTCTTTGTTCTTGCTTTAAGTATTTTCCTGAAAATTCTACCAATGTATTCACAGTGTGCAGATTCTCCCTTTAACCTATAGAGACTTTAAAAAACCCACTTTTTTTCACATTTTTTACTTTAAAATTATATTTTTAAAGAATCGTTATGGTGGAAGGTCATCACATCTCACAACTAATATAAAGTTGAATAAAAAAATAAATTTCTCAAAAGTTTAAGCAAATTTGAGTTTTCATGTTTGGAATGAAAAGGCATATGGTAAAATTACAATTATTCAGAAATTAAGTGTAAAATGTACAAAACATACGACCTTTGCTAGCAGCACCCTAGAATAACCCTTTGTAAATAAAAAGTTTTTTGAATGTTTATTCAATTTTGGTATCACTTTAAAGATAAGAAATTGGGAAATATTACAGAATAAAAAAATATTTTTCAATTTTTGACCGATTTCCGTTTTTTTTAGCGTGTATGAGAAGTTATTTTCATAAAAAATAAACTGCCGGATATCCGGCAAAATCTAGTTCGGATATCCGATATCCGGTTTGTAATGTGCGCCGGATATCCGATATCCGGTATCCGGCAAAACCACTATCCGGTTCATCCCTACTAAATACATACCATTAGGGAATAAAAATTAATAATAGAAAATAATATTAAAAATTTCTTTTAACAATCAACGAAAAATAAGTCTGAAATATATGGTACTTTTCTCGTTCCGCGTTGAGGCGCTCAACTAACTGTTTTTTTTTGTACTGGCACGTGAAACAGTATTTCCATCTTAAAACGCCTCTTCCAATTGAAATACTTGTTTGCGGGGGAAAGGGGGAGGCCTTTGTATTCCCCCCTTTCCCCACCCCCATGTGTACCACGCTCCCTTTCTTTTAGAAAGACTTTCCCAGTAACTAGGGGGGGGGGGGGGAAGCATATGCCCATTTAAGAGATTGATTGGGGCAATAAAACGATTTCACATAGGGTAACAATGAAACGTTGGAGGTTCGATCCTGTGAAAATGCACTAATAGCCAATTCTCAGGATTTTTTTTAACTAGGCAGGATGGGAAAGAGTCCGGCGGGGTGAAAGTGACCAACCATTCTCCTTTCCGTAAATCTCCTATTTAAGATAAAGAGATGTATGGTAGGGATGTGAAATGTATGTTCTTTTTAAAGAACAGGTGTTCCCTGTTCCTGTTCTTTTTAAAAGAACTGTTCTTTAATCTGTTCTTTTCAGAAAACTGTTCTTTTTTTTAAAGAATTTTTTGTGTGTAGTATTTTTAAACAAAACCATAAAAATTACAAATGCTGATTAATTTTATTTTATATAGTAAATAATTAAAAATAAACAAAGGATCTATAATTTTAAAAATAAAAAAACTATTAATAATTAGTTTAAATTCATATCGACATTTCAGAAAATAATACATTACAAAAATTTTTACAGAAAAAACAGAAAAATTAAAAATTTTAATGCTGGCTTTCAAAATCAGATGTAATGGTGATAAAAGTTTTAATATAGCAAATTCCTAGTTTCAATAACGCACAATTCTAATAATTTAGAGCAGTAATATATATGAATTATAAAGAAAATTATAAGTTCCTTGAAGGGATCTCTAGGACGCAAGCATGTTTCATATATTTATATGTTATTATAATACATTTTATTCCTAAATCAATAAGCATTGCAAATTTGTAATAATTTGCTTGCTAGTTTGTAGATTGAAAGGAAATGAAGGTCAAATAAAAATAATATTTTAATAGCTATTCATTTGTTAAGATTTCAAAAATGAAATTCGAAAGGAAAACTCATTTCAAGAACTTCTGAGTCTCCCCAATGTTCAAGATATGATAAAAGTTATAGTAATAAAAAGTTACATTCATCGCTTTCAAGTACGGTAAATAACGTAATACACTAATATTTCTATACACCATTAAAGTACAAATATACAAAACAACAGAAAATAATTAGCTGTTTCACCCAAATATCCGAACCATTAATATATACATTTTTTACAAGAACGATTACACTTACATATAGTACATACTGCTATAGATTTAGAGGAATCGGTTACATTAAAATAGTTACATACAGGTGAAGACCTTTTCAAGATTATATTGAAATCAGAATTTAAAAATTAACATGATAATCTTATTTAATTTTAAAATAAATAGTAACTACTTTTGAATGTTCATATCGCATAGTCTACAGATCAGCAAGTAAGGAACAGAGAAAATGCGTCTTATATACAAGTCAGCTGAAAATGAATTGCCACCGACTCTCTAAATCCCAACAGATCGCATTCCTTTTCTAACTTCACCCACACCAGTGAGACAAAGAACTGAGACCGAGACCGAAACCCTCACAAAAAACACCGACAAGAGTGTTATTTACGTAATCGCATCAACACCCCTTATCCCCACCTCCCATTTAGTAATAGAAATCACTCCCTCCCCTTCCCGTTTCTAGTTAATCTTATCCTATATCCCGACATCTTTACTAAGATGTCAGTTAAAGTCTTTTGAAGTTCCGTAACGGAAAAAAAAACACGCATCTTTCTGTGTATCAAATTCTGTAACTATTCGTAGAAATTAACAAAAAAATACCGCCAAAAGCCAAAAAATGTCCACCTGAAAATTTATTTAAAAAAAAAAAACTAATAAAATTAAAGGATTATATTAAGTTATAAAGTTTTGAAACACGACTTACTTATAACTACATGATCAAGAATCTAGTCTAATAGTTTTTAATATATTCTTAATATAAATTTGCAAATCCTTTATTTTAGCTTTTTAATTTAGTGCATGTTAAAAATACAAATTACAACATAAAGATATAAATAGAACATTCCTTCAGGGTAGATAATATATATTTTTTAATTTATATAAATTTATCATTTTTTACTAAATTTTGTTTTTTTGTATACACATTTAACATAAGAAATTCGGATCAAAATCATTTGCATAATTTTTTTAGAACACAAACAACTAACAAACACAACACGAAATATTCAAATTTTGAAATAATTTTAAAACAACTCGAAGAATGTATAATTTTTATACAAAACATCCTACCTGTAATATTGAATCAGACATTCCAATTTTTTTCCGTTATGTAATATTTATCATCTAAGACTAACAATTAATATAAAGAAATTTCACAACTATTTATTCAAAATTTCCTTTGTAATGAAATTATGTAAAATATCTTTAGATAATTTGACTACCTTCCCTAAAAGTCATAACAAATCACCTCAAAATAAATGACACAAGCAGTTCAGTAGCCAATTATCATATTATAGAGAGCAAAGTACGCATATCTACTAAAAACAGCTTCAAAAACTAATCAGCCCTGGCCCCTAAAAAGAACAACCCTACTCCGAAAAAGAACACCTGTTCTAAAATAGAACACACGTTTCAAGAAAGAACACCCGTTTCAAGAAAGAACACCCGTTCCAAAAAAGAACACCCTGTTCTTTAGAACAGGGTTGTTCTTTAGAACAGGTTGCTCTTTAGAACAGGTTGCTCTTAAGAACAGGTTGCTCTTAAGAACAGGTTGCTCTTTGGAACACCCTGCTCTTTAGAAGAACAGGGGCGTTCTTTTAGCTGCATTCTGAGCAGAAAGCATATCAGAGTGAAATATTCTTGCAGCACAGTGCGAAAGCGCTGTGCACGGTGGCTCTTAGGGGTGTGCGACGTGTGACATCGCACAGGGCCCTGTGTTAAAGCGGCTCAGCGGCTAGAAAAAAAAATTATAAAAGTAAATAGTAAGAATGGAAATGAATTTCTATTTTTAAAATTGTATTTGCATTATGGAGTGCTCTGGAGTGGAAAGTCGCAACACAGATGTTTTTATATCTTAAACACTGATATGAATTATTGCTTTACTTTAATTTTTAAAAAGTGAAAGGTATATTCATAAGAGCTGAAATATTTAAATTTTAATTACGTTTTCGTTTCGATTTATAACAAATAATTCAAGGCTTTATTTACTCTAAAAATATCTTTTTTGTCAAAGAAATGTCATTTAATACAATTTAAAATATATTCTGAACAGATAATATTACATTATTTTGTGATAAAAAAATAGTTTTAAATTATAATAAATTTTAGGCCCTCTTATTAATATAAATTATTTTCTTTCATAAAAAGTTCAGAAATATTCTTTGTATTACTTCATACAAATAATTTGTTTTAGAACGTTTTTTAATAATTTGTTTTAAAAATTGGTTTTACATGACATTAAAAATCCCCGCTAATAGAAAATTTCATTATCATAATTAATATTTCTGAAACATAATTTGAACACTGAAATTTCTACCATGATATGTAAATAAATATTCTCTATATCAATGACATATCCAAAATCTAACTTTTCACACCAAAATATACATATTATAGTGAAACTAACTATTTTCAGGAATTATTTAAGCTTTTGTTTAATGTGGATTTTCTTAAAGTGTTGTCGCATTAAAATATTCTTTGACGGATTTTATACCCCTTTCATTACATATATTTCATAAACGCAACTATTAAGCAATTCGATCGTTCGATATAAGTATTAAATTAACTAAGTACTATTAAATTAATCAAATTGCAGATATTGCAATGAAAGTGTTCAATCGATAAGAATCAACGAAACCGCGTAATAAACACAAGTTTTATGAAATGTTAAAAGTTTTATAAAACTTAATACATTTTTATTAAAAAATAAGTGCCTTCTTTTAAAACTAAATTATTGCAAAACACCAAAAGCACTGTTTGTCATTTGAAGTGCTTAAAAATATAAATCTTTAGACAAGACATGTTTAGGATTAGCGATACATCAAGTTAAGATAGAATACATCCGAAAAAAAACAGATCAGAAAAAAGAACAGGGTTTCTTTAAAGTGAAGAACAGGCTGTTCCTGTTCTTTTTAAAGAACAGGTGAAAAAGAACAGGGTGTTCTTTTTTTTCACATCCCTAATGTATGGGGACCATCTGCAGGACAATTGAGGATGACTTCGTAATAGTCCGTCGCATTAGACTATTGGTACTTAGGGAGAAAAAGTTTGTTTTTAAAAAAGTTACAAATTTTGGAGGGGGCTTCATATTACTCGTAAAAGTTTAATTTATAACCCAGTAAAGTTCTCCTACTTCACTAATATGTTAAATTCGATGAAGGTGACACTTCTTTTATTAACTGAGAGTCAGCGAGGTCCCTGTTTTTACTTGACCTTCCAGCATTTCGTTTGTTAGTTTGTTACCAGAAGCGGTTCAAGCGAACTGTATTTTGGCTTCCTCTTCCTCAAATTTTGATAATACCCCTCCCACTAAAAGAAAAAAAAATATTTAATCAGAATTACAGGATTATACATAACCATATAATGTTTATATAATAAAAGTGGGGGGGAGGGGCGCCAAACGTTTTCAAAATAATATTAAATTTTATAATTGTTGACAATAATTCAAATGTGGGAATTGAGCAGAATTATCTATAATTGAGCAGAATATCTAATTTTTATAGTTCGACCCAGACGTCTGAAAAGCAGCAATTCAACGAATAACGTTTCTCTTTTATTCAACTTGTGTTGTTTTTCGTTCGGCACAATTTGGCGCCCTTTTTATCTGGTGCCAACAATAAGAATTCAATTATTAGGAATTAACTTTTTCTTTCGTATTTTTATTCTCAATTCAGTCCTTATCTAAATGGTGTTTGCCAAATGGTGTTTGTTAAATTAAGGTAGTTAATAAGTTCGATTAATATAATATATTGTGAATCATTAAAACGTATTAATATTTAAAGGCAGGTAAATATAAACAAAGAGAGGAAAAAATATAATTATTCTGGTAAAATGTTACTTGGTTCCAGGCCATTTCCAAATAAATAAAACATTGGCTATAACCACGTTAAAGACCATAAAAACTTAACTCAATACCGAACTTTGATATATATTATTAGAGAAAACAGTCAATCTTTGAAGTAAAAAGTTGTAGACCCGAAAAAATTTATAAAAAAAAAAACTTTAGCAAAATTAAACGTTTTGTATATACGTTTAAATACGGGATAATTCAAAGCTGAATGATGCCTATTAAAGATTAAAATTCGTCGACAATGTGTTTTTTGCGCTTGAGAAATGAAACAGATTCAAGGTTGAGTTGAGGAGCTTTGCTTCTGTAAAAATAAACCGTGAAAGAAAAGTACGATAATGAAAATGAGAAGCCTAAAACGGTTTTTCAGTTTTGACTAACCTCGAACATTGTTTATGAATTTGAGCAGCTGAACTGCACGTTATCGTCTTGTGTATTATTATTATTACGCAGACTTCATCAAAAAATCGTTTTCCATTTTTCACTGAGCGTGTCTATTGCATATTAATGACTCGGCAGCTGAAGTAACATTTTTGTTCCTACACAAAAGTTGGGGCCAAGTAATCAAAAAGTTCGCCAAATTCCGGCTTTCTTTTTTTCAATTAAAAGTTTTGGGTTT
Organism: Troglohyphantes excavatus; assembly: GCA_963932185.1. NCBI lineage: Eukaryota > Metazoa > Arthropoda > Arachnida > Araneae > Linyphiidae > Troglohyphantes > Troglohyphantes excavatus. The sequence continues at coordinate 54,213,273 of OZ010668.1, forward strand.
GGTCTTCAACCCGTGGTCTTTTATTTGAACGTTTCACGAATCTAGCGAGTCATAAATATTATTTTGATTAAAATTTGAACTTTTTGTAATAGAAGTAATGCTTTCCCGCATAAAAACAGGAATATTAATATTGTTGACGAATTGAAATATAAATTTTAAAAGACCGGTTAGGCGATTAATAGGCTTTAATTTCTTTTGCTACTGATATTTTGGCCTGAAACTTCGCGAATACTTTATACATCTCATTTATGAACAATGGAGATTACCATTCAACTTTAATTAGTGCTATTTGAACATTTAATTAATGATGTTTTAATACAAATCGGCTTACAGGTCTTTTAGAAACACACTCGCATGTTCAGTTAATTAAACTTATAAATTATTTTTCTTTGTATTTTTAACATTTTATACATTCTTTAAAATGTACAAACTCACATTGCACGCTGGTATACTTTATAACCTTACACTATAATTTAACTACAACATTTAATAATAGTAATATAGGACTTTAGAGTATTTAAACGTTTATTTACCAAATTTAACTTCCTAAAATTTTTTCTC